>CM042254.1:34132086-34732086 GCA_023566225.1 Romanogobio albipinnatus | reverse complement strand
TTGCTCTGGGTCTGAGACTGTGTTCTCACGGCTGGCTGCAGGAGTTCCCGTGACCTTTGTGACTTGACAGTCTGGTTCTGTTGGGGTTGCCGTGACCTCTGTGACCTGACAGTCTTGCTCAGAAGACCTGTGTGTCTGGAGGGGAAGAGGTTCTCGCACTTGTGCCCAGAATTTCAGCTGTTTGAAGTCCAGTAAAGGTTCGAAACGGTCCAGCAGGTCTTTGCCGATGAGAAACGGATAAGTGTTCATAGGTGACACATAGACAGGATGTACAAGACTCATAGGCCCAACTGTCAGGTGAATGGAAGCTATGGTTTTGAGCTGGATGTCGTCTTGGCTGTACGACTGCACATTCAGCTTACACGTGTGAAGGTTAAGAGTGCGATTCTGTCTCTGTGCTTCAAATTTAAGTTTGTCAAAAAGTTGAACGGATATCAACGTTAGGTCGGAGCCGGTGTCGACCAGGGCTTCGAGTCTCAGTTCCTTTTCCAAGGTGATGGTTAGGTAGAGTTTTCGAGCCATTCCCTTCTCGATCAGGTTCCCCAAGAGTCTGGGTGTTGGGGCCTGTGTGTTGATCGGTAGGCAGTCGGGATATGTCTCTTGTGTCTCACTGTGAGTGCAGATAACCAGGACAGCACTTTCATGTACCTTGGTGTGCGGAGTGACACTGTCTCGGTCAGGAAGTGTTGCCGTCAGCTGGAGTGAGTGGGTGTTGCTGACGTGTGGGGGTGCAACAGTTAGTTCGAGAGTCTGTGGTTGGGAAACAGTGTTCTGTGTGTTAGGTTCAGTTGCAGAAAGGTCAGGAAGGTTGACTTCAGGCGTCCGGTCCAGTCATGTGGTGTCTGGTTCATCCTTCTTGTCTGTCTTGCGGGGTTTATTTTGTAGCAACTCTTTCAGTACCTTCAGCAGTTCTGCAGCTTCGGACTCGACCGTACTTTTCTTGTTAGCCGTGGGCTCAGATCCGCGCTTACCAGTACCACGTCGAGAGTGGTCCCTCCGTCGGTTTTCTGGGCTTGGCGTTCTGGGAGAGAGGGTTCGGCTCCTTCTGGGTTGCCGGCCGGCTTCCCATGTGCCCCCCCCCCTTTTGGTTGTGGGAGGGGCGAGGCCGGTCCCAGGATCCTCCAGAGTGATCGTTCTGGTGCTTTGCATGGGCATTACCATGACCACGCTGCCCTCTGCTGGCTTGGAACGGTGTAGACTCTCTGTTGACGGGTCAGTAACTGTGGTTCTGTTGGGCGCCCTCTAGGGTCAGCTCTGGGCGATGCTCAGAAACAGGGCAAATGGTTGGGTGTTTTACAGTCTTTTCAGAAATAGCCTTTTGCTTGGTGTAAGCCTTGTGAGCTAAGTCTCTTAACTGTTGGGTGGACATGCTGCGTGGACAAACCAGAACTCCCAGATGATGATTAATCGTGGGGTGGAGGTTTCGGAGGAACAGGGTTCTGAAGCTGAGGTCCTCCTCCATACCTGGTTCGTTTCGTGCGTAGGTATGTCGCAGTCGATTATAAAAGTTCTGTGGGGTTTCAAGTCGACCTTGCCTGAGGTCCACAGCAGCGATGAGCCCCTGGACTGATTCTGGATCAGAGTATTCACGAATTAAAGCTCGTCGTAGCTGCCTGTAGTCCGCTTTGACAGTCTCTGGTTGGCGGTCTAGAAAGCTACGCACGTCCCGGTTAGACGTGATTCTGAGTAGGTACAATCTGTCCCAGGTGTTCGCGTTAGCGACAGTCTGCAGGTGAAAGTCTATGTCTTGCAAGTAGGCGTGAACGTCGTGTCCTCCTGCAGGGTCTGGGCTGAATGTAGGGATATTCCTGGCCAGCTTGTCAAGGTCTTTATGAGCTACGTGGCTGCTGACCCTGACTTCCTGAAAGGGTTTCCCTTCCTCAGTTGCTGGCGGGGATTCGTGGAGGCTCGTGGGTGACAGTCTGAGTGGTGGGCTGTCACCCCCCTTTCTAGCTCTTGGTTCTTGGCTAAAAGGTGCGGACCAGCTGGTCGGGGGAAACTCTGTGTGGTGTGTTCCCCCTTCCCGGTCACTTTGCAGTTTATATGCATGTTTCAGTTCTCTGTGAACAAGGTCAAGTTCATCTTTGAGATCATGTCTTTGCTGGACAAGCTCGTTGATCTCGGCTCGGGCAGCCTGCAAGTGTTTTTCGGAGGCTTTGGCTCTAGCATCTTTGTCTTTAAGTGCAGTGTTGGCTCTCTCTAAGAGAGCTTTGCCTTGCCGGAGCTGTTCGTTGAGTTCTTCCCTGGTGTCTTTCTCTGACTGCTCTCTGCGGTCTGTGTCTAGACGCAGATGTTCCAGGGTCTTTCGAAGTCTTTCTACTTCTTTCTCACGTTCTGTGTCCGTTTCACCCTCTTTCTCGGTCTCTAGAAGTAGTTGATCTAGATGACGCTGGGTGAGGGCCTGGTTTCTCCGGGCCTCCTCGGCTTGGAGCTTTAGTGTTGCCG
The DNA here is from genome assembly GCA_023566225.1 of Romanogobio albipinnatus. Classification (NCBI taxonomy): domain Eukaryota; kingdom Metazoa; phylum Chordata; class Actinopteri; order Cypriniformes; family Gobionidae; genus Romanogobio; species Romanogobio albipinnatus. The sequence goes on along the minus strand of CM042254.1, from coordinate 34,729,641 downwards.
CTTCCTGTTCCAGGTCGGTGTGGCTCTTTTCTCTTAGCCGTGCCTGGGCGACAAGGTTGTGGGCGAGGCTCCCGAGGATCTTGGCCAGTTCTTTGTGAGAGTAACTCTGCGTCGGGTCGTGTGCCGTCAGCTTGTCTAGCTCTGTGTCCAGTTCCTCCTGGCTCAGCTGTTGTAGATCACTGGTGTCCTCCGACGGACCAGTGCTCGTCATCGCTTCCAGCCATACTGTTAGGCGATCCCAAGGGACAGCGGGACTGGATGAACGGGACATACTGGTTCACTGTGGGCGAGAGAAACACAGCACACACACACAAAGAGGCCAATGCAAGTTTGTTCTAAGGTTTACGAGCTCTTGTACGGACTATGCCGTCGACAAGAATTTTGGCTAACTGATGTAGACAGTTAGACAGTTAGGCAATTAGGCGGGCCAATTTTTGGATCGGCCTGAAATAGAGGCTTTAACGGGCGGTAGCCCTGTGGGTCACCTGGTGACGCCGGCTGCTTGGTTGTCACTCTATTAATTTGCTTTCCTTGGGGTCTCTTGGTGAACTGAAAGAAACAAGATTACGACAGTCCGGACAGTGAAGGTAGGAAAGAGCACAGTGAAAACAAACACAAAATGAATTGGTCTGCAATAACAAGGAGAATAAGCGCGAACGCTGGGAGTGTTAGAGAAGCACTAAAGGGGTTAAGCCTGCTACCTTTCGTAAGAGTTTCTGATAGGGCCTACAGCATGTGTGGCTATCGGGGTAGGAAACCTAGGAAAAGGGTGCGGCTTAGAGAGGAAAGGTGGGCCAAACACTTAGGCTATACTCGGGGGAGTATCTAATATTTGGCTTATAATGTGGGTTTTAACACATTTAGTTTATCCGGGGTGATTTGAGGTCGCTCAGGTGGAAACCAGTGGCGCAGTCGGCCTTCCGGGCGTTCCCAGACACCCAACTGCCGTGTCCTCGGTCCTTGTTACTCTGTCGCGTTACGCCCACTCAAACAGTTTTGACTTTAAACACGACCTGACAGCACCCACCCGTCAACCGCCAGCCAGCACAGCAAAGCTGGCACACTCCCCAGAACCCTCTTTTTCAAGAGTGGCTCCCTATTAAGCCGTGGTTTGGGTACGGGCGACAGACATTGCCTTGTGTGTGTCAGCTGAACTGGTTGACCGGTTTTGGAGTGTCAGATTGCTGATGTCGCCACTGCGTGCCGCAACGGCGAACAGAGGTAAAAGAAACCGAGATTCACACACAGCCGGTGCAGGTCACGTTGGTTGGACAACCTTGCTCGTGGAGACCACGTTGAGACGATTCTCAGTTCACCACAGATGCTTGTGAGCCTTACAATAAATACACAAAAGAGGGTAAACAAGCGAACTCAAAATTAATTAAGACTCTATTGTTTACCGGATCAAGTGATTCATGGTTGCAGGCGAAAAGGAAATGCAAAATCCTATATCGAGAGTGATTTAGAAAAAGGCAAAGGTTTCTATCAAATAATGATAAAACAAAAGGCAATTTTGATAATGTTGGTAACTATCAAAATGAACCTAACCCAAATGAGAGGAAGAAAATAAATAAATAAAAATTCAACAAAACAAAAACAAAACAAAAAAAATTAATAAAATTTAATTAAATAGAAAATTAAAATTAAAATTAAACAAGACAAACTTAATTCAAATTAAATTCAAAACAAGTTTAAAATTTAAATTTAAATAAGCCTGTAGGGAGAATGTAAATAAAAGAAAATCAGCAAGGGAAACAGGAATAAGCACTTCACACAGAATTGGAAGAAAGTGGAAAAGAGAGAGAAAGCTGTAAGCTGACTTAGCAGGGTACGGCCACACGGTGGCGTCCTTCCTTCCAAGCGGACTGTCAGTGATTTGAAGAGATCTTATCTCAATTTAAGTTACAGGAAATTCATTTTTCCTTTTACACTCAAATTCAAAATAAGTGTTTTTAATCAGCGAGAATGAGACCTGGTTGCTGCCTAATGCTAGTAAAATTGCATAAATGAAAACGTTTCTAACAGTAATCAATAAACAATTCACATGCTCTACTTAGGAAGGACATTTTGTTAAGACAAAATTAATAGCGGAGAGAACTATCTGTAATCCTCCACGAGATGGCGCAGTCGAGTCCACCACACTAGAGTTAGTTAGGAGGACTGCTCACCAGATGGCGCTGTTGCGCCCGTTCGGGATAAAGTAATGGTGAAGTGTTACTCGAGAGCTGTGAGCTCGCGCCCTCTGGTGTCTAGCACGCGGAGTTGCAGCACACGCTCGTGGGGGTTGGACCAAAATTCAGATAATGGCCGCACACACCCGCAGAATTAACACAAATCACAATTGCTTTCAGACCGCGGCGGATCTCTTGGTGCTGTATTTTGCACCGAAAGAAAATGTGGACACAGGAATGTACATCTGCTTACTTCACATTTAACAGAACTCCAATAGACATTTATTAAACTAGCTGATCGTTCAGCATGTATGAGTTAAATGTTTTAGGTCAAGATTAAATTGGTTAGCTAGGCCAATGTTCGACCAGGAGTTATCATTTATCTTAACGATATAATATTATATTAGGCCTATTATTGAAAAGAGGAAACTCGCTCAATTTCAATCTTCCGCTTGCAAGAAGATTTCGTCGTTCCAGTCAAGCGGGACAAAACAATATTACTCATGTACGGACTGTGCAGAGATTTCCTTATCTTTGCCAGACGTATAATATTGTCAATTTAGCATCTCTTAATATGCTTAAACTGAGCTCGGCGTTGTGCCTCGTCAGTGAGTGAGTTCGCGATGTCTCACAGTTCAATCAAATGAACGGGAACGCGCATGCATAATATTAATACCCAAAAATACACATGAATATGAATATTAATATTGCTCACAAAAACAAAGTTTGAAACTGCCCAAAATAATCTCCACCACCTGTAACAACAATAAGTTCTGGGGAATAATTAATTCAAATGGTATGAATATTCATGAGTTTATGAATATTATTAGCTTGTTGTACAGAAAAATTAACGTATAACGGAACCTTTAATCATTTAAAAGTAACCTTTATCCAAATTGATTTCTTCATCAATTATCAACCTTACAAACCTTAAGAAACATTGACTTGTTTGATCAGGACAAATAATATCTCTTATGGTTGCACAATTTATATTACTAAAGTAATACAAATGAAAATCAAGCTTAAATGGGTAGCTTAGATCTTACGCTTCAGTGACTTCGAGATTTGTGAGCAAAACAATACGGATTCAATTTAATGCAATTATTGGGTTTTAATAAAACAACTACAGAATACAAAGCTACGAATCACACGGGGGTAAATATGCATATATATCTAGAAGAAACAAATGATAGGGTACAAACAAGGAAAGATCAAACTTAATAAAATCAAAAGGAAAAGAATGAGAGAGAGAGAGAGAGAGAGAGAGAGAGAGAGAGAGAGAGAGAGAGAGAGAGAGAGAGAGAGAGAGAGAGAGAGAGAGAGAGAGAGAGAGAGAGAGAGAGAGAGAGAGAGAGAGAGAGAGAGAGAGAGAGAGAGAGAGAGAGAGTTCCAATCACTTCACCAAAAACCCTTCAGACATTTATGATTTCGTGAATCAGGATTAATTAAGACAACCTCGTACAAGCAGTTAAAGGTGAAATATAATACTTGCATTAGGCTCTCTCGTGTGCGTGTCTGAGTTCGAATCGTCGTGGAAGTTCGCTAAGGAGGTGAGTCCGGAGAATTTCGGTGAAGTTCAGGAAAGTCGCTCCAGAGGTTGCAAGTCTCTCAGTCTTGGCTGGGTGCCAAAGGAATCCCTCTCTCAATGGCAAGAAATGCCAGGGTGGTCCTTTCGGAATGGCAAGGATGCCGTGTCTCTCTCAATGGCAAGGAAGCGCAAAGAGTTAAGGTCAGTTCCCGTTTTTATGGACACAATGACCAACGCCCTTATCCTGGAGTGATCCAATCGCGCACGGGAGACCAAAGGCGCGAGTTTTTCATTGTCCTTTGTTCGTGGACACCCCCCTGCTCTGAGTTAATCAGTAGGGTGGAAATTCTAAAGCCTCTATTTCTTCAGAAAGCTGGTATTTTTGTAATAATGCATCTTGTAGTAACTTGTGAATGAAATTCGGTACAGTCAGGTTTCTGCGATCGAGAAGGTACCAAACACTATCGTTCTGTGACTTGAGAATACAGAGGTACAAGCATTTTTACAATTAGTGGCATACCAAATCAATTTTACATACAGTAAACATCCTAGCTATTCTAATCCATCCTATGAAGACATTACCACAACAAAATATATATATTTAAACGTTATTGAGGCTGTTTTTGGGTCCATATGTATGTGTATGTGAGATGAGTCCGAAAGTTCAGTGTGTTCAACTATGTGTGTGTGCGCTCATTCGCACAAAAGACTATGTGTGTGTATTGTTTCGAAACTTCACGTGGTCATCTGTGTGTGTGTGTGAGGAGTCACATGACTGCCTAAGGCGGTGAAGTCTCTGAAGAACTATTCAACTCTTGAGCTGTTCATTAACTCGAGGTAGCCAGTCCATAACGAACCTCTGTTTGGCATGATCTGATCAGCAGAGTCATGAGATAATGATGATGAGTCCAAGATTTGGACTTCCTGCCATCTGGCTTGAGTGAATCAATGCTGTTACAATTCCATGCTATTGTTTTAATCTCCTGATTCCCTTTCTGTCATTCTGAAAAAGTTTGAAATTATTTAGTCGATGGGAAGTAGATGAGGAGCACCGCTACCAGACTTATACAGGTCCCTCAGGTCAGAGGATAATTTCAGACTATCTGGGAGATTGTTCCATTCTTTAACAGCTTTGAATGAGAAGGCTGTCTGTGCAAAGGCAGAGCTTCTTTTGGGTAATCTGCAGTCATTTCGATTTGTGGACCTAGATTTCCTGGTAATCTGAGCAGAGCTGTGCAAATCGCCTCAGTGGTGGAGGTGCGCTATTATTGAGGATCTTAAAAATTAAGATCACAATTAGATTCTCGAAATGTAATAAATGTAACCGCCTAAAAATTTGACAATGATGATGTCTTAATGTTTTTTATCTAATACTTTTACAGCCTGGTTATAAAGTGATTTTAATGGGTTTAATGTTTTTTTCACTTATTTGAGACCAACAGGAAATACAATAGTTAACATGAGAAACAATCATTGCATCCAGATATATTTTTGCTGCATCATAAGTGAGCATATTTCGAATATGTCTAAAAACTGAGATTTTACCTTTTATTTCATTAAGGTCTATTCTTTCTACCCAATTCTTGGGAAGTTTATCCCTTTGGCCACAAAAGACAAACTTTCTGAACTGTGATATTAATTAAAGCATTCAAAGAGCTCGTAGCTTAGACCTGACATTAAAGGGACTTGTGTTTTGTGAGCGACAACAATGACAATCAAAACGTGGATACAATGGCTTTAATAATTGATAGGCTACTACGATTACATACTATTAAATAAAGAATACATGTATATACAAAATAACGAAAAGTAAAGAAAGTGGATGAGAAGAAAAGAAGGGAATGATCGGGTCCGATCCGATACTTTCCCAAACGTAACCACTAGAGCCAGCAAGAACCATTATCACCTTAAACAGGGGTACAATATCTTAAAACGCATCTAAATTTTGATAGAATCGATACTTGCATGGTTTCTTTGTGTTGTGTAAAGCAAGATGCGTGCATTGGCGTTTCTCAGAGTGTTCATGCGCTGAAGCTCTCTCTCCGTTTGGTCCTTCCGAAGCTTGGTCAGTCCGCAGGAGATTTAAAGGTGTTTAGAAGCGAGTGTCTTGGAAGGGAAAGTTAATCTCGTCCAAGCTGGGGAAGTTCCTCAAGCGCTGCCTGGATGGAGCGCTGATGGAGCGTGCCGCCGGCCGTGTCGCAGAGTGTGCCGCCGACCGTGTTGCGGAGCGTGTCGATCTTCAAAGGAAACAACCAGCTTGGCTCCGAGCCCAGGGCCGAAGCCTGCGAGCCACACTGATGTGATGGGAGGAAAAGAAAATTTGTCTCGTCGGAGTCCTTGCGAGTTGACTGAGCAAAGATATGCTTGTGTTACTGTCCTTTAAAGTCCATTAACCTATGCCCATCTTTCCTGGGATGACCAATCATTGGTGTGAATTTCAGGCGGTAGAGAATTTCTTTGTTCAGACTTTATTACTCGCTGGAATGTTCTTGCGGGAGGCCAGAATCAGTAAAGTTTTACTCCAAAAGGACTAAACATACTTACGGTACATCTCATAATCATATACTTTGTACCATTGACTAAGACAAAGAAAAAGAAACCTTTAGACATCAAACTTGGTTTAAACACATAAAAGCAGTGTATCTTCTTTACAGAGCCATTTTGAGCATTTAAGATGACTTTTACATCACATAAACATATACAATATAGGAAGCATGCATATGCTTAAGAAATCATCATATATGTAATTTCTGGGATAGTTATTAAAGGTTTTATTTGAAGTGCGTGTTGAGGTGATTATCCGGCCATTCTCAACTGAGGTGTGAGTTAGAGGTCTGGCTGATTAGGATCTGATTGAAGCTCTAACAGGACCATCATCGTATCTTCTGGTCACACTCTGGCAGGTCATAAAACAGACAGTCGTGCAATCTAACTCAGACTTCTGGTAGCCATTGGAGCAGGGATCCTGATTTATATGCAGAGCTGAGGAAGAGAAGAGCATCTCTGATGTTTCTCAAAACGACTTTGATCCTATGAGAGAGAGACTCCAGACGCTACACTCTCAACCCAATATGAGCTGGAACCCACAAAAACTGTACCTTTAAATTATTTTGCTTTATTGAATATAATTCTTGAAGCATCTCTATTACCAAATATTGTCTTGTTTCTGACTTCAACTCCTTCAAGCTTATTAGAGCTGAACTAAAATCTGAAGTGAAGTTAAAATATCCAAGGCTATAATATGTTCATATTATAGCCTTGGATATTTTAACTTCACTAATCCACCCTATTGACATAATTATTGCAAACATCTCTCCAGTATACACTGATAAATAATCTGATATCCTGTTGTTCTTATACACTTTTACCTTTGGAATGATGAACGCAGAACCCACATGACCAGTTTTTGGATCTTTTGAAGCATCTGTGAAAATGTGCATATATTCCCCATATTTTGACCTCATATACTCCCTTACATTATATACTTCTGTTTCAGATGACCCTTCCTTTTGCCTTCTTTCTGATAAACTTAGATCAACTCCTGGCTGGGGCATAACCCATAATAGTACTGGAGATAAAGGATTTATTGGAGCATGTCTTAACTTTTTTCAGTTTCATATCTCTTACTAATTTCCCCACACTCCATCCAAAATTATTACACTCTTTCTTCTCATTCCCAACTTGGACCTTTTTTGTAGGGTGATCCTCACTCTAACCTCTTAAAGTTTCCCGATAAGATGCCATTAATTGTTGTCTTATCTGCAAAGGCATTTCACCCATCTGAAACTGGAGAAGTTAGACATGCCCCACAGCAAATTTTTAGTGCTTGAGACTGTATTCTTTCTAGTTTAACTAAATGAGATTTATTTACAGAACCATATACTATAAGTCAAGTCACTTTTATTTATATAGCGTTTTTACAATCCCGATTGTTTCAAAGCAGCTTCACAGTGTTAAACAGGAAAATAATGCAAAAGAACTTGATTCGGCTGAACAGCCGCTCCGGAGAAAACGGTGATGGCATCAGCTCATTTCAATTATCATATAGTGACAATGTGGGCAGGTCAGTAATTTAGTTGAACATTTATTTGAATATTTAGTTGAAAATGTAGTGTCCCCAACTGAGCAAGCCAAGCCAAAGGCGACAGTGGCAAGGAACCAAAACTCAATCAGATGGCATAATGGTGAAAAATAAACCTTGGGAGAAACCAGGCTCAGTCGGGGTGCCAGTCCTCCTCTGGCCATCATGTCATGTCGGTGAGGCAATTATTAGATAGGAATATTCAAAAGATCGGAGTCATCACACCGGACACGGTATATTGGGATGTTGTGTCGATAAGGCAATCCATTAGATAGGAATATTCGAAAAGATCGGAGTCATCATGCCAGGGCCGTTTTTTTTGATGAGGCAATTTTATGGGGAGTCTAACTGACAGGGCCTCTGCAGACACTTCAGTTGGTCGTTGATCGTTGGTCATGTCTGTCACCATCTGATCTGGATACAGCCCGGATCCGGCTGACTGCAATAAAACTCGGGATAAACATAAAGACTAACATTAGCGTAGATGCCATTCTTTTTATGATGCAACGAGTACATCAGGTGTTATGGGAAGTGTTCCCGGTTCCGGCTGACCTAGTTAATGCAGCCTAAAACAATAATTTAACTGATTTGAATAATATAAATTAAAAATGTTTTATGTGTATGCCATAGTAAAGAGATGTGTTTTTAGTCTAGATTTAAACTGACAGAGTGTGTCTGCTTCCCGAACAATGCTAGGAAGAATGTTCCAGAGTTTAGGTGCTAAATAGGAAAAGGATCGACCGCCTGCAGTTGATTTTGATATTCTAGGTATTATCAACTGGCCAGAGTTTTGAGACTGCAATAGACGTGATGGAGTATAATGCGTTAAGAGCTTGCTCAAGTACTGGGGAGCTAAACCATTTAGTGCTTTGTAAGTAATAAGCAAGATTTTAAAATGTATGCAATGTTTGATTGGGAGCCCAGTGCAGTGTTGACAGAACCGGTCTAATATGGTCACACTTCCTGGTTCTGGTAAGAACTCGAGCTGCTGCGTATTGGACTAGATAATTACAATAATCTATCCTTGAGGTCATGAACGCATGAACTAACTGTTCAGCATTTTGCATTGAAAGCATGTGCCTTAATTTAGATATATTTTTAAGATGGTAGAATGCAGTTTTTCAGATGCTAGAAACGTGGCTTTCAAATTTTCAAGATTTGTATCAAAGAGCACACCCAGGTTCCTAACTGACGACGAGGACTTGACAGAGTGTGTTAGACAGTATTCTAGGTTGCTACTTGTGGAGTTTTTTTTGTCCAATAATAAAAAACATTTTTTAATTAAGTTGCAGGAAACTTCTAATCATCCAATTTTTTATATCAGCTATGCATTCCGTTAATCTTGTGAATTGGTAAGTTTCGTCAGGGCGTGAAGAAATATAGAGCTGAGTATCGTCAGCAAAACAATGAAAACTAACGCCATGCTTCCTAATGATATCTCCCAGTGGTAGCATGTACAGGGTGAAAAGCAACATTCCTAGCACTGAGCCTTGCGGTACTCCATACTGAACTTGTTATCGGTGTGACATCTCTTCATTTACTGCTACAAACTGATAATGGTCAGGTAAGTATGATTTAAACCATGCCAATGCAATTCCACTAATGCCAACATAATTTCCGAGTCTATTCAAAAGAATGTTGCGGTCGATAGTATCAAATGCATCGCTAAGATCGAGTAACACTAATAGAGAGATACAACAACCATCGGATGATAAGAGTAAATCATTTGTAACTCTGATGAGAGCAGTCTCAGTACTATGATACAGTCTAAATCCTGACTAGAAATCCTCACAGATACCATTTCTTTCTAAAAAGGAGCGTAGTTGTGAAGACACTGCCTTTTCAAGTATTTTTGACAGAGAAGGTAAATTTGAGATTGGCCTGTAATTGACTAATTCTGTAGGATCAAGTTGTGGTTTTTTTTAATAAGTGGTTTAATAATAGCCAACTTAAAAGTTTTCGGTACATATCCTAATGTCAAGGATGAATTAATGATATTAAGAAGAGGATCTATGACCTCTGGAAGCATCTTTTTCAGTAGCTTAGTGGGTATAGGGTCGAGCATACATGTTGATTTTGATGATTTAACGAGTTTAGCCCATTCTTCTTCTCCTTAAGGGAGGATACAGTCAAGAAGATCGTACTGGCTAGCAAGAACTTTGTAAATATGGTGCATAGTTGGGGTGGTAGGTTCAATGGCTCTGTGCCTGTATCTGAGGATGTCTGTATGGCAGTTCCAGTTGAGGCCTAGGGTAGACTTTGAGGGATCAAGAGAAGGATAGTGTGATAACCAGAGCTCTGTTTGTTCTGAACTGGCTTCAGGAAGTAGGTCACAGATGACCTGAGGATCATTATTGGCCCATTGTCTGATTTCAAAGCCACCAGAGGAGAGGAGATTGTGCAGGCTGTGAAGGAGGTATCTGGCTTCCTCTGGGGTGGGAAGACTTTGTAAACAGTTATCCACGTAGAAGCCACTGTGTATGGAATGGTCAATTCACTCATCTGCCTGTGCATCTTTGATGATCCTCTGGAGGACGTAAAATGGTGTAGCAAGGGCTTGAGGTCGTGCCAAAGGGGAGAACTTGCTATTCATACACATTTAGAGGAGCTTTGCAGTCCAGGTTACACCAGAGGAAATCGCAGGAGGGCTTGGTGCACCTGGTGAAACATTGATCTGATGTCTCCACTGATTGCAGTCGTATGTTGCCTGAAACGGAGCAGAACTCCAAGGAGGGAAGGCCCAATGATTGGTCCAGGAAGTAATTGTGAATTCAGGCACTGATTTCGGTAGGAGAAGGAACAATCAAACACAATATGGTCTTTACCATTGTGATGCACGATATGGTGTGGTACAAGACTCAGGGGCATCTTTCACTTCAGATGAGGACAACTTTTTTACATACCCAGCATCAATTCATTTCTGGATCTTTTTGGTATAGGTCTCTGCCTATAGTGGGTTTTGAAGGAGTCGCTGTTCAAAGCGGCGAAGACGAGACATTACTGTCTCCTTGGGGGCCTTCAGAGGAGGCCAGGGATCTACATGAAGGAGAGGTGCTGCATATCGTAGGACACCATCAACAGGTGTTCTAATGGATTGGGTCTCAAACTGGTGCATTGCATCGTGATCCTGTTTTGATCAAACCACAGCTTTCACGCTTCTCTGGGGAAATGCATCCAGCTGCTACAGTTTCTGTACATTATGGCAGTTATCATCAGGTGGGCATTTAAAGGAAATATAGTAAGAACAAGAGGAAGGATAGCTAGAGAGGTCTCTTGCAGGACCCTGGAGTGTCCAGCCAAGTTGGTCTTGATTGCCACAGGGGCTCCAGGAGGGCCAAATGTCACAGGTTGTGTTGGGATGATAAGGTGTGTATGATCAGCTCCTAAGAGGAGTAGGGGTCTTACTTTATCAAGCTTTTTAAGAGGAAACTGACGGAGGTCTGAATATCGCTGCTGGAGGGATTTCACAGGGTGAGAATGTTCTAACAAGGATAGCTGTTCAGCAGTGAAGGCTTGACTGATGACACAGTTCCCCTCTGTCATGTGGAGTTCCTCAGGGCTCGGTTATAGGTCCTATTTTGTTTTTAATGTACATTAGCCCTCTTGGTGAAATTATTCATAATTTTAATAATGTGTCTTATCACTTTTATGCTGACGACATTCAGTTGTACTGTTCATTCAAAGAGTCAGAGTTTGATAAGTTAACTGAATTGCTGGAATGCATGTCTTGCATTAAGATCTGGTTAAATAATAATTACTTACAACTAAATACTGTAACAAAGTTCGATATGAGTAAGGAAGGAAGAAGGCAGGTCGGCTTAATGGAGACTCGGGTGGCTTTTATTACTCTGTGTGATATGGGTTCGTGTAGGCAAGGAGGAAAGAAGACAGGGGTCGGCGTGACTGGGACACGTGCTTTTATTCAACTCAGAACTTGGAAAAATAAACAGCGCTCGTGAGAGCACAGGGAGCACAGCTCTCCAGACCTCAATAGTCACTCAAAAACTCTCTCAAACAGTCAGTATCCTCTATGTAGCTCGTGGGTGCGGCAGCAGTGGTGTCCCAGTCCCTCTCTCTCTCCATCTCTCTCTCGCACCGGCTTTATAGCTCTCTCCCCGCCAATCACTGTAATCACAGACAGGTGTTTTTAATCAGCGCTCAAGCCGCTTACTCACCGCTCGGATCCTTTCCTTCTCTCCGCCCGCAGACCTCGCGAAAACCACGCCCACCTCACCACATACCCCCACCGCACGACTCAGGCCGGGGAGCCATCCGGCCTGCAGCCCCCCCCCCCCCCACCCATTCCTGGAGAGGAAGTCGGCCACAACCATCTGAACACCCGGCCTGTGGACCACCTGAAACTTAAAGGGCTGAAGGGCCAGATACCACCGGGTGATCCGCGCGTTGGTATCTTTCATGCGATGGAGCCACTGCAAGGGGGCGTGGTCCGAACAGAGGGTGAACTCCCGTCCCAGGAGGTAATAGCGGAGAGTAAGAACGGCCCACTTGATGGCAAGACACTCTTTTTCTATGGTGCTGTACATCGTCTCTCTCTTAGAGAGCTTACGACTGATGTACAGCACCGGCCGTTCCTCACCCTCCACCTCCTGAGACAGGACAGCGCCCAGCCCTCGGTCCGATGCGTCAGTCTGCAGGACAAAAGGGAGAGAAAAGTCAGGAGCCGTTAAGAGCGGCCCGCCACACAAAGCAGCCTTTATCTTGGTGAAAGCCTGCTGGCACTGCTCCGTCCACTGAACCGTATCTGGCACTTCCTTTTTCGTAAGATCAGTCGTAAGATCAGCCCCAGGAACTGTCTCACTTCCTTTTTGGTCTTGGGTCTCGGACAGGTCGCAATCGCTGCCGTCTTATCAATTTGGGGACGCACCTGCCCGTGACCCAAGTGGAAGCCAAGATACCTTACTTCCACCCGCCCAATCGCACACTTCTTTGGGTTGGCCGTGAGCCCAGCCCTCCTCAGCGACTTCAGGACAGCCCGCAAATGCTGCATATGACGCTGCCAATCCCCACTGTAGATGATGATATCATCCAGGTAGGCAGCGGCATATGCAGCGTGCGGCCGGAGAATTCTGTCCATCAGACGCTGAAAGGTCGCTGGAGCCCCGAACAAGCCGAAAGGAAGGGTGACAAATTGGTGTAACCCGAATGGCGTGATGAAAGCTGTCTTTTCTTTGGACAGAGGAGATAAGGGGATCTGCCAATATCCCTTAGTTAAGTCCAGTGTCGAATAAAATCGAGCAGCACCAAGCCGGTCAAGCAACTCGTCAACCCTGGGCATTGGATAAGCGTCGAATTTAGACACCGCATTGACTTTTCTATAATCCACACAGAAACGAATGGAGCCGTCAGGCTTTGGAACCAAAACGATCGGGCTCGCCCAGTCACTGTTGGACTCTTCTATTACCCCCATGTCTAACATTGCCTCCAATTCACTCTGAACTATTTTTTTTTATGTTCAGGTAAGCGATACGGGCGGCTACGAACGACCACACCTGGTTCCGTCTCAACGTGGTGATGGATGAGATTCGTTCGACCAGGAAGGGGCGAGAACACGTCGGCAAAATCTGCCTGCAACCTTTTCAAGTCGGTGAGCTGCGAGGGTGAGAGGTGATCTCCACCAAGGGCCAGGGCAGCGGATTTGGGCTTTGGGAGTGCCTCCGGTCCGAGATCCTCCTCCCCGCTCACTACCGTCGCCAGCAACACCGACTCTGCCTGAGACCATTTTTTTAAAAGGTTGAGGTGATAAATCTGACGTGCCCCGTCCCTATCTGTACGAAGAACCTCATAATTGAGATCGCCAACTCGCCGTGTGACCTCAAAGGGTCCTTGCCACTTCGCGAGTAATTTAGAGTTAGACGTGGGGAGTAATACAAGTACTTTATCTCCCGGTGCAAATTGACGTAATCTAGAGCCCCTATTGTATTGCCTATGTTGTCTGTCCTGAGCCTGCAACAAATTCTCCATTGACAGCCGCCCCAAAGTGTGGAGTTTTGTTCTCAGGTCCAGGACATACTGAATTTCGTTTTTGCTGTCTGAAGGTCCGTCCTCCCAAGTCTCCTTAAGGACATCTAAAACCCTGCGGGGCTGGCGTCCATAAAGGAGCTCGAAGGGGGAAAACCCCGTGGAGGCTTGGGGGACCTCACGTGTGGCAAACAACAGAGGCTCCAACCACTTGTCCCAATTTTTGGCGTCTTCCCGCACGAACTTCCGAATCATGGTTTTTAATGTGCGATTAAATCGTTCCACCAGACCGTCTGTTTGTGGGTGATAGACGCTCGTGCGGATCGATTTAATGCCCAGTAACTCGTATAGTTCGCGAATTGTCCGTGACATAAACGCCGTGCCCTGATCAGTGAGAATCTCTTTCGGGATTCCCACCCGGGAGATTAACTGAAACAGTGCCGCTGCGACGCTCTTAGCGGAAATATTACGCAATGGCACTGCTTCAGGGTACCGTTTGCGTAATCCACAAGGACTAACGCAAAGCGGTGCCCACGTGCAGACCGTTCTAATGGCCCGATGAGGTCCATGCCAATTCTTTCGAAGGGGACCTGCATTATCGGAAGGGGGCACAATGGTGCTTTTGGGGTGGCTGGTGGATTCACCAACTGACATTCACGACACGACGCACACCACCTGCGCACGTTCTCGTGAATGCCCGGCCAAAAGAAACGGGCCATGAGACGGTTTAGTGTCGCTGTCTGACCTAAATGACCAGCCATGGGATTAGAATGAGCCGCCTGGAAAAGCATTTCCCGACGGCTCTTTGGAACTAACAACTGGGTTGTATCTTGTTTCGACTGGGCATCCTGGGTTACCCGAAAAAACAACCTATCTTTTTCTTTCCTCAGGTCAAAATTTCCTGAGTGTCCCCAAAACCCGTCTTAAAACATGGAGAGACCTGTCCTTTCAGGCAGTAGCCCCTAAATTATTGAACGCACCCCCAAGGGGACCTGTTCTACTCAAACTTATACATCTCTTAAACTGGCAGAATTGTTCAGGAGGTAGCTTCTCTAGAAGCCGCTCAACGTGTGAAACACAAGTAAGCTCAGAGAGACCTTCAGAGACCATGGACTGAAGGAGGCCCACTAATGCCTGAACTCACAGGGAAAATTGGTCTAAGCCTCTACCATCACCTATGTGGATAGCAGGAATCTCTATTATACCACCAGTGTGTCCTTGAGCAAGGCACTTTACTCCATGTTGCTCCAGGGGGATTGTCCCTGTACGAAGGGCACTGTAAGTCGCTTTGGATAAAAGCGTCTGCCAAATGCATAAATGTAAATGTAAATGTATTATAGCTCGGAGCTCCTTCAAAGCAAGCTGTCTAGGTTGACCAAAACGCTCATCTAGGGCAGTGTAGCTTGAGTGAAAGGATCTGGGGCATAAACATAAGCCAGTGCAAGTCTCCTCGCCTGATCTACGTTTATATGATCCAACAAGATGTGGTATTTATATTGCTCTGATTCTCTTGCATCTAGCAAATTGGATAGGGCCATCTTTAGCATCAGGTACTGGCTTTCATCCTCCCTAGTGAGATCAGGGAAAGAAGAACCATCTACTCTTCTATTGTTTGGCTGCAGGAGGCCAATAGGGCAAGCTGGCTGGCTTAGAAGAGCAGCAGACGTCAGGTGATGTTGGCTGCACATTGAAAGACTGGTATGCTGGCTAGGCAGGATAGGACATAATACCAGGCAAGGGCTGACTTGGCAATGAATGGGCTTGCCGCAAACTTTCCGCAATTTATAATTTTTAATAACAATTTTGTTATTATTCCGTCTGACTCACGAGTGATCTCGTGTTGATTACTTGTCACATCTCACGTGTGTTGAGTTCTTCCTCTTGAAAACTCATGCAGTGTGAAACCTCCTGTTGCTGTACCATCGTGCAGTGTGAACACAGCAGTGACTGAAATCTACCCCAGATAGTCATGCAGTGTGAAAAGAGCAGTGGTCCGACGAGTTTGAAAATCGTGCAGTCTGAACTCGGCATTAGAGACCTAAGAACTTCCCAACAGCAAGGACATCAGATTCTCTGTTTAATTGGACAATTTGCCCCCTTTTTGGACACTTTTTTAATATATTAGGTTAAATAAACACCTCTGAGGCCTGACGCTACACATAAATAGTTAACTCCTTATTACGGGGTGACAGTGGCTCAGTGGTTCATGTAGGTTGTCTACAAACTGGAAGGTTGGTGGTTCAATCCCCGGTTCCACCTGACCAAGTGTCAAGGTGTCCAGGAGCAAGACACCTAACCCCAGCTGCTCCCGACGAGCTGGATGGCACCTTGCATGGCTGACACCGCCGTCGGTGTATGAATGGGTGAATGTGAAGCAAGATGTAAAGAGCTTTGGATGGCCATGGGTCTCTTGAAAGCGCTATATAAATGCTGTCCATTTACCATTTTTACCATTTTACTGTTGTTCAACATTCACTGCTCATTAAAACATCACACTCTAACTTGCTTAACTCAGTATCATTAAGCAAATGGATGTTTGCAGGCCAACATATTTGATAAACATCTCTAAAAAAAATCCTGCCATGGTTTTAGAAAATGTTTCATAAAATTCATAGTTTTGGACATAACTGCCTCAGATTTGAAATGAAGCATGGCCACACTTGTGGCTTCACTCTAGTTGTGGTTATAAGTTGTTATACTACATTCACATAATATTTTTATATATATTTTTTGTTTTTGGGTTTGAGCCTATATATCTCCACATTAATAACTGTCTGAGTAATTCTGATTATTCAGCTATAAACTCTCAAGTGTTGGCTTTCTATACATATATTTGTTATGTATCTATTCAGAATAACTTGTAAGCAGCAGCCTTTTTACTATGGGTATGTCAAAATGCCCCACTTGCCAAAATGAGGGAGGGAGGGGGGGGGGGGGGGGTGTGACAGGCAAGGGGTTAAATAACAAACACATAACTAATCTAAATAAACACATTCTCGCAGATATTATTTACCACTTTGTAGGACTAATAGATTAAAAAATTTGTACCGGCTGCCATTGGTTTTTAAATTTATTTTTTAAAGGTTTTTTTTTTTTTTTTTGCTTGTGTGTCGTGTTGTTGTGTTTGTTTTTGCTAATTGTATGGTGTAGACTTGGAATTTGCCTCTTTCCCTGTTTGTTTAATTCTCGGGACCAGACACCAGTTGTTTTGTCAAGCGATCTCTTTATTTTAATAATTGTTGTTGTCAGACATAGGAGAGAAAGACCATTTCTGGAGAGATCTTATACGCAGCTTCTCTGTATAAGCTTCTCTCCATCGTCAGTTCTCTGCTCTCCAGACAAAATGCTTGTGAATTTATGCTCCCCGAAAAACATATGGTTTCCATTAAACTGAATGTATAAGTCATATATACATTGATACTTACACACGCATTCATGCTGTCTCCCACTCTCACAAATTTGGTCTACATATGGATTACTGCTGGCTGTGAAACAAAGTTGACCAAACCTAACCTAATACTAGTGATGGGCAGACCGAGGCTTCGTGAAGCAATGAAGCAGTTGAAGCAAATGTGCCATATTGTTTCGAAGCTTCAAATCAATCCGACACCCGTCTCTACGGCGCCATCTAGTGTTCACTTGCATGTGTTGCTCTGAAATACCTTGACAATGATCCATGTAAAAAAGAAAATGTTTTTAACATCTGTCTGACAACTACATGGTCTTGGTTTTGTAACCTGTAGCCTCGTCATTGTAAAGAACTATGTTTTTGTTTTGTTTTTATATATATATACAAAATGAACATTAATACAATAAATAAAGCCACAATGTGTCACATTTTTACAAAAAAAAATGTATTCAAAAATATGAATTGCTCTGCTGTTGAAGGACTCAGCCGACTTCTTTTTTTACATATAATTTCTCCAGCCTTTGAAAAAATCTTCTCACAAGGGACACTTGTTGCTGGCATGCACAAATATTTTTTTGCAAGTTCACACAAATGAGGGAAAATTACTGCTCTCTCTTTCCAATAAATTAATGGATCATGCGTTCTGGCCAAAAACGCATCTTTCAGGTACTTCTTCACTTCTATGGTTGCTTCAGCTGTAGTACTGTGTGTTGTCTGGGTTTCACGGATACGACTATCAAACAGTTCCCATAAACTGTCCTGGGTTTCTGCTGGTGTTGTTGATGATGATGATGATGGGCCTGATGTTGACATTTGTGGCTCTGAATGAAAATTAAAACAACAATTAGTTACAAAGCATAAACTGACAGCATATATGAAGCTGCCTATCACAATACACACATCTCACTTTATTTGGTGCTTCCAAATGGAAACGCTCCCACACCACTGATCCCATTTTTTATCTATTCTATTAATATATCTATCTATATAATCACCTATGAATCTATATCTATATAATTCTATATATCTAACTTATGCTGTGCTATCTATCTGTCACTATCTAACTTAGCCTATATGAATGTGTCATATAGCTATCCTAACTATATGTCACAGTCTATACCTATCAGTCAATATATCTAATTTAAATCTAGCCTAAATATAACTAACCAAAGCGCACTATAAATCTCACTGCAAAATCACTACTATCACAAAATCACTCTCCTCTCACAAAAACCGACGAGGTGAAGTTGGATTAACTTCACTTTTAAACTGTGGAGAATTAGGTTCATACAGATGTGTGACTGTGTGGTTTGTTCCCGCCCCCTTTAATCAACGCAGTTTCGGCAGACGCCACCTGATGAAACACTTCGAAGCTTCATTTAGCCATAGTCACGTGACATGGGTGTTTTGAATCACAGTTCGGAGCAGTGTTTCGAAACATCTGCGCTTCGGGATCTCGGCAAAGCCCCGAAACGTCTGTTTCGCGTCAGCCATCCCTACCTAATACACACAATCACGGATACATGGGTAGAATAGAAAGTGAAAGTGAATTAATTAAGCTTTGGAAACTATAAGAGTCAGTTAACCACCTGGACAACAATCAGTTTGTATTAACAATCAACTTTGTAACAAGAGGACTACAGCTTATACTAAATCTCTGTAGTATTGGATGAAAGTCTCGATGGTTCAGTAGTTCGATGGGTTTCGGGTTCAATTGAGAATGACAAACTTCTGCAATCTTAGTCTAACTCTGTTGTCTGGAGAGTCCTCTCTCCCGGATGGAAAGTTGCAACATGGCTTGTTGTGTGTGAGGCCCTTCTGGTGGGGTAGGACCAGATGTCTCCTCTTCTCCCATGCTCACTCTTTTCCCACAAACATCAACTGAGGTCAAAAAGATCCTTTTAACTTATGCAGAGGTCACACTTCTTGGCCTGACAAATGAAAAAGTGTAATTTCAAGGGGGAAAAAGGTTATTTGTTTGGAAGCTGACTCATTTGCATGATCAGAGTGGTCTGATAAATTTGTGTCCTTTTATACACTGATTAAAATAAGCATACAGTGCATGCTATGAGGAGCTGATATACACAAATGATACTAATGTTACATTATCTAATAATTCATAAAGCATGCATCATAAAGCATGCGTAAAACAGTATACAATACAAAAGACAATATACAAAAGAGTAGTAATACACACAATGTCCTGAGAAGTCCTTTTTATAGACATTATGTGTCTGTCCTTAGTCTTTCCCTGTATTGTTGCATGTGGTCAATTGCATGGATAGACTGGTTTTGTGTCAGTTCTAACTATTGTCCTGAAGATTCCGCTTTTGTGTGTTAAACAGAATTTTCTCAACCGGTGTCCACATTGGGGGAAATTCAAGACTGTCAGTATCAGAAGAGTGAGAGTGAGCAGTCACAGTTTCTTTCTGGAGATGAAGCTGTTCCTGACCTCAGTCTGAATCAAGGCCAGGAGCAGGAACAGAATAAAGACCATAGCAACAATGAAGAGAATGTTACAACCCCTACAAGAAAAAAGGACATGAAGGTAATATCATACTCATTTATAAGAAAATCACAATTCAAATGTATCTACAATTTTCCCACAATAAAATTGGAGATACAGTTTCTCCAGATGCTTCTGGTTCCACCATTTAAGGCTTTATATTAAAGTTTTTTTACGATAGCTTAAGCACAATTTTAAAAACAAGGCTCATTTTGTCAAAACACTACACACAATTCACACATCCACACACACAAGTAGCAGAACACTTCAGTTCTTTGGACAAAAAAAAGGTTCTTTCAAAAGGTTACAATAATTTGGTTTTCAGGACAAGCACGGCGGATACAACTCGAGTCACTTTATGAGCTTTTATTGCGCATGTATACACAATAATCATCCACAAACTAGGTAGCCTGAATGCTCCCGCTACGTTAGCCTATCAGCTGGATATTAGTGACATTATTTAGCTCGTTAGTTAGCTAGTTAGGTTGTAAACCTGCGATGAAAATACAAACACAAAACACCAGAATTAACTAATAAAATTGCACAATCATATGATATAAAATTTTTTATCTGAATTACTAGCAATGCCAGTTTATAGTCACTCACAGCAAGGCGTACCTGTCCTGACCATCAATAGAATGAAAATGAAACTTAAAGGCGACATTTACGCACTGTGAATTAAGCATATACAGACACATAATGATTATAGGAACGATAATAAAACAAACCTGTAACCTAGTAAGATTATAACATATATGAAATATAACATAAACGTGCCTGCATTTGGAATAAGGCAGTAAATGTACACACTCATTTCCTCAAATACCCCTGAACATAATAAAACACCCATCACTTGTAATTATTTTTATATATATATATATATATATATATATATATATATACACAGTGAGGAAAATAAGTATTTGAACACCCTGCTATTTTGAAAGTTCTACCACTTGGAAATCATGGAGGGGTCTGAAATTGTCATCGTAGGTGCATGTCCACTGTGAGAGAAATAATCAACAAAAAAAATCCAGAAATCACAATATATGATTTTTTAACAATTTATTTGTATGATACAGCTGCAAATAAGTATTTGAACACCTGTCTATAAGCTAGAATTCTGACCCTCAAAGACCTGTTAGTCTGCCTTTAAAATGTCCACCTCCACTCCATTTATTATCCTAAATTAGATGCACCTGTTTCAAATCAAATCACTTTATTGTCACACAGCCATATACACAAGTGCAACAGCAGGTGAAATTCTTAGGTGCAGTTCCGAGCAACATAGCAGTCATGACATGACATATACAACATTTAAAGCAGAATCAGATTACACATCTGATGTGCCCACAATTACTCACAGCACAGTAAACTCTACAATAAACAATAAATAATTTACACAATGTGAGTGTAGTTCTCACAGCTTTAAACAATATACACATACTTACAATATACATATACTTTAAACAATATACACTAAACATACATTAACAGTATACATTAAGCTATAATAATAATAATATACAATGTACAGTATACATTATTATTCACAGTAGAGATCCATTATGTACAATAGGTGCTATATGATAAATGATAAATAATAAATGATAAATAAATGTGTATATAGTGTGTGTGTATCTACAGTGGGTTGTGCTGAGATATTCTGTCAGTGTGTGTTATGATCCTGATGGATCAAGAGTTAAGGAGTCTAATTGCTTGTGGGAAGAAGCTGTTCTGGAGTCGGCTGGTGCGTGTTCTGATACTGCGGTACCGTCTGCCTGATGGCAGCAGTGAGAGCAGCCCATGGTTCGGGTGGCTAGAGTCTCTGATGATCCTCTGAGCTCTCTTCACACACCGCCTGGCGTAAATGTCTTGGAGGGAGGGAAGCTCACCTCCGATGATGCAGCTGGCCGTGCGCACTACCCTTTGCAGGGCTTTGCGGCTGCGGGCGGTACTGTTGCCGTACCAGGTGGTGATGCAGCCAGTCAGCAGGCTCTCTATGGTGCTGCTGTAGAAGCGTGTGAGGATGTGGCGGTTAATTCCAAACCTCCTCAGCCGTCGCAGGAAGAAAAGACGCTGATGAGCCATCTTCACAACGGCCTCGGTGTGGACGGACCATGAGAGTTCCTCTGTGATGTGGACACCGAGGAACTTGAAGCTGCTGACTCTCTCCACCGGTGCTCCATTGATGGTGATGGGGCGGTGTTCTCTCTCATTCCTCCTGAAGTCGACCACCAGCTCCTTGGTCTTGCTGACGTTGAGGGAGAGGTTGTGCTCCTGACACCACCGTGTCAGAGTGAGCACCTCCTATCTGTAGGCCGTTTCATCATTGTCAGTGATGAGACCTACCACCGTCAGCAAACTTGATGATGGTGTTGGAGCTGTGGATTGCCACACAGTCATGTGTGTACATGGAGTACAGGAGTGGGCTGAGAACACAGCCCTGAGGGGCTCCAGTGTTGAGAGTCAGTGATGAGGAGATGTTACTGCCCATTCTGACCACCTGGCGTTTGTTTGAAAGGAAGTCCAGGATCCAGCTGCATAGCAAGCTGTTTAAGCCTAGAGCCCGGAGTTTCACGTCAAGTATGGAGGGCACAATGTTGTTGAATGGTGTTTGAAGTCGTTAGCTGCATAAAGACACCTGTCCACCCCATACAATCAGTAAGAATCCAACTACTAACATGGCCAAGACCAAAGAGCTGTCCAAAGACACTAGAGACAAAATTGTACACCTCCACAAGGCTGGAAATGGCTACGAGGAAATTGCCAAGCAGCTTGGTGAAAAAAGGTCCACTGTTGGAGCAATCATTAGAAAATGGAAGAAGCTAAACATGACTGTCAATCTCCCTCGGACTGGGGCTCCATGCAAGATCTCACCTCGTGGGGTCTCAATGATCCTAAGAAAGGTGAGAAATCAGCCCAGAACTACACGAGTGGAGCTGGTCAATGACCTGAAAAGAGCAGGGACCACCGTTTCCAAGGTTACTGTTGGTAATACATTAAGACGTCATGGTTTGAAATCATGAATGGCACGGAAGGTTCCTCTGCTTAAACCAGCATATGTCAAGGCCCATCTTAAGTTTTCCAATGACCATTTGGATGATCCAGAGGAGTCATGGGAGAAAGTCATGTGGTCAGGTGAGACCAAAATATAACTTTTTGGTCATAATTCCACTAAACGTGTTTGGAGGAAGAAGAATGATGAGTACAATCCCAAGAACACCATCCCTACTGTGAAGCATCATGCTTTGGGGGTGTTTTTCTGCACATGGGACAGGGCGACTACACTGTATTAAGGAGAGGATGACCGGGGCCATATATTGCGAGATTTTGGGGAACAACCTCCTTCCCTCAGTCAGAGCATTGAAGATGGGTCGAGGCTGGGTCTTCCAACATGACAATGACCCGTAGCACACAGCCAGGATAACCAAGGAGTAAGAAGCATATCAAGGTTCTGGTCTCCAGACACCCAATAGAGAATCTTTGGAGGGAGCTCAAACTCCGTGTTTCTCAGCGACAGGCCAGAAACCTGACTGATCTAGAGAAGATCTGTGTGGAGAAGTGGACCAAAATCCCTCCTGCAGTGTGTGCAAACCTGGTGAAAAACTACAGGAAACGTTTGACCTCTGTAATTGCAAACAAAGGCTATGGTACCAAATATTAACATTGATTTTCTCAGGTGTTCAAATACTTATTTGCAGCTGCAACGTACGTCGGAACTGACCGTCGAATTGGGATCTGGTTTTAGAGATCAATCTACTTCGAGTGTGTTAAAAACGCGCCAATGGAGATTGGCATGCGATCCACGCATTCCACGCTCCGCCCCGCGGTGCGGGTATAAATAAGGAAGTGGAATGCTTGATCATTGCTTTCTACTTCGCAGCTGAACAGTGTCTTTGCTGTGTCTACGAAGAGTGTTCTGAGTCTCATGAGAGGATCGACTGCTTCCAGTGCGGGTATGTCTCAGCGGGTGGCCGCTTCAACGGAGATCAAGTGCAATTTTGAGTGCTCACACAGGCTTGCACTATTGTACTGTGTGTGCCGTGGTCATCTCCCCGAGTGCTTCAGCATGCAAAAAAGAGCAGTTTCCTTTCTAAAAGAGCAACATGGTTTGACCCTGAGTCTTTTTCAAGATGTCATTCAAACCGTGTGTTTCTGGGTGCGGACGATATCTGTTCCCGGTTGACGGTCACGTTCGTTGTCTCGCTCTCCGGGCGACGAAAGTCACTGCACGCTCCCTGGGTCGGGCGATGTCCACCTTAGAGGTCCAGGAACGGCACCTGTTGCTGAACCTGGCACACATGCGTGATTCCGACAAGGTCCAGTTTCTCAACGCCTCTGTCTGTCAGGCCGGCCTCTTCGGCGACGCCATCGAGAACTTTGCCAAGCAGTTCTCGGTGGCCCAGAAGCAGACGGAGGAGATCAAAAACATCCTGCCCCAACGGCCTGCTTCTGCTTCCACCCAGTCGTCGTCGGCAATGCCTCCGCCTGCTCGTAGCCGAGGGCGTCCCCCTGCGTCCGCCTCCACCACTGCAAAACCCAAGCAGCAGCCTCCATCAGGGAAGCAAGGTGCCGGACATAAGGGAGGCGCCCAACCCGCTCAGGGCCCCGCTAAGCCGGCAAGCGGCTGAGATGAGCAGCCCAGGGAGAACAGGAGCTGCTCCAAGGGAGATGATGTCCCTCCCCCACCCCCCGGAGGAGGACTGGGGGACACCGACTGGTGTAACATCTCTACCGCTGGCTCTCTGGAGTCCAGCGGTACCCACATTTTCAATAAAAGAGCAGTTTCCTCTCTCCCTGGGCCCCAAGAGGGCCAGGTTGGCAGTGTGCAACGAATCGTGCCTAGAGTAGAGTGGATACGTGCCCAAGGTTCCTACCACTCCCGTTCGGGACCAGGTGGTGAACCTGCAAGCGCTGCCTTTGGAGGAGGCAGGTTCCTCTGCTTAAACCAGCACATGTCAAGGCCCATCTTAAGTTTTCCAATGACCATTTGGATGATCCAGAGGAGTCATGGGAGAAAGTCATGTGGTCAGGTGAGACCAAAATATAACTTTTTGGTCATAATTCCACTAAACGTGTTTGGAGGAAGAAGAATGATGAGTACAATCCCAAGAACACCATCCCTACTGTGAAGCATGATGCTTTGGGGGTGTTTTTCTGCACATGGGACAGGGCGACTACACTGTATTAAGGAGAGGATGACCGGGGCCATATATTGCGAGATTTTGGGGAACAACCTCCTTCCCTCAGTTAGAGCATTGAAGATGGGTCGAGGCTGGGTCTTCCAACATGACAATGACCCGTAGCACACAGCCAGGATAACCAAGGAGTAAGAAGCATATTAAGGTTCTGGTCTCCAGACACCCAATAGAGAATCTTTGGAGGGAGCTCAAATCCGTGTTTCTCAGCGACAGGCCAGAAACCTGACTGATCTAGAGAAGATCTGTGTGGAGAAGTGGACCAAAATCCCTCCTGCAGTGTGTGCAAACCTGGTGAAAAACTACAGGAAACGTTTGACCTCCGTAATTGCAAACAAAGGCTATGGTACCAAATATTAACATTGATTTTCTCAGGTGTTCAAATACTTATTTGCAGCTGTATCATACAAATAAATAGTTAAACAATCATACATTGTGATTTCTGGGTTTTTTTTTATTTAGATTATGTCTCTCACAGTGGACATGCACCTACGATGACAATTTCAGACCCCTCCGTGATTTCTAAGTGGGAGAACTTGCAAAATTGCAGGGTGGTCAAATACTTATTTTCCTCACTGTATATATAAAACAATAGTTCCCTTTCAGTCGGTCACGTTCGACGTACGTCGGAACTGACCGTCGAGTTGGGATCTGGTTTTAGAGATCAATCTACTTCGAGTGTGTTAAAAACGCGCCAATGGAGATTGGCATGCGATCCACGCATTCCACGCTCCGCCCAGAGGTGCGGGTATAAATAAGGAAGTGGAATGCTTGATCATTGCTTTCTACTTCGCAGCTGAACAGTGTCTTTGCTGTGTCTACGAAGAGTGTTCTGAGTCTCATGAGAGGATCGACTGCTTCCAGTGCGGGTATGTCTCAGCGGGTGGCCGCTTCAACGGAGATCAAGTGCAATTTTGAGTGCTCACACAGGCTTGCACTATTGTGTACTGTGTATTGTACTGTGTGTGCCGTGGTCATCTCCCCGAGTGCTTCAGCATGCAAAAAAGAGCAGTTTCCTTTCTAAAAGAGCAACATGGTTTGACCATGAGTCTTTTTCAAGATGTCATTCAAACCGCGTGTTTCTGGGTGCGGACGATATCTGTTCCCGGTTGACGGTCACGTTCGTTATCTCGCTCTCCGGGCGACGAAAGTCACTGCACGCTCCCTGGGTCGGGCGATGTCCACCTTAGAGGTCCACCTTAGCTTTGCCAAGCAGTTCTCGGTGGCCCAGAAGCAGACGGAGGAGATCAAAAACATCCTGCCCCAACGGCCTGCTTCTGCTTCCACCCAGTCGTCGTCGGCAATGCCTCCGCCTGCTCGTAGCCGAGGGCGTCCCCCTGCGTCCGCCTCCACCACTGCAAAACCCAAGCAGCAGCCTCCATCAGGGAAGCAAGGTGCCGGACATAAGGGAGGCGCCCAACCCGCTCAGGGCCCCGCTAAGCCGGCAAGCGGCTGAGATGAGCAGCCCAGGGAGAACAGGAGCTGCTCCAAGGGAGATGATGTCCCTCCCCCACCCCCCGGAGGAGGACTGGGGGACACCGACTGGTGTAACATCTCTACCGCTGGCTCTCTGGAGTCCAGCGGTACCCACATTTTCAATAAAAGAGCAGTTTCCTCTCTCCCTGGGCCCCAAGAGGGCCAGGTTGGCAGTGTGCAACGAATCGTGCCTAGAGTAGAGTGGATACGTGCCCAAGGTTCCTACCACTCCCGTTCGGGACCAGGTGGTGAACCTGCAAGCGCTGCCTTTGGAGGAGGCAGGTTCCTATGCTTAAACCAGCACATGTCAAGGCCCATCTTAAGTTTTCCAATGACCATTTGGATGATCCAGAGGAGTCATGGGAGAAAGTCATGTGGTCAGGTGAGACCAAAATATAACTTTTTGGTCATAATTCCACTAAACGTGTTTGGAGGAAGAAGAATGATGAGTACAATCCCAAGAACACCATCCCTACTGTGAAGCATCATGCTTTGGGGGTATTTTTCTGCACATGGGACAGGGCGACTACACTGTATTAAGGAGAGGATGACCGGGGCCATATATTGCGAGATTTTGGGGAACAACCTCCTTCCCTCAGTTAGAGCATTGAAGATGGGTCGAGGCTGGGTCTTCCAACATGACAATGACCCGTAGCACACAGCCAGGATAACCAAGGAGTAAGAAGCATATTAAGGTTCTGGTCTCCAGACACCCAATAGAGAATCTTTGGAGGGAGCTCAAATCCGTGTTTCTCAGCGACAGGCCAGAAACCTGACTGATCTAGAGAAGATCTGTGTGGAGAAGTGGACCAAAATCCCTCCTGCAGTGTGTGCAAACCTGGTGAAAAACTACAGGAAACGTTTGACCTCCGTAATTGCAAACAAAGGCTATGGTACCAAATATTAACATTGATTTTCTCAGGTGTTCAAATACTTATTTGCAGCTGTATCATACAAATAAATAGTTAAACAATCATACATTGTGATTTCTGGGTTTTTTTTTATTTAGATTATGTCTCTCACAGTGGACATGCACCTACGATGACAATTTCAGACCCCTCCGTGATTTCTAAGTGGGAGAACTTGCAAAATTGCAGGGTGGTCAAATACTTATTTTCCTCACTGTATATATAAAACAATAGTTCCCTTTCAGTCGGTCACGTTCGACGTACGTCGGAACTGACCGTCGAGTTGGGATCTGGTTTTAGAGATCAATCTACTTCGAGTGTGTTAAAAACGCGCCAATGGAGATTGGCATGCGATCCACGCATTCCACGCTCCGCCCAGAGGTGCGGGTATAAATAAGGAAGTGGAATGCTTGATCATTGCTTTCTACTTCGCAGCTGAACAGTGTCTTTGCTGTGTCTACGAAGAGTGTTCTGAGTCTCATGAGAGGATCGACTGCTTCCAGTGCGGGTATGTCTCAGCGGGTGGCCGCTTCAACGGAGATCAAGTGCAATTTTGAGTGCTCACACAGGCTTGCACTATTGTACTGTGTGTGCCGTGGTCATCTCCCCGAGTGCTTCAGCATGCAAAAAAGAGCAGTTTCCTTTCTAAAAGAGCAACATGGTTTGACCATGAGTCTTTTTCAAGATGTCATTCAAACCGTGTGTTTCTGGGTGCGGACGATATCTGTTCCCGGTTGACGGTCACGTTCGTTATCTCGCTCTCCGGGCGACGAAAGTCACTGCACGCTCCCTGGGTCGGGCGATGTCCACCTTAGAGGTCCACCTTAGCTTTGCCAAGCAGTTCTCGGTGGCCCAGAAGCAGACGGAGGAGATCAAAAACATCCTGCCCCAACGGCCTGCTTCTGCTTCCACCCAGTCGTCGTCGGCAATGCCTCCGCCTGCTCGTAGCCGAGGGCGTCCCCCTGCGTCCGCCTCCACCACTGCAAAACCCAAGCAGCAGCCTCCATCAGGGAAGCAAGGTGCCGGACATAAGGGAGGCGCCCAACCCGCTCAGGGCCCCGCTAAGCCGGCAAGCGGCTGAGATGAGCAGCCCAGGGAGAACAGGAGCTGCTCCAAGGGAGATGATGTCCCTCCCCCACCCCCCGGAGGAGGACTGGGGGACACCGACTGGTGTAACATCTCTACCGCTGGCTCTCTGGAGTCCAGCGGTACCCACATTTTCAATAAAAGAGCAGTTTCCTCTCTCCCTGGGCCCCAAGAGGGCCAGGTTGGCAGTGTGCAACGAATCGTGCCTAGAGTAGAGTGGATACGTGCCCAAGGTTCCTACCACTCCCGTTCGGGACCAGGTGGTGAACCTGCAAGCGCTGCCTTTGGAGGAGGCAGACCCAGCCCTGGCTTTGTTATGTCCCGACCGCGCTCTTCGCACTTACGTTGACCAGACTCAAAGCTTTCGGACCTCAGAGCAACTGTGTTATCTCGTCTGTTATGGAGGCCAGCAGAAGGGAAAGGCTAACCTCTGCCTCCAAGCAGAGGTTATCCACTATCCAGTAGCCCACTGGATAGTGGATGCTATCGCCTTGGCTTACCAGTCCCAAGACTGGCCTTGTCCGTTCGGGTTGCGAGCACACTCAACAAAGAGTGTTGCTTCCTCCTGGGCGCTGGCTCAAGGCGCCTCAGTGACAGATATATGTAGAGCTGCGGGCTGGGCGACACCTAACATGTTCGCTAGATTCTATAGCCTCCGTGTAGAGCCAGTATCTTTTACCGCTTTTCCAGCGTTATCCAATAGTCACACTGAGTGGGTCTTGCAGAAACAGCAGTTACTGACCTCCCTGCTTGGAGCCCTGACTTCCGTACCATCTAAGACGGTCCAGTGGGCTCAAGCAGGACGCTGGAAGGGCCAGCCTCCTGGCATTTTGGTAGGGATCCCAATTCGTCGGTCAGTTCCGACGTACGTCGAACGTGATCGACTGAAAGGGAACGTCTCGGTTACATATGTAACCCTCGTTCCCTGAAGGAGGGAACGGAGACGTACGTCCCGCCTCCAGGTGCTGCGCTTACGCTAGGGGGCCGAGTCACTGGTTTGGCTCCTCAGCAGAAAAATGCAATGATCAAGCATTCCACTTCCTTATTTATACCCGCGCCGCAGGGAGGAGCGTGGAATGCGTGGATCGCATGCAAATCTCCATTGGCGCATTTTTAACACACTCAAAGTAGATTGGTCTCTGAAACCAGATCCCAATTCGTCGGTCAGTTCCGACGTAAGTCTCCGTTCCCTCCTTCAGGGAACGAGGGTTACATACGTAACCGAGATGTTACACCTGCTGGATAGTTCTACACCTCCCACTTGGCCTACTGATTCTAGATTCCAAGTAAGCCACCATAACCAAAACAGTTAACTTCTAGATATGAAATTCTCCCCATGACTATACAAATAACCTTGCATACTTGGATATGAACGTACTATGTCACAAATGAATAACTATATCTTCAAGATAGATTTAATGTCCATAAACAACACACATTGTCCTTGATGACATTACGACCTCCTTTACCGAAACACACCACCAGCCTCCGGGAGGATGGTAATGGGGAGGGTCTTGATCCTTCACCGAAACACACCATGGTGGGGATCCTTTACTGACCGAAACACACCATGGTGGTGATCCTTTACTGGGGTGGGGAAGTCTTTTACTGCTCCTCCACTGTCCCAAACATCCCTGTGGAGGATGGTGGAGGGATAGTTAGAAGTGTCTGCAGAGACCGTTAGACTCCCCCTGAAACTGCCTCATCGACACGGCATCCTCAATAAACCCGTCTCCAGCGTGATGACTCCGATTGTTCGAATATTACAATTTAATAATACTTAAATCGATGTCATCCGCAATAAACCCGTCTCCGGCATGTTGCCTCCGATCTTTCGAATATTGCACTTTAATAATTATTTAATCAACATCCTCCTCAATCAAATCAAATCAATCAATCAAATCACTTTATTGTCACTCTACCATATGCACAAGTACAACAGTAGGTGAAATTCTTAGGTGCAGTCCGAGCAAACATAGTAGTCATGACATGACATGTACAACATTTAAGCAACAACAGATTACACATCTGATGCGCACACAATTACTCACAGCACAGTATACACTACAATAAACAATAAATAATTTACACAATGTGAGTGTAGTTCTCACAGCTTTAAACAATATACACATACTTACAATATACATATACTTTAAACAATATACACTAAACATACATTAAACTATAACAGTATACATTAAGCTATAGTAATAATATACAATGTACAGTATACAATATGTTCACAAATTGAAATCCAAAGTGCAATAGATGCTGTATGATAGATAAATGTGTATATAATGTGTGTGTATCTACAGTGGGTTGTGCTGAGTGATATTCTGTCCAGTGTGTGTTATGATACTGATGGATCAAGAGTTAAGTAGTCTGATTGCTTGTGGGAAGAAGCTGTTCTGGAGTCGGCTGGTGCGTGTTCTGATGCTGCGGTACCGTCTGCCTGATGGCAGCAGTGAGAGCAGCCCATGGTTCGGGTGGCTAGAGTCTCTGATGATCCTCTGAGCTCTCTTCACACACCGCCTGGCGTAAATGTCTTGGAGGGAGGGAAGCTCACCTCCGATGATGCAGCTGGCCGTGCGCACTACCCTTTGCAGGGCTTTGCGGCTGCGGGCGGTACTGTTGCCGTACCAGGTGGTGATGCAGCCAGTCAGCAGACTCTCTATGGTGCAGGTGTAGAAGCGTGTGAGGATGTGGCAGGAAGAAAAGGCGCTGATGAGCCTTCTTCACAACGGCCTCGGTGTGGACGGACCATGAGAGTTCCTCTGTGATGTGGACACCAAGGAACTTGAAGCTGATGACTCTCTCCACCGGTGCTCCATTGATGGTGATGGGGCGGTGTTCTCTCTCATTCCTCCTGAAGTCGACCACCAGCTCCTTGGTCTTGCTGACGTTGAGGGAGAGGTTGTGCTCCTGACACCACCGTGTCAGAGTGTGCACCTCCTCTCTGTAGGCCGTTTCGTCATTGTCAGTGATGAGACCTACCACTGTCGTATCGTCAGCAAACTTGATGATGGTGTTGGAGCTGTGGATTGCCACACAGTCATGTGTGTACAAGGAGTACAGGAGTGGGCTGAGAACACAGCCCTGAGGGGCTCCAGTGTTGAGAGTCAGTGATGATGAGATGTTACTGCCCATTCTGACCACCTGGCGTCTGTTTGACAGGAAGTCCAGGATCCAGCTGCATAACAAGCTGTTTAAGCCTAGAGACCGGAGTTTCATGTCAAGTATGGAGGGCACAATGGTGTTGAATGCTGAGCTGTAGTCTACAAACAGCATTCTCACATACGTGTTCCTCTTTTCCAGGTGGGAGAGAGCAGCGTGAATTGTTGATGAAATGGCATCATCAGTGGAGCGGTTTGTGCGGTATGCAAACTGCATTGGGTCCAGTGAGGGGAGGAGAACAGAGCAGATGTGGTTTCTGACTAGTCTCTCAAAGCATTTGCTGATGATGGGGGTCAGAGCAACAGGACGCCAGTCGTTTAAGCAGGTGGTTTTTGACTGCTTAGGTACAGGAACAATGGTGGACGTTTTAAAGCATGTGGGGACCACAGACAGGGAGAGGGACAGGTTAAAAATGTCCGTGAAAACTCCAGCCAGTTGGTGCGCGCACGCTCTGATCACGCGGCCCGGAATGCCGTCTGGACCCGCTGCTTTACGGACGTTCACCCGCCGGAAGGATCGGGTTACATCCGCTACAGATACGGAGAGTGCACTAACCTCTGTATCTTCAGCCACGAGCTCTCTCTCCGCGAGGGCGGTGTTAGTTCCCTCAAAGCGAGCATAAAAGGTGTTGAGCTCGTCCGGGAGAGAGGCAGCGGTGTTCACGGTAGAGTTTGTGTTCCCTTTATAGTCCGTGATGGTGTTAATTCCCCGCCACATGCTTCTAGAGTCGGTGGTGTTGAACTGTCCTTCAATCTTGTCCCTGTATTGGCGTTTTGCTGCTCTGATGGTTTTCCGGAGGGCATAACTTGCTTGTTTATGCTCCTCCGCATTACCGGAGTTAAAAGTGAAGGTCTGCGCATTAAGTGCCGCGCGAACATCCCCATTTAGCCACGGCTTCTGGTTTGGGTACAGCCGAATTGTTCTGGTCGGAACAACGTCTTCTACGCACTTCCTGATGAAACACGTTACGCTATCAGCGTAGACCTCGATGTCGTCATCAGAGGCCAACCGGAACATCTCCCAGTCCGCGTGATCAAAACAGTCCTGTAGCATAGAGTCCGATTGGTCCGACCAGCACTGGATGGTTCTGAGGGCGGGTGCTTCCTGTTTCAGACTCTGCCTATAAGCGGGCAAAAGGAGGATGGAAGCGTGATCTGATTTGCCGAATGGTGGGCGTGGGAGGGACTTGTAACCATCCTTGAAGGGAGAGTAGCAGTGATCCAGAACTCGGTTCCCTCGCGTGTTGAAGTTAACATGTTGGTGGTATTTTGGTGCAATGCGTTTGAAGTTGGCTTTGTTAAAGTCCCCGGTCACAATAAACGCAGCGTCAGGATGCGCGGTTTCCTGCTCACTCACTGTCCTATACAGTTCCTTTAGTGCCCGGTCTGTGTCGGCTTGTGGGGGAATATACACAGCTGTGATGATGACCGCTGTGAATTCCCTCGGTAGCCAGAATGGTCGGCACAGAACCATGAGAAGTTCCAGATCTGGAGAACAGAAAGACTTGATAGAATGTACGTTCCTCTGATCACACCAGGATCTGTTGATCATAAAACATACACCCCCGCCTTTGCTTTTCCCTGAGAGATCTTTTTCTCTGTCCATTCGATGCACGGAGAACCCCGCGGTTTCGATGGCCGAATCTGGAATCTCAGCAGACATCCAAGTTTCTGTAAGGCAGATAATGCAGCAGTCCCTCGTCTCTCGTTGGAAAGAGATCCGTGCTCTCAGCTCACAGAGTTTGTTGTCCAGAGACTGAACATTAGCCAGTAAAATACTGGGAAGCGGGGGTCGGTTTGCGCGGCGTCTTACTCTGATGAGCACGCCGGCTCTGCTTCCCCGTCTCCGGCTGCGTTTGCGCGGTCGGGCCGCCCAGACAAAAGGTTCCGCTGCCGTGTTTGTAAGCAGCGTGTCGTCGTTGATGAATTTAAAGTCCGGTTTTCGGTGTGCGATTGCCGAACCAATGTCCAAAAGTGTCTGTCTGTCGTACGTAGTAAGGCAGACAACATCCAAGACAAAAAACACAAAAACTGTAAACAGAACAAACAAAAAACTACAATGATTCAGCAGAGCTTGCGACGTAGCGGCCATCCTCGGCGCCATCTTGAGCTGACTTGAGCTCAATAAACCCGTCTCTAGCGTGTTGCCTCCGGTCCTTCGAATATTCCGATCTATTATGACCTCTGACCTGTAAAGTTGCCAGAATAATAATAATAATAATAATAATAATAATAATAATAATAATATGCTGTTTGTTAATTGGCCAGAGGAGAACTGGCACCCCGACTGAGCCTGGTTTCTCCCAAGGTTTATTTTTCTCCATTAGGTCACCTAATGGGGTTTTGGTTTCCTTGCCACTGTTGCCTCTGGTTTGGCGTGCTCAGTTGGGGTCACTAAATATTTCTAAATTTTTCAACTAAACATCGAAATAAATCTAATTATTAAAATAAATTAACCATATAAACTAAATTACTGATCTAATTACTGTTTTAAAGCCCACACTGCCACTGTATGATAATTGAAATGAACTGATGACATCACCATTTTCTCCAGAATGGCTATACGGCTGAATAAAATTATGCTGCATTATTTTCCTGTTTAACACTGTAAAGCTGCTTTGAAACAATCTGCATTGTTAAAAGCGCTATATAAATAAAGTTGACTTGACTTGACTTGATAGTTCTCCATACCTCGGTTTCTCTTGGGCTGTCCACCAAAAACTGGACAGCTTCGACATGTTCTCACCTTCACATCTCGTACTATGCTCTTCACATCAGGACACACCTCCACGACTCGACCCAGCCTGAACTGGCCTCTCAGTGCGTTCTGATCAGCTAACCATACCAGGTCCCCCGCTGCAACGTTTCGTAGTAAACTCGAAGGGTGCGGCTGGTTCAGTTTGTTCAAGGGGGAGCTCACTCATCACCTGTCTACAAATTCCCGCTTTGGCCTTTCGACAGTGCATACAAGAGTCAATGACATTTCTGGCAATCCTTGGTCCCATCACCACCCATGCTTTAGACCTCACACGGAGGAGTGTGTCAGCAACACCTTCGTGGTTAGCTTCATGGGCCCTTCGTGTGAGAAGGGTGCTGATCTACGCATTGTAGGGGACCAAGGGCACACCGGTCTCTCCCTGGGCCATGGCCTGGACTCTACCATGGCATCTCAGGAGCCCTGAAGCCTCATCCTTGTTGACAACGAGTCTGTTTAGCGTCGGCACAGGAAACGTAACTCCCTTCTGAGTGGCTAAGCACAGGTCTTGGAATGCAGCTTTGCATTCTTTTACTGTCAAACTGTCACACAGCACATGGTTTGCTGGGCAGCAACTGCTCAACGACTTTTGGTCTTCCAGGAACAACAAGAGTCTGTCGAAACGGTTTCCAGGGTGGACGTTGTTAACAGGGTTTCTCACACACATGAGCCACTCTATTTTCATTACATCAGAGAGTTTACTCTCCAGAGACGAATCACCAGCTGATTCCGAACAGCGTCTTCGCACCCCAGGTCTGTGAGGTCCAATGCTGCCCTCTCCACTTCTAGAATCAACTCTAACTTCTCTCGTGGCTGGTGGTTCTTTACAGCAGGTCGTGATTGTAGCTCTTAACACAATCTCTTCTGCCGTTTGTGCTTTGTCACCATAACGGTTCTCTAATTCCCTGAAGATATCATTTGCATCTCTGCAACGCAGTTCACTTTTCACAGACTCACCTATATTGTCTAATAAGTGAAGTTTCTTGCATTCCCTTGACCCCGTAGGTTCCGCTTGCGCCTGGATACTCTCCCATTCAGCCTTCCAGCACCAATAGTCCCTCCTCTCCCCAGAGAACTTAGGTAAACTTATGGGTGTGAGCCTTATTTTTGGTCGGGCCCATTGAGAGCTGTTATCTCAACCGGCGTGCGAACCAGGGCTACTATATGGCATGCTACTACCTTGTCCTATGCTGAGATCGACGGGCGGAGCGGCACGAACACCCAATAGTTGTGGTGTGCTGGCAAGGGTTGGAGGTGGAGCGAAACTGACACCAAGTCCACCATCAGACCGTCTTAACTGCAGGATGGGCTGTAACGTCTATTGGGGGGTTCTGTGTGTGGTAGCTGCTACATTCCTGCTCTGAGGTCGACTAGTGACGGTAGAACCTTGAGCAGCACATGTAGAGATGCTTGCTCAGTCTGTAGACATGAATGAAGGAGAGCTCGTAACATACAGTTCCCTGCCCATCAATGGGCGGATTGACAACAGCAGGCCGAGTGTTAATAGGTGGAGTAGCAATAGCAAGGGATTTTATCTGCAGCTGTAAGGCTGTCGATAGCTTTTGTAACATGCCCACCGACCGCGTCATCGCCTCCCATATCTTCATCCTCTTCCTCCTCACCTGTCACCGTCGTCATTGTCTTTTAGTTCTGTACTGTTCCTCTTCATGGCCTCATTCTCACGTCGGTATGCCCACCCATCCATCAGTTGCTCCTTGTCCTCTCTCAATGATAAAAAGAGCATCCATTTGTCCTTTCCATGTGGCCGATCATCTCTCCAAGTGTACACAGCCACCCTGAGTTCATGGAGTTTCCTATTGTAGTGTTTGGCTCGTGTAGGTGAGGGAAGGAAGAAGACGGGGTCGGCGTAACTGGGACTGCACTCTTTTATTGATCTCACGATCCTCAAAAATGTAACACGCACGAGGGCGTTCAAACTCAAAACTTTCAATAACAACAGACAACGTTGACTGCCAGAGTACTGAGAAAGATATTGAGCCTGAGAGCAATGTTTGCGGGGAGCCGTCCGGCCTGCAGCCTCCCCTCCTGGAGAGGCGTTTGCAGTCCCAGTCCTGGTCTCTCTCTGCTCTCTCTCTCTCCCAGCAGCGGCTTAAATGCGGTCTCTCCACGCCAATTACTGCAACGAGACACAGGTGTTAATTATCTGCACTTGACCTACTTACTTACCGCTCAGCTCCGCACTCTCTCCCGCTACAGACTTCACAAAACCACACCTCCTCCTCCACATACCCCCACCGCCCGCACCAGGATGGGAACCCGTCTGGCCTGCAGCCTCCCCTCCTGGAGAGGAAGTCAGCCACCGCCATCTGAGCACCCGGCCTGTGGATCACCTTGAATTTAAAAGGCTGCAAAACTAAATACCAACGGGTGATCCGGGCGTTGGTATCCTTCATGCGGTGGAGCCACTACAAAGGGGTGTGGTCCGAACAGAGGGTGAACTCCGGCTCCAGGAGGTAGTACCGAAGGGTGAGAACGGCCCACCTGATGGCCAAGCATTCCTTTTCTATAGTGCTGTACATCGTCTCTCTCTTAGAGAGCTTGCGACTGATGTACAGCACCGGCTGCTCTTCACCCTCCACCTCCTGGGACAGGACCACGTCCAGCCCCCTGTCCGACGCGTCAGTCTGTAGGGAAAAGGGGAGAGAGAAATTAGGAGCTTGTAGGAGCGGCCCACCACACAGAGCAGCCTTTACCTGGGTGAAAGCCTGCTGGCACCTCTCCGTCCACTGAACTGTATCTGGCACGTCCTTTTTAGTTAGATCAGTCAGCGGGCTAGCGAGGTCCGAATAATTAGGTACAAATCTTCTGTAATATCCCGCTAGCCCCAGGAACTGTCTAACCTCCTTTTTGGTCTTGGGCCTTGGACAGGTCGCAACAGCTGCGGTCTTGTCAATTTGGGAACTCACCTGTCCATGACCCAAGTGGAAGCCCAGATATCTTACTTCCACCCGCCCAATTGCACACTTCTTTGGGTTGGCCGTGAGCCCCGCCCTTCACAGTGACTTCAGGACAGCGTGCAAGTGCTGCATATGCCGCTGCCAGTCCGCACTGTAGATGATGATATCATCCAAGTACGCAGCAGCATACGCAGCATGCAGCCGGAGAATTCTGTCCATCAGACACTGGAAGGTTGCGGGAGCCCCAAACAAGCCGAAAGTAAGGGTGACAAATTGGTGCAACTCAAACGGCGTGGTGAAAGCGTTTTTTTTCTTTGGACATTGGAGACAAGGGGATCTGCCAATATCCCTTTGTTAAGTCCAGTGTCGAATAAAAGCGAGCGGCCCCTAGCCGATCAAGCAATTCGTCCACCCTTGGCATTGGGTATGCATCAAATTTCGACACCGCGTTCACCTTTCTATAGTCCACGCAGAAGCAGACCGAGCCATCAGGTTTTGGGACCAAAACTATCGGGCTCGCCCAATCACTGCTGGATTCTTCTATTACCCCCATGTCCAGCATAGCCTCTAATTCAGCCTGAACTACCTATTTCTTGGGTTCAGGTAAACGGTACGGCCGGCTGCAAACAACCACGCCCGGTTCAATCTCAACATGGTGTTGGATGAGGTCTGTGTGACCAGGTAGGGGCGAGAACACGTCAGCAAACTGCCTGTAATGTTTTCACGTCAGTGAGCTGCAAGGGTGAGAGGTGATCTCCGCCCAGGGCCAGAGCGAGGGACTGAGGCTTTTGAACCTCTTCTGGCCTGAGATCTTCCTCTTCGCTCACCACAGTTGCAAGCATCACTGACTCCGCCTCGACCACTTTTTTAGGACGTTGAGGTCGTATATTTGACGTGCTCCCTCCATATCTGAGCGCACCACCTCATAGTTGAGGTCGCCAACTCGCCGTGTGACCTCAAAGGGCCCTTGCCACTTTGCAAGCAATTTGGAGCTGGAAGTGGGGAGTAATACAAGTACCTTATCTCCCGGTGCAAATTGACGAAGTCTAGCCCCTCTGTTGTACAGCTGTCTCTGTCTGTCCTGAGCCTGTAACAAATTCTCCATTGATAGCCGCCCCAAAGTGTGGAGTTTTGTTCTCAGGTCCAGGACATACTGAATTTCATTTTTACTTGTGGAAGGTCCGTCCTCCCAAGCCTCCCTAAGGACCCAGCACCCCCCGAGGCTGGCGGCCATAGAGAAGCTCGAAGGGGGAAAACCCAGTGGAGGCTTGCGGGACCTCGCGTACAGCAAACAACAGAGGTTCTAGCCACTTATCCCAATTTTTGGCGTCATTGTGAACGAATTTACGAATCGTGTTTTTCAAAGTGCGATTAAATCGTTCGACCAGACCGTCTGTTTGTGGGTGATAGACGCTGATGCGAATTGATTTAATGCCCAATAACTCGTAAAGTTTGCGAACCTTCCGTGACATGAACGCCGTGCCCTGATCGGTGAGAATCTCTTTCGGGATTCCCACCCGGGAGATTAACGAAAACAGTGAGCTCGCAACACTTTTCGCCGAAATAGTGCGGAGCGGAACTGCTTCCGGGTATCGCATTGCATAGTCCACCAGAACCAATGCAAAGCAATGCCCACGTGCTGACCATTCTAATGGCCCGATGAGGTCCATACCAATTCGCTCGAAGGGGACCTGCATCAGAGGGAGTGGGCACAATGGTGCTTTTGGGGTGGCCAGTGGATTCACCAACTGACATTCACGGCAAGACGCACACCACCTGCGCACATTCTCGTGAATGCCCGGCCAGAAGAACCAGGCCATGAGACGGTTAAGTGTAGCCATTTGTCCTAAATGCCCGGCCATCGGATTAGAATGAGCCGCCTGGAAAAGCATTTCCCGGGGGCTTTTAGGTACCAATAACTGGGTTGTATCTTGTTTTGTCTGGGTGTCTTGGGTCACCTGATACAACCTGTCTTTTATAATAGAAAAATACGGATAAGAGAGCTGACCTAGTGGCCGGAAGTAGGTCGGCCGATTGGCGTGGAGAGAGCGCTGGGACGGAGGAAGAAGGGTAGGGATCAGCCGCGCTCGCCCCTCCCCTCGGCGCCGGTCTGGGCGGCAATCCCCCGCTGGACCTGGAAGCGAGTGTCTCAAAGACACTCACACAGACTGCATGGGAGTTCTGGCTACAGAATGTTCCCACCTGGCAGCTCTGTTATCCTTCCTTAAATACTCCAACTAGAACAAAATGGTTGTAACACAAACACCTGGTTTTGGGGGAGAGGATCAGATATCTTTGAAGAGAACACTCAAAAAGGAGAACAGCATTCTCATTAGTTTTCAATCTTTCTAATACTACTAGTGACTGCAGTGAAACTGAGACCATTTTACCATTCGCTCCGAGACCTTTAAAAGGACACCAAACATGAAAGAGATAAAACAATAGATTTACAAGATACATCATCATTGGTATATCTGCATTTGTTGACTTGAAACAGGGCAACGAGAGGGCAAAATGGGGAGGGGGGAACATAGTTTTTGTGAGATCTTCTCTCAAGATTAGTGACTTTTATTGTTCTATTTCTGGGGTTTGGATCTCAGCTTTTGTCTTAGCAGCAAAACCGATCCTTACACCATACACATGATTTTCGTTAACCATAGTATGCAATTCTGAAACATAAATCCAACAGAGATTGAATTAACACCAAATCCTATAAAAAAAAATCATGAGATGGATATGTTTATATATTTCTCAAGTGTTATATATAGGCTATATGAGTTTAAGATGGTTTATTTGTCCTTTTCAGAAAGACTGTGAGAGCCTCAGCTCTCTTCACATTCCTTTGAGTCGTAAACCAAGTGCTATCTGATGGTAACCCTGGTAATGGAGTATCCTGGTATCCTGTGCTATTGGGGGAAGGTCTGCTACTAAGCATAGAGTATTTACAACATATTTGTTAAATGTAACAGGCAATGTGTCTGATTTGCCTCAGTCACTACAACATATTTTTTTCATCTTGGAAAGTTGTGGACAGACTGTTGTGATTTTTTTTCTTTTGCTATTGGATTAAATGGGAATGTAAAAATATAATGTGCTATAGCCTCCAGTTCATCATCTATGTACCATGTACCATAGAACCTTGGCGGGTTTAAGTCAAATTAGACCATCTACATGTCTGGAGTGTTTATAAAAGTTATAGCACACATCTGGCGGCACAGTGGCTCAGTGGCTCAGTGGCATTTGTGCGGAGTTCTCCCCGTGTCAGTGTGGGCTTCCTACGGGTGCAATCCAAATACATGGATTGGACATGTCAAATTTAAATGAGTGCGAGTGTGTCAGTGCTGGGTTGCGTCAGGAAGGGTACCATATAGTCACAGTATAGACAATACTTATACATTTACTCGTCTGATTCGTTCAAATACACTGATTCTTTAAGTCAAGTCAACTTTATTTATATGGCGTTTTTTACAATGCAGATTGCTTCAAAGCAGCTTCACAGTGTTAAAAAGGAAAATAATGCAACAGAATTTGATTCGGCTGTACAGCCGCTCTGGAGAAAACGGTGATGTCATCAGCTCATTTCAGTTATCATACAGTGACAATTTGGGCAGATCAGTCATATAGTTTATATAGTTAATTTAGTTTACTAATTAGATTTATTTGGATATTTAGTTGAAAATTGAGGGTCCCCAACTGAGCAAGCCAAGCCAAAGGCAACAGTGGCAAGGAACCAAAACTCCATCAGGTGGCATAATGGAGAAAAATAAACCTTGGGAGAAACCAGGCTCAGGGGTGCCAGTTCTCCTCTGGCCAATTAACAAACAATCAACAAACTTATTATTATTCTGGCAACTTTACAGGTCAGAGGTCATATAAGATTGAAATATCCGAAAGATCGGAGTCATCACGCCTCCATGAACTGCCACCTTAACGTGGTGGAGGGGTTTGAGTACCCGAATGACCCTAGGAGCTATGTTGTCCGGGGCTATATGCCCCTGGTAGGGTCTCCCAAGGCAAACAGGTCCTAGGTGACGGGTCAGACTAAGAGCAGTTCAAAACCCCTTATGATGCCAAAAAAAAGGAGGGCCGTGACGTCGCCCGGTATGGTGCAGCCGGGGCCCCACCCTGGAGCCAGGCCTGGGGTTGGGGCTCGTATGCGAGCGCCTGGTGGCCGGGTCTTCCCCCATGGGGTCCGGCCGGGCTCAGCACAAAGGAGCGACGTGGGGACACCTTCCCGTGGGCCCACCACTCACGGGAGGGACCGTAAGGGGCCGGTGCAAAGCGAATCGGGCAGCAGTCGAAGGCGTGGGCCTAGACGACCCGATCCCTGGACACGGAAACTAGCTCTTGGGACATGGAATGTCACCTCGCTGGCGGGGAAAGAGCCTGAGATTGTGCGTGAGGTTGAGAGGTTCCGACTAGAGATAGTCGGAATCACCTCCACGCACGGCTTGGGCTCTGGAACCAATTTTTGGCGTCATCGTGAACGAATTTACGAATCATGTTTTTCAAAGTGCGATTAAATCGTTCGACCAGACCGTCTGTTTGTGGGTGATAGACGCTGATGCGAATTGATTTAATGCCCAATAACTCGTAAAGTTTGCGAACCGTCCGTGACATGAACGCCGTGCCCTGATCGGTGAGAATCTCTTTGGGGATTCCCACCCGGGAGATTAACGAAAACAGTGAGCTCGCAACACTTTTCGCCGAAATAGTGCGGAGCGGAACTGCTTCCGGGTATTGCATTGCATAGTCCACCAGAACCAATGCAAAGCAATGCCCACGTGCTGACCATTCTAATGGCCCGATGAGGTCCATACCAATTCGCTCGAAGGGGACCTGCATCAGAGGGAGTGGGCACAATGGTGCTTTTGGGGTGGCCAGTGGATTCACCAACTGACATTCACGGCAAGACGCACACCACCTGCGCACATTCTCGTGAATGCCCGGCCAGAAGAACCAGGCCATGAGACGGTTAAGTGTAGCCATTTGTCCTAAATGCCCGGCCATCGGATTAGAATGAGCCGCCTGGAAAAGCATTTCCCGGCGGCTTTTAGGTACCAATAACTGGGTTGTATCTTGTTTTGTCTGGGTGTCTTGGGTCACCTGATACAACCTGTCTTTTATAATAGAAAAATACGGATAAGTGAGCTGACCTAGTGGCCGGAAGTAGGTCGGCCGATTGGCGTGGAGAGAGCGCTGGGACGGAGGAAGAGGGGTAGGGATCAGCCGCGCTCGCCCCTCCCCTCGGCGCCGGTCTGGGCGGCAATCCCCCGCTGGACCTGGAAGCGAGTGTCTCAAAGACACTCACACAGACTGCATGGGAGTTCTGGCTACAGAATGTTCCCACCTGGCAGCTCTGTTATCCTTCCTTAAATACTCCAACTAGAACAAAATGGTTGTAACACAAACACCTGGTTTTGGGGGAGAGGATCAGATATCTTTGAAGAGAACACTCAAAAAGGAGAACAGCATTCTCATTAGTTTTCAATCTTTCTAATACTACTAGTGACTGCAGTGAAACTGAGACCATTTTACCATTCGCTCCGAGACCTTTAAAAGGACACCAAACATGAAAGAGATAAAACAATAGATTTACAAGATACATCA
Organism: Romanogobio albipinnatus; assembly: GCA_023566225.1. NCBI lineage: Eukaryota > Metazoa > Chordata > Actinopteri > Cypriniformes > Gobionidae > Romanogobio > Romanogobio albipinnatus. The sequence goes on along the minus strand of CM042254.1, from coordinate 34,686,840 downwards.
TCATTGGTATATCTGCATTTGTTGACTTGAAACAGGGCAACGAGAGGGCAAAATGGGGAGGGGGGAACATAGTTTTTGTGAGATCTTCTCTCAAGATTAGTGACTTTTATTGTTCTATTTCTGGGGTTTGGATCTCAGCTTTTGTCTTAGCAGCAAAACCGATCCTTACACCATACACATGATTTTCGTTAACCATAGTATGCAATTCTGAAACATAAATCCAACAGAGATTGAATTAACACCAAATCCTATAAAAACAAATCATGAGATGGATATGTTTATATATTTCTCAAGTGTTATATATAGGCTATATGAGTTTAAGATGGTTTATTTGTCCTTTTCAGAAAGACTGTGAGAGCCTCAGCTCTCTGCACATTCCTTTGAGTCGTAAACCAAGTGCTATCTGATGGTAACCCTGGTAATGGAGTATCCTGGTATCCTGTGCTATTGGGGGAAGGTCTGCTACTAAGCATAGAGTATTTACAACATATTTGTTAAATGTAACAGGCAATGTGTCTGATTTGCCTCAGTCACTACAACATATTTTTTTCATCTTGGAAAGTTGTGGACAGACTGTTGTGATTTTTTTTCTTTTGCTATTGGATTAAATGGGAATGTAAAAATATAATGTGCTATAGCCTCCAGTTCATCATCTATGTACCATGTACCATAGAACCTTGGCGGGTTTAAGTCAAATTAGACCATCTACATGTCTGGAGTGTTTATAAAAGTTATAGCACACATCTGGCGGCACAGTGGCTCAGTGGCTCAGTGGCATTTGTGCGGAGTTCTCCCCGTGTCAGTGTGGGCTTCCTACGGGTGCAATCCAAATACATGGATTGGACATGTCAAATTTAAATGAGTGCGAGTGTGTCAGTGCTGGGTTGCGTCAGGAAGGGTACCATATAGTCACAGTATAGACAATACTTATACATTTACTCGTCTGATTCGTTCAAATACACTGATTCTTTAAGTCAAGTCAACTTTATTTATATGGCGTTTTTTACAATGCAGATTGCTTCAAAGCAGCTTCACAGTGTTAAAAAGGAAAATAATGCAACAGAATTTGATTCGGCTGTACAGCCGCTCTGGAGAAAACGGTGATGTCATCAGCTCATTTCAGTTATCATACAGTGACAATTTGGGCAGATCAGTCATTTAGTTTATATAGTTAATTTAGTTTACTAATTAGATTTATTTGGATATTTAGTTGAAAATTGAGGGTCCCCAACTGAGCAAGCCAAGCCAAAGGCAACAGTGGCAAGGAACCAAAACTCCATCAGGTGGCATAATGGAGAAAAATAAACCTTGGGAGAAACCAGGCTCAGGGGTGCCAGTTCTCCTCTGGCCAATTAACAAACAATCAACAAACTTATTATTATTCTGGCAACTTTACAGGTCAGAGGTCATATAAGATTGAAATATCCGAAAGATCGGAGTCATCACGCCTCCATGAACTGCCACCTTAACGTGGTGGAGGGGTTTGAGTACCCGAATGACCCTAGGAGCTATGTTGTCCGGGGCTATATGCCCCTGGTAGGGTCTCCCAAGGCAAACAGGTCCTAGGTGACGGGTCAGACTAAGAGCAGTTCAAAACCCCTTATGATGCCAAAAAAAAGGAGGACCGTGACGTCGCCCGGTATGGCGCAGCCGGGGCCCCACCCTGGAGCCAGGCCTGGGGTTGGGGCTCGTATGCGAGCGCCTGGTGGCCGGGCCTTCCCCCATGGGGTCCGGCCGGGCTCAGCACAAAGGAGCGACGTGGGGACACCTTCCCGTGGGCCCACCACTCACGGGAGGGACCGTAAGGGGCCGGTGCAAAGCGAATCGGGCAGCAGTCGAAGGCAGGGGCCTAGACGACCCGATCCCTGGACACGGAAACTAGCTCTTGGGACATGGAATGTCACCTCGCTGGCGGGGAAAGAGCCTGAGATTGTGCGTGAGGTTGAGAGGTTCCGACTAGAGATAGTCGGAATCACCTCCACGCACGGCTTGGGCTCTGGAACCACACTTCTCGAGAGGGGATGGACTCTTCACCACTCTGGAGTTGCCCATGGTGAGAGGCGGCGGGCTGGTGTGGGTTTGCTTATAGCCCCCCAGCTCTGCCGCCATGTGTTGGAGTTTACCCCGGTGAACGAGAGGGTCGTTTCCCTGCGGCTTCGGCTCGGGGATAGGTCTCTCACTGTTGTGTGTGCCTACGGGCCAAACAGCAGTGCAGAGTACCCGACCTTCTTGGTGTCCCTGGGAGGGGTGCTGGAGAGTGCTCCGACTGGGGACTCCGTCGTTCTACTGGGGGACTTCAAAGCCCATGTGGGCAATGACAGTGAAACCTGGAGGGGCGTGATTGGGAGGAACGGCCCCCCTGATCTGAACCCGAGTGGTGTTCAGTTATTGGACTTCTGTGCTAGTTACAGTTTGTCCATAATGAACACCATGTTCAAGCATAAGGGTGTCCATCAGTGCACATGGCACCAGGACACCCTAGGTCGTAGGTCAATGATCGACTTCGTGGTCGTTTCATCTGACCTGCGGCCGTATGTCTTGGACACTCGGGTGAAGAGAGGGGCGGAGCTGTCAACTGATCACCACCTGGTGGTGAGTTGGATCCGATGGCGGGGGAGGAAGCTGGATAGACTCGGTAGACCCAAACGTACTGTGAGGGTCTGCTGGGAACGTTTGGCCGAGTCTCCTGTCAGAGAGATCTTCAACTCCTGCCTCCGGCAGAGCTTCGACCGGATACCGAGGGAGGCTGGAGATATTGAGTCCGAGTGGACCATGTTCTCCACCTCCATTGTCAAAGCGGCTGCTCGGAGCTGTGGACGCAAGGTCTCTGGTGCCTGTCGAGGCGGCAATCCCCGAACCCGGTGGTGGACACCAGAAGTAAGGGATGCCGTCAAGCTGAAGAAGGAGTCCTATCGGGCCTGGCTGGCTTGTGGGACTCCTGAGGCAGCTGACAGGTACCGGCAGGCTAAACGGACTGCAGCCCGGGTGGTTGTGGAGGCAAAAACTCGGGCCTGGGAGGAGTTCGGTGAGGCCATGGAAAAGGACTATCGGCTGGCCTCGAAGAGATTCTGGCAAACCGTCCGGCGCCTCAGGAGGGGGAAGCAGTGCCCTACCAACGCTGTTTACAGTGGCGATGGGCGGCTGTTGACCTCGACTGGGGATGTTGTCGGACGGTGGAAGGAATACTTCGAGGATCTCCTCAATCCCGCCGTCACGTCTTCCATTGAGGAAGCAGAGGCTGGGGGCTCAGAGGAGGACTCGTCCATCACCCAAGCTGAAGTCACCGAGGTGGTCAAGAAACTCCTCGGTGGCAAGGCACCGGGGGTGGATGAGATCCGCCCTGAGTACCTCAAGTCTCTGGATGTTGTGGGGCTGTCTTGGCTGACACGCCTCTGCAGCATCGCGTGGCGGTCGGGGACAGTGCCTCTGGGATGGCAGACCGGGGTGGTGGTCCCTCTTTTTAAAAAGGGGGACCGGAGGGTGTGCTCCAACTATAGGGGGATCACACTTCTCAGCCTCCCCGGGAAAGTCTATGCCAGGGTACTGGAGAGGAGAATTCGGCCGATAGTGGAACCTCGGATTCAGGAGGAACAGTGTGGTTTTCGTCCTGGTCGTGGAACACTGGACCAGCTCTATACCCTCTACAGGGTGCTGGAGGGTTCATGGGAGTTTGCCCAAACAAGCCACATTTGTTTTGTGGATTTGGAGAAGGCATTCGACTGTGTCCCTCGTGGCGTCCTGTGGAGGGTGCTGGGGGAATATGGGGTCCGGGGTCCTTTGCTGAGGGCTGTCCGGTCCCTGTATGACCGAAGCAGGAGTTTGGTCCGCATTGCCGGCAGTAAGTCAGACTTGTTCCCGGTGCATGTTGGACTCCGGCAGGGCTGCCCTTTGTCGCCGGTTCTGTTCATAATTTTTATGGACAGAATTTCTAGGCGCAGCCAAGGGCCGGAGGGTGTCAGGTTTGGGGACCACACGGTTTCGTCTCTGCTCTTTGCGGATGACGTTGTTGTGTTGGCCCCTTCTAACCAGGACCTTCAGCATGCACTGGGACGGTTTGCAGCCGAGTGTGAAGCGGCTGGGATGGGGATCAGCACCTCCAAATCCGAGGCCATGGTCCTCAGTCGGAAAAGGGTGGCTTGCCCACTTCAGGTTGGTGGAGAGTTCCTGCCCCAAGTGGAGGAGTTCAAGTATCTAGGGGTCTTGTTCACGAGTGAGGGGAGGATGGAACGGGAGATTGACAGACGGATCGGTGCAGCTTCTGCAGTAATGCGGTCGATGTACCGGTCTGTCGTGGTGAAGAAAGAGCTAAGCCGTAAGGCGAAGCTCTCGATTTACCGGTCAATCTACGTTCCTACTCTCACCTATGGTCATGAGCTTTGGGTCATGACCGAAAGGACAAGATCCCGGATACAGGCGGCCGAAATGAGCTTTCTCCGCAGGGTGGCTGGGCGCTCCCTTAGAGATAGGGTGAGAAGCTCAGTCACTCGGGAGGAACTCGGAGTAGAGCCGCTGCTCCTCCACATCGAGAGGGGACAGCTGAGGTGGCTCGGGCATCTGTTCCGGATGCCTCCTGAACGCCTTCCCGGGAAGGTGTTTCGGGCATGTCCAACCCGGGGAAGACCAAGGACACGCTGGAGGGACTATGTCTCCCGGCTGGCCTTGGAACGCCTCGGTGTCCCCCCGGAAGAGCTAGAGGAAGTGTCTAGGGAGAGGGAAGTCTGGGCATCTCTGCTTAGACTGCTGCCCCCGCGACCCGGCCCCGGATAAGCGGAAGAAGATGGATGGATGGATGGATGGAAAGATCGGAGTCATCACGCCGGAGACAGGTTTATTGAGGATGACGTGTCGATTAAACAATTATTAAATAGGAATATTCGAAAGATCGGAGTCATCATACCGGAGTCAGGTTTATTGAGGATGCCGTGTCGATGAGACATTTTCAGGGGGTGTCTAATTGACACGGTCTCTGCAGACACTTCAGGGATGCGTTGGTCATGTCTGAGCGCAGGTCCACCATCTGATCTGGATATGGCCCGGATCCGGCTGACTGCAATAAACCTCGGGATAAACAGAGAGACTAACATTAGCTTAGATGGCATTCTTTTTATGATGTAACGAGTACATCAGGTGTTATGGGAAGTGTTCCCGGTTACGGCTGACCTAGTTAATGCAGCCTAACAATCATTTAATTTAATTTCTTTTTATATGTATGCCATAGTAAAGAGATGTGTTTTTGGTCTAGATTTAAACTGACAGAGTATGTCTGCTTCCCGAACAATGCTAGGAAGACTGTTCCAGAGTTTAGGCGCTAAATAGGAAAAGGATTGACCACCTGCAGATGATTTCAATATTCTCGGTATTATCAACTGGCCAGAATTTTGAGACCGCAGTAGACATGATGGAGTATAATGTGTTAAGAGCTCGCTCAAGTACTGGGGAGCTAAACCATTTAGTGCTTTGTAAGTAATAAGCAATATTTTAAAATGTATGCAATGTTTTAAAGGGAGCCAGTGCAGTGTTGAGAGAACCGGGCTAATATGATCATACTTCCTGGTTTTAGTAAGAACTCGAGCTGCTGTGTTTTGGACCAGCTGGAGTTTGTTTATTAAGCGAGCAGGGCAACCACCCAGTAGAGCACTTGACCCAGAGGACTTGACAGAGCAGCCATCAAGTGTTAGACAGTATTCTAGGTAACTACTTGTGGAGATTTTTTGTCCAAGAATTAAAAATTCATTTTTTTCTGAATTAAGTTGCAGGAAATTACTAGTCATCCAATGTTTTATATCAGCTATGTATTCTGTTAATCTTGTGAATTGGTAAGTTTCATCAGGGCGTGAAGAAATATAAAGCTGAGTTTCGTCAGCATAACTGTTACAAGTGGCTCAGGCAGGAAGGCAAGGACAAGCAGATACTGTCACAAGCATGCCAGGCTCCACCCTCTCCCAGACACAATGTTCACAGTCACCGGAATACTGATCACACGCACCTGCACGTCATTATCACAGCAATCACCAACTGCACTTAAGCCCCACGCATTCACTCAGTCACTGTCCGGTCTCGTTTGCACATGCTCACGCTACTGCTTGCTTCTACGGACTTACCTGTGTTACCTACCTGGTCTCCCAGTCTCCTGAGTGTCTCCTCGTCCTGTCTCCTGGCTCCCTGTCTCCATCGCTCCATCGTCCTGCTCTCCCAGTCACCTGCAACCAGACGTACAGTATTACCATTGACATCTCCATTCCGCTGGATTACCTCTTCTGTTACTCACCTCATCTGCTCACATCCTGGTTCTGTTCAATAAACTCGGTTTACCCCTGTCATCAGTTCTCCGTGTCACCTCTGTATTGTAACAGAAGACCAGACCAACACCGCACAGCACCAGGATGAGCACCCCGGATCCCTTCAAGGAGCTCGTCGACTGGTTCACTGTCTGTAAATGAGTATGCCCTCCAGTTTCGAACCCTCGCTGCTGCCAGTGGTTGGAACGAGCAATCCCTGATAACGACCTACCGACAGGGTCTGGATCCTCGGGTGCGGCTGCATCTTGCTGCATACGAGGATACCATCAGGCTTGAATGCTTCATCCAACTCTCCATCCGCTTCGCCACTCGTATGCAGTCGTGTATCGAAGAACACCAGGGCCAGCCGTCATTCTCTCCTTTCCTCCACCGACCAGATGGTGTCAGCCCTCCAGAACCAGCCCACTCACCACTACTGTAAACCTTACTGCTGCCGGTATCTCCCTTCCAGCTACTGCCCTCCTCGACTCTGGGTCAGCCGGCAACTTCATCTCTGGCACCCTCTGCCGCCAGTTCAAGCTCCGCACGACTGCTACTCCGACAATCTACCAGATCCAATCGATAACCGGAAAACCCGACAGTCGGAGGCAGGTCAGTCGCTCTGTGGGCCCTATCGGCATTCAAGTGGGAATCCTCCATATGGAACGTCTACATCTGCTGGTTCTGGAGGAATCCACCACTGACATCATCTTAGGGTGCCCATGGTTAGAGCAGCATAACCCTGTCATTTCCTGGAAGACAGGAGAAGTCCTGAAGTGGGGCGACAGCTGTTTCCCGGACTTCTTCCCATCTCCACCGGCACGTCCCTCTCCTCGTCCCCGCCGGGTTGCCCCCCAGGCTTGCAGTTTATCACCCGACCACGACGCACTCCTCTCATCCACTCCTCCCACACGTCACTGGGCACTGGTCACCCCGGGGTCAATGAAACCCTCTCACTGCTACATCAACGCTTCTGGTGGCCACAGATGTCATCAAATGTCAGAAGGTACGTGCAGGGATGTAGGGAATGTGCCATGTCCAAGAGTCCACGCCATCTGCCTGCTGGAAAGCTTCATCCTCTGCCCGTTCCCAACCGCCCTTGGTCACACCTAGGAGTGGATTTCATCACGGATCTCCCAGTCTCTGATAACTGTACCTGTGTCCTCGTAGTGGTTGACCGTTTCTCGAAGTCCTGCCGCCTTCTCCCACTACAAGGATTACCCAGAAAGAAACCGCAGAGTTAATGTTCAACCACATCTTCCGCTACTATGGTATCCCTGAAGACATAGTTTCGTATCCAAGGTATGGGAAGCCTTTTTCTCCCTCCTAGGTGTGACCGTCAGCCTCTCGTCTGGATACCATCCCCAAACGAACAGGCAGACGGAACGCAAGATCCAGGAGATTGGCCGTTTCCTCCGTACCTTCTGTCACGGCCACCAGGACTCCTGGAACTAGTTCCTTGGATGGGCCGAGTACACACAGAACTCACTCCGCCAGCCTAACACCGGCCTCACCCCGTTCCAGTGCGTACTCAGCTATCAACCTCCACTCTTCCCATGGTCAGGGGAACCCTCCGATGTCCCTGCAGTCGATAACTGGTTCCGGGAGAGTGAGAGGGTCTGGGACTCTGCACATCATCAACTTCAGCGGGCCCTTAGCAAACGCAGGATAATAGCTGACCTTCACCTCTCAGAGGCTCCCACATTCCAGGTTGGGCAGAAGGTCTGGCTGTCAACCAGGGATATCAGACTGCGTCTGCAGTGCAAGAAGTTGAGTCCCAGATTCGTTGGCCCCTTCACCATCCTGCAGGAGATCAACCCTGTCACATACAAACTCCAACTCCCACCTCAGTACCGGATTCACCCCACTTTCCATGTGTCACTTCTGAAACCTCATCACCCATCTGTATCTGTTTCCCCAGAGCCTGGCGTTACCCCGGACCCTCCTCCTCCGCTTCTCCTAGAAGACAGCGCAGCGTACCAAGTCCAGGAGATCTTGGACTCCCGGCGTCGTGGTGGTCAGCTACAGTACCTCGTTGACTGGGAAGGGTACGGCCCAGAAGAGCTATCATGGGTACCCAGACACGACATCCTAGACCCGAACCTACTTGAAACCTTCTACTCTTCTCGTCCAGACAGACCGGCGCCTCAGGGTAGAAGTCGACCACCAGGGCGTCGGGGTCCTCGGCCCTCAGGAGATGGCCGTGGAGGGGGGTAATGTCACAAGCACGCCAGGCTCCACCCTCTCCCAGACACAACGTTCACAGTCACCAGAATACTGATCACACGCATCTGCACGTCATTATCACAGCAATCACCACCTGCACCTAAGCCCCACGCATTCACTCAGTCACTGTCCTGAGTGTCTCCTAGTCCTGTCTCCTCGTCCTGTCTCCTGGCTCCCTGTCTCCATCGCTCCATTGTCCTGCTCTCCCAGTCATCTGCAACCAGACGTACAGTATTACCATTGACATCACCATTCCGCTGGATTACCTCTTGTGACAATGTGACAATAACAATGAAAACTAACGCCATACATCTATACTGAACTTGCGATTGGTGTGACATCTCTTCATTTACTGCTACTAACTGATAACGGTCAGATAAGTATGATTTAAACCATGCCAATGCAATTCCACTAATGCCAACATCATTTTCAAGTCTATTCAAAAGAATGTTGTGGTCGATAGTATCAAATGCAGGGCTAAGATCAAGTAACACTTATAGAGAGATACAACCACGATTGGATTATAAGAGTAAATCATTTGTAACTCTGATGAGAGCAGTCTCAGTCTCAGTATATGTTACGGTCTAAATCCTGACTGGAAATCCTCACAGATACCATTTCTTTCTAAAAAAGGAGCATAATTGCGAGGACACTGCCTTTTCTAGTATTTTTGACAGAAAGGGTAGATTTCAGATTGGCCTGTAATTGACTAATTCTATAGGATCAAGTTGCATTTTTTAATAAGTTGTTTAATAATAGCCAATTTAAAGGTTTTCAGTACATATCTTAATGCCAAGGATGAATTAATGGTATTAAGAAGAGGATCTATGACCTCTGGAAGCATCTCTTTTAATAGCCTAGTCAGTATAGGGTCGAGCATACATTTTGTTGATTTTGATGATTTAACGAGTTTAGCCAATTCTTCTTCTCCTATAGCAGTGAATGAGTGTAATTTTTCCTCAGTGACACTACAGTGCTCTGTCTTTGTAGACTTTAGACAAAGTTGCTCCCCTGCACTGTCCAACGCTGTGGTACAACGAGCACACTTGGGTCCTTAAAACAGCAGCCAGAAAAATGGAGCGCAGCTGGAAGAAAAAAAAATTGAAGGTTTTTCGCAATTTGTTGAAAGAGAGTGATACTGTGATATATCTATCACACACTATCTGTGATACTGTAGTAGAAGGCTGCATGGTTATAATTTATTTCCTAATATTATCAATCTTACACGTAAAGAAGTTCATAAAGTCATTACTACTGTGCTGTTTACAAACATCAGAAGATGAAGGTTTATTTTGGTTAATTTAGCCACTGTATCGAATAAATACCTAGGGTTGTGTTTGTTTTCTTCTAAGAGAGTCGAGAAATAAGCAGATCGTGACGTTTTTACGGCCTTTCTGTATGCAATCATGCTCTCTTTCCACGAATTGCGAAAAACCTTCAATTTTGTTTTCTTCCAGCTGTGCTCCATTTTTCTGGCTGCTGTTTTAAGGACCGAGTATGCTCGTTGTACCACGCGTTGGACAGCGCAGGGGAGAAACTTTGTCATGTTGCAACAGAAACTATTGACTCTCTTTTCCAGCACTTTAGCTGAAAAAGAGAGTCAATAGTTTCTGTTGCAACATCAAGTTCCTCTAGGCTATCTGGGATGCTAAGGAGATGAAACTGATGAGGAAGTTTATTTAGAAAGCAATCTTTAGTGTGCAGCAGTGATAGTCCTGCCATATTTGAAGCAAGGAGACGGCTTTGCAGCCTTACCTAAATTAAGTATACATGATATGTAATGATCTGAGATGTCATCGCTCTGCTGCAGAATTTCAATGGTATCAACATTTATTCCATGTGACAATATTAGGTCTAAAGTATGATTATGGCAATGAGTGGGTCCTGGCACGTGTTGCCTAACTCCAATAGAGTTTAGAATGTCTCTAAATGCCAATCCTAATGCGTCTTTTTCATTGCCTACATGGATATTAATATCACCAACAATTAGTACTTTATCTGCAGCCAGTATTAACTCTGATAGAAAATCAGCAAATTCTTTGGTAAAGTCTGTATTGTGCCCTGGTGGCCTGTATACAGTAGCCAACACAAATGTCAAACGGGATTTATCAATTACACTACATAACGTTACGTAAAGCACCAAAACTTCAAAGGAATTATATTTGAAACTAGACTTCTGAGTAATACTGAAATATTATTATAAATTACAACAACCCCTCCCCCTTTGCCTTTCAGACACGGCTCGTGTTTATAACAGTAATCCTGGGGGATTGTTTCTGTCAAACACAGCACATCATATCATTAACAATAAGCGTTTTTGGGGAAAAGGATCGAATATTCAGCAACCCGAGCTTTATCATTTGTTCATCTGTATTATATCTGTTATTTATTTGTTGGACATCAATACAATTTTTACTGTTGAATGGTTTATGTTTTTTTGTATTTACTAATTCGAGGAACAGACACAGTCTCTATGTGATAATATCTAGGTTAAAGAGTCTATATATGCTGTGACTTCTGTGACGTGAGACAGCTAGCAGACAGTCGGTTTAGCCAGTTTGTCTGCTTCCTGACCTGGGCCCCAGTTAGTCAAGGTTTAGCTCTAAGACTATGTGCCAAATTACTAGAGAGAAGAGCAGCACCACCCCAGGAAGGTCAGGTCTGCCCCAAAAGCTTTTCCAATTGTCTATGAACCCTATGTTATGTAGACACCTAAACAATTTTGGAGCATGTACCATGATAGTGTTATTAGGTTGCAATTTATTTTACAGTTTACTTTACAAGTACTTACAGTGTACTACGGAGCCCGGCAGGTCACCTATAGGAGAAAAAAAACCAATCCGTGCCGACGGTTTTGCAATCCGTTCCCTCAGTTTATAAACCGTGATCACGATTTCTTAAACTGTTCCCTCGGTTTAACAAATCATGCCCACGTATTAATAAACCATACCCACGAATTTCCAATCTGTGTGCTCAGATTTTGCAAACCATACCGTCGGTTTTTAAATCTGTTCCCACAAATTCATAATCCGTGCGCACGCTTTAACAATCCGTGTGCACGGGTTTGTAAAAACTTTACTCACAGATTCATTTTAGAAGAAGAACAGCAAACTCCCACGAATCTTCTTGTTTTATTGTGTATTACTCATCAAATTATATTAACTGCAGTGATTTTCTATAAACTGGTTGCGGAATACAACGATTTAATAAGAATTATGTGTGTCAAAATCTTGTTTAACTGTAATAATCTTAGCACTTTTATTATTATTGCCTAATAAACCTGGCATTGTGTATTATGACTGACTTTTAATTTCTATGTTCCCTTTTCTTCTTCTAAATGCATGTAGCCTAAATGCAACAATAGGCAAATAATAATTATAATAATAACAACAACAACAATTATTATTATTTATTGTATTTATTTTTTAAATGTATTTATTTATAAAAAAAAATAATTTATGACTATAAATGAGTACACTTAAAACTTAGTATGTTTATCATAAAATAATTAATGAATGCGTTATTAGAAAAAAAATGTTTGTGAAGCCTACTATTCATTTTTAACATGAAGGGCCCTATCTTGCACCCAGCGCAATTGACTTTGTACACCAACGCATGTGTCATTCCTATTTTGCACCCGCGCGAAGCGCGCTTTTCCCTCCACAGAAGCACGTCGCTAAACTAGTGAATGAACTTGCGCTCCCTGGGCGGTTCAGCGCAAAAAAGGAGGCGTGTTCCGGCGCAAACAATCCCTGGTGCTATTTTGCTGTTCCATTAAACAATTGCGCCACTGACCAGAAAAAACCTAGTGTAAAGTCAGTGGCGCGCATACACTTTGCTCATGTAATCTACACAGATGCAACAGTTATTTTTGCAAATCATAAATTGTTACACTAAAAAAATATTAACACATGAGATGACGGAAATCATTGTGGTGTGCCACGAAGATGTGAAAAAATAGGCATAAATCTAGCTTACAAATTATTCAGGCTAATTATTTATTTAACCGACGCTATTTTGGGTGGGTTTCTCCCATCCCCATACAACACAACTTCTCTGTCTTTCACTGCTCTTACAAGAACATCAGTCTCCTCGGCTGTGAACCGCTCCTGGCGTGCGCCTGGTAAATACGCCATAATAATAGCAATCCATAATGGAACTTGCGCACCTGCTTTTACAGGGAATGTTGGATGACGCTCTGATAGGTTTATTCACGTTACGCCCAAACCACACCTATGAATAATGAAGCTACTTCAGACCAACCCATTTTAGATTTACGCCGGGCGAAAGAGTCATTTATCCCGCCGGGAAAATAGCAACAGCGCCGAGACCCGCCCACAAAGTTACTTGCGCTTTGCGCTTTGACACTTGCGTTTCAGATCGTTAAAATAGGGCCCGAAGACTTGTTTTGTAATAGCGTGTGCGACTCCGCATCCGAAGATGAACGAGTTTGAGGCGAATCTAGAGCAGTCTCAGGGCAGACACACAGAGAAAGAGTCATTATTTGTATCTTTTAAAGTCTATTTTGGGCAAAAAGCATAGTATAATAAAATCACTAAAACAAGTCTTCATGTTAAAAATGAATAGAAGCCTACACAAACATTTCTAAAGCTTGAAACAATCGGTCTTATTGGCAGACGTTACATGAATTAAATGGGGTCAGATTCTACTGGGTGAGTTATTGCAGTGTTTAAAAGGATAAGACAAACAACAGTTGTACAGTGAAAAACCAACAGTGTATTTACAATATACACAAGAGACTTAAAACAACACAGTAAAACTAGGAAACCTCAGTCTGTTAAAAGCATAGAATCCATAACACCCTACCCTAAAACAGTCCGAATGAGTCCCAGTGTGCTGCAAGTCCTTATGCCAGTGTCCAACCGTGTATATACAATCCAAGTGAGAGTGAATCCAAATGCGTGTCACTGGAAAGGTGAGACAATATTAACTCCACAATCCAGGTTCGGTGATCACCAGTGCATTTCCTTTCTCCCTTTTGGTTTTCCATGCTGCCACCTTTATGCTGGTCTACTTCCTGTTTCCTGTCATGTGTTAAGTCACATGACAGGTGGACCCAGTAACATTTAAAGACATACACACATTAAAACAGATAAGAGGACTAAAATGGACTAAAATGACTAAGACAACATGTAAACCTGTTAAAACTCTAATATACATAAAATCATTATAATATATAGAGTGGTTAAAACACGCGTCACGCATCTGTGACAGTGTCACAAACTGTACAAACTTTTTTTTCTTTTTCTAATAATGCATTCATTAATTATTTTATGATAAACATACTGTTTTAAGTGCACCCATTTATAGTCATAAATTAAAAATAATTGATAAATAAATGTAAAAATAAAAATAAATACAATAAATAATAATAATTGTTGTTGTTATTATTATAATTATTATTTGCCTATTGTTGCATTTAGGCTACATGAAGAAGAAGAAAATTTAGAAGAAGAAAAGGGAACAAAGAAATTAAAAGTCAGTCATAATACACAATGCCAGGTTTATTAGGCAATAATAATAAAGTGCTAAGATTATTACAGTTAAACAAGATTGACACACATTCTTATTAAATCGTTATATTCCGCAACCCGTTTATAGAGAATCACTGCAGTTAATATAATTTGATGAATAATACACAATAAAACAATAAGATTCTTGGAGTTTGCTGTTCTTCTTCTAAAATGAATCCGTGAGTAAAGTTTTTACAAACCCGTGCGCACGGATTGTTAAAGCGTGCGCACGGATTATGAATTTGTGGGAACAGATTTAAAAACCGACGGTACGGTTTGCAAAATCTGAGCGCACGGATTGGAAATTCGTGGGATACGGTTTATTAATCCGTGGGCACGATTTGTTAAACCGAGGGAACAGTTTAAGAAATCGTGATCACGGTTTATAAACTGAGGGAACGGATTGCAAAACAGTCGGCACGGATTGTTTTTTTTTCTCCTATAGGTGACCTGCCGGGCTCCGTAGTGTACTGATCTAAGAAAGTACTGAGTAATAAAAAAGTAACTACAGTACATAGGTTAGGTTAGGTTAGGTTAGGCCTAACCTAACCCATGTAGTTACTTTTTTATTACTCAGTACTTTATTAGAATCATGGTTAGTATGTAATTATTACCCAGTTATTGTGATTACTATAATAAGTACATAGTATGTACATGTGGAATAGGAATGTAAAATAAAGTGATACCTATTATTGTATGCTATGTAAATACCATAGTACATGGATATGGTAGGCATGATATTTCCATCTGATCTCAGTACTTTTTGTGAAGGATTAAATAAGCTGTTCATATGTATTTATGTTTTTGAGTATCTATTCCGTCCATATTCACACATCAAGCATTATTATATAGTTATAAGGAATTGAATACCAGCTTCATAACTCTTTCAAAATAATAATATAAATGCTTAAAATTCTTCTAGATGGTTTCCTAATAATTGCTGTTCTTTTTCCATTAATATCTGTAGTTTCTAGACAAATCAGATGATGTTCTCTTGAAGCACCAAGCCAGCATCAATGAGCTGAAGAGGGCCCTGAGGGAACCTAACTGTAAACTGATGAAGCGTCTGTCAGAGACGTCCCCAGACAGCACTCCAGAGAAGAAGGCTGTGAGTATTATTGACATATGAGCTGATACATGGATTAGGTTCTACTTTTGACTGCAGTCATCATGTATGTGCATCATATTGTAAACGTTGTATTGATTATGTGCAATGCGGTTCAGCATGGTTACACATTTTCATTGACAAGTCTGTTAACATTGTTGAAAAAAAAAATAATTACACGTTTCTCCTTACATCAAAAGAAGTAATTATATGGTGTTGGTGTAGTTTCTATTGGCTAACAAATTGTCATCTGCTGATACAGATTGTTCTTTGTTTAACTGGAAATAATGGAATTTGAGATTTAGGTCATGTTCCATGACATGTTTTATATTGTGTTCTCCACTATATTCATGAATTCATGAATGTGTTTGTATGTTTAAATGTTGTCTTATTCCAAGTCATTATTGTTGCTTTGGTACAGTGTTTCTATGATGCTAATTGAATGAAATATGTTTATTTATATGCCATGTCATTATTTCTAATACTTTAATAGCTTTTTCTTTCTTTCTTTCTTCCTATGTGTTCATTATTACTGTTCATAATGTAAGATCATTTTTGGCATTTTTATTTTTTCTTTTCTGTTGGTCTTGGACCTGGCCATCTGTCAGGAGGCTGTTGGTGCAGAGGTAAGGGAACCTGTCAACAGCCTCTTGGTGGAGGGCTTCATCCAGAAGACTCTTAACTTCACCTGAGGTTCTTTTGACATTCAAATTCACTAATGAATTACTGATTTGAATGCAAGTTGATACGATTCTTGTACAGAACTAACAGTTTTAATGTATATGATTAAATAGGGCTCTGAGGAATGGGTGTTGATCAAATATGAAATGGAGGAGAAAGGAAAGTACAAAGTTAGTACACCACCTCCTCCTCTGGTCATTGATCCCCTTCCAAAAGAAAAAGAGACAGAAACACAACCAGAAATTAACAAGATGATAGACATTGAGCTAAAGAGAGATGACAGTGATGAAACACAACTGCAGATGGAGATTTCTGCAACCTAAAAAATATCACCATCAAGTCAAGTGAGACTATGGAAAATATAATCACAGGAGAAGATGACAAAGCTAAAATTAAATCTAAAATGTCCCATGATGTATCAGAAAAAGAGCCTACACGACCTGCTGAGTCTAGACCTAAGAACAAGAATACCACAATTATGGGTGTCATGGAGAAGTGCTCTAGAAGTCAGAAAAGAGAAAAGACCTCAAAGTTTAAACCCGGGGAAGTCAAGGGACTTTGTGAATGAGACCGAAGTCAAAAGTTCAAACATCACACACGATAGTGTAGAGTCTGATGAGGACAACAATACTGAACTTATAGAGGAGATTGTGGTTTGTCATCCTGAAGATTTTAGTACAACAACAAACTCATCATGGTCATCATCAATAGCTGAAAAGCTAAATCATCCAGCCACAAATACATATGCTGAAACACAGCCTGAAGAAAAAGCAGAGTTTGACAAAGTAAAGGGAAAAAAATTACATATTCCTAATCCTATAGCAGCCAGATCTGATAATGCAAGAACATTTACAGAAGGTCAAGAGAAGTTATCCACCGAAGTAAAGATTATGAACACTGAAGAAAACAACACAAGAAAACCAAGATTCAGTCAATGGCCTGGCAAAGATAAGCTGAAAAGTGTCAAGATTGGTGTCAGATTTGAATTCATGAAAGACATTATGATTCATAATAGTGAGAACAAAGAGGAGTCTGGGAATGCAAACAAGAAAAAAATGTTGGGTCTTGAGAAGAAGATAAGCAATTTTGAACTGGAGGAATCTGCAGAGATCCAACTACCCATGAAAGTGAGAAAGACCAGCCAGATAGTAACTGGCAATTTGAGAACAGATTTTGGAACAAGAATTGTTCCATTGAAACCTGAGAGAGTAAAGAGCCAAGACTACAAAGATGACCTAGATATTGGACAAGACTCTGGATTAATGGTAAAAAAAACTATCTAAAAACACTATCTATTCTCATGCAAACTGTACCAAAGTCCAATGAAAGCTAATACAAGTCAAGAGGAATCATCTTTAGCTATCATGGACATCTGTGAGTGCTCTAAACAACAAGCTTTAAAGCTTTGAGAGTTCACCACAAGAAAGTCAGCCAAAAAAATGTCCCTCCAATGCCTCCTGTCAAAACAAAGAAAGCAAGAGAATCGGGTCTCTTTCTGCGCAATAGTCACAATTTCAGTAAAGACCCGACTCTTGAATCTGAGAATAAGAACCTTCCGGTAAATCAGCTTGACATCTGCATTTTCAGTCACATACAAGTATTGCATGAGCTTCAGATTATTGACTAAAAAAATGTCCAGGTTAAATATATGGTTAAATATTTTTGCCCCTTCGTCAATCATCAGTCTTGGATTGTTTTTCCACAAACCTGAAAAATAGTTTCCAATGTGGTAAACAAAAACAATTCCATACATCCATATTTTTATTTAATTTAAGGAATGACTTATCAGAGAACTATGAAGGAATTTGCTGGAAGTAATATTGAATTTCACTTTGTGACTTAGGGCTTTGTCTAACATTATGTAGTACCTTTTAAAATCTTGGAATCTGTAACAACCAAACTGAGCATTCAACCATTATCAGCACTTTATGTGTGTGACTCTACTTTCCGTAGAGGACATTGAAGACATCTACCTATTCGGATTCATGGTAACAGGGTTTCTGCTGATTGGATCAGGCATTGCCCTGGGCTATCGAAGAATTCAGGAAGCGGTGACAGCTATTCAAAGCTCCACAAGGCTGCCCGTCATGATTGAAGCAGTGGGCAGAGCGGTCATCTCTCAAACTGGGACTACTAACCGCAACATGGATAACATCATGGAGTTGCAACGCAAGATGGATATCATCACGGAAAAGCTCACTGCTTTGCAAAAAGATCGTTTCAGAGACCAGAACGAACTAAGAGAGCCATAAATTGTGGCTTCTCGCTCCCAGACCAAACAATTCCAATCTTATCTGCTTTCGGCTCCCTCAACCAGCACGGCCTTGGCCAAGGCCGCTGTTGAGACAACAACTCCCCCTGAGAGCACTGCAGGAAGACGCTCTTGCATTCATCCCCCAACCACCTGCTGACTCGGACTGGGATCTGATCAAGGTTGTCTCCATAGCAACTTGCGGACTGGAGCACCGAGATTATGGTGCTAGGCGTGTCTTCCCAGGCCTACACAAACATGCACATGAACTTTACAGACACACACACTATGCACACACCCTTCTCTCACCTTCGCCGCTTTGTACCCCCAGTCTGACAAGCGGGTCTGTGACCAGCGCCTGAAATGGCTGCAGGACCGGGACGCCTGGCTGTGCTGGGACACCTCAACCCCCCACTCCTCTCCCCTGTTGCAAGTCTTGTTTTCATGTTGTAATGTGTGCTCATGTTGCTGAGATGTTTTTTTACTGTTCTCAAACTGTGCTCCCGTAGGAGCACAGTCTGGGGGTTGTTTTTTTTATCATCTCCTCACCCCTCCCTACCTCTCCTCATGTTATGCTGTATTTTCTGTCCAACTAAAGGAGGCGCCGCAGAATGGCGACTCGGTGTGACTCGCACAACACCAAAACAAATTCCGTGTATGTGTAAAAATGTACTTGGCAATAAAAATTCCTTGATTGTCTCATTAAATAATGAATGCTGCATGAGGAATATATATGAAGGTACAATTTAGCACAGATGACCAGTACTGCTACCAGTGTTGTTCAAACATGCTACTGCATTGCAATAGCCGCTTTTCCACTGCCAGGACTAACAATGTGCTGGGAGAGGCCAATAGACTTGAGCCGTGAGGCCAAAATCAAGCTGCGTTTCCACAGTCTGGCAAGTAGCTAGTAGGAATATAGACATATATTATAGACAGGTTTATTGAGGATGCCGTGACGATGAGGCAATTTCAGGGGGAGTCTAATTGACACGGTCTCTGCAGTCACTTCAGGGATGCGTTGGTCATGTCTGGGCGCAGGTCCACCATCTGATCTGGATACGGCCCGGATTCGGCTGACTGCAGTAAACCTCGGGATAAACAGAGAGATTAAAATTAGCGTAGATGGCATTCTTTTTATGATGTAACGAGTACATCAGGTGTTATGGGAAGTGTTCCCGGTTCCGACTGACCTAGTTAATGCAGCCTAACAATCATTTAATTGAAAAAAATTGTATATGTATTGTTGGAACCAGCTGGAGTTTGTTTATTAAGCGAGCAGGGCAACCACCCAGTAGAGTATTACAAATGTTTTATATCAGCTATGCATTCCGTTAATCTTGTGAATTGGTAAATTTCGTCAGGGCGTGAAGAAATATAGATCTGAGTATCATCAGCATAACAATGAAAACTTACACCATGCTTCCTAATAATATTTCCCAGTGGTAGCATGTACAGGGTGAAGAGCAACGGTCCTAGCACTGAGCCCTGCAGTACTCCATACTGAACTTGTGACTGAACTTGTGAACTTGTGATCGGTGTGACATCTCTTCATTTACTGCTACAAACTGATAACGGTCAGATAAGTACGATTTAAACCATACCAATGCAATTTCAAATGCCAACATCATTTTCGAGTCTATTCAAAAGAATGTTGTGGTCGATAGTATCGAATGCAGCGCTAAGATTGAGTGACACTAATAGAGAGATACAACCACGATCGGATGATATGAGTAAATAATTTGTAACTCTGATGAGAGCAGTCTCAGTACTATGATACGGTCTAAATCCTGACTAGAAATCCTCACAGATACCATTTCTTTCTAAAAAAGGAGCATAATTGTGAGGACACTGCCTTGTCTGTTATTTTTTACAGAAAGGGTAGATTTGAGATTGGCCTGTAATTGACTAATTCTGTAGGATAAAGTTTTTCTAAATAAGTGGTTTAATAATAGCCAACTTAAAAGTTTTTGGTGCATATCCTAATGTCAAGGATGAATTAATGATTTTAAGAAGAGGATCTATGACCTCTGGAAGCATCTCTTTCAGTAGCTTAGTCGGTATAGGGTCGAGCATACATGTTGTTGATTTTGATGATTTGACGAGTTTAGCCAATTCTTCTTCTCCTATTGAAGTGAATGAGTGTAATTTTTCCTCAAGTGACACTACAATGTTCTGTCTGATGTGATACTGTAGTAGATGGCTGCATGGTTATAATTTTTTTCCTAATATTATCAATATTATACATAAAGAAGTTCATAAAGTCATTACTGCTGTGCTGTTCACAAACATCAGAAGTTGAAGCTTTATTATTGGTTCAATTAGCCACTGTATCGAATAAATACCTAGGGTTGTGTTTGTTTTCTTCTAAGAGAGTCGAGAAATAAGCAAATCTAGCTGTCACAGTGTCGGGTTTGTGTTTCCCCGGGTAGCCACTAGAGGTCCTCCTTCCCCACGGTGTCATTCACTCTTAAACTACATTTCCCATCATCCTGTCTGTCACTCATTTGATCATTGCACACATCTTCCAGTTTCCCGTCACCTTGTTAGTATCTGTGTGTATATATACCCTGTTTGGTTCTGTGTTGTCATGGAGTCCTTGTTATATGTCACGTCACTTTCTAGATCTGGTTCTCTGTTTTCTTGTGTTTGTTTCATGTTTGGATTGACTGTTTGGAGTTTTACCCTTGCCTGGACTGGATGTACGGATTACCCTAATAAAGACTGCAAATGGATCTTACTGTTTCCTGTGTGTGATCGTGACAGAAGGACTCCATCATGAATAGGTCCAGCAGTATGGGTATGCATCTCTCTTCCCCAGCCACCGAGAAGGAGAGGAGAAGGCATGCTCAGTCTAGAAAAGTTCCGCCTCGTATGAACATTTTCCAGTGCTTTGCATTGTGGGCTCAGATCACGGAGGAGACCACTAGGCTCCCCGTGAATTCCAAAGAGACTGCAGCGTCGACTCACTCTAGAAAACAGCGGGGGAGAAGGAAGACTCCTTCCGTGACTGTTCCGGCGGACCCTGTTCCGGTGGTTCCAATTCCGGTGGATCCTGTTCCGGTGGTTCCTGTTCCGGGGGTCCCTAGCTCAGTAGGTCTGGAGGAGGAGGAGGAGAAAGGTTCCCTCCATCTCTGTTCCGGTGGTTCCAGTTCCGGTGGTCTCGGTTCCGGGTGTCCCTGTTCCGATGGACCCAGTTCCGGTGGACCCAGTGCCGGTGATCCCTGTTCCGGTGGTTCCTGTTCCAGTGGTTCCAGTTCCGGTGGACCGAGTTCCGGTGGTCCCTGTTCCGGTGGATCGAGTGCCGGTGGTCCCAGTGCCGGTGGTCCCAGTGCCGGTGGTCCCAGTGCCGGTGGTCCCTGTTCCGGTGGTCCCAGTTCCGGTGGACCCAGTTCCAGTGGTCCCTGTTCCGGTGGACCCAGTTCCGGTGGTCCTGAGTCCTGACATGGCCTGGAGGGCTGTGATGGGGTTCTTCATGGCGGCAGTTCTGCGTGCCTGGGAGAAGCACAGGGTTTCCTCTGGCGTGGTCCCTGCTCGGGTGGTCCCAGTTCCGGTGGACCCAGTTCCGGTGGACCCAGTTCCGGTGGACCCAGTTCCGAGGGACCCAGTTCCGGTGGTTCCGGCGGACCCTGTTCCGTTGGTCCCTGCTCCGGTGGTCCCTGCTCCGGTGGTCCCTGGCCTCCCGAACGCTGCGGGCCGCCCTGGCCTCCCGAACTCTGCGGGCCGCCCTGGCCTCCCGAACGGGAGTCTTCGCCCTGGCCGTCGGTTAAGCCGTCACCCCCTGTTCCCCTTCAGGGACCTGGCCCACCATCCCTCCCCCTGATCCTCCACCATTCCACCTCCCTCCTGGACTCTTGTTTTGTTTATTGTTGTGTCTTGGAGCGTCTGGTAGCCGCTCCGTAGAGGGGGGGTTATGTCACAGTGTCGGGTTTGTGTTTCCCCGGGTAGCCACTAGAGGTCCTCCTTCCCCACGGTGTCATTCACTCTTAAATTACATTTCCCATCATCCTGTCTGTCACTCATTTGATCATTGCACACAGCTGTTTCCCGTCACCTTGTTAGTATCTGTGTGTATATATACCCTGTTTGGTTCTGTGTTGTCATGGAGTCCTTGTTATATGTCACGTCACTTTCTAGATCTGGTTCTCTGTTTTCTTGTGTTTGTTTCATGTTTGGATTGACTGTTTGGAGTTTTACCCTTGACTGGACTGGATGTGAGTACGGATTACCCTAATAAAGACTACAAATGGATCTTACTGTTTCCTGTGTGTGATTGTGACACTAGCAGGTTTTACGGCCTTTCTGTATGCGATCATGCTCTCTTTCCATGAAATGCGGAAAACCTCCAGTTTTGTTTTCTTCCAGCTGCGCTCCATTTTTCTGACTGCTGTTTTAAGAGTCAGTGTTTGTGCTCGTTGTACTACGGCGTTGGACTATTTTCTTTAATCTTCTTTAAGCACAGGGCAGCAACTGTGTCTAAAGTGCTGGAAAAGAGAGAGTCAATAGTTTCTGTTGCAACATCGAGTTCTTCTAAGCTACGTGGTAAAGACATTGCACGTTTGTTCGCTTCATTTCACCACGGAATCGATTGTAAACAAGATACAGGTCGAGAATGGATTTGCAGAAGGAGTGAGATTAAAACACATTGCTGTGCCTTCTATATTGGATCCGACAGGAATGGTGCAACACACTAATGTGAGTAAAACATGTTTTTATATGTGATAGTATTGCATTGTTACAGATCATTTGATATGTATTGATTACATACCTTAGCACGCGGTCACAGGCTGGAGAAGGTGTTATTGCTTCATTCGTGATCAGACTCGAACTTGTAACGCCAGTGCTCGCAAAGTGTGTGTGTGTGTGTACGGTTTGCGGTTGTATTCACATCGGGCCGACCAAGTAATACAAATAACATTCCTTTCTTGCGTGCGCGTGCAGGTGTGTGTGTACGGGTCGTGGTTATTCACTGATCGGGCTGACCAAGCGTGTGTGTGTGTGTGTTTGTGGTTCGCGGTTATATTCACATCGGGCCGGCCAATACAAAAATAACAAACGTCATAAGTTGACCTCAGACAACAGTATAATAAAATAAAAAAAAAGCCAGTTCATGACACCTTTAAGTATACATGATACTAGGTAATGATCTGAGATGTCATCACTCTGCTGCAGAATTTCAACCGTATCAACATTTTTTTCATGTGACTATTATGGTGATGAGTGGGTCCTGACACGTGTTGCCTAACTCCAATAGAGTTTAGAATATCTCTAAATGCCAATCCCAATGTGTCTTTTTTATTGTCTACTTGGATATTAAAATCACCAACAATTAGTTCTTTATCTGCAGCCAGTACTAACTCTGATAGAAAATCAGAAAATCCTTTGTAAAGTCTGCATTGTGCCCTGGTGGCCTGTACACAGTAGCCAACACAAATGTCAAACGGGATTTACCAATTACTCTACATAACGTTACATAAAGCACCAAAACTTCAAAGGAATTATATTTGAAACTAGACTTCTGAGTAATACTGAAGATATTATTATAAATTGCAACAACCCCTCCCCCTTTACCTTTCAGACGCAGCTCATGTTTATAACAATAATCTTGGGGGGCTCATTTAAAGTAATGTAGTCATCGGGTTTTAGCCAGGTTTCTGTCAAACACAGCTCATTTAGATTATTATCTGTAATCATATCATTAACAATAAGCGATTTTGGGGAAAGGGATCGAATATTCAGCAACCCAAGCTTTATCATTTGTTCATCTGTATTATATCTGTTGTTTATTTTTTGGACATCAATTTCATCAACACCGTTGAATAGTTTTGATGGTTTTTTGTATTCACTAATTCAGGGAACAGACACAGTCTTTATGTGATAATATCTAGGTGAAAGAGTCTCTATGCGTTGGGATTTATTTGACTTCTGTGATGTGAGACAGCTAACAGACGGTCGGTTTAGTTGGTTTGGCCGGTTTAGGGGCGGCAGTGGCTCAGTGGTTCATGTAGGTTGTCTACAAACCGGAAGGTTGGTGGTTCAATCCCCGGTTCCACCTGACCAAGAGTTGAGGTGTCCATGAGCAGGACACCTAACCCCAGCTGCTCCCGAGGAGCTGGATGGCGCCTTGCATTGCTGACACCGCCATTGGTGTATGAATGAGTGAGAGAATGGGTGAATGTGAGGCAATATTTAAAGCGCTTTGGATGGCCATTGGGTCTGTTGAAAGCGCTATATAAAATCAGTCCCTCCAGAAAAACGCGATTATGCGATCGCATGATTTAACGCATAATCAGCCAAAGTCCGCATATTTATGCGGGGACCGCATTTTTGCAAATACGCCGCACTTTTTCGCGTAAATTGCCTATTTCCGCATGCAAAATATGCAGGGCTAGCATGATTTCATAATCCATGCATTTTCGTTGCAAAAAAGTCATATATATTAGCAGAAAGTTGAAAAATGTTTTACTTCACACAAGAGCCGCCATTTCCCCCTATTGCCATGGGAACGTTTTGAAGTGACGTAATTACCCAACGTGAACGTCATCGAAAAGCTGCAAACCCCGTGGAGAAACATAGATATCGGTGAAACCATGATGAAGCACGCAAATTCCCATTTGCCAACAAAAATAACAGCAAAAGACAGCGCAAAGCAGTTTCCCGGTGTGTTGACCGATTTCAAAACAGAGCATCATGAAGCTTTGAAGCGTTATGAATCAGTGAGTCGATTCAGTGGTTCGGATCGCCAAAGTCACGTATTTCAGCAGTTTGATACCCGATCCGAATCATGAATCGACTCACTGATTCATAACGCTTCGAAGCTTCATGATGCAGTGTTTTGAAATCGGTCATCACTATATAAGTCGTTATTTAGGTTTTAGCACAAAAACTATTCTCATCGCTTCATAAAGTTATTGTAGAACCACTGTAGTGAGATGGACTTTGTATCGACATCTTTAGTGCTTTTATGGGTCTTCAGAGTGTACAGTGCATTGAGCCAATGGAGGCCTTTCTGAGCCATCGGATTGCAACTAAAATATCTTAATTTGTGTTCCGAAGATGAACGGAGGTCTTACGGGTGTCCAACGACATGAGGGGACGTCATTAATGACAGAATTTACATTTCTGGGTGAACTAACCCTTTAAGAGATTGCACTTTGTGCATTGGAAGCACTCAAATGTCTGTAAAACAGGAAGTTATTTATTCATTTTTTCAGAAGTTTTAGAATATTCCTTTTCTAAAGCTACAGAACTTGTTTGACTCAATGTTTTGTAAATTTGAGCCATGTGTTTATTAAGGTCTTCAATAAAACAAGATGAGAACTTAAATATTCCCAGCACTTTCTGTCATGTAGTGCTTTTTTTCTGTTTTTCATCAAACCGCAGTTTTTGCAAGTTCCCGCAATTTTATCGCATAAAATTGCATAAATATCCTGCATTTTCCATCACATTTTTTTTATAAAACATGCCGCATAATCAAGGATTTTTGCCCGCAACAATCACAAAAAAAAGCCGCATTTTTCTGGAAGGACTGTAAAATGCAGTCCGTTTACCATTTAGCCAGTTTGTCTGCTTCCTGACCTGGGCCCCAGTTAGTCTAGGTTTAGTTCTAAGGCTATGTGCCAAATTTCTAGAGAGAAGAGCGGCACCACCCCAGGAAGGACGGATGGCATTCTTTTTCAACAGGTCAGGTCTGCCCCAAAAGCTTTTCCAAATGTCTATATACCCCATGTTATTTTGCGGACACCACTTAGACAACCAGCCATTGAGTGATGATAGTTTGCTAAGTATCTCATCACTCCGGCGAACAGGGAGGGCACCAGAGCAAAAGATTTCACCTGACATTGTACTTGCGAGTTCACACACCTCTTTAATGTAAATTTTTGGTGATCTCCGACTGGCGAAGTCGAACATCATTTGTGCTGACGTGAATAATAATCTTAGAGAATTTACAATTAGCATTAGCCAGCACTTTTAAATTTGCTTTGATGTCAAACGCTCTTGCTCCCGGTAAACTATGGTCCCAGTGTGACTATGGTGGCTGGTGTCTCTATTTTCAAATTCCGTGTAATAGAATCGCCAATAACTAGGGCACTTTCAACAGGATACTCAGTGGTGCATCACTGAGCGGGGAGAACCTATTTGATGTTCTAATCAGAACGGAAGAGCGTTTTTTTGATGTACGACTATGCTGTCTCACAGTCACCCAGTTGCCCTTCTGCATGGACTCTACAGCTGGAACCGAACAATGTACAGAGGTGTCTAAAGCTGTTACATTTTCAGAAAGAAAGTCGTGCGTGTCTCTAAATCGGAAATCTTCTCTGTCAGCCTGACTATCTCCTTACATTTATCACATGTGAAGCCCTGTTCGCCAACGGAGAAAGATATACTAAACATGTAACAGGCAGTGCAAGTGACAATGACAGGAGATGACATGGCTTACCGTGTTTGTTGATTAATCCAACTCACCACAGTTGTTTAATGGACACTATTTACTAATCCATCTCACCACAGTTGTTTAATGGACACTATTTACTAATCCATCTCACCACAGTTGGTTAATTAACTCAGAAAACAGGAGACCCGGGAGACCCATCTCACTATACGGTTATGGTTTCAGCCTGAGCTACAGCTCACGGACAGAAAACGTCTAACCATTATTCACATAGAAGGAAATGAGATGCTGTGTCACTGTAACAATGCTATGGGAATGCTTATGCATGATTGGCATGACTGAACGTCATAGGCAGGGAATGTCAAGACCTGGAAGCTATAAAACACACCCGAACCAAACAATGTTAGTTTCTGATTAGCTGATCACAGACATGTTGTAAGTATGGGAGGGCAATGCAGTGGCTCATTCCCTTCTCAGGGAACAATGGTTACAGTTGTAACCTGAGACATTCCCTTTTGAGGGAATTCGCACTATGTCACTGCAGCTATGCTATGGGAATGAAATAACCACTATGCCATAGTGACAATGGCCTGTCTAGTGTGAAATCATAGCAAGCACAAGTGTACTACTAAGACATCAGCACCTGGGACCCCGGTGTGGAGCCCAAATCTAGATTTTAAAACCTCACAAAAATGTGTTGAGAGGACCAGACTGCCGCATCACACACATCTTGTAGGGATACTCCTGATGATAAGGCTTACAGAACCGCCATACTCCTCCTGGTCCGATACTCCACAGAGGAAACGGGTTACCAACAGGTTTATCCTAATGACACACCACCCAAAAGTGCTATGGCCACCATATAAACCTTTAGAGTGGAGGGGAATAATCCTGCAGAGAATCGATCCTGCAGGTTTTCCAGCACTGTACCAAACAGGCAGTGAACTGGATCCAGCGGATGATTTCCCCACCATAAAGTGAATACTCTCCATTTCAGGGCATACTCTTTCTTTGGGGAAGGAGCTCTGGAGTGATGTATGGTCTCAACAACCTCATTTGAGAGACCTGAGACTATGATTTGAATATTGCACTTTAATGATTATTTAATCAACATCATCCTCAATAAACCCGTCTCCAGTTGCCTCCGGTCCTTTGAATATTCCGATCTATTATGACCTCTGACCTGTAAAGCTTCCAGAATAATAATAATAATAATAATAATAATAATAATAATAATAATAATAATAATAATAATAATAATAATAATAATACGCTGTTTGTTAATTGGCCAGAGGAGAACTGGCACCCCGACTGAGCCTGGTTTCTCCCAAGGTTTATTTTTCTCCATTAGGTCACCTAATGGGGTTTTGGTTTCCTTACCACTGTTGCCTCTGGCTTGGCGTGCTCAGTTGGGGACACATAAGGTCAGAGAACCACACTTGGACCGGCCAGAACGGGGCCACTAGCAACATATGACCCCATCCCGATGAACTCCCAGGAGTAGAACGATTGGGGAAACCATGTACAGACATTTATGCATTTGGCAGACGCTTTTATCCAAAGCGACTTACAGTGCCCTTATTACAGGGACAATCCCTGTGGAGCAACGTGGAGTAAAGTGCCTTGCTCAAGGACACACTGGTGGTGACCGCTGGGATCGAACCAGCAACCTTCTGCATATCAGTTCAGTGGTTTAATCCACTGGACCACCATCTCCCTAAAATGGTTGACAGCCAGACACAGCCTTAGCCACACCTGCACCATGGCATCCAACCCCAGAGGGGCTAGATACAAGAGGATGAACCAGAGTGGACAGTGTGTCATTTTCTGAGACTCAAATAGATGCACTTCCACCTGGTTGAATTTCCTCCATAACCCTTTAAGGCCTCCACTTTGAGGTGGAATCTCCAATCCCCAGGCCTCAGCCCCAGCCTCTAAAGGACGTCTGCTCCCTGGCTTCTTTTGGCCATGGATGTAGACTGCTCTCAGGGAGAGCTTCCCTGAGCCCACAGGAGGATCAGGTGTGCCAGTTTGCAACCACTGAATCCCCTGATGATGACAAGGACCAATACTTCTTCCACATCACCAAGGTATGAAGGCACCTGCATGTAACCTTGATCATGCAGAACGGGCTTCCTCTCAGGAAAAAGCTCTTGGTCTTGAGCCACCACTGCAAAGGTCTCAACAGTCCAAAAGGTATCCCATGGCTGTGAGGATTGAATGGATACAAGCTTGAGACTGGCTGCATCATCAAATCTCACACCACACCTAGAAAAGTGGTCCTCTGTAATGGAGAAAGCACACTTTTCTTTCTATTCAGCCTTATCCCCAATTCTTTCATGTGGGCGCTGTCGACATCTCGATGCCAAAACTCCATTTGCTCCAATTTAGCCAAAATTGACCAATTGTCAATTTAATTAAACACTCAACTGCCCTGGAGTCGCAATGAGTCAGAGCTGCATCCATGTAAAGTACGAGGTGACAAGGCTAGGCCAAAAGGAAGAACTCGATACTTGTAAGCTTTACTCCCGAATGGAAATGTGAAGAACTTCCTGAGTTGAGGAAGGATGGATATATGGAAGTATGCATCCTTGAGATCTATCGTGACAAATCAGTCCTCATATCTCATTTGTGTCACGATTCAACTCTGCACGCAGATTTGGCAACCTATATCGAAATGATAAAATGCCGGCTGTAGTAGAACCCGGATTCTCTCTTAGGAGGAGGAACACACTCTATGGCCTCCTTCCCAAAAGAGCTTTGACTTCTTGTTCCATTACCATAACCTGCTTGAGACCTACCACTGTGGGCAGGATCCCATTGAACTGAGTTCCCACGCTGCCAAATGGTCTACTACTACACTCCAAAGCACCAGAGGTGGCGGACTGATCCTCTGAGTACACCAAGGAGAAACTGGCACAATATGATGATGTGTGAACCTCTTCTCCCCAGGAGGGGCCAGCCCACAAAGTCCTGAGCCCTTTGGGATTACTTCCATCTGCAAGTAGTCCTCTTCTGCTACAGTTGTACGGATTCTTAATACATTTATTGCGACTACAGTATCAAAAGTGTCAGTATCAAAAGTGGTCCAAGGAAGGAACAGTGGTGAACCGGCGACAGGGTCATGGGTGGCCAAGGCTCATTGATGGCTGAGCCTGTGTGGTCTGATCAAACAGACAAGCTTCTGTAGCTCAAATTGTTCAAGAAGTTAATGCATGTAAGGGAAATCTATGCACCTGTGCACATATGTATTCAAACGTAATGCTTACGTGCATGCCATCACTGTTCTCACATATTTACGTTTTTTCAAGTTTACACAAAGATGATAACGGTATCGTTTCAAAACTATTTCAAAACCTTTCAAGGTTAACGAAAATGGTGTCTTGTAAGTGGCCCCAAAGTAAATATCTAATGATTTATTAAAACGGAAATTAATCAATCAAAAATGTATGTCATGGGGTGACGAGAAGCGGAACTAATTTTGCCAAATGTTGTTTCCCTGTGGGAGCGATTTTAATGCAACACCAGGTCGGTTCCGGGTCCTCCCGTGTAAACAGTCCAGCCGGGCTTAGCAAATGGGGAAATGAGCGTCAGCTGTGTAACGAGCGGAGATTGAGTCGCGAGAGAGACAAGCATTCGCGAGGGGGATTATACGTAAAAGGACATGTTTGTGTGGCGAGAGGAGGCCACACAGAGTGGGGAGAGACTGCACACCAGAGGTTAAATTGGGCCGGAGCGCACCGGAGCGCAGCTCCGCCTCCTCAGGTCCACAACACACCCTGCTGGAGCTCAGCTCCGTCTCCTTTTAATTATTGATCAACTCCTGGCAAATACAGGCTACATGGAATTATCAGATGTCATAATGCATTAATCGCTGCGTTCTCTGGTTCAGCACCGCGCCCACAGCCATCAGGTAAAACCGTCACAATTTTAACCATGGAATTCTAGTGAGTTACCATGGAAATCCGCGAACGGCTAGAGCAGCGGTCAGGAACCTATGGCTCGCCAGGTCTCTCACACTTTACCAACATATCTAACATAACCAATATTACTAACATGATCGATAAAAAGATTAGACACACACATCAACAGAGATCCGTTATCTGCAGAAAAAAGCAGCCAATTACAATTCCCTTGTTGTACAGCCTACCGAGGTTAATGACAAGTTTATGATAATAATATTCAAGTTGTGTGTTCAGTGCTGTTCGCGAGTGTCACGATAAAAGAAATAATAAAAGCATGATAAGTCACGAAAGACAACTGAATTACTGACAGGATGCTGTGCGCATACTCCGAAAGCAACACGGACAAGCTAGCCTTTGTCTTCGGCTGCACGCCTAAACGGCCAAATACACACAGAAATATATAAAAATGCCAAGTCGAGTATTCACATAAACATAGTAGATGTAAGCACTGTGGGCGTTCACACACACTAAGAGGATTTATACTCATCAGTTGGTCAACCTCACAGTGAAAGCCCTGCACAATTATTTCCATATTACAACTTATTTATTGTTTGCTGCATAATTCTTTGTTTTTAGTTATGGACCTAATAATTACTACTGTTGAAAAAAAAGCTTTTTAATAATATATATATATATATATATATATATATATATATTTTTTTTTTTTTTTTTTTTTTTTTTTTTTTTACTGTGGCTCTTTTGGAAAAATGCATTTACCAAAAATGAAAAAAAAAATGACTCTTTGGTCAAAAAAAGTTCCCAACCCTTTTCAGGGACACAGACGAAAATGAAAAGACTACAGTCAAAGCTCATCTTTAGGGGGTATTGTCAAATAATCTACTGCCCACTGACATGGTTTTGAAAGCTTTTTATTTATCATTTATTTTATTATTTTATTTCATTCATTTTGTTGGCCTTCAGACTTATTAAAAATGCACATATGTAGATCAGAGAAATAAAAATTTTCACAGGGGAGCATTCCCCCGAACCCCCCTAACTACCTCAGATTTGGGACCTCACTGATTTTAAATTTGGGACCTCACTGATTTTAAAAAACCCTGCCTATGGCCCTAAGTGAACTGTAAAGTATTTCTCTTTGTTTGAATAACTACTCAACCCTACCTTACACATTAATACTGGAAAAAGAGCCCTTTTGGTGTAAAAACACATTAAGTATTTTTCCCGTGCGAATTTGAATGACCATTCACCATAAAAAATGGGCTCCCACTCCCTACAAAACCAATTTAACCACTGCTGCACACTATTAAGAAAAAGCCTAAAATCAGCAGGTTGGTAGGATCTGGATTCATAGGGAGGTAATACGAACAGAGGAAGAAAGGCTGTGTATCTATGTTACTTCATCAGGCAGTTAAGTGTCATCTATACTTTTTATCAGGAAACCTAATGCCTGCATTATCTGCTGTATACAACAGTTTGATGTAACTGCCCCGGCGTTTATTGAAATCTGGTGTGAAGCCTCTAATGCCAGTTGTGTTTTTATAGTGCACTTCCCACACAGTTTTGGATGTACAGTTTCGTCAATTGAGAGGAGGGAGTCGGCTGGGACAGTGAGTGGAGACTTTATTCACTGTGAGTTGTTGTGAGTTGCAATGCTTAGTGTGGAGTGAACATGTGTGACCATTTGAAGTGATTGATGCATGCACAGGTGTGGACACTATAATTCTGTGTCTGCCCGTGGCTCCGGTTTG
This sequence comes from Romanogobio albipinnatus, assembly GCA_023566225.1. Classification (NCBI taxonomy): domain Eukaryota; kingdom Metazoa; phylum Chordata; class Actinopteri; order Cypriniformes; family Gobionidae; genus Romanogobio; species Romanogobio albipinnatus. The sequence goes on along the minus strand of CM042254.1, from coordinate 34,654,699 downwards.
CGGACTCGTTGGTCTCGAGCGCCGAATTGAAACTAACTAAATGCTGTGTGTTAAGTGTATGCTGTACAGGAATGCAGCTTCAAAAAAATGCTGTGTCATGCATACTGAGCTTTTTACACTGTTAAACAATTGGATTCTAAACATGGACAAATTTTCAAAAAATAAGTTGGACATTGTAAGGAGTATTTCTGTGCCAAAAATACTCCTTCCAGTTTCTCGCAAGTCTCGGAAAGGTTTTTTTCGAGTATTGGTCTGCGTAACGTCAACAAGGGTGGAATGTCCTTGTACAGGCCGTACGGGCTCTTCTCCCGGAAGGGCGCGCGCGCACGCGATCAGAGAGAGAGAGCAAATGGAAGCCCATTTTTCAAAGCCAGAGCGCTTTGCTCGGCTGCGCTGCAGTCACAGGACTTCACAAAATCAACAATGTCACCAAAGAAGTGTGTTATTAGTTGTCAGGGCAAGACAACCATGTACAGCTTCCCAAAGAACCCAGCGTTAATGGGACAGTGGATGGAGTTTGTTTTTCCAGAGCAGCAACGGAGTTGTGCAAGTGTTTCTGTTTGTTCCCTGCATTTCGGCGACAATCGTTGTATAAACAAGGCCCAGTTCAACTCCGGATCTGTAGCTCGTCTAATGCTGAAAGATGGAGCGGTCCCAACGATTAAGGTTCAAGGTCGTGTGTTGGAAGCAGGCGGTGAGTCAAACTGCAAATATCGTTGTGTTAGGGGTGTAACGGTACACAAAACTGACGGTTCGGTACGTGCCTCGGTTTTGAAGTCACGGTTCGGTACAGCAGTTTTACAAAATTGCTTATTTTTATTAAACAGTGGTTTACTGAAAATGTGTATGTCCTTAAAGGTGCCCTAGAATGATTTGAAACAACATTTTAAATTGTTCTCTGGTATCTACATAGAGGGTATATGGCTTATTTAAGGTCAATAATTGTCCAGCTACGGTTTTACAGGTCCATTTACAACTCTAGAAATCTTCCCCAGGATGAAATGGTCTGTTTTTGCCTTATTTGGAAGGGTCATGAATATTAATGCAGAGTTCTGCTCTGATTGGCTGTTTCACTGCGGCTCAATGATAGCAGGCACAACTTTACTGACCGTATTGACGATGGAGAGATTAGGCATTCAACCTTATATATATCAATCAGTATATAATCATACTTCAGTTGTCAAAAATATAAATAAATAAATATCAAATTACTATCGTTTCAACTTAAATGGTGGAGGTGTTGACGTTAGCTAGAAGGATCGAGTGAGCTATGTGTAAGCAACTAAACTAACATAGTATGTTACGTATCTATGGTTGCATTTACTAATTTATGACAACACTGGCATGAAATAATATTAACCTTTGTCATTAGACATACTATTTAGTTATGTAAGCCACTTGGATTATCCTATTCTTACCGTATAGCATCTTGCGTTGGATATAGACAACAACAGGAATATTATCGTTAATGTTGTCTCTCTAAGAAACTTTCAATTTAATCAGAAATGGTTTAGACAGTCAAGAAGTGGATAAAATCACTTACTGCTTGCAGGAATATGGTTGGAATTGCCCCTTTCTTCAGTGTCAGACGCTGAGCAAAGCCTGCTTGATATTGTCCCAGGTTTGAAAAACTGTCCGTGGTGAAATGGGCTGAGCAAACTAACAACTTTGAATTAAATTGTTGCGGTATCCGATTATAAATAAACATCAACCATGCCTGTTGACATGTTTTATCTGTGGGAAGAGTATGAAACGTCTTCACATCCCCTGCACAGCCTGGAACATAACATTTGTTTCCATGATCTGCCATGTTCGCTATCCTCGCGTTGGGCTTACTGCTGCAGAACTCCAGTTGATACGGCGCAGGGTTGCCAGGTTTTCACAACAAAACCCGCCCAATTGCAAAATCGCATTTGGGGGGTTAAATATGTGTTTTTTTTGGCATGGTTGCCTACTAAAATTCGCATTCCCAGGGCTAAATATCATATAATTGGGGTCGCTTCAACCCGTGGACATGAAAAACAGCCCGCGGCAACTGTGTTGAAGTAGCCCAATTCCGCGGGGAAACCGCGGACTTGGCAACACTGATACGGCGGCTGCGCAGTTCCGCCTGACAGTGAACATGTGCTGGCATATGCAAATGTTGGGGGCGTACATATTAATGATCCCATCGATTGCATCACTGCTGGTGTTATGTTGAGATTCGCCTATTTTTCCGTGGTGTTTTTCACAAACGAGATTTACATATGAAGGAGGAGGCAATGGTGTTTGAGACTCACTGTATGTGGTTTACAGGCACTGAACTCTTGTTATTTAACTATGGCAAGGTTAATTCAATTTTTCATTCTAGGGCACCTTTAAATTAATTCAATTATAACTAAAAGTTTCTTAAAGATAATGCTGTAAACTATAGGGAGCCCGCCCTTGCACATTACCTTGCACTCTTCTGACCTCATTTGACCTTAAGCGAGTATCTACTACAGCTACTCACAAATCAGGTAACCATCTGGACCTTATCTACACACGCTACTGCTCCACAGAAGACCCTTTAGTTACTCCATTGCACACCTCAGATCACTTTCTCATCACTCTAAACCTCCTACTGACTTCTGACACAACACACACTCCTCCGCTGATCACCTTTCGGCGTAATCTACGCTCACTCTCTCCCTCCCGTCTATCCACTATGGTTTCCTCCTCACTCCCTCCACCTGCTCAGTTCTCAGCTCTGGACACTAACAGTGCTACTGACACTCTTTGCTCCACTCTAACATCTTGCTTAGACAACTTCTGTCCCGTTTCAACCAGGCCAGCTCGCACCACTCCCTCTGCCCCCTGGCTGTCTGATGTTCTCCGCGAACATCGCTCTGGGCTCCGGGTGGCAGAGAGGAAGTGGCGCAAAACTAAAAACACTACTGACCTGACCCTGTATCAGTCTCTCCTCGCTTCTTTCTCTGCTAATGTCTCCACTGCTAAAACTAAATACTACCATAACAAAATCAACAACTGCTCTGACTCTCGTGCACTTTTCAGAACGTTCTCTTCCCTCCTTTGTCCCCCCCCCCCCCCTCCTTCATCAACTCTTACAGCTGATGACTTTGCATCATTTTTCACAAATAAAATCTCCTCCATCAGCAGCCAATTCTCCACACCACAAACCGACACACACATCTCAACAACCATCACACATACGCTCCCTTCTTTTTCTCTGCTCTCTGAAGCTGAAGTCTCCAAACTCATCCTTTCCAACCACCCCACTACCTGTCCGCTTGACCCTATCCCCACTCACCTCCTTCAGGCCATTTCTTCTTCTGTTACTCCTGCACTCACTCACATTGTCAACACCTCTCTTCACACCGGGACCTTCCCCACAGCATTCAAGCAGGCTCGGGTAACCCCACTGCTTAAGAAACCCTCTCTGAACCCAGCACTTTTAGAAAACTACAGACCGGTATCCCTTCTGCCTTTCATTGCAAAGACACTCGAGCGAGTTGTTTTTAACCAGCTCTCTACGTTTCTTGAACAGAACAACCTCCTGGACATCAACCAATCCGGCTTCAAAAGTGGCCACTCAACTGAGACTGCCCTGCTCTCGGTTACGGAGGCACTGAGACAGGCAAGAGCGGCTTCCAAATCCACAGTACTTATCTTACTGGATTTGTCTGCTGCTTTTGACACAGTTAACCACCAGATCCTCCTGTCAACTCTCATGAAGATGGGCATCTCGGGTACTGCTCTCCAGTGGCTCAAGTCTTACCTCTCAGGTAGGTCCTTCAGGGTGTCATGGAGAGGTGAAGTGTCTAAGTCACTTCCTCTAGCCACTGGAGTTCCACAGGGCTCAGTGCTTGGACCACTTCTCTTCTCCATCTACATGTCATCACTGGGAACTGTCATTCAGAAACATGGCTTTTCCTATCATTGCTATGCCGACGACACTCAACTCTACTTCTCATTTCAACCAGATGATCCCACGGTTGGTGTTCGTATTGCTGCCTGCCTAACAGACATTTCTGCCTGGATGAAGGAGCATCACCTGCAACTCAACCTTGCAAAGACAGAACTGCTCGTGGTCTCAGCCAACCCAGCACTTCATCATAATCTCTCCATTCAGCTCGGATCATCAACCATAACTCCGTCCAGGACAGCCAGGAACCTTGAAGTTGTGATTGATGATCAGCTAAAATTCACTGACCACATCACTGCAACATCCCGGTCCTGCAGATTTGCATTATACAACATTAGGAAGATTAGACCCTTCCTATCAGAGCAGGCCACACAACTCTTGGTCCAAGCTCTTGTTCTCTCCAGACTGGACTACTGTAATGCTCTTCTAGCAGGCCTTCCGGCATGCACTATCAAACCCTTGCAACTGATCCAGAATGCAGCGGCGAGGGTGATCTTTAACGAGCCGAAGAGAGCACACGTCACACCTCTCTTCATCAATCTCCACTGGCTGCCAATAGCCGCTCGCATCAAATTCAAGACACTGGTACTCGCCTTCAAAGTAACCACTGGCTCTGCACCAATATACCTAAACTCGCTTGTTCAGACTTACACACCCTCCAGGAGCTTACGTTCTGCCAGTGAACGACGCCTTGTGGTGCCATACCAAAGAGGCATGAAATCACTCTCACGGACCTTTTCCTGGACCGCCCCCATCTGGTGGAATGACCTGCCTATCGCAATTCGAGCAGCCGAGTCTGTAGCCATTTTCAAAAAACGGCTAAAGACACGTCTTTTCCAGCAGCACCTGATCAATCAAGAATAGCACTTATCACTCTATTCATTCTCTGTCTGTCTAATTTATTTAAAAAAAAAAAAAAAAGTCCTGTGTGTTCTGTGTTAGATTAACTGAGACTTGTTACAGCACTTGCATATTGTTGCCCTTGACTGTTCTAGTTGCTTCTATTGCTCTCATTTGTACGTCGCTTTGGATAAAAGCGTCTGCTAAATGACTAAATGTAAATGTAAATGTACTATATTAAAGGTTAACAACAGAGCCAACTAGCCTAAATTCAGTTGCTATTTATTTTTAGATATAATAATCAACACTCATAACATATTGCATGCAAACATGTAAACTTCACATAAGGCAGTTTTTGCATTAACTCCTAAATCTAATTATAAAATTATGGGGTTTTTTTTCTTCTCCAATTCGTTGTTGAAATATAATAATTTATACACCGTGGCTGTCATTTTCACAACAGATTTATTTAAACACACATTAATAATCCAGACATCACTAACAGGTTAAGTAGACTTAATATATATATAGACGCTTAAACTGACGTGCCTACAGTGATCAGTTGTCACATTAAAGAGCGTCAAAACGGCATTTACCGTTTGAAAATAGACAGAATACTTTATATGTTTGTGTGGGAACTAGGATTGAAGTGTGTCCGCGCTTAAAACAAGCCGAGTGTTAACTGTTAAAGTTTGCAATCGTAACCGTTCGGTACACACGCGCACCGAACCGAAAGCCCTGTACCGAAACGGTTCAGTACGAATACGTGTACCGGTACACCCCTACTTTGTGTTGTTAGCTATCGGCATGTCAATGCACCTCAAGTAAACAACATGGCGTTCAAAACCGTTACGCTTGCTACTGCTAACGTTAAGTCACATACAATAGTCCATAAACCAAATCATGTCCTCATAAACCATGAGTTAACACACACACACACATGTTGTAAAACTCGTGCATAAGCCGCTAAGCAAATACAGTTACAGTACATACCACATTTTGACGTCCTCCTGTAGTAGTTGTTGCTGCTGCTCCTGTTCAATTTCAGCCTCCGGATCAGATTCTGGATCATATATGTATGGTTGAAACTGATTGATAGTCATGGTTTATTTAAGATAACATTTTCTTTTCCATGTTTAAGGATGTCACAGCTTTCAGACGCTCTCAACGCAATAGCTGCGCGTGCTCGTGGCTCTTTAGCTTCGCCCACACGACACACCTCCAGCCGTTTGGTTTTATTCGGAAAGACTCGGTACAGCGGAAATATGATAAAACAAAAGACTTTTCGGAGATATGAAGGATGCAATTCTACTCTATAGGTACTCAAGATTGACATGAGATTGACAGAAACTGATTTCCTTTTATCATTGTACAGCAGCTTTGAAACAATCTATATTGGAAAAAGCACTATATAAATTAAGGTGACTTGACTGATAGAAAGGTGGCAGAATACAGAGTGCATCCCAGTTTGTTGCGTATGGGGCTGTATGTCCACCTATGAAAGCGGCAACAGTAGGCACGTGAGCATCAGAACTGGACCACGAAGCAATGGAAGAAGGTAGCCTGGTCTGATGAATCACATTTTCTTTTACATCACGTGGATGGCCGGGTGCGTGTGCGTCGCTTACCTGGGGAACACATGGCACCAGGATGCACTATGGGAAGAAGGCAAGCCAGTGGAGGCATTGTGACGCTTTGGGCAATGTTCTGTTGTGAAACCTTGGGTCCTGCCATCCATGTGGATGTTACTTTGACTCATACCACCTACTTAAGCATTGTTGCATACCATTTACAAACATGGTAAAGCGAACGGCGAGTGAAGCAGTTTGGACGAGCGCGCATGTAAGTGTTTTGAACTTATTCTGCAGTTGTGTTACACAGCTTAAAGTGGTACTTGCTAGAACAGTGTTGTTTCTCCTACTGGTATTGCATTTTATTCTGTCTGTGTGTAATTGATCCTGTCATAGTAAATTGCATTTGAAGAATATACGAGTTCGTTATTACTGAACAAGCCTTTTGCATTTAAGTAAGTTGCCCTATTCAGGCAAAGATTGGTATTGATTTGAAGCCATTCACGGGCGTTTAAGTATAATTATCAAAGCCTGCCGGGCGAACGAAAAACATGATATAAATAGAAGTCAGCTATTCTTTCATTCGGGAAGCGAACGGCGAGTGAAGCAGTTCGGACGAGCGTGCATGTAAGCGTTTTGAACTTATTCTGCAGTTGTGTTACACGGCTTAAAGTGGTACTTGCTAGAACAGTGTTGTTTCTCCTACTGGTATTGCATTTTATTCTGTCTGTGTGTAATTGATCCTGTCATAGTAAATTGCATTTGAAGAATATACGAGTTTGTTATTACTGAACGAGCCTTTTGCACTTAAGTTGCCCTATTCAGGCAGAGATTGGTATTGATTTGAAGCCATTTACGGACGTTTAAGTATAATTATCAGAGCCTGCTGAGCTCCCACCTGAACTCACTCTAGCAGTGAATAGTATCTATTTAACAAGCGTTCCATAGCTGGCGCGGAAGCGTTCAGCCCGCGTTTTCAGCCTCCGCGTGTGAAGACCAACTCGGGTAAAGACATCTGTATTCGACTCTTCCTCGGCGCGACTCCTCCGAGGCAAGGACTCTGGTAAGGCTCCGAGCTATCTCCATCTCTTGTCCTCTTTCACCTTCCTTTTCTCTCTAACCATGTGTGTACAGTCCATTCCTGTTATCTCTCAACCACGCCCCACTATTACACGCAGGCCTACACGACACCGTAACATTGCTAATCTACGTCCTGTTCCTTCCTCCGCTAATGCTCCTCCCTCGTTTTCTGTGGGCCTATGGAATTGTCAGCCAGCGGTCAATAAAGCTGACTTCATTCCAGCCTTTGCCACTCAATCCGCTCTCAAAATCTTGGCCTTGACTGAGACCTGGGTCCGCCCAGAAGACTCAGCAACACCCGCTGCCCTTTCTAATAACTTCTCTTTCTCCCACACCCCACGCCAGACCGGAGTCTTTGAACGAATCGCTTGAGTGATTAAGTGGCCCAATAGTTTACCAGCCACTTGATTTTTACTCCTGAATGAATCAACTTTTTAAGCGAATTGGTTGAATAAATGACCCATTCCTTAACACGACTTGCCTCCACCTACTAGAGATGTTACTTTCATATCCAAGTATTGTTTCATTTTGTCATTCATTTCATATTTCTGTTTTTAAATTTACTAAATTTAAGAATTTAACATTAAAGATGGCATATTTAATTATATTAGGGAATCGTATATAACGGTAAAAAATACCCCTGAAAATCAATTGCCCCTTATGGGAAAGTTAATTTGATAAATACCAATAAATGCTCTTCTCTGGCTTTGTTGTTCAAAGTGATATTTCAGGGTTTTAATATCTTCTTGTAACTGAGAGAGCACTATATTATAATGGCTATTATTTAACATTACCCCTAAAATTTAACTAGGCTGAATACTTTTTTGCTTTTAATGTGTGATATTGCAAATTGGCATCTCAAATGTCAAGTCACCTTCATTTATATAGCGCTTTTCAAAACATAGATTGCTTCAAAGCAGCTTTACAGTGATAATAGGAAATTAATTTTGTTTTAGAAGAAAAGCTAAAGTAAGTTTTTGATTGCTTAATTTCTGTTGTAAAACTAATTAGTTATTTAATTTGGAGTCGCTTAACACCATTCTCAAATAAAATTGAAAATGCGTTCCGGACGCCCATCCAGCATTTGGTGGCTTGAGAATGCAAACCATGAAAAATGTGGCATTGTTCACAAGCATTACGTGTTCAGCCCACAGCCCAAGCGCGTTTGAATACGTATGTGTGCCTATGTGTTTTTATCTGTACAGAGGGGAAGGGAAGGGAAGGGAAGGGAAGGAGGCCTTCACAGGGGAGAGTCTAGTTGACACAGTCTCTGCACACACTTCAGGTCTGCGTTGTGGTCATGTCTAGGAGCAGGCCCACCATCTGATCTGGATACAGCCTGGATCCGGCAGACTACACACCTCGAGATAAACAGAGAGACTAACATAAGTGTAGATGCGATTCTTTTTTTTATGTAACGAGTACATCAAGAATATAGGTAGGTGTGCCTGGTTCCAGCAGACCTAGTTGATGCAGCCTAACAATTTAACCAATTTAAATAATAGAAATTGATCATGTTCTATGTGTATGACACCAAAGAGATGTGTTTTTAGTCTAGATTTAAACTGACAGAACAAAGTCTTCCCGAACAATGCTAATTCTGTAGGATCAAGTTTTTTTTTTTTTTAATAAGTGGTTTAATAATAGTCAGTTTAAAAGTTTTCAGTACATATCCTAATGACAAAGATTAATTAATAATATTAAGAAGAGGATTTATGACCTCTGGAAGCATCTCTTTCAGTAGCTTAAGCTTGGTACATACTCTGCAAGAACAAAGAAATTTGTTCGTTTTCTCAAGGTGGCAAGAACAAGAACTAAGTTCGTTCTGGCCAGGACATTCCATACTTCACGAGAAAAGCAGGTGACGAACATCTCCGTTTCTCTGCATTAACCCCGCCCACTTTAAAATTCTGGCCAATCACACAATAGTTCTTGGACACCCACAAGAAAAAAGTTCTGCTCACACAATGTGTCAAGCTGCGAGAACTCCCAAACCAGGGCTCTGAGAACAAAATGACATCATTTTGTTCTCAGAGCCCTGGGAGCGAGAACTTTTTTCTCTGTTCTTGCGGCTTTGTAGCGACTTTGCAGCCTTTGTTAAATTAAGTAAACATGATACTAGGAAATGATCTGAGATGGTCATCACTCTGCTGTAGAATTTCAACGGTATGAACATTTATTCCATGTGACAATATTAGGTCTAAAGTATGATTATGACAACGAGTGGGTCCTGACGTGTTGCCGAACTCCAATAGAGTTTAGAATGTCACTAAATGCCAATCCCAATGCCTCTTTTTCATTGTCTACATGGATATTAAAATCACCAACAATTAGGGCTTCATCTGCAGCCAGTACTAACTCAGCCAATTCTTTGATAAAGTCTGTATGGTTCCCTGGTGGCCTGTATACAGTAGCCAGCACAAATATCAAACGAGATTTATCATTTACACTACATAACGTTATGTAAATCACCAAAATGTAAAAAAAAAATTATTTGAAACTAGACTTCTGAGTAATACTGAAGATATTTTTATAAATTAAAGCAACCCTTCTCCTTTTGCCTTTCAGACGTGGCTCGTGTTTATAACAATAATCTTGAGGGGTGGACTCATTTAAAGTAATGTAATCGTCAGGTTTTAGCCAGGTTTCTAGCAGACGGTCGGTTAAGCCAGTCCGTCTGCTTCCTGACCAGTGCCCCAGTTAGTCAAGGTTCAGATCTAAGACTATTACTAGAGAGAAGAGCGGCACCATCCCCGGAGGGATGAATACCATCTCTTTTTAACAGGTCAGGTCTGCCCCAAAAGCTTTTCCACTTGTCTATGTTATTCGGACACCACCTAGACAACCAGCCATTTAGTGATGATAGTCTGATAAGTATCTCATCACTCCGTCTAACTTACAACGTCATCAAATCAAATTGTCAAAAGATTTCATATCTGTCATATAATTTCAACGGTTGGTCTGCTAAATAAAACAGGCAGTGTGGCAAATATGTAGGCTAGAAGGTAGGTGTAGGTACAGATGCGAAGTATTAATATTTATAAATATTAATATTTATGAGATAAACTAATATTTAAAACGTAGGTTGCAGAATTTACACAGAAGTAAGCCCTTATAGGCTCTGCCCCGGTTTGTGTCAAGCCATTCATTAGTTTGGTTGTTTGATGAGAAAGATTACATGTAGTTGCAATAAACACATTAAGTACATTAAGTACAACTGTAGCAGCGGAGGACTATTATTCTGTTGAAACTGAGCATTAACTGATGACAGCATGTACCCACATGTAGCAATAGCATATTCAAGCTGTTTATTCATTTTCTACACCTGAAATTAAAAACAAAAAAAATCAAGCCAAATTGTTGTTGTTGTTGTTGTTGTTGTTGTTGTTTTTATGAAAATGAGAAAACAGTTTTCTAATTTTTCTGATTTCAATATTACTTTTTCTTTTTTTTTTACGAATTATCGGACGATACCCTGATTTACTTTGTGTGATTTGTGCTTTGGCTCTTTGCATTAACTATGCATAAATACATGATGCTGTTTTGTTCATAATTGATTATGCAATTTTCTTGTTCAGACAATCATGGTATGTCATTGCTGAATAAACAATTTAATGCAGAACCTTAATATTTTGCTCTGTGCCCTCTGTGGCCTCAGGAGACAAGCCAAAGGCTTTTCCCCCTGATAGAAATTAAGGGCCCTATTTTAACAATCTAAGCGTATGGTCTGAAGTGCATGGCACAAGTGCACTTAGGGTGTGTCCGAATCCACTTTTGCTTGTTTAATGGCGGGAAAACCAGTCTGCACCAGGTGCATGGTCCAAAAGGGTTGTCCTTATTCTCTTAATGAGTAATGGGTGTTTTTTGGGCGTAACGTGCAATAAACAATCAGATTCTCATCTCCATTTCCCTTCTCCATCTCCAAAAGCCAGTTGCGCTGTGCTCGGATTCCACCAAAGCTCACTGAGCATATGATATGTAGGCATTTTTATATTTATATATATTTTATTTATGTATTATTCATATTAAAAATGTTTGTGTGCTGCTGTGTGTGTGTGTGTAATAAGCAGAGTGAACGCCCTGTGTGTGTAATAAGCAGAGTGTATGCCCTTTGTGCACCTGCCTATTACTAACGAGCTCTTTAAATAACAAAAAAAAAATATTGGTGTAAAATGACTTTACACCAGGTTTCAGTTGGTCAATGACGCAGTCTATTTCAGTTGCCTCAAAACTGTGCACAAATGGGTGCAAAGTCATGCAAATGTATGATAGGGCCCTATGCCTTTTAGATTATAATACAATTGATTATTATTAGTTCTCTTACGAGAGGTTCTCTCGTATTGCGTAAGTTCCTTACGCATCGGGAAAGTATTCTTTCTTCGAGATTTCTGAAAAACCCCAAATTATCCTTCATTTTGTAACATTGTCAACGCAGTGCGGCAGCCTGGCAGACCATAGCAGGCTATTCCAGCGTGCTATTGGCTGCTCTGCTGGCAACTGCAGCAGCCTAACGGTGAGCCCGCGTGACGTGGCGCCTGGCTTCATTTGCCTACAGGTGGGGCGTGGCCACGTGTATATAAGCAGGGCTCACGGGCTGCATATTCGATTTTCTTTTCTTCAGCGAAGCCCTTCGCATCGCTGGATCTGGAACCCGCCGCCGTGATCGTGCAGACGAGCAAGCAGAGGACAGCGCCTGAGGAAGCCGGCAGCATCGCGCCACCTTCAGCCATCCGTGCCTGCTCTGCTATCCGGCAGCCCATATCCTTTTACGCTCAAGTGTTGTCGCCGCTGCGTCACACTTTCTCAAAAAAGAGCCGAGCGTTTGATACAAAATGTCTCGTTCCACCTGCGGCTCGTGTCACGCGCAGCTCAGTTCCGGGGACCGCCATGTGATCTGCGCTCTCTGCCTGGGCCGTGATCACGCCGCCGCCGCACTTCTCGCCGGCGGATGCCCGGAGTGCGAGGAACTGACGATGTCGACCCTGCGGGCTCGACTCGTTCTGTTCGATGACGACATCCCTCCAGTCCCTGCTAAGCCGCGCAGAAAGAAGCGCCGCTCGCAGCGGACTCCGGAGTTCGCCGAGAGTAGCTCGCCGGAACCCTTCCCGCCCGCTTCACTCTCGCCTTCCCCGCCCCCACCCCAGGCCGCCATTTCTGTTGCCGCCTCCGGGGATGAGGCGGATGCGGCCGCGGAACGCGCCGACAGCTGCTCCATCGTGGCTTCCGACAGCGAGGACTGGTCTTCCGCGACCTCTTCAGTCCGGGGCTCCGGACGCTCTCGAGCGGGTGAGGACGCCGAACTTTTGCGCCTTCTCACCCGGGCTGTCGAGCAGCTAGGCCTCGAATGGGCCCCGCCCAAGGTGGCAGCGCCGAATCGACTTGACGGATGCTTCCTAAACAGTCGCCGCCGCGCGCCCACCTCCAGGACTGCACCCTTTCTGCCAGAGCTTCACGAGGAGCTCGCGAAGTCCTGGAACGCGCCATTCTCCGCGAGGGTCTCGTCTCAGGCTTCTTCGACGCTCTCACAAGTTGACGGCGCGGCTGAGAAAGGCTACAACGCTATCCCTCCGGTGGAAGAGGCGGTCGCAGCGCACCTTTGCCCGCCTTCCGGTTGGCGCTCAAAGGCTGCCCTCCCGTCTAAGGCCTGCAGAGTGACGTCATCGCTGATCGGCCGCGCTTTCGCTGCCTCCGGTCAAGCTGCATCTGCTCTGCACTCTATGGCCGTGCTGCAAATCCTCCAAGCTAATCTCCTCCGCGACCTGGACGAGAAAAGCTGTGACGCTGAGTTGATCACGGATTTGCGAAGCGCGACGGGTCTCTCCCTTCGCGCCACCAAGACCGCAGCACAGGCCCTCGGACGCTCTATGGCCTCCCTCACGGTAGCTGAGCGCCACCTCTGGCTCACGCTCGCGGACATGCGAGAAACAGAGCGCGCGGCCTTCCTAAACGCCCCGCTCTTTCCGTCTGGGCTTTTGGGACCAGCGGTCAAGGGGATCGTCGACCGTTTCTCTGAAGTGCAGAAAACGACGCAGGCCATGAACCTCTTCCTGCCTCGACGCCCCGGCGCTAGCAATAGCTCCGTTGCTCGCCGTCCTCGCGACCAGCCAGCACCGAGCTCCGCGCAGCGCCCAGCGCGGCCCCCTTCGTCTCAGCGAAGACCGAGCGGCCGCCCCAGATCGCGCTCTTCCAGCCGTGGTAAGCCGCCTCCACCTCGGGGCCCCCGGCCTAGGATCGCGCTGAGGCCCGAGCCTCCAAAGTCCTCCTAGCCAGAGGCAAGAAACGACGGTTAAGTCCCGCCGCGGCCGGACCACCGTCAAAACTCTCTTTCCTGTCAGCCCCCACCACTGTGGCTGCTGCAGATGGATTTCACGCAGCCAACGAGCCGGCAAAAATGCCTTCTCGCCTGTCAATAACCGCCGTTTTTACGGCGAACCAGAGAAATCACAAAAGTTGCATTATTTCTGGTTGCACGGCTCACGCTGTATGTGTTTCAAATGCAGTAAATGTGCCCACTTTTCTGTGTTCACCCCTGCACACAAGCACTATAAACCCCGTGTCCCCCACTCACATAAAGCGCGCGTACAGAGACAAGAAACGACGGTTAAGTCCCGCCGCGGGGCCGAGAGACGAGAGTGAGCGAGGAAGTAGCACATCTACTTCGAGCAGAAATAGCCACGCTACTGTGCAAAGGGGCTATAGAACCGGTTCCCCATTCTATGAGCGAGTCAGGCTTTTACAGCCGGTATTTTCTCGTGCCAAAAAGGGATGGGTCGCTCAGACCGATTCTGGATCTGAGGCGTCTGAACAAAGCTCTTATGAGAAGATCGTTCAAGATGCTCACGACCAAGCAGATCCTCGCGCATATTCGCCCGAGAGACTGGCTAATCTCCCTAGATTTGAACGATGCATATTTTCAAATCAAGATAACGCCGCGTCACAGGCCATTCTTACGATTCGCCTTCGACGGCCAGGCTTATCAATACACCGTCCTTCCGTTCGGCCTGTCACTAGCACCCCGTACATTTACGAAGTGCATGGACGCGGCCCTCGCTCCTCTGAGAAATCGAGGGATGCGAGTGTTGAACTATCTGGACGATTGGCTCATCCTGGCGCAGTCAGAGGCCGAGCTCCTCGCCCACAGGGCAATGCTGCTCAGCCATCTGGACAGCCTGGGGCTCACGGTCAATTGGACCAAGAGCTCATTAGTGCCCACGCCATCAACCTCATTTCTGGGTTTGAATCTGGACACTGTGGCAATGTCAGCCCGCCTGTCACCCCAACGCGCGCGCCAAGTTCGGCGCATGGCTGCGTACTTCCGGCCGGGCAAAATCGCACCTCTCAAGCTTTTTCAGAGGATGCTGGGACGTATGGCCTCAGCTGCAGCTGTGCTCCAGCTGGGCTTAATGCGCATGCGCCCGCTGCAATGCTGGTTAAACGCCCGAGTGCCTCACAGAGCCTGGGCGTCCGGAGGCTTCAGGATCAGAGTGACTCAGGGCTGCGTGTCAGCCCTAGAGCCCTGGTTAGTAGCCGACTGGTACCAGAGGGGAGTGACGATGGGAGCCATCTCACACCGCAAGGTCATCTCGACGGACGCCTCCACCACGGGTTGGGGCGCCGTTTTCGAGGGCAGATCAGCCTCTGGCCTCTGGTCGAGCGAGGAAAAACTCCTACACATAAACTGTTTGGAGATGATAGCGGTAGAGAACGCGCTCAGGCAGTTTCTCCCGCTTATACGAGGACACCACGTGTTAGTCCGGTCGGACAATACCACAGTGGTGTCCTACGTGAACCGGCAGGGCGGTGTCAGGTCCAGATGTCTGGGCAATCTGACAGAGCGCCTGCTCGTGTGGGCACACAGATCGCTGCGCTCGCTGAGAGCTGCACACGTACCGGGCCACCTCAATGTAGGCCCGGACAAGCTGTCCAGGGGCCTCATTCTCCCAGGAGAATGGTCCCTGCACCCCCAGACAGTCCAGCTGGTATGGCGCCTATTCGGCAGAGCGGAGCTCGACCTCTTTGCAACAAAAGAGAACGCCCGCTGCCCGACGTTTCTGTCCAAAAGCGAGGATGCGCTGTCCCAACCTTGGCCCAGCCTCCCGCTGTATGCTTTCCCGCCGATTTCCCTATTGCCCCAGGTCATAGCGAAAATCAGGGAGACGCGCCGCCCGGTGCTCCTTATAGCGCCGCGCTGGGAGAACCAGATTTGGTACCCAGAGCTGGTGAAGCTGTCGCACTCACCCCCCTGGCCAGTTCCGCTGAGAGCAGACTCTCTCAAGCAGGAGGATCAGTTTGGCATCCCCATCCAGAGCGATGGTCTCTGCATGTATGGGTGACCAACGGATACCCGTTGACCTGCCCGAAGGGGTTATGAACACGATTTCACACTCTAGACCCCCGCGACGAGGCGGTTATATAGTTCTAAGTGGTCGGTGTTCACTGTGTGGTGTGTTTCCAAGGGATTGGACCCACAGCAATGTGGGGTCCAGTGGGTGCTCTCCTTCCTCCAAGAGCTTTTGGAACTGGGCAGGTCCCCTTCCACGCTCAAAGTGTATGTGGCGGCTATAGCAGCGTTCGCTCAGATGACGCTAGGTAGCACGCTAGGAAGGAACGAGCTCATCATCCGTTTCCTCAGAGGAGCCAGACGGATGAATCCCCCGCGGCCCCCATCGGTTCCTATATGGGATCTGGCCTTGGTCCTAGAGGCCCTGAAGGCTAATCCCTTTGAACCGCTCGAGACTGTGGAACCAAGGTTCCTTTCGCTAAAAACCGTGTTCCTGATAGCTCTGGCTTCAGTGAAACGCGTGGGGGATCTACACGCGCTCTCAGTGAGCCCGACGTGTATGGAGTTCGGTCCTAATGACTCTAAGGTCATTCTCAGACCGAGGCATGGTTATGTCCCCAAAGCGATCGGCACTCCCTTCAGGGCGCAGATTATCTCCCTCTCGGCTCTGCCAGCATCCGACGAGGGGGACGGTGGCAATATCCTCTGCCCTGTCAGGGCATTGAGGGTTTATGTCACACGCTCCGCCGCCTTCAGGCGTTCTGAGCAGCTATTTGTTTCGTTTGGTGGGCGCACTAAAGGTCTCGCCTCCTCGAAACAGACCCTGTCCAGGTGGATAGTGGACGCGATTGCAACTGCATACGCTTCCAAACACCTGCAGTGCCCGCTAGGTGTCAGAGCACACTCCACCAGAGGCATGGCCTCTTTGTGGGCTTGGGCCAGAGGGATTTCCATCCACGATATCTGTATGGCGGCAGGCTGGGCCTCCCCGTCTACGTTCGTGAGATTTTACAATCTGGAAGTTCCTGCCTTACAGGCGAAAGTGTTATCAGTTCAATAGGGCTGTTGGTTCTGCCCAGTGATTCTGCGCAGACATAGCTCACATACTGGTAGTAAGTTCGGTACTAGGCTCATGTGAATTTGAAGGAGACCGGCGGTGCCGTTCCCTCATTTACGAGACGAGCTGTTGTGAGTTTGAAGGTGACCGGCGGTGCCGTTACCTCACTCATATAACAAGATATTGTGAATTTGAAGGCGACCGGCGTTGCCGTTCCCTCATTCACGAGACAAGGTGTGGTGAATTTGAAGGAGACCGGCAGGTGCCGTTCCCTCATTCATGGGACAGGGTGTTGTAACCACCCGTCGTAACCACCCGTCAGTTCGAATGAAGTGTCTGTATGAGCAGTGTTAGGGTCCCCGGTTCCCTGGGATACATATGCTTTACGCGAGGCGCGCACGGCGTTGACAATGTGTTCCCGATGCGTAAGGAACTTACGCAATACGAGAGAACCTCTCGTAAGAGAACGATACTCGGTTACTTAACGTAACCTCGGTTCTCTCTAGAAGAGGGAACGAGTATTGCGTTCCTTGCCGTGCGCCCCGCGGGCTTTTACGCTTCAGAACTACGAAAACTGAATATGCAGCCCGTGAGCCCTGCTTATATACACGTGGCCACGCCCCACCTGTAGGCAAATGAAGCCAGGTGGGCGCGAAGCGCCCTCATTGGTCGCCACGTCACGCGGGCTCACCGTTAGGCTGCTGCAGTTGCCAGCAGAGCAGCCAATAGCACGCTGGAAAAGCCTGCTATGGTCTGCCAGGCTGCCGCACTGCGTTGACAATGTTACAAAATTAAGGATAATTTTGGGTTTTTCAGAAATCTCGAAGAAAGAATACTTTCCCGATGCGTAAGGAACTTACGCAATACTCGTTCCCTCTTCTAGAGAGAACCGAGGTTACGTTAAGTAACCGAGTATCGTTATATTTAAGTATAAAATGTGAATTTAGTTTTTAAGACAAATTTGACAGCCCTACTATGGACTGTCCTCATTAAACAGTGCGTCTGTGTTTAGGTTGCAAAGTAACCTGTCTCTTTTTTTTTTTCCTGGTGTGGTGCTTCAGTAACTTCAGACTGCTTCTTGTGCTCTTTCTGCTTTTCTATTACAGGAGCCTCTATCTATTACTTCTACTCTTGAAGACCCTCAATGTGATGTTAAGGTGTCTCATTTCACACTGTTTGCATACTATTGCATGTTTTTTTCATTAAACAAGGCTAGATTTTCTACTTCTCTCTTAAAGGGGTGGTAAACCACAATTTCACTTTTCTAACTTTAGCTAGTGTGTAATGTTGCTGTTTGAGCATAAACGCCATCTGCAAAGTTACAACGTTCAAAGTTTAAAGCAAAGGGAGATATTTGCTTTTAAAGAAATCAATTTCTAAGGACTACAGCAAACGGCCGGTAGGGACTACTAGACATTCCTCCAGGGTCTCTGACATCACCAGCCCAAATACTTATATAACCCCCTCCTCCAAGAATATTAAATAAGCGGGGGCGAGGCCATTTTGTATCGCTGCGGGGAAGCGTTGTTGTGGTATAGTTAGTAGGCGGGAGTGTTGTTGCCGCAATGCCGACGAAACGCTGTTATTTTCATCCGGATTGCAGGTCCACTTTGTTCAGCCTTCCTAGGAACGTGCGTATGTTAAACACACGTTGCAGTACGTTTAACATACAACATGTTATATGCGTGTATGAGACAGAGGGGAACAGGTCGCATTTGCAGCAGATATATGCTGCCCATCATAAATCAAATCATGAGACAGACAGGGGTTGGAGGAGAAGACCGGAAAATGTGACATAATGGACAATATTCGTCTGTATTTGCAATACACGAGCCGCAGTTCAGCTGCACGAGACAACGGGCGCGCGTGGCTCCTGCTGCACATTTCACGGAGGTTCCACAATCTTTGCGAGTTCAATGAAGGATTCGCACAACGGCTTGTCCTGAAAGATGGATTTAAAAACAGAATCTGTTTACAGGCCGCAACCTGTAAGTATGATTTATTTTTCGTCTATGTGTTTTCCTGTAATAGTTTGTTAATTGTACGTTGTAGCAAGGAAGTATACAGATGACAACGCTGTCTGGCTCTGCAAACCAGTTTGTTAAATGCTCATTCATACTCAACGTTATCCGACAAACACAATGTTACAAACTTTTTTTTAAATCTCAACAGCGAACTTGGCATTAGTGTAAATTATTCTTTGATTAGAGCTTTTATGTATTGTTTATCTACATGCGTGTTTATCTATGGGCATGGTTCTGTGTTTGATTCGGCTACTAGTAAAGCCAATGTTTAGTGTTCGTTTTGGGTTAAGAGTTTTTGCGACAGATATTTGGCTATAATCGTTCTAAAAATACAAAAGTAACAGTGCCATTCAGTAGCGATCACTATAGATCCGCAGTCTTTACTCTTGAGGACTGAACAGGTTGAACAGGTTCTGCTCGATCATCTTCATTAAAATTGTCTGGGTCTGATTCGGGCTCAAATTGGTATGTTTTATTGACGCCATTGTTTCTAATACTACCCAAAGCACAGTCTACCAAGGTAAGGGGCGTGACGTTTCCGACAAACGTGCACTAGGCAGTTAGCGAATCACAACACACTGGGCCAGCTAACCAATCTGAGCCCATTGCGTATTTTTGAGGGACCGGCTTCATAGAACCTGGAAACCATCAGACCGTTTTTACAAGGAGGGACAGAGCAGTGTAGAATAAAGGTAAAATATATGAAAAATAATGCAATTTTTAAAAACGAAGCATGAACACATGTTACAGTGCACCCCACAAACACAATCAGGCCTTCGAAAGAATGTGTTTTACCACCCCTTTAAGGCAAATATAACAATATTAAAAGCCATGCTTTTTAATGGTTTCAATCTGTTTCAAGTTGCCGTTTAGGCGTACCCTTACGAAAAAGAAGAATAATTCAAGTTAATTTTATGAAGTATAAAAGAAATGTTCAAGCATATTTTTAAGAATACTTTATGTTGAAAGAATACTAATATCAATGTACTAGTAGTAAACATTTAAGTGTACTATTTCAATACTGCTTGGGTACTGCAAGTTTAGCAGTTTTACACTGCACGCAAGTGAATATAACATCATACTTATAGTTTACTATATATATATATATGTATATTATTTTTGCACTTTAAAGGGATAGTTCACCCAAAAATGAAAATTCTGTCAATAATTACTGTGGCGAGCAGCGAGGCCGAGGGACCGCGAGGCCGAGGGACCGCGAGGGCGGGACGAGGCGGCGCTCATCAGAGAGGATGAGCGCCAGCTGTGAGCCAGCGATCTCGGCTCTCGCGGAGGAGTGAGGGACTATAAAGGACGAGCGACGACAGTGAGGGACGAGAGAGGACCAGGCCTGGACGTTTTTGTTATGTGCACGCTGCAGTCGTCCGCGAGGGGCTGCAGCTTTTTATTTTCACTTTATGTTTGTGTGTGTAGGCGACAGTCGACCGTGAGGGGCTGTCGCCGCCATTTTATTTTGTGTTTCTTTTATATTAAATACTTTGATTGTTCGCCGGTTCCCGCCTCCTTCTTCCCGTACAAACATACCTTACTACAGTGGTGCCGAAACCCGGGAGGAAGGAGGGACGCGCTGTCGAAGAGCCCTCGCAGCTGAGGGGGATCGCGGTGCCGCGGAGTTCGGGCACCGCGGAGGAGTGAAGTCCGCGAGCGGCTGCCCGAAGCGGTGGTGCTGGAGCGGATGAAGGTCGGTGGGACGAAGAGCTCGCTGCCGTGCCCCTGGGTCGAGGTGGGGTGGCGGCCGTCCTAGAGGGAGCGCGGAGGAGTCACTGGCGTTCGCCGTGGGCCGGAGCCTGTATCCCTCCGCCGTGTAGGGGAGGGGCAGGGAGCGCGCGGGACTCGCTGCCGGCTGCCCTCGACAGGAGGAGCCACCGCCGGCCGCCAGGGGACGGAGGAGCGTCGAGCCATCCACCGGCCATCCAGTACCACCCCATGGCACCGCGAGGAAGAGCCTCTCGGCTGGCTGAGGACCGAGCGGCAGTGTGTCTGGGAACCGGACCAGAATTTTTTTTTTTTTTTTTTCTCCTCTCTCCACTCTCTCGTCTCTGTCGCTCCTCATGTTCCTCGCTCCGTTCTCTCACCTCGCTGTTCTTACCCCCAGGTCCCGCGGCCGCCGTGATCGGCCCCCCCCCGGGGAGGGGGGGGGGGGAGAGTAGAGCGCAGTCTCGGGGGTACCCCCCGGCCTGCGAAGGGCGTTGGGGGTATGTGGCGAGCAGCGAGGCCGAGGGACCGCGAGGGCGGGTGGATCAGAGAGGATGAGCGCCAGCTGTGAGCCAGCGATCTCGGCTCTCGCGGAGGAGTGAGGGACTATAAAGGACGAGCGACGACAGTGAGGGACGAGAGAGGACCAGGCCTGGACGTTTTTGTTATGTGCACGCTGCAGTCGTCCGCGAGGGGCTGCAGCTTTTTATTTTCACTTTATGTTTGTGTGTGTAGGCGACAGTCGACCGTGAGGGGCTGTCGCCGCCATTTTATTTTGTGTTTCTTTTATATTAAATACTTTGATTGTTCGCCGGTTCCCGCCTCCTTCTTCCCGTACAAACATACCTTACTACAATTACTTACCCTCATGTTGTTCCAAACCCGTAAGACCCAAGTTAAGATATTTTTGATGAAATCCGAGAGCTCTCGAGACCTCCATAGACAGCTATAATTAACACTTTCAAGGTCCAGAAAGGTAGTTAAAACATCATTAAAATAGTCCATGTGACTCCAGTGGTTCAACCTTAATTTTATAAAGCGACGAGAATACGTTTTGTGCACAAAAACAAGAAAAAATAACAACTTTATTCAACAATTTTGTTCTAGCCTGTGCCAGTCTCCTACGCAAGTGGTTCCCTACCTGTGGGCCACAGCCCACTAGGGGGCCTCAGTGATCAATCTGGGGGGCCGCGAGATAACTTAAAGGTGCCCTAGAATGAAATATTGAATTAACCTTGCCATAGTTAAATAACAAGAGTTCAGTACATGTAAATCACATACAGTGAGTCTCAAACACCATTGCCTCCTCCTTCATATGTAAATCTCGTTTGTGAAAAACACCATGGAAAAATAGGCAAATCTCAACATAACACCGAGAGTGACGCAATCGTCGGGATCATTAATATGTACGCCCCTCAACATTTGCATATGCCAGCACATGTTCAGTGTCAGGCGGAACTGCGCAGTATCATCTGGAGTTCTGCAGGTAAACAAGCGTCACGCGAGGATAGCGAAAATGGCAGATCATGGAAACAAATGTTATGTTCCAGGCTGTGCAGGGGATGTGAGGACTTTTCATACTCTTCCCACAGATAAAACATGTCAACAGGCATGGTTGATGTTTATTTATAATCGGATACCACAACAATTTAATTCAAAGTCGTTCAAACCTGGGACAATATCAAACAGGCTTCGCTCAGCGTCTGATACTGAAGAAAGGGGCAATTCCAACCATATTCCTGCAAGCAGTAAGTAGTGATTTTATCCACTTATTGACTTAAAAAAAATATATTATTTCCTGCCAGTGTTGTCATAAATTACAAAATACAACCGTAGATACGCATGTCGATCCCTTTTGTCGGATAGAAATCTAATTTAGCCTATATTTCATCAACAACACATAACTCAGGAGCTAACTACGTTAATTTAGTTGCTTACAGATAGCTCACTCGATCCTTCTAGCTAACGTCACCTTCTCCACCACTTAAGTTGAAACGATTCATTTGAACTGTTGTGACTTCTGACGTCTAAAGTTAATGCTATATGCTAGTGAAGTTCTGAAGTTCTAGTATGGACGTAACAATTTTGCAGGTTCTTAATGAAAATAAATACTAAACTTACCACTCAGAAGCGTCCTTTTCCAATCTCAAAACATTTTGTTGTTCCACGAAAATCTGCATCTTCGTCAGAAACAGGCTTAAACATTTAAGGTTGAATGCCTAATCTCTCTATTGTCATGACGGACAGTATGGATGTGTTTGCTGTCATTGAGCCGAGCAGTGAAACAGCCAATCAGAGTAGAACTCCGCATTAATATTCATGACCCTTCCAAATAAGGCAAAAACAGACCATTTCATCCTAAGGACAATTTCTAGGGTTGTAAATGGACTTGTAAATCCGTATCTGGACAATTCTTGAACTTAAATAATCTACATACACTCTATGTAGATATCAGAGAACAATTTAAAATATTATTTCAAATCATTCTAGGGCACCTTTAAAATCAATAAAAATATAGTAATATAATGAATTTATTTTATTATTTATTTATTATTAATGTATTTATTATATGTTAAATAATAAAAGATAAAATTCGGAGCAGCCCAAGGGACTTCTAATAGCGCTGTGTGAAATACAGACTGAACAGTGGCTCAAAACACCCAACCGCTTCATGAACACAGGATACGCAAACTACACATTTCAGTTAGATGAAGAAAACCAGTATCTCTAAAAAGTTTTGATGGATGACAATTGTATTGAAGGTAAAGACGATTACAGTGACATACATTAGGCATGCTCGTGTCGGTTATTATTGATGTGCAAACAAACCCTGTATGTGTGCTCTCGGCTCATTGATCACTAAAACATCATATATAAGGTCTAACGGGTTTGGAAAGTCATGAGGGTGAGTAATTAATTACAGAATTTTCATTTTTGGGCGAACTAACCCTTTAAGTACTGTTACTATTTAGGCTTTTTTTTATACTTCAAATATACCATTAACTGCACTTTAACTCTTTCCATTTTTAAAAGCATTTTATTCTAGCTAATGCATCCTTTTTTTAATCAACACTTGAATGTGGGTACATTTCATAAAAAAGCAACATTTTCAAAAAATTACAAGACTACGTCTGGATCAGAATTCAGAACGATGATCAAAACAGATGGAGTAGATTGAGTCCATCAACACCCCCAAAGCTTCATAGTCGTTTCTTCTTCAGTCTTCAATTACTTGTTTATGATTTTCTTCACCCATATTTTCATCCAGAGATTCTGTACTAGAAGATGCTTAATAACGCCACCTACCATATAACATTAAAAACTTCACAGGTTACTTGACTGTAACCCTGTTCCTTAAAAAAAAGCGGGAATGAGATGCTGCGCTGACAGTGCTAAGGGAAAACATCTTTGTTTGACCAGTTTTGAAGTATGTGTGGCAAATACGCCAAGATTTTAATGTGTACAGAGAGGACCAGCCTGCCACAAAGGGGCGCCTCTTGCCAAAGCCCTGGAGGATGCAGGAGGATCCTGGTGGAATAAGCCCTAAATCCTAGAGGTGAAGCTTGACCGCACACCTCGTAGGCTAGAGCAATAGCATCCTCACCTAGTGTGACATTGTTTGCTTGGTGGTGGCCATCCCCAGGTTGCGGCCCCATAGCAAATGAAATGCTCTGACTTACGCCACTGGTTAGAGGTGGATGTAAGTCTGAAGAGCACAAACTGGACACAGTAGGTGAAGGTTCTCCTTCTCCGGTGTAGTGAATGGCAGAGGATAGACAGCTACAAGAACAACCGGATACATGGTCAAGAATGCAAGGATTCAGGGTTATGGTGCAAAATATCTCTGAACAGGTCAGGGGCAGAATCAAAACAGGGTGGCGAATTGACAAAGCCTGCAAATCCCCATTTCTCTTTAGCGAAGGAATGGCCATCTTTAGAGTCAGAAGCTTGTCAGGCGTTGACTCTAGTGGTTCAAAAATGGGTCTCGACTAGCCCCTCAAGGACAATGGCCAAGTCCCACGAAGGGATCTTTGCTCAGCCACCTCGCTCCACGGATGAATTGGCTTTATGCACAGCTGCACTACTTCCTGAACTTCAGCCAGCTCCTTTGTTTCCTGTCTGATTTTATTGGACAGACTGATTAATCCAGGTGTGTCTGATTATTGTTGTTGTGACTACAGAGGTCAGGCACACCTGGATTAATCAGTTTGTCCAATAATGGCAGACAGGAAACAAAGGAGCTGGCTGAAGTTCAGGAAGTAGTGCAGCTGTGCATAAAGCCAATTGAGAGTGACACCCGACTAGAGTTCCATCAATCAGGGCGTGGCAAGCTGATATGGCAGTGATAAATACCCTCAGAGTAGCGGGACATGCTGATAATTTTTCCTGCAGAAATTGCAGTACTGAAAAAAATCTGACAGTGAACTGGGTCTGCATGGCATGCAGTACCTTTCAAAGACATCCCATTTAATGGCATATATCCTTCTTGTGGAGGGTGCCCTAGTACTCAGAATAGTCTGTACAACACCAGCTGGAGGCTTCCAGCATCCCTAATTTGGTCCCCCTCAGGGGCTAAATGTGAAGGTTCCAATTTTCAGGGAACAAGGGTTACAGTCATAACCAGAGATGTTTTCTTTATAAATCAATATTTTCAAACAATGTATGTTTATAAGACAGTATGCAAAACTGTATGAAAAGTGTTTAATGGCAACTCAATCAAAAGATTAAACACCACTACATGTCAAGTATACTTAGAATATTTAATTATACTAATTAAGTATATCTCGATCAAAACATTGAGTACATGTATAGTTTAAATATACTTAGACCTTTCTGTCAATTTAAGTCAAGTATACTTAAGTGCAATTTTAAGTATATTTCTGAGAAGTACATAAAGTATATTACTGAGAAGTATAAAAAGCAGATTGAAAAAGTATACTTTCTTATTTTTAGTTTAAAAGAATTATAATATAATAGCACGCTTGAATAAACTTCTTTTTCGTAAGGGTACCATGCTTGCTCCATTAGAATTCAGGAGAAATCAGGGTCATCAGTAGTTGTTTGTTTAACCTTTTAAAAAATTTACCCAACTGAAAATGCACATTGCCTTTGCACATGCCACCGTCACTTTTTTTTTTATATATATTTTTCTACAACCAGACATGTGCACCAGATTGTTATCATGTGGACTTCAATACTGTGAATAATTCTAGTTGCTTTATACAAATTTAGGGTTTTTTTGTTTTTTTTTAAATGCACAGTTTGTATTTGCTATGGTATTTATCAAACAACTTAGACCAATTTCCTTCTAACATTTGTATACACTTAATCTGGGATAAAACATCCAAGCCCAAAAAATATATCTTGATATTGGTTTAATTTTTTTTATTTATTTTTTTATTGTTCATTATAGGTTTTATTTAGTTTGTTTGTTTGACTCAGTTGTTTACTTTATAGCCTATATTTTTATTGTGTATTTATTTATTGTATTTATTAATTTAAGGTTATTTTTGTTATTTGGGGGAAAAATATTAAAATTGTTATTAAGAGGTTATTTTTTTTCAACCTGTTTTTAGTAATGTAATTTAGTACTGTGGTACCTGTGACTTTTTATACTATTTACTGTTTCAAAAGCTTCAACAATTATTGTGATATAAAAATTTTATACAGTCACATGCCTATTGCAAACCATATGATAATATTTACCTGCTGTGGGGCGCCTAGAGAACAACCACTTCTCGTCTGAAGGGACTGTCCAGCAGGCAGCCCGAGGCATGGCTATTTTCAGGGAACATAGGTTACATACGTAACTTGAGAGGTACCCTTTTCGAAAGGGAACTCGTACTGCATCAAATGATGCTATTGGGGAATATTTAGCCACCAGGAAGGCTGACTTAAGTCTTCTCTGTAACCTAGTCTAGCCAGTAACCTGGCTAGTTTCCTAAACATAATGTCTGCATTATTTTCCTCTAGAAGAGGCATCCAATGAAAGGGACTGCAGAAGTGGCAGTAGCCAACTTACATTGGACCATAGAGCTGGGCATCCTGGAGAGCAGGACTCAGCATAGTGTGGCAATAGAGTGCTTCTGTTTCAAACCATTGTGGAGGCTAGGCACTCTACATAGGGACCCTAGTGAGGGGAGTACCTCCAGCTCTAAGAGCTGATCCACCTTGGAGGTCTCGCAAGAGTCCTTCAAACTTCTGACCAGACTTAGGGCACTAAGTACTCTAAAGGACAACCCTCTCAAACGAGGGGATTACTGACTCGGTCAACCAAGTAAATATTGATCAGGCTCTGGTCTAGACTCAGGGAGGCTCCTGCGGATAACTATCTGCGCAACCCCAAGGGAGCCAGAGATATCAGCTAGCAGTGCTTAGCACTCAGATCACCTTCAAGGAGGCCTGCTGAAGGAGATACTAGCAGAACTTAGCCTCAGAGGTAGGCTGCTTGCACAAAGCCATTAATCCTGGAATACTTATTCACATTTCCAATGAGCAGTGTACTCTGCAAAAACTCTTTGACCCTTAAAGCAAGGGGAGTACAAAACTTACACCACCAGACAATTGAGGAGGCCCGTTAATGTCACAGTCATCAGCCCTGGCAGTACTTAGGCTCTAAGGGAGCATACTCAATAACCAGCCCAAAGTGGGAGGGAGTACCTACTCTATTCAACCTGAGCCTCAATGGTCCAGGGCAAATGAGACTCTGAGCTCTGAGAGTGAAGCATAATTACTACCAGCATGACCCAGAGAAAATGCTCCAGGGTAGAGGCCTGAACAAGGTAGGTTTAGGTTCCCAGACAGATTTGCTATCTCTGCTAAGCCCTAGAGGAATTGAGGCCTCAAATAAGGAGCTTAGAAGGAGAGCCTGTTTTTTTAGATTAGATTAGATTAGATTAGATTAGATTCAACTTTATTGTCATTACACAAGTACAAGTACAAGGCAACGAAATGCAGTTTAGGTCTAACCAGAAGTGCAATAGCAGCAAGTGCAGGACATGGAAATGTACTGAATATATATATAAATATGTATAAATAGAGAGACGGTTATTACTATAAACAGAACTGAATTTACAGGTGAATATGTACAGTGAATAAATATACAGATGGCTATTACTATAAACAGAATTTACAGGTGAATATGTTCTATGAATATAATATACAGATGGCTATTACTTTGAACAGAATTTTACAGATAGAGGTATACAATAATATGTTAGGCTAATATGAGGAATGTAGCAGTGGATTAGGGTAGTGCAATAAATTATGGACAGAGCTATCCGAAAAAAAAAAGTGTAAAAGTGCAGTGGAAAGTGGTTGCATATTACAGAAGTACGGTGCAAAATGCAAATGTTAACATTGGTACTATAAATACAGTCGGCAGTGCAAATGAGCATAGTCCAGTTAAGATATGGCAGTGCAAGATGCATATGTAAACAGTTGTTATTGTAATAAGCAGTCGGTAGTGCAAATAAAGTGAAGGCAGATGTGAGGTAGGAGAGTTAGCAGTTTATGAGGGAAGTGGATCAACGGGGGTTCTCAGACAGCTCTGGGGAAAAAACTGTTCTTTAGTCTGCTGGTCCTGGTCCGGAAGATCCTGAAACGCCTGCCGGAGGGCAGGAGAGAAAACAGTCTGTGGGCTGGGTGAGAGGAGTCCTTGAGGATGCTGCGAGCTCGATGCAGGCAGCGTTTCCTCTGGATGTGCTCGATGGCAGGTAGTGGAGTCCCTGTGATGCGCTGGGCAGTTTTCACCACCCGCTGCAGTGCCTTGCGCTCCGCAACAGAGCAGCTCCCATACCATACTGCCACACAGTTGGTCAGGATGCTTTCTATTGCGCAGCGATAGAAGTTCACCAGGATAGCCGAGGAGAGCTGATTCTTCCTCAGTGTCCTCAGGAAGAAGAGGCGCCTTCTTGACCAGGCTGGAGGTGTTGGTCGTCCACGACATGTCCGCCGAGATGTGAATCCCCAGGAACTTGAAACTGGAGACACGCTCAACAGCCATTCCAATGATGTGGATGGTGTCGTGTGTGCCTCTTGACTCTTTCCTGAAGTCCACGATGAGCTCCTTCGTTTTGGTGGTGTTGAGGAGCAGGTTATTATCAGCGCACCATGTGGCCAGGTACTGGATCTCCTCCCTGTAGGCAGTCTCATCGTTGTTGCTGATGAGACCAATCACCGTAGTGTCGTCCGCAAACTTGACGATGGAATTAGATCCATACACAGGCTTGCAGTTGGAGGTGAAGAGGGAGTAGAGAAACGGACTTAGCACACAGCCCTGTGGTACACCAGTGTTGAGTGTGATGGACGTGGAGCAGGTGGATCCTGATCGAACATTCTGTGGTCTGTCAGTTAGGAAGTCCAAAATCCAGTTACACATTGAAGTGTTGATGCCCAGGTCTCCAAGTTTGGCTATTAACTTGGATGGGATGACAGTGTTGAATGCTGAGCTGAAGTCAACAAACAGCATGCATGCATAAGTGTTCTTATGGTCCAGATGGGTGAGCACAGAGTGCAGTGCCATGGAAACTGCATCCTCTGTGCTCCTATTGCTGCAGTAGGCAAACTGATGTGAGTCCAATGTGGATGGTAGAGAGTCTTTTAGGTGTTCCAGGACCAGCCGCTCAAAGCACTTCATAATGATGGGTGTGAGTGCTACAGGGCGGTAGTCATTAGGGCACCTCGGGCTAGAGCTTTTCGGCACTGGCACAATGGAAGTGTTTTTAAAGCATGTTGGTACACCTGCTTGGGCAAGAGACAGGTTGAAAATGTCTGTAAAAACCCCAGCGAGCTGCTCCGCACATGCCCTGAGAACACGTCCAGGGATGTTGTCTGGTCCAGCAGCCTTGTGTGCACTGATCTGGCTCAGTGCCTTGCAGACATCTGTGGAGGAGAGTGTGATTGGTGGGTGGTCATCTGAGGGTTTGAGCTTGGTGGCAGTTTCTCTGTTGTCTCTTTCAAAACGAGCATAAAAGTAATTTAGCTCGTTCAGGAAGTTGACATCAGTGGCTGCGGGGGTGGAGTGGGTGGGTTTATAATCACTGATGGCCTGAATGCCCTGCCACATGCGTCGAGGGTCAAAGTTGGAAAAGTGTCCCTCTATCTTTTGCTTGTAGCAGTGCTTGGCCTTTTTGATGCCCCTCTTCAGGTTTGCTCTGGATGTGCTTTAGGCTTGTGCATCACCTGATCTGAAGGCAGTATTGCGTGACTTCAGCAGGAGTCGCACTTCCCTGTTCATCCAAGGCTTCTGATTTGGGTATGTGGTGATCTGTTTCTGGGTTGTAACACTGTCAATGGTGGTATTGATATGATCCAATACAGAGGAGGTGAATGAGTCAATGTCCGTGTGAGCACCACTGGTGGCCTGAGAAGCAAACATACTCCAGTCTGTGTTTAGAAACCTTTCCTGGAGTGTGGAATCTGCCCCCGCAGGCCACACCTTGATGGTCTTCACTGATGGCTTTACACGGTTGATGAGGGGTGCATATTTGGGGCTGAGGAACAAAGAGAGGTGGTCTGACTGTCCCAGGTGGGGGAGGGGTGTTGCAACGTAAGCTCCCGCCATGTTTGTGTAAACATGGTCTAAGGTTTTGTTTCCTCTGGTGTGGCAGGAAACATGCTGGTGAAACTTGGGTAGCACTGACTTTAGGTTTGAATGATTAAAGTCACCTGCAACAATAAACGCAGCTTCCGGGTGATCAGTCTGTTGTTTACTGATGGCTGCGTGAAGTTCTTTCATAGCAAGCTTGGCATCAGCATCCGGGGGAATATAGGCCGCAGTGATAATAGTGGAGGTGAACCCCCGCGGTAGATAAAACGGTCTACATTTAACCATGAGAAACTCCAGGTTAGCTGAACAATGACTCCCAAAAATAGCAGAGTTTGTGCACCAAGCTTTGTAAATATAAATGCACAATCCACCCCCTCACTGGTCACTGTTTTAAAGGTCCAGCTGGATTGCTAACTATTATATCAGAGCTCTGAAGAGCGAAGGCTTCAGCATATTGCTTCTTATTCCCTTAGAGTCACTTAGAGGAAGCCTGACACCGCCTAGGGTATAGCTACGCATAGCCTTCCTAAAGATGGAAACTCCAGGGCCCTATCTTTTTAAAAGACCCCAATAGGTAACAACCCCCTTACTACTTTCTCTACAGGGAACTGAGGTCTGTGCAAAATGATTTACTCTCATAGACTTGGGAGGAGACCTACAAATCTCATATCGGTCGCTCGAAAAGTGGAGGCCTGAGAAATGTATCTGTTTAGAATAGAGGCCTACATCACTTGCATGCCCGAAAAGGTGCACTCACTACCAAACCCAAAGCCGGGCCATCAGAAGGGTTTTGTTAGAGGAACGACTAATCATAGGCCCAGCCTCAGACCTGATGTAAGACATACCTGTGGGAAAAAAGGAGAGAGTAGCTGTCAGCATCAGTGAGGGATCCCCTCCCTCTGAGAGTGACTGTCTGTGCTGAATCACCTCGATCAAATACTTCTTCTTTCTGGCATCACACCTCCACCGCAACCTACTCCTCTTGGGAGGAGGGGCGTGAGAGGTGATGTTGGTCTGCTGACCCGGTCTCCAACCCTAGAACCAGAATAGGCCTGGACCCCCTTGCTGTTTGGGCATGGACATGGTTCTAAGCGGTATACATTATCTAAATTCCGTTGAGCACGCATTCGCTTCTCTGAATTTACCTACCACCGCCTCGACAGAGGTGCCGAATAATGCAGACCGACGCATTGAGGAGAAAGCCATGCTCTTTCTCCCTATTGTCTGCCAAGTTCAGCCAAAGGTGTCTCTCCGTAGCCACCATCGACCTCCGGATCGATTCGGTTTAGTGGCCCGGAGAGCCATTTCTGTGGTGCGGTGCAGCTCATCTACCACCTCAGGGGAAAGACCCTGATCCAAGTCCATCAGCAGATTTGCCTGGTACGTCTGCAACACTGCCGTCTTATGCAGAGCAGCACAAGCCTGACCCAGCTGCCGCTGAAGGGCACAAGTAATTCACACCTCTCTCAAACTCAACAAGCTCCATTTTAGACCCCCACGATCTGAGCCTCCTCTGTGCCTCAGCACGAGCGGGACCAGAGCTGCTGGGCCCAGATACCTGTCCCTCTTCCCTCGTGAAGAGGGCCAAACGAGAGCGTAGCATTCTCAATGGAAAACGCTTACAATTCACGCAAATAGCTCCCTCAAGGGTTGAGCATGCGTGCTCCTCACCCAAACATGTAACACACAAGCCATGTATGTCATCAGGTGTCAAATATCTAGGACACAGGTCCACACACTTCTTGATACCTTCAGTATTTTGACAATCATGCTTCAATCAAACAGTCCCTGAAGGCGAAAAGAGGATGACATGTTCTCTAGGTGCCCCTTATATACTTCCGGGTTGCGCTAGTAGCTGTGCTGGGATTTGATATGCATTTCAGACACTGGTCACACTGAGGCGTTCCCCAATAGCGTCATTTGATGCAGTGCGAGTTCCCTTTCGAAAGGGAACACATTATTATAGAAAAAAAAGATTGAAATATAAATAAAATTACTGAGAAATAGTTTCTTTTAGAGCCCGACCAAACAGAGCAGAGTCGGGAAATGTTTAATTTAAATTAATTTATATATTTATTGAACAGATAACATTTTGTAACACACATCCTCTATGTAACTGTGAAGTTAAAAATGTGTTGGATACTGTACACATCTGTATCATCTGAAATTTTTCATTAATGATCATGTTGTGATCATTGACTGAGTGCACCTCATGCATATGTTAATAATAATAATCCTGACTTAATTACTGATCATGACATATTTAATGTGTGTGATTTGATGGATTGATGTATGCCCAATTAACTTAAACCAACTGATTTTTACTTGATATGACTATTTATAAAACAAATACTCTGTTTTTGTCTTTTTTTTACTTAGCCCCCTGTATCCAAGAAAGACCCCAGTGCAGTGAGTACAGCCCAGATGTTGCGAAAAGGGGAAGTTAAAATGGAACTGCATTCTAATGGCTCTGATGTTCCTGTCGAAGAAATCTCTGATCATGTGAGAATTTAACTTTTAATTTTTTTACTTCCATCATCACATCCTTGCTCTTGGAGATGTAAGGTGCGTTCCATTCGATCGTAAGTGGACTGCGAAGTGGACTTCACAGGGTAATTCTGCCATCTTAATTGAGATTACAATCAAAGGGAGTGAACATGTTCAGTTCGAAGGGCACTGTTAATGGCGTAGGAAAGGAGGGAACATTGATACATGACTTCACGGTGAAAATTACCCAACTGCAATTGCTCCCGCCGTATGTCTCAACTCGCCTGCCATCTCGTCTTATGGAGTCAGAAGCATCTGAGGTCCCTTCGTGCTATCCATATCCCAGGAGAACTGAACCATGCAGCCTCACAGTTTCAGCCACTTCCTGGAGAATGGAGACTCCATCTCCAGACGACCAGCTGATTTAGGAACAGTTCGGCGACACACAGGTAGATCTGTTTGCCTCCCACGACTCTTCCCACTGCCGCCTTTTTTATTCCCTGACCGAGGGCACGCTCGGCACAGATGCACTGGCGCACAGCTGGCCGCGGGGCCTACGCAAATATGCATTCCCCCCAGTGTGCCTTCTCGCACAGGTTCTGTGCAAGGTCACGGAGGACAAGGAGCAGGTCCTTTTGGTCGCCCCATACTGGCACGGCTGGACCTGGTTCTCAGAACTCGTACTCCTTGCGACAGCCCCTCCCTGGCCGATTCCTCTGAGACAGCCTTCTCTCTCAGAGATGGGGCACCCTTTGGCACCTGCGTCTCGATCTTTGGAACCTCCACGTGAGGCTCCTGGATGGGACGCAGCAGGTTTGAGTACCCTACCACCTCCGGTGGTGGCTACCATCACTTCCGCTAGGGGAGAGTCTTCACAACATGCTTATGCGTTGAAGTGAAACCTCTTCATCACCAGGTGTTCTTCTCGCCAAGAAAACCCCTGGAAATGCCAGATCGGGTTCATGCTCTCGTTTCTCCAAGATGGGTTGGACCAAAGGCTGTCTCCTTCCACCCTGAAGGTTTACGTGGCCGTTATATCAGCCTACCACGACCTCATGGAGAACAAAAAGGTAAGTCAGCACGACCTGGTCATCAGGTTCCTGAGGGAAGCCAGGAGACTAAATCCTCCTTGCACTCTCCTCGTACCCTCTTGGGACCTCACAGTAGTCTTAGATGCTCTGCAGAGGGCTCCCTTCGAGCCATTGCGGTCAGTTGATCTTAAGTCCTGTCAATGAAGACAGCGCTCCTGATCGCTTTGGCCTCCATCTAGAGGGTAGGGGACGCCAACACCAGTAAGTCTGCCCTCTAGCCCAGACCCTCATGTCAGGCCAGGTGCCTCCGTGTGCATGGTTCTCCTCC
Organism: Romanogobio albipinnatus; assembly: GCA_023566225.1. Lineage (NCBI taxonomy): Eukaryota > Metazoa > Chordata > Actinopteri > Cypriniformes > Gobionidae > Romanogobio > Romanogobio albipinnatus. Next base: position 34,620,833 of record CM042254.1, on the reverse strand, counting down.
GGACGACCCCCACACATGTATTTCCACCGTAAGTATTTACGACCCCCACACATGTATTTCCTTCCTTGAGCAGGTGTCTTTCCCTTGGCTAGCCCTTGCCACCCTGGGGTTAAAAATCCACCTATGGCTGGTTCCCCAAAGTTTTTCATATGCAGCCCTCAGCGGGTCATATGTGTATTTTCTAAGTCCTCCCTCCAGTAGGAATTTTGGTGCATATTTTCCACCTGGAATATGCTTCCCAGTGTACCTTGGTATTCCTGTGATAAGTGGGAGTCCTTCATCCGTACTAGTCTTACGACAGGGCACTCGCACTTACGCAAGGCACTGAAAGACAGCCGAGTGGCGTGATTACATTGGGACCCCCATTCGTCAGTCACTGACGTTACTCGGAGTGACTGAACGAAAGGGAACGTCTCGGTTACGTATGTAACCCTCGTTCTCCTCAGCAGGTAAATATAATGCGATGTTGCCAGCGTACTTCCTTATATACCCACAGGGGCGTCGGACTGGGGGGGTAAAGGGTACCGAGTACCCAGGGCCCGAGGCAGAGGGGGGGCCCATAGAAGTCAGTTTTCTATACATACATATATATGCACTAACATTTGTATAGCCTTTATGTACATATAAAAAAGTTTCTGTGCAAAACTAAACTTGTAGTTAGGCACTGGTTTGGTTAAAAAAAAAGTCATTTTCATGCTGTGCAGGGCCCCACCACTCCTCTCGAATCAATGTAAATGGTACGACCCGCAGGTCAGGTGCACCTGCGGTGAATCAGTTAATAGGTGTGTTCGACATCGGCTGCGGCTGGATGCAACTGATCGGCGAGAGTAGCCGCGTGCAGGCGGAGAGGAGCGGCAAACGGAGACGTGAAGTCGGACACTTTCTTCTTCCCACAGTGACGCTCGCACTGTGTTTGCATACTTTATCAGCAAGTGAAATAAATGCAATATTTGGCTCCGTTTGCCTTCTCTCCGTTTCTCCGTTGTCTCCTCTTCTGCTGCAGTTCTCCCCAGAGTCAGAAGTTTACATGAAAACACTGAATATTTCCCTCCATTGTCAAAATCTAACACCCGTGAAAACACAGGTCGTTACCGCATTGTTATGCAGATTAGCTCGCGCACGCTCTTACATTAAGTACAGGACTGTTCTCAGTTTAATGCACATCTTAATGATTGAAAATTACTTATTTTATTTTACGGAACACACTTCAATCCTAGTTCCCACTCGAACATATTAAGTATTCAGTCCATTTTATCACGAAATTCAAACGATAAATGCCGTTTTGACGCTCTTTAATGGGACGACTGATCACTGTATAGGCGCGTCAATTCAAGCGGCCGCGGCGCGCGAGTGAACGCGATCATCTCTTCCAGAAGAATAAACATGAATTACTATCTTAAGGTTTGTTGAGGATAACACTTACTGAAACGTATCATATGTCGTGTAATCGCTCAATCAGTGTTTCAATCGCGAAAAGACAATAAAACAGCTTGTAAACAATGTCACGCCCATCATTTACCTCAGAGTCAGAGTCCTTCAGTGTCCACAGCTGTTAGTTCACTAGAGAAATCAACTCTTTCACTAAATATATGCACTATATTATCCTATATATATATATATGAATTCTACTTAACCTGTTAGTGATGTCTTGATTATTTAATGCTATTTTAGATAAATCTGTCATGAAAATGACAGTCACTAAGATTATATTTCAACAACGAATTGGAGAAAAAAAACATAATTTTATAATTAGATTTAGGAATTAATGCAAAAACTAGCCTTATGTGAAGTTGTTTGCACACAATGTGTTATTTGAGTGTTGCTTATTATATCTAAACATGAATATCAGCTGAATATAGGCTCATAGTTTGGGCTCTGTAGTTAACCTTATAGTAATAATGTGCTATAAAGTTAGGGCTCCCTATACAATTTACAGTATCTTTAAGAAACTTTTAGTTATAATTTAATTCATTTAAGGACAGACACAATTTTTTCAGTAAACCACTGTTTAATAAAAAATAAATAAAAAGCCATTTTTTAAAACTGCTGTACCAAACCGTGACTTCAAAACCGAGGTACGTACCGAACCGTCAGTTTTGTGTACCGTTACACCCCTAGTAAGTAGTAGTACTTTTGACAATAAAACAAAAATATATTAATCAGAGTGTGGCTTATTTTGTTTACATTTTAAGTGTTTTTATGATAAAAATGCAATACCCCATTGGTATATGGTATTTGGTATGGGGGCCCAGCAAGATGGTTTCGAATCGGCTTGGGCCGCTATTCTGGAAGATTTGGAGTTAAGCTTTTCTTTGAGAAAAGAACAAAGAACGGCACTGAAGTCATTCTTAAGAAAGGAAGATGTGTTCAGAGGTTTGCCGAAAGTTCAGAAAGTTTAATCTATCAACTAGCTCTTCACCTTCTTCGTTGCTCTGCTTGGTTTTAGCGCTATCCTATTAGAGGGAGAGCAGAGGGAATTTGAAAGACAACCGTTTATCCCGCCCCTTGGATTGAGCCCTGCCTATGGTGAGTTCCCAGACCCAACATCTTGATGTGGTCTGGCTTGTCAGGCTTGCTGAATCACTGATCTCATTCAGAGTCTAATGCTCTGGTTATAGAGTTATTATTTTTTGTATTATTCATAATAGAAGCCATGTGATTCTACAGTACAAGATCCAGGATGGTTGTGGTAATCGAACAATATGCAGGATTTAAATAAATAAAATTAATGCACAAAAGATTTTAATCTATGGCATTACTTAGACACACACAGACATCAAGTGTATGAATCTCTACAATGGTGACAATTAAAAAAATATTCAGATAAACAGATCAACTCTGAACATAAAACAAGTTACAAAAACATCACAATAAAAACAGCAAAAGCAAATAGTAAGAATCAAAGAAAATTTGTCATAATTCAGATGCATAATTTATTCAGTTTTTATTGGTGGTACCCAGCATGCAGTGCAGCATAACATTTTTAATTGATTTTCACCATTGCTGAGATTCATACGCTGATTCTTGATGTCTCTATGTGTCTAAGTAATACCGTAGTAAAACCTTTTGAGCAGTACATGATTTTAAAATCTTGCATATTATTCTATTATCACAACAGTGTTGCATCTCATTCTGTTGAATCACGTAGCCACTAGGGGTGTAACGATTCGTCTACTACATCGATGTATCGATTTATTTTCCTACGATCTAACTACATCGATCTGTGCTCGGCAAGTTGGCCTTCCGGACGACATATATCGATCTAACATCGTTTTAAAAGGTAATCAATCGATTGTATCGATCATAGGAAATAACGCATTGGATTTAAGCACGTCAGACTTTAAATGGATGTTTTTTTCTTAGCACTTTTAATGATAACGGCGTTAAACGTTACTCGATTCATTCTGCCTATCTGTGACATCATCGCAACGCACGCACCAGCGCTAAGAAAACATAGCATGGCGGATGGCAGAGGAGAAGCCAAACAGCGAGAAATGATCAAGCCACCAGGAGAAACAGCTACCTGTACTTTCAACCCTTGCTAAATGTTACCTGTGCATTCCTGACACCAGTGTGCCAGCAGAGCGAGTTTGTAGTACTGCTGGCGACATAGTGAACGTACAGAGAAGTGTTCTGCGGTCAGATCATGTTGAATCAGTGGCGATTTTTTTAAGACTGCAAGGGAAGCTCGGGTCATTGAAGAGTAGTTGGTTACATTTTATCTTTTGTTAAATATTGTTTGTTTATTAAACTGAGAGTAGTAGCAGGTTCAGCCAGTTTATTCAACCTGAAGAAATGTTGGTTGCACTTTATTTTTGATATTAATATTGTATTTGTATTATTTTAATGTTGAAAAACAACAGCAAAAGTAACAGGTACACCTACTATTAATTAAACCTGAAGAGAAGTTAGTTGCACTTTATTTTTGATATTAATATTGTAATATTAATATGTTGGATAACAAAAGCAGAAGTAGCAGGTTAACCTACTGTTGAAATGTTGGTTGCACTTACTGTGCTTTTATTGAAAATGTATTGAATATTGAAAATGAGAGCAGAAAAGGTTAACTTCCTGTTAATTCAACCTAAACTGTTGGTTGCACTTTATTCAAATAAAATTTGAATGCATTTGCCATTAATTGTTGTTTACTTGTTTGTTTATATCCATAATTAATTGATACCTGATTCCCTTACAAGAAACAACAGGAATCTAGGAAACTTCACCTGCACTGACCAGTATCCAGATATTTATTTCAGTCACACAATTTTTGGCTAAAAAGTTACTGAATCGATTTCAAGTCACTGAATCGTTTCGGATCGTATCGTTCTAAATGAACCAATATCGTCCTTGAATCGTATCGACAACCTCAAATCGTGATATGAATCGAATCGTTGTTAAAACGAATCGTTACACCCCTAGTAGCCACCATTATGAATAATACCAAATTAAAAACACAATACCGGTATATCCAGAGCATTAGACTCTGAATGAGATCAGGGATTTAGGCCACTACATGATGATTATACTAACATCAATGAATAGCCAACATCACCTAATCACATTTTCTCTAGGTATTCCTTACCATAACAAATGTGCTTTATAAACACACAGTAAAAGAAGCCAGAGAAAGACTAATGTTAAAGGGTCAAGGGGTCAAGAGCCCAACTAAAACAAACACTGAACACCATCATGGTGACAATGAAATTGAATATTATTTTATTTAAAACAGAAATGACAGAATTGAAAAGTTAGTCTGGAAAGTAATGCGTGAATCTGGTAATGCTGTTTGTGGAGTTGTTTAATCCTCCTCTGAGATCTTCAGATATTTAATGTCTTCTTTTATCTAAAGTTGATTTCACCTGTGGCTGAAGTCAGTTGTAGTTCTTGCGTTTCTCTTTCCTTCAGTGATTCTTCTCATTATCATCAGGTGTTCATCACTAATGCTCAATCATCACTTAATTAATCACTTAAGTTCTTGATTGCAATTAGTGTCTTCTTTTAGTGAATTCAATTGAAATGTTCAAAATACTCATAACTATTGTTTTCTAAAATTAAAAAAGAATTAAGGTAATCAGTATCCTCAAATTTAATGAGTTAGCTTAACTTACTATTTTTGACTTTGTGTGCGCTATTGTGAGCTAATAGTAAATGCAAGCACTCCGAGTTCATTTAAAGTTTGTAATTTCAGCTGTTTTACTAAATATAGGGAAATTTCAGCTATATCAAGTATTTGAATGCAGTGTAAAGTTTAATTGTATATTAAGAAATATCCTTGTTTTAGTGGACTTGATTACAATAAATGCAGAGTACTCATAACTTTTTTTTATAAACTTAAATGGTTTGAGGTAATTGGTGTCCTCAAATGAAATGAGTTAGCTGAACTTGTTGGGTTTTACAGTGTATAGCGCTTTTTACAATGCAGATTGTTTCAAAGCAGCTTCACAGTGTTAAACAGGAAAATACTGCAATAGAATACTGCAAGCCAAAGGCGACAGTGGCAAGGAACCAAAACTCCATCAGGTGGCATAATAGAGAAAAATAAACCTTCGGGGAACCCAGACTCAGTCTGGGTGCCAGTTCTTCTCTGGCCAACGAACAAACAGTGTATGATTATGATTCTGGCAACATTACAGGTCAGAAGTCATATTAGATCGGAATATTCAAAAGATCAGAGTCATCACACCAAAGACTGGTTTATTGAGGATGCCGTGTCGATTTAAACTGACAGAGTGTGTCTGCTTACTGAACAATGCTAGGAAGATTGTTCCAGAGTTTAGGTACTAAATAGGAAAAGGATCGACCGCCTGCAGTTGATTTTGATATTCTAGGTATTATCAACTGGCCAGAATTTTGAGACCGCAATAGAAGTGATGGAGTATAATGTGTTAAGAGCTCGCTCAAGTACTGGGGAGCTAAATCATTTGGTGCTTTGTAAGTAATAAGCAAGATTTAAAAATGTATGCAATGTTTAATAGGGAGCCAGTGCAGTGTTGACAGAACGGGCTAATATGGTTATACTTCCTGGTTCTAGAAAGAACTCTAGCTGCTGCGTTTTGGACCAGCTGCAGTTTATTTATTAAGCGAGCAGGACAACCAGTAGAGCATTACAATAATCTAGCCTTGGGCAATGAACGCATTAACTAACTGTTTAGCATTTTGCATTGAGAGCATGCGCCGTAATTTAGATATATTTAGATGGTAGAATGCAGTTTTACAGATGCTAGAAACGTGGCTTTCAAATGAAAGATTGGTATCAAAGAGCACACCCAGGTTCCTAACTGACGCGAGGACTTGACAGAGCAACCATCAAGTGTTAGACAGTATTCTAGGTTACGTGATGACTCTTTGGGCCAATAATTAGAATCTCTGTTTTTTTGAGAATTAAGTTGCAGGAAATTACTAGTCATCCAATGTTTTATATCAGCTATGTATTCTGTAAATCTTGTCAAGTCAACTTTATTTATATAGCGCTTTTAACAATGCAGATTGTTTCAAAGCAGCTTCACAGTGTTAAACAGAAAAATAATGCGACAGAATTTTATTCAGCCGTATAGCCATTCCGGAGAAAACGGTGATGTCAACAGTTCATTTAAATTATCATACAGTGACAGTGTGGGCTTTAGATCAGTAATTAGATCAGTAATTTAGTTTATATGGTTAATTTAGTTTAATAATTAGATTTATTTGGATATTTTGTTGAAAAATTTAGCGTGAGGGTAAGTAAATTGTGAATTGGTACGTTTTGTCAGGGTGTGAAGAAATATAGAGCTTTATAGAGAAATATAGAGTTTCGTGAGCATAACAATGAAAACTAACGCTGTGCTTCCTGATGATATCTCCCAGTGGTAGCATGTACAAGGTGAAAAGCAACGTCCTAGCACTGATCCCTGCAGTACTCCATAATGATTGGTGTGACATCTCTTCATTTACTGATCTTTATCACTGATAACTGATAAAGAATGTTGTGGTCAATAGTATCGAATGCAGCGCTAAGATCGAGTAACACTAATAGAGATATACAAGTACGATTGGATGATAACTGTGCGTTCACACCACCGCCAGCGAGAGCGTCAAACTTCGCTCTGGCCGCCCTGCCAACGAGGCTGTAGAAAGATTTGTGGACGCACTGACGTAGATCGAATGCTTGGTCTTTTTTTAAACTTTATTTAAAGCGGCCAAAGCAAACAATCATGTTGTTTGTCATTTGTGCAGACTGACCACAGGTAGGGTGTACCTGTGAAAATCATTTAAACTCATGAAATCATTTAAATGTGAAAGTTTTTTAAAAAAAACTGATCGATGGAAAAAGTAACAATTATAGTTGCATGTTTGCTAACAAAATAAACCATTTAAAAGCCATTTGTGTGGTGTGGCTTGAGTGCTAGTCTAATTTCAACATGCAGTTTATAGGAGACGTTTGCTAGCCTCGTCTTTAATTAACATTAACATTAATTTGTGTTCAAATCGGTGTTGTTTTGAGCAAATTAATTGCATTCCCGCTGAAAAACAAACGTTCTAGAGCAAAAATGTTGCTAATAAATAATGGTGAGCGCCTTCTTATCAAACCCGCCACCGCAATGATGAACCTCTCCTCCATTTTGCTTGGGGAACTAATGTGGTCAGAACCAAAGTTTACAGGACTACTTTCTCTGGAATCCTCAAGCAGAGCACTTCTACATTCCTATTGGTTGCCGCCTGGTTGCTGCCGAACCGCGCCATAGCTCATTACCATAAAGTTGACCTGATTTTCAACTGTGATTTCCTCGATGCCCAAATTGTCCAAGACACGCCACGCCGCTCTCGCCGGAGCTCGCCGCCAGCTCCCATTGAAAATTAATGACTTCTGGCCATATTGACGCTCTCGCTGGCGGCGATGTGAACGCACAGTAAGAGTAAATCATTTGTAACTTTGATGAGAGCAGTCGCAGTACTATGATATGGTAGATTTGAGATTGGCCTGTAATTGACTAATTCTGTAGGATCAAGTTGCGTTTTTTTAATAAGTGGTTTAATAATAGCCAACTTAAAAGTTTTCAGTACATATCCTAATGACTAGGATGAATTAATGATATTAAGAAGAGGATCTATGACCTCTGGAAGCATCTCTTTTAATAGCATAGTCGGTATAGGGTCGAGCATACATGTTTTTGATTTTGATGATTTGACGAGTTTAGCCAATTCTTCTTCTCCTATAGCAGTGAATGAATGGAATTTTTCCTCAGTGACACTACAATGCTCTGTCTGATGTGATACTGTAGTAGACGGCTGCATGATTATAATTATTTACCTAATATTATCAATCTTGTACTTAAAGAAGTTCATAAAGTCAAACTTTATTCTATACAGCACAGCTGTAATGACAGTTCATAAAGAGGAGTAATGACCCTCATTCATAAAACAGTCCCATTTTAAGTTAAGCATGTACTCAAACATAAGCTTGGAAGATATTAAATATTCCAAGGTTTTCTATTATCAGAACATTTAAATTTAGTATATGTGTATGGCCCCAATACAGATGATCCTAATTATTTTGTAAATCTGCAGTTGAACAGTTTAAATATTTGGGAGTACAGATTTTGCTAAGACTGGAAAACATTGTTGATGCTAATTATGAACCTTTAATGTTGGAAATGAATAAGTCAATGGATAGATAGATGTCGCTACTAGTTTCTATAATTGGAAGAATTCATACACTCAAAAAAAAAAGGTTCTATATGGCACCAAAAATGGTACTTCGTCGTAATCATTGAGGAACCACTTTTGGTGCTATATATCACCATATCTTAACATGTTCTGTATATGGTAGCGGTGCTATATAGCACCATAGTTAGCTGTGCTATATGGCACCTTAGTCAAAGAACCGGTGAAGAACCTCTGAAAAACCACCGAAACACCAAAATTGGTGCTATATAGCACTTAAAAAGGTTCCCCTATGATTACGAGCCAAGAACCATTTTTGGTGCCATATAGAACCTTTTTTTTTTTGTGTGTGTATTTTAAAAATTACTAGTCATCCAATTTTTTATATCAGCTATGTATTCCGTTAATCTTGTCAAGTCAACTTTATTTATATAGCGCTTTTAACAATGCAGATTGTTTCAAAGCAGCTTCACAGTGTTAAACAGGAAAATAATGCAAAATAATTTTATTCAGCCGTATAGCCATTCCGGAGAAAACGGTGATGTCATCAGTTCATTTCAATTATCATACAGTGACAGTGTGGGCTTTAGATCAGTAATTAGATCAGTAATTTAGTTTATATGGTTAATTTAGTTTAATAATATTTATTTGGATATTTAGTTGAAAAATTTAGTGTGAGACTAAGTGAATTGTGAATTGGTAAGTTTCGTCAGGGCGTGAAGAAATATAGAGCTTTTTAGAGAAATATAGAGTATCGTGAGCATAATGAAAACTAACGCCGTGCTTCCTGATGATATCTCCCAGTGGTAGCATGTACAAGGTGAAAAGCAACAGTCTTAGCACTGAGCCCTGCAGTACTCCATAATGAACTTGTGATTGGTGTGACATCTCTTCATTTACTGATCATTATCACTGATAACTGATAAAGAATGTTGTGGTCAATAGTATCTAATGCAGCGCTAAGATCAAGTAACACTAATAGAGATATACAACCACGATTGGATGATAACTGTGCGTTCACACCGCCGCCCGCGAGAGCGTCAAACTTCGCTCTGTCTCTTCCAGAAAATCTTTGATGGAGTTTCCCTTGGAAGTTATGATCTTGGAGTGTCTCCATTTGATGCAGTGCTCATGGGATTATAAATATGCTTTTCATCGCGTTTTCCCGGACTTCTCTCATTCATCTATTCACTCAGTTCCTCCGCATTTACAGATTTGCAAGAGAGGAGTGAACTGTCGAAATCTACGTCAACTGGACTTTGTTCATCTGGATGTGCCTTGTCATCACAGCCTCCTTTGAATATGGCCCTAGTTAATGCTAGGTCCATATGCAACAAAACTTTTATCTTAAATTACTTTTTTACCGGACGTGATTTTGACATTTTATTTCTGATAGAAACCTGGGTTGGTGTTGGTGAGTTTTTTATTAGTTTTTGAGGAACTTTGTCCATCGAACTGTCGTTTTATTAGTACCCCAAGGTCTACTGGTATGGGCGGTGGTGTTGCTATGGTTTTCAAACAATCACTTAAAATACACACAGTTTCTATTCGGAGTTATTCATCGTTTGAAATACAGTGTAGCAGCATTAATTCTGCCTCCTCCGTGCTGTTCTGTGCGGATTTATAGGCCACCAAACTTGGACAGTGCATTTATAAGTGATTTCTCTGATTTTTTTAACTTCTGTTGTTCCGTTGTATGATTGTATGTTAATGTTGGTGATTTTAATGTACATGTTTGTTGCCCCGGACGTCCCTTGGTTGCTCATCCTGCCTGACTTTGCATAGGGTCTGTGCAAGTAGGCTCACTGGGGGAAACACATATTTGCATAGGCCCCGAGACCAGGTGTGTGCCAGCACATTTGTGCCAAGTGTTTCCTCGGTCAGGAAAATAAAACAACTGGCAGTCGGACATTTCTGGAGAGGCAAACAGGTGTAGAAGAGCTGAGCCTCTCCGAACTGTCTTCAGATCAGCCAGACCGTCTGGGGGTGGAGTCACCACTCTCCTGGGAGCACAGCTTGTGAGATCTTGTCGGCCACATGGTTGAGCACACCGGGAACATGAATGGCCCGAAGCACCTCAAATGCTTCTGACCCCAGAGGAGGAGATGGCGTGCGAGTTGCGACATGCGATGGGAGTGTAGATCCCCTTGTCGGTTGATGTACGCAACAGTCGCAGTGTTGTCTGTATGGACCAATACATCTTTGCCCTGTAGAGCCTTTTTGGGGCGGCTCAGTGAAAGACGTACTGCTAGCACCTTGAGGCAGTTGATTTGCCAATGCAGATGTGGGCCTGTCCAAACCCCTGACACTGCATGTCCGTTGTACATGGCCCCCAAGCCCGTGGTAGAGGCATCTTTGAACACCACAGCATGCCTGGACTCCTCCTCAGGTCACCCAAACTATTTCACAAAAAAATAGGCCACCAGGGAGGGGGCTACAATGGGAAATAGGCAAGGGGACAGCGCACCTAGAGCACAGAGCGAGCGATGGGTTGCCGTGACGTGCTGCAGCCCAGCAGATCGATGGCACACGACATGCTGAGAAGCGAGAGGTCCGTCCGGGTTTTTCCCGGAGGAAAGATCTCGCTGATGTCCTCGGTCCCCCAGAGTGTCGAGCAGACCTACGGCTGTGCTTTTACACATGAGCTGAAGCACGCAAGGGGAATGGTCGTGGTGACACAGACAGGGAATGTGCAGCCTGTTGTGAACACTCTATCTTCATAGAAGGCGCCCTCTTACCAGCGCTCTCCACAGTGCATCAAACCAGCTGTGAGAACAGCCTGTTTCTCAATAGAAACAAAATAGAAAAAGAAAGAGAGAAGAGAAAATTGACTCTGCTGCAGTGCCGTCACACCAACACCAGCGAGGGGAGGTCCACTCAAAGAGCTTGACTCGTTATAATGCGGAAGCGCTTTATTTTTGAAAAGGTCCTTTTTTGTTGATCTGTTACTGGTAATTTACCAGTAAAGACTGTATGTGTGAAAGTGGCTATTGAATATTGACTCTGTGGAGCTTCCGATGAACAGTTTTGGTAGAAACAGGAGGGTCAAGGTGTGCATTTAATTCTGCAGTGAGTTGGGCAGCTGTGTTTTTTTGTTTTTTTGGATACAATCCAGGTTAGTACCTGGACATCCCTTTCATCCCTCTTGTGTTGACAGTTACTCCTGTTGGATGTGGTTCATCTTATGTGGTGGCATACCAAAATTTACCTGGATACCATAGCTCTCAATACACCACAAAGACTTGCTGTCCTTGTCACAGATGAGCCAGTGAGACTTGCACCAACATTTGTCCTTTAGAACTCTTTATGTACAGCTCTTATTGATAGAATGTAAAATCAGTGAAGATTGGGCCCATGCCGCCAAAGTTAGTATAGGCATATACAGTATAGGCGTGAAATCCACGACACTAATTTGGCCAGTGTTTCAGTTCATTGTCCAACCCCTTAACTTTATAGAAAGTCTTAACTAACTTTTGCCAACACTATTTAGCAGTAAAATGTATAACACATGATTGTATTTCAGGTAAGGTCGAACAGTCTAGGAAAAGAAATTGTTACTTCTCCTCTCACGATCACTACGGATAACATTACCTTAGCCACCACAACTCAGTTAACCAAGGGGAGACATGTCACCTTGAGTTTAAGAACAACATCCCCTCTGAGCAAACACACTATTCACGTTCAGTTTGAAATAGTTTAATAAAAAAATGTGGATGGACAGGTCATCATTTTTTTTTTTTAAATAAAAAATGTTTTAAATACACAGACTGAGGTTGGTGGTTTAAGACTACTAAAATAGCAGCTGATGGCATTTCTTGTCAGAGATAGTTCTTTATTGTTTTTGACTGGTTTCAGACAGTGAAAGGGGGTTATGCGGAGACCAGGATTGAAAAAAGGATCATCATAACAGGAGATGATGATGTGGATCAACATCAGGTAAGCAAAGGCATATATATGTATTATACTAGTGATGGTCATTACTTCTTAAATATGACGGACACCAGAATACCAGTCTTGGTACTGTCATGTTCCTGGTTGCAGCAGAGATGAAACTGGATCTTAGTGCAGCAGTCTTTATCAATAACAAATTCTAACTAACAGAAATACTCAGAATTCAAAACCAAGGACAGAACAACCAGTAAAAACATCATGACTTCAGAAGTGGGGAGTAGGAAATTTCCGATTGCACGTGAAGGCAGCATAAGTACACCACAAACAGAGGAACTAATGAGACTAATTAAGGTAACACTTGGTAACACTTTATGGTAAGGGTACATTAATTATCATGAATTCATGTATTAATTCATGCATGGCTTATGCATTACTACATGCATTAATATCTAATGAATCATCAGGAACTAACAGGAGTTCAAAGTCTTTCATTCATGACTTCATGGATGAACAACACCTTAAAGGTGCCCTATAATTAAAAATTTAATGAACTTTGCCATAGTTAAATAACAAGAGTTCAGTACATGTAAATCATATACAGTGAGTCTCAAACACCATTGCCTTCTCCTTCATATGTAAATCTCGTTTGTGAAAAAAACACAGGGGAAAAATAGGCAAATCTCAACATGACACGAGCAGTGATGCAATTGATGGGATCATTAATATGTACGCCCCCAACATTTGCATATACCAGCACATGTTCACTGTCAGGCGAAACTGCGCAGCCGTATCATCTCTGCACTGGTAAACAAGCGTCACGCGAGGATAGCGAACATGGCAGATCATGGAAACAAATGTGTTCCAGGCTGTGCAGGGGATGTGAAGATGTTTCATACTCTTCCCACAAATAAAACATGTCAACAGGCATGGTTGATGTTTATTTATAATCGGATACCGCAACAATTTAATTCAAAGTTGTTAGTTTGCTCAGCCCATTTCACCACGGACAGTTTTTCAAACCTGGGACAATATAAAGCAGACTTTGCTCAGCGTCCGACACTGAAGAAAGGGGCAATTCCAACCATATACCTGCAAGCAGTAAGTGATTTTATCCACTTCTTGACTGTCTAAACCATTTCTGATTACATCGAAAGTTTCTTAGAGAGACAACATTAACGATAATATCCCCGTTGTAGATCTGACGCAAAATGCTAGTACAGTAACAATAGTATAATCCAGGTATTTTACATAACTAAATGGCTAAATAAATCGACTTTTAAATCAGTAACTTACTCTACTGTCAAACTCAAACGTTACTGTACAAACAACATATTTAAGCGCTACCCAGTTCAGTTTGTGATTCAAAGTGAAGAAGCTATCATTGTAAAATCATACAGGGACACATTACAATAATTAAAATGTATATTAAATGCTATATGCTAGTTATCGTTTAGGCTGAAGTTCTGGTATGGACGTAATGATTTTGCAGGTTCCTAATTAAAATAAAGACTTAACTTACCATTCAGAAGCGTTCATTTCCAATCTCAAAACATGTTGTTGTTCCTCAAAATCTGCATTTTCGTCAGAAACAGGCTCAAACATATAAGGTTGAATGCCTAATTCCTAATCTCCATCGTCATGACGGTCAGTATAGACGTGCCTGCTATCATTGAGCCGCGCAGTGAAACAGCCAATCAGAGCAGAACTCTGCATTAATATTCATGACCCTTCCAAATAAGGCAAAAACAGACCATTTCATCCTGGGGAAGATTTCTAGAGTTGTAAATGGCCCTGTAAAACCTTATCTGGACAATTCTTGACCTTAAATAAGCCATCTGGTATCTATGTAGATACCAGAGAACAATTTAAAATGTTGTTTCAAATCATTCTGGGGCACCTTTAAAACATTAACTAAGGTGAGTACATCATCATGAATTATGGTTTATTACGCATGAACATGATGCTTTCCATGTTCACAAAAAACATTGATCTTGTTTCTGTGCATGTGAAGAACAATTATAGTGCTCTCTACTCCATTGTGATCTAACAAACACCCAGGAGAAAGTAACAGGATTTAGAAACCACAATACACTTCAGCAAGATAAAGTATAACAATAGTAATATATTGAATAATCGTGTTGACTGTAGTAACCAAATGCGACAAACACAGTTCTGAATGGAGAATGACAGTGACAGCGGAGGGAGGGTGGAAGAGTTTACGTGAACTTGAATTTAACAACTTAAATATTCATCTGTACCTCACATTAAAAAAAGCTTAAGAAAACGGCGTGTAAAGGCTTGAACTTGCATGTTCGTATTCATGTCATTTCACAATTAGGCTATGCCATAACACATTGTTCATCAGTGTTTCAAAGGACCAAGTCGTCACCACTTTAGTTGAGGGGCCACACACACATGATAAGCTAATGCTTAGTTAATGATGACTACTGTATTTGAATGTCAACAGAATTCATGTGATGTGTGCTGAGATTGGCCAATTTTGGGGTCTATCCATTTACCTGCAGGCTACTATGAAGAGGACATAAACATGCTTAACTCAGAGATAATGATTAATGAAAAACTTTTGTTCTTAATTCAAAATTTACGATGTTAGTTAATGTTTAGTTAATGTAACCTTAGTTAATGTTTTAATGAATGAAAGACCTTGAACTCCTTGCATGTAGTAATGCATAAGTCATGCATGAATTAATGCATGAATTCATGATAATTCATGTACCCTTACCGTAAAGTGTTACCCACTTTATTTTACAGTGTCATTGTTACAATTAACAAGACACACCTGAACTAATGCTGCATTCCAGGCAGGTTTTTGAGCCTGTAAGTTACGACTTCAAACCATGACTCACGACTTTGTAGTGTTCCTGGCAAAAGTCACGCCAAACTGCCTGTGCGCAGGGAATTGTGGTAGCTAGATGTAAACAAAGCATGGCGGACCGTATGGGGCGTATGCTTATTTACAATCATTTCTATTGCCAAAGGTGCTTACTCCTTGCTTATTTGAGGGAAACGGAGGAGAAAAAACAGCACATAAGGCAAGAGAAGCTGTTATACCTTGTATTTTACGTTATTTGTGTATGACTTTCATGAACACCGCACCCGTAGGGGCTGCCATTGTTGTTTCGTGGGCTATGTGACATCAGAGCGCGTAATTGGGAGTACATCGATCTAGTACGAGTTCATGGGTGGGAAGTCACAGGTTTGACTGCCGTTCTAGTGCACTTTCACAGGTAGAAGGTTGAAAAAAACATGGGTTATGGGTTGCCTGGAACGCGGCATAAGGACTCTAATCAAATCTATAACCAAGGAGACCAACAATCAGGGGAAAGGGGAAGACTGAACTAATTAACAAACTGGGAGATTAACAATGAAACTCAACACAATGAAAACTGAATGAAAGCAGATCATATATGTGACAGGTACATACTAACATGCAATAAAAAATGGAAAATGTTAAATAATAGCTTGAAATTTGAATTAAACATAAACAGTAAAGAGTTAAATTAGGAAATAATATTTACACCTACCAGTCCCACTTTATATTAAGTGTATTTAACCTTACTAAGATTTAAATGTATTATGTGATACAACTCTCGTATAGTGTATACATGTTTTTACATTGTACTTGTATTTAAAATTTAAAAAAACCTGCAATTACACTGTTGACCCTTCCTTTATCCCTTAACCCACCCTTAAATCTAACCATACCAACAAACCTGTATCTAACCTTACCTGTATCCCACCTCGATAACAGCAAACATGTTTTTCAATATAACATGAACACAATAAGTACATTGTACATGTAACCCTACGGTGGTAGTTCTGCTTATAGGCAGGCTAAGAACCTATTGTAGGAGTTATCTAAATCTAGATTCAATGAGGAGGTTGGTTATGTACTAATCATATGGTCAAAAGACTCATAGATTCCACTCCAAAGGAAGCACAGGAAAATGGATTAAAGTTTGAATGGAGTTCTTATTCAATTTATTTTCCTTATTTTCTTATTCAAAATTCAATATTTAGTTCAGTTCACACAGCATTAGAACCATTGATGTTAACAAATCAGCCACAACTTTTGAGATCTCATGAAACAAAAAAACAAAAAGAAAGATCTTTCAAAGAAAAATTAGTTACCCTTGAGTGCACTCAAATGTTTTAACTGTCCAACCACCCCTTCAATACTTAACATCCATATCAAACCACCCAAGGAAATCGTTGCAGCGCTGTTAGTTGAGGCAGTGGACCAGAGAACCAGGCACCAGGGCGAACAGAGAGGAATCCAGCTTCGGTGGAAAGGACACCAGGGATCCAGGACCAGGAGAAACCTCAAAAAAAAAACAATCTACACAAAAATGTGCAGAAAATTAACTAATGTTCAACTAAATGACCTTTTTCCATCTTTCCATCATTTAAAAGTCCATATGTTCAATAATACAACTTAGAAATTAAAATCAATTAAATGGAATTGGACACAAAAAATTCAGTATAGCATAGTAACTCAACTGACATACTTGACTCAAAAACAGAACCATTCCCTTTCAAAATGCATCTCCTTCATTATACCAAAATTAGAATATACAACAAAATGTACCTGTGGGGTAACATCCACTGCTACTGTAGATAGCCAGACTGTTTTTTTTTTAATCCACTGTAATCCACTGTAACATTGAAATGTAACCCTTTAGTCATTTCACCATTTTAGCTTCTAGCAAATCAACACAAAATTATAGTTTTCACTCACCGAGATAACTTTGTTTTACAACAGGTGTCGTCTAACTTTCAATGTAGTTCAACCTCGAGGATATATTTCATTTTCTAAATCAATTTCAATCTTAGTATATACTTCTGCTCTGGCTCCCGTTTTTCCAGGCTTTTTTTCTAAAGCCACGCGAATGCCCAAAAACAGCAGAAGAACGTTTTATTGTGCACTGCCACCTAGTGGCGAACTAGATATTGCACTTTACTATAGTGTTTGCATTAAAGGTAATTTCAGTACGTTATTGGGGCAAAATTGACAGGGTTACACCCTCCCCCTCTAAACCACATGAGTCCCTGCATGTGTGTTAAATCCGACAAGATATCTGATGGTCAGGAATAATGTCTTGGAGTTTCCCAAAAAACTGACTAAGGGCAAGGATTAGGTGTTTCCCTAGCTCTTCATAAGTGAACTTGGGTGGGGGATGTCTTTCTCTGTGTGAACGTCTGGGCTCACCTTGTTCTTCCCCACAAGTAACTTCTGAGTGCCTTTTAGAGGTTACAGGGAACCCGTTCTGAGCATTGTCCGTGTCGTGAGCTAGTGTCGGGTCTGTGATCCCTGTGCTTTGCAATATTCCATCTTCTGGAATGTCTATGATGACGTGGTCACTTTGGGTTGGGGACTGATGGACAGCTGTATTTGTGTCAAGAGGTGCAACTGAGTGATCAAGGGTTGGTTGGGGTTCTGGCGATTTGAACTCAGGAGCCATGGGGTTAAGAGAAGACTGAGAGCCACTGACGGGGATAACTTCGAACTCTTGCACATAGGGTCCCCATGTGGTGAACTGTGGAGGTTCGTTCACATAGTAGCCATCATCCTCTTCTTCTCTGTCCGAATATTCACATTCCATCTCTTGGTTTTGTCTACTCCTCAGGCGCATCTGAGTTTGTTTGCTTTGACGTAGCACTGAATCAGGAGTAGTCTCAACTGGCAGAAATCCACATGGTAAAAGCAAGTCCCTGTGAAGTGTACGCCGAAGGCCATTTCCTGTTTCTGGCTTGACTACATACACAGGACCACCATCAATCCGTTTCACAACGATATGGATGGGCCTTTCCCATTTATCGGCTAACTTGTGTTTACCACGGATGTTGACATTCTTCACCAAGACACGGTCTCCTTCTTCTAATTCAGCAGTTTTCACTTTGGCATCAAATCTGTGCTTATTTCTTTCTCCAGACTTTTTGGAGTTCTCTGCAGCCAGTGCATAGCTTTCTTTGAGTCTCTGGCGCAAGTTTTGGACATATTCTGAGTGAGTTGTATGAGTCTCAGTTGGAGGTTTCAGGCCAAGTATGAGGTCAACTGGCAGAGTCGGCTGCCTGCCGAACATCAGCTTTGTGAAAACTGTAACCTGGTACACGGTGAGTAACCTGTTGCATCATTCCTGGTGCAGTTGTACGCATGTACAACAGGCCTCACAAAGTCTCGCCAGTGATGTTTGTCTTCCTCGTCAAGGGTGCCGAGCATGCTGATTAGGGTCCTGTTAAAACGCTCCACAGGATTCCCCTGAGGATGGTATGGGGTGGTGCGCACTTTCTCGGCCCCTATCAGTGAACACAGCTCCTTGATCGTATGGGATTCAAAGTCGCGTCCCTGATCACTATGAAGGCGACTAGGGAACCCATAGTAGACCAGGAAGTTTTCCCAGAGAGCTTTAGCAACGGTTTTGGCCTTTTGGTCTTTTGTTGGCACCGCTACTGCGAAGCGGGTGAAATGGTCAGTGATGACTAGTATGTTTCTGATGTCACGGTTGTCGGGTTCAAGGGACAAGTAGTCCATGCAAACAAGCTCTAACGGGTAAGTTGTTTTAATATTCACCATGGGTGCTGCTCTTTGTGGCGAAGTTTTCCTTCTGAAACAACGTTCGCATGTGTGACACTTCTTCTCAACTGATTCTTTCATTTTAGGCCAATAACATCTGGCACGAGCAAGACTGAACACACGCTCTGGCCCTAGATGACCCACCTCATCATGAAAGCCTTTGAGAGCTCTTTCTCTGAATTCCTGTGGTAAGACGAGCTGATGAATTTTGTTTCCTCTGTCAAAACACTTCCTGTAAAGGACATCATCAATGAGCTCAAGCTTATCCCACTCCCGAAGGAGCAACTTAACTTCAGGTGACTCAGCTTTTACAGATTTGAAGTGGGGCTTTTGTCTTTTTTTGACCAAGGTGACGACCTTCCCAATTGATGGATCGTTTCTTTGAGCTTCATGCCAGTTTTCTTTTGTCATGCCAGGTACAGTGTCCTGTCCACTATCAGTAAATAGATCAGGTAAGGAGGAGGCGTCAACAACAAGGGACTCAACAAGGACAGGTAAGTGCATTGTTACTGAATGGCGTTGACATACAGCTGAGACTGCATCAGATGGAATCTCCCCCTCTATAAGGCGTTTTGTCATTGAGTTGATCCGTTCTTTTTCCTGCAGGTACTCATGATCCTCTTGAGGAGCTGCTTGAGGTCTCCTTGACAGTCCGTCCGCATCACCATTAGCACGTCCAGCTCGATATTTGATGTTGAATCTGAAGGTTGAGAGGGCCGCTAGCCAGCGGTGTCCGGCTGCGTCGAGCTTTGCGGATGAAAGGACATAGGTAAGCGGGTTGTTATCTGTTAGGACTGAAAAGTCTGTACCATACAGGTAATCACAGAATTTCTCACAAACTGCCCACTTTAACGCTAGAAATTCTAGCTTGTGAGTAGGGTAGTTCTTCTCGCTCTTAGATAAGCCTCTGCTGGCATAGGCTATTACTCTAAGCTTTCCATCTTGAGCTTGATAAAGAGCTGCTCCTAACCCCTCACAGCAAGCGTCTGTATATAGCACATACGGGAGCTTGGGATTTGCGAAAGCGAGTACAGGGGCCGATGTCAACTTTTCAACCAGTGTTCTGAAAGAGGACTCACACTCAGGCGTCCACTCTGAGCCAAAGGGTGCTCTGGGGCTTATACCAGTGTTAGGTCTCAGTGTTTTATAAATTTTACCCCTCTTTTTAGTGGACAGTACCCAGCGGTGATAGCGTTGAGAGGTCTGGCGATTTTTGAGTAGCCCTCCACAAATCTTCTATAATACCCTGAAAATCCGAGGAAGCGTTTCAGTTCTTCTCTGTTTCCAGGGCGGGGCCAATCTTTCAGAGCTGACACTTTATCTGGATCTGTGTGAACTCCTTGAGCGTCAACAATATGGCCCAGGTATTTCACGGAGGACTTGAAAAACTGACACTTCTCTGGGGATAGTTTTAGGCCATAGCTTTTGAGACGATGAAGCACCTTCAGGAGCCTTGCCTCGTGCTCTTCTAAAGTCTGGGAGAAGACAATGACATCGTCTAAGAACACCAAAACCTCGCTCAGATGTAGGTCACCAACACACTTTTCCATAAGGCGTTGAAAGGTGCTAGGTGCGTTGGTGACACCTTGCGGCATACGATTGAATTCGTAGAAACCTAATGGACATGTGAACGCAGTTTTGTGTTTATCTTCTTCCACCATTTCCACCTGGTAATAACCAGACTTTAGATCCATCACCGAGAACCACCTTGCTCCACTCAGGGCAGAAAACGTCTCCTCGATGTTAGGAAGAGCATAAGCATCCTTAATAGTGCGGCTGTTAAGCTTCCTATAGTCGATGCATAGTCTGATCTTTCCGTTTTTCTTTTACACGACAACCACTGGGGATGCAAAGGGACTCTCGGATTCCCTTATTATACCAGCATCCAGAAGCTCTCTAAGGTGTTGTCTGACAGCTTCTCGATCGCTGGGGTGTATCGGCCTGGATCTTTCTTTGAAGGGTGTCTCGTCCTGCAGACGGATGGTATGTTTCACGGCGATGGTATGGCCAAATGACAGCTCATCAAGCGCAAAAACTTCAGGGATGGAGTTCAGTTTATCTCGAATGCGTGTTTTCCACTCCTCTGGCATTGGGGAGTCATCCAGATTGAATGAATGTTTGCCATTTGATGTTTGTGAATCGACTTGTGCAGAGGATGTCATGGGCATTACACTTTGAACTGCAGACACTTCACCAATAACACACTTTGGAGGTATGGTGACAGTGTGATCTGTGGTGTTGCTGAGGACTACAGGGATCCTGTTTGAAGCTCTTGTGTTTATGTTTATTAGTGCACACTGAATGAACAACCCACCCGGCAGGAAGGAAGATTCAGGAGGTTCAACGACAAATGTCATATTGGGATTGGCTTTTCCGACTCTAACATCTCCAAAAAGATACATTTTGTGTCTTGCCGGAATAGTAATGGACTTTTCTCCGTGCAATTTCACTATACAAGCTTTAGCTTCACTTTCGCGTACTCGGGCCACATGTTGGAGTAGTACTGCAAAACTGTCTGATCTTCTGAGAAACTTGGATTTGTCATAGCTTATTCCACGTTGGTATAACTCGAGCAAGACATTTGTGCCAATTAAGACCGGAACCTTGCTATTGAACTGGTTTTCAGGGACAATGAGTGCTAAAACAGACATTTGCTCTTCTGTTCCAGTAACATTCTCAGGGAAGGTTAAGTGTACTTCCACGTACCCCAGATAAGGCACTGCTTGACCCCCAGCCCCTTCGACCTCGAGAAGATTGTGTATCGACTGAACAGGTAAGTTTGGCATGTATTTAGAATGAAAGGTCTCTGAAATTGTTGTTACTTGGGATCCAGTGTCGAGAATGGCATCACATTTCATGTCTCCAACAGAGATGTTCGAAGTGCAACGAGGTCCCACAAGTCCAGGCGGCAATTTGCGGCCAGAAGAACTGCTGCTTTCAGAAGAGCACTCATTGTGAGTCATTGCTATGGGACATTCTTTGTCCTCAGCTCCTGGTCGCCCCAAGGCAGGAGCCTCTAGAAGTTTAAAGATGTCTCGTTGGCTGCCTGCTTGGCCCAGAATTTGCTTCGTTTTTCTTTGAGCTCTACATTCTTTCTCCGGACGAGGCCTGGATTGGGTTCAAAAGTGCACTTTGCAGCGATGTGGCCATCACCTCCACATTTAAAACAGAACCAAGGCTTAGGTGGTGTCGGAGATTGGGGGTTTGAGTCTCTATTGGAAGCTTGCGCAAGTAAACTTTCAGTCCTAGCAGGCGGTTCACTTTGGGCTGGACGGCTCTGCACTCCCTCATGCCTTTCTCCTTTCTTTCCTTGCTGTATTATTTTTGCAACCTGTATCCTCAACTCTGCAACTTCCTTTTCTAGTTTAGAATCTGCCTCGTGTTTCTTAGTTGTAGTGGGGGCAGCTTCAGGTTCGAATACTGGCATGCTCATAACTGAATGGACATGCACAGCAGCTTTCGTGCTTCCAAGGTGCTTTTTCATGCGATCCATCTTTGCTGCCCTCCTATCCTCCTCCGTTCTCAAAAGCAACAACAATTCTGGGAATGGGGGGGGGTTAGATTTCCTGTGTTCGAGCTGCAGGCCAATGATCAGACTCTGGTCCCAGCATCCCCTACAGAACTGACGGAGTAAGTACTTGTCAGACTCTGCAGCTGAAACTCCCCCTCTAGTTACGGCTTTGGTGAGGAGAGTCTGGAGACGGCCCAAATAGACAGAGGGTTTTTCACCTGAGTTTTGGTTAGAGCCCAGGAAGGTAGCAAATAGCTCCTCTCCATCTTCGACCACTCCAAATGCTGACTCGAGCTGGGTGAGGTAAGCTTGAGGGGTTGCATCCGTCCCAAGCGGCTTAACAATGTCTGCTGCTGGGCTGAGGAGGCTCTCCAATATTCTCCTTACTTTCTGTGAATCAGAGACAGATACGTCGAAGTAGATCTACCTGAGTACGCCAGGAATCATAATCAACTTCTCCATTTGGTTTTGGCAGCCGCCCCGAGAATGTACGGATCCTGCTTTGACTGTAGCTAGACGGTGTGGAGTCACTGCGAATGAAATGTTCAACAATAACTTTTTGGACATGAGGTGGGTTAACTGTGCCTTCATCAAGAAATGGACTCCTTGTAGCAGTAGTTGGAATTTTGCGGGTGACTGCATCAAATGGATCAGCAACATCATTATTGGTCTGCATATCACCATCTAAACTGCTACCATTTGTGGAGACAGCAACAGGATTTCCAGAGGGCTGTAGCCGAGTATCTGGGCTTTGCGGAGGGGCAAGCTCTGTCTGGGGCTGGACACTCTGCAGTTCACTTTGAAGTGCTTCCCAAAAGCCAGCTTTACTAATTTCAGCAAGAGAGCTCAATTCAGCTAAACATTTCTGAGCGAGTTCTCGTCCTAGTTCTTCTTGGCATAGCTCACGGACTGTCTTGACACACCAGGTAACTGCTGGATCATTGGGACTGGGCAGGCTACCTAGCTGTACTGGGTCGAGTCTGGATATTGTTCGCTCTGCTGTGTATTCAATGAGTGCACGGCCTCGGGGTTGTTCTGTGTCGTTGGGGACTCTGACTACTTTCTTAATGTCCCCGTTAACTTAAAAAAACTCTGCAATGTCATCATCAGAATAGGCTTCGTCTATGCCTGTGACATATAGACAACTAGGCCCATGCACATTAAACTGATTGCAAAGATCCATTTTGCAGTAATGCAATCTTAGTGTACTTCAGCTTTGGGGTGGAGTCTATTTTAAACACTGTACCAACCTCCTGGCTGGCTCGCCACGACTGTAACCCTACGGTGGTAGTTCTGCTTATAGGCAGGCTAAGAACCTATTGTAGGAGTTATCTAAATCTAGATTCAATGAGGAGGTTGGTTATGTACTAATCATATGGTCAAAAGACTCATAGATTTCACTCCAAAGGTAGCACAGGACAATGGATTAAAGTTTGAATGGAGTTCTTATTCAATTTATTTTCCTTATTTTCTTATTCAAAATTCAATATTTAGTTCAGTTCACACAGCATTAGAACCATTGATGTTAACAAATCAGCCACAACTTTTGAGATCTCATGAAACAAAAAAACAAAAAGAAAGATCTTTCAAAGAAAAATTAGTTACCCTTGAGTGCACTCAAATGTTTTAACTGTCCAACCACCCCTTCAATACTTAACATCCATATCAAACCACCCAAGGAAATCGTTGCAGCGCTGTTAGTTGAGGCAGTGGACCAGAGAACCAGGCACCAGGGCGAACAGAGAGGAATCCAGCTTCGGTGGAAAGGACACCAGGGATCCAGGACCAGAAGAAACCTCAAAAAAAAAACAATCTACACAAAAATGTGCAGAAAATTAACTAATGTTCAACTAAATGACCTTTTTCCATCTTTCCATCATTTAAAAGCCCATATGTTCATTATTGATTATTATTATTATTATTATACAACTTAGAAATTAAAATCAATTAAATGGAATTGGACAAAAAATTCAGTATAGCATAGTAACTCAACTGACATACTTGACTCAAAAACAGAACCATTCCCTTTCAAAATGCATCTCCTTCATTATACCAAAATTAGAATATACAACAAAATGTACCTGTGGGGTAACATCCACTGCTATTGTAGATAGCCAGACTGTTTTTTTTTTTAATCCACTGTAATCCACTGTAACATTGAAATGTAACCCTTTAGTCATTTCACCATTTTAGCTTCTAGCAAATCAACACAAAATTATAGTTTTCACTCACCGAGATAACTTTGTTTTACAACAGGTGTCGTCTAACTTTCAATGTAGTTCAACCTCGAGGATATATTTCATTTTCTAAATCAATTTCAATCTTAGTATATACTTCTGCTCTGGCTCCCGTTTTTCCAGGCTTTTTTTCTAAAGCCACGCGAATGCCCAAAAACAGCAGAAGAACGTTTTATTGTGCACTGCCACCTAGTGGCGAACTAGATATTGCACTTTACTATAGTGTTTGCATTAAAGGTAATTTCAGTACGTTATTGGGGCAAAATTGACAGGGTTACATACACATTGTACCAAACTTCTTTTTTTTTCAACATTAGGACCTATACCTAAATAAAGAAAACATCCAGGCTGCTAAGCTACTTTCACCTTTTTTTCCTTAATTTTCTACCTGTATGAAATCCCCCAAAAGCTGTTTTTATATATAATTTGGGAAGCAGTAAACCTATTCTAGCATACTTTTAAGGGAAGAAAATTTAATGATACATTTATGTTAAAATCACTTTAGTATCATTAACACTGTAACTTTTTGCAGGCTCTTGCAATGGCAATACAGGAGGCCAAACAACAGCACCCCAATATGCTGGTGACTAAGGCCATAGTGGTCAGGGAAACAGATTCTTCATATGAAGAGAAACATCAAACATATGAGGTACAGCAAAAATACAGTACATTGGTTATTGGAAGTTGATATTTGACCATATTAAGTGTAAAGTGAAATTAACTCAAATTCATTTGAATTATAGGTTTTATTTCTGCAGTTGAATGATAACCTCTCTCCCCCTCCCCCCCTCTCCCCCTCTCTCCAGGGGCGGATTTAGTGATTTGGGGGCCCCAAGCAAAATACAGACCCTATACAATTGCACATTTACAACCTTGAGGTTCCTTTCACTGTTGTGATGATTGCTGCTGCACGACCTTGTCCCATAGTTGTGTCCAAATTATTATTATTATTATTATTTTTAAGGAACATGCTGAATGTGAGCTTGTGGGTTTCCCATCTCTCTAAATTGCCAACATACAGCATTAATGTTACAATAACTCTGGTCTCTGTATATTCCATTCAAAAGAATAAAAAACATACAATTGTTTTATCATGCATTGAAAAAACATTTTCACTCTAAAAATGCTGAGTTGTTTCAACCCAGCATTTTTAGAGTTTAAGTTTACTACAAAAAGTAGTAAAGTTTTATCACACAACGGACAAGTAGGGTGTAAAACTACATACATCAAACTACATTTTAACCAATTTAAAACACATAAACCATATTAAAACAGTCACATATTATATATTGCAACATGCTTCAAAATTAGTCCAATCGTTCATCACTGACCTATTAAAAAACACACACACATTAAGTCTTTTAAAAAATTCAGATTACAAAGACGTATGGCCTCTGGCACAAAAGTAAACTTTTAGAGGTTGGTCATACACTTGATACTTCTGAGCCGCCTACCAGAAGGCATTATCTCAAAGTGCAAAGAGTGATTCTATGCATTCTAGTATAGTAAACTGGATAGAAAACAGCTAAAAGAGGGTATTTGGAAGACTTCTGCAATAATGAATGTTTATAGATGAAACTCTGTCTTGTTAACCATGGATTGGGTCTGTACATTTCCCTGTACATGTCCCCTGAGGGATGGAAGACACATTTCTGAACAAAACCCATCACACAAACAATCTGTATATTTCTTCACTGAAGGCCCTGATTATTTACTGCAAGAGTATGCTTTTGCTCATAAGCACGTCCAGATAGTATCTGCAGACATTTTTTTCTGCATGGATTATAGGGGAAAATCTGCATAATTAATGTGGACCTGCTCAAATGATAAACCTTCTGTTCATTTTGGAAAAATGTGATTCAAATGGTTGTGTGCAGATGCAAGAGGATCATCAGGTTTCAAAGAACTGAGTGTGTTATTATACAAAAAGTTGATGGAGTAAAGGACTACTGTGATAAATATGAAAAAACGGTTATGTAAATCATATTGGGTGCCTTATGCCTTGTGCCTTGTGTCAATCAATGCCACCTGTGAACAATCAAAAGTTATCTACGAACCATTAAAATACTCTTTTTCAAAGCTAATCTTATAGGATAATAATTTGAGTGTACGACTGTACAGTAAAATGGGATTAATTTCAAATGGGATTAAAATGGGAATAACCATTGTCTGGTTATCTTTGGAATCTGTCATGACATAAAAATTCAATTAGAAAAACAGACCACTGGAACAAATAATGTGAAATCCTGTACCTGATGGTCTGTGTGTGGTCTGAAACATTTATATTCCTTAAACTACTGCCTCACTCTCTTTCATTTACACTTTCTTTTCATAGTTTTATAGTAACATATTGCTTAATGTTATGTTTACTGTATTTCTATTCATTCTAAATAAAATTCAGAATACATCAATAAACCACTCAATGGCATTGTGGTGTCTTATTATAAAATCAAACATTATTAGCAACATTTTTGGTGAATTAAAGAGAATATTACATACACTGAAAGTTTTGTCAGTTCTAAATCTACTTCATGTGGTAATATCTACAATAACTGTTTTTGTGTGAAATAAATGATTTAATATTACTGATTATAACTGAATACGACGTTTGATATGATCTTTTTTGTTTTATATGACGAAAGTTCTTTTCCACCTTGATGTAAATACACTCAAAAAAAATTATGAATTACCCTTACTTAATTTAGTGGAATACATTTTTACACAATTTACAGTTTACTTAATCCATTTGATATATTTCTCCAAATGAATGTAGTTTCTCTAGTAAGACCGCTGAATTCACTCCAATGATCGGTAACGAACCGTGGTGAAGATTGCATGTGCGTTCAGTGTTTCAGCTGGGCAAAATGGATTTAATTCTAATATTCTTTATCTGACTCCATTTATCATAGTTGTCGAATTTAGAAGAGAATGCCAATTGGTTGTTTGGTCATTTATATTTGATAGTTAATTAATGATTATTGATAGTTGCAATTATACCGTTCCATACTGGAGATAGTTAATAATTACAGAATAATTCAGAAAGGATCAAAATGTAACAATTTACTAACAATCAGGTAAATGTAAAATGTCAATTACATAATAGACAGAAATTTTTAAATGGAAACACAAATTCTAGTTATGTTACACTTAAAATTGTTTCAAATGGATGTAAACTTAAACCCTTAATTGTACTCAGTAGGCCTATGCATAGAATGTTACCTGTGAGAGAGAGAGAGAGAGAGAGAGAGAGAGAGAGAGAGAGAGAGAGAGAGAGAGAGAGCCAAAGAGCAGCTCTCTCTAGAGAAAGGCAGAGAATCCAAAGAGAAAGAGCTATCATTGCGATCTTCTTTTATCCTTTTCCCTGATGTCACAAAACTCAAATATGACTCATTTAAAACCAAAACGTGAGACGTTTGAAACTAACCAATCAGACGAAACTTCTCCCACTGTACCAAAGGTGTGAAAAACATTTAGCCTGCAAGCCTTTCTTTGTCCTTAGAAATTCCAAATGGCCGCTCTGAGGAGGTCAAGGGGGGAGGGAGTTGAGTCAATTTAAAATATCTTGGGCACGATGAGGGTTGCCAACAGTAAAGCAAATGATTTTGTTCTATTTCAAATATCTTTGATTATTTTCAACCTTACAGTTTCCCCGTTTGAAACAATTGGCCACAATCATTGAGTTCAAAGGTGGCATTGTCCACCAAGATATGCTTTCTGTTGTGTGTATTTGTTATTCTTCAGACTTCTCATCCAGACTTGTTGCAAAAGCAGCTGATCAGTTTTCAGGCTTTGTTGTACTTGCAGCCCTGCATGAGAACTTCATCATTGATATGCAAAACGTCCATTGAATACTTCACACTTTGAGAACTGTCACTGACGATGAGAACAAACGCTTGTTCCACTTTTTGAGGCAGGACACAGGAGCGAACTTTTGCTGCAGGTATTCTGTGATTAAAAGATCATTTAGCACAACAAAGAACAAAAGCATACATGGCATTTTTCATTGGTCAGAAGTTTGATGTGGTCAAATTAGAATCTCTGGCAATAAGCCCTTAAATCGATATACTTAATAAAGTGGTCAAGGTTTGAGGATAAAAGAAGATTCCACAAGCTCCTCATTGTTTCTGGGAACATTGAAATAAAATGCATTGTTGATTTTAAGCCCCCCTTTTCATGAGGAGTATTAGCAAAATATTCAGTGTAACCAAATACAGAGAGACTCAGAAATCAAAACTCAAAGTTCATCTAATTTTTCACTATTTTGGTGGTAGTGGAATTTAAGTATTTTTGGTCTGAATTTCTCAAAGGAAATATATATTATATATATATATAAATATATATATATTTCCTTTGAAATCACTGGAAATCACTAATCATTTAAAAAAATCACTGTTTTTGTTCAGGAATCTTCCAATGTAATTAATGCAGATCTAAATATGATTAATAAGTGGCATATGTGGTTTTATAAGGACAAAATGTCAGGTTACTCACCGGCATTATGAGGACACTTGGGTTTATGAGGACATCATTATTGTCCTCATTAACCCAAGCCCATATATGTTCTTTTTAGGCATAAATTGATGCCCAGGTGAAGTTTTTTCAATTTTCTAAATATGACCTTACAAACCATGTTGTGTATGTGTATATATTCAAAATATGACCTTCTATACCATGATGTGTATGTGTAAATTGTCCTCTTATACTTATACTTCCTGCTTCGCTACTGTTCAGACGCTCTTGCTTACTGCTCCGCGCTTTGCTCTATCGCTTCTATATTTTATCTCATAATTTCAACTTCAGCAAATCAGCACATTGCTCAAACGACAAAGCTTGACTCCAGTGATAAAATTAGAAACTCTGGTGACTGGATTACTAAACAAAAAGCGAAATATTTCAACCGACCAGCCTCCCACTGCCATCAGCTTACATTCCGGAGAAGGGAAAACACAGCTGCCTACATTCAAAAGGATAAGAAAATGCCTCTTCTAGAATCTACTTGCTGCACAAACTGCCACAGACTTTTACAAAGGATTGCAGTGAAAGGATTGCTTGAAACAAAGTTATTTGCGGAACCATCCAACCAGACGAATCACACAGCAGAGCTTCATCATGAACGCCGTCTGCACACTGCCAGTGAGTCCCATAAATGTAGTGCTACTCAACAGGTAGAGAAACAAGTAACTGATCAACACACTAATCGATGGCACAAACAGGGAGCGAGACCCAAAGGCACTCGAGACATCAGATCAGCTCGGCCCTCAGCTCAGAGGGTAGCTGAGCCCAGGACTCTGATTGTGGGTGACTCCACAGTCAGAAACATTAGCAGCAGGGATACAACTACATGCTGCCTTCCACAAGCAACAGTTTCTGATGTCAACAGGGAACTTAAGAACATTCTGATGAAACATAAGACACAGGCACACACCCTCCTCCATCTGCAACAAAAACAACTGATACCAGCTCTCAGTGATATGTTATGGGTCCTCGCAACGTCAAAAGCAACCTTATCAAATGTTTACAAAACAAGCGGGAACCCATTGTGCCTGTCTCTTTCTCTATTTCTGTTCTGTTACGTGATAGAAAGTCTAAGGCCTTCTCAGGCCGTATGGCAAACCCATCTAATCTGCGGCCTGTTACTTGTCAAACTAAGATTACTGTGGGGGTAAAAATGAAAATGAATACTTTTAAGTTAGCACTTTTAAACATCCGTTCACTTAAAAACAAATCATTTCTTAATAACCACAAACAACCTAGATTTTTTGCTTCTAAATGAAACGTGGCTAGAAGACAGCTGCAGTGCAACAGTCCTCAATGAAACAGCCCCTCCTAACTTTACTTTTATGAGTGTCTGCAGGGCAGTCAGGAGGGGGGGGGGGGTCGCTGCTCTTTTTAAAGATGTCTATCAATGTAAGCAAGTATCATTTGGTGACTATTTGTCTCTAGAATATCTGGGCATTGTGCCAAAAGGTGCTCCAGGCATCCTGCTTATCATTATTTACAGGCCTCCAAAATATTGTCCAGCTTTTATTGATGACTTTACAGAGCTGTTATCAGCAATCTCATCTGAGTATGACTGTTTTGCTCTTGCTGTGGATTTTAACATTCACATTGACAATGCTGAATCCAGTACAACTAAAGATCTCATGACTATTCTTAGCACTTTTGATTTGACACAACATGTACACGGACCCACACATGACCATGGACACACTCTAGATTTACTTATCAGTAAGGGTCTAAACATTTCATCGATAGTTATTAAGGATGTGGCACTGTCTGATCATTTCTGTATTTTCTTTGATATATCAATCTCTCCTGCCATTGAAACTAGATCTGTCTCTGTCAAAAAGAGATGCTTAAATGAGAACACTAGTGTGCTGTTTATGAAGGCTATATCTCTAACACCAAGCATATCTGCAGACTCTCTTGATTTTCTCCTTGACTCTTAACTCAAAAGTTAAGAGTGTAATTGATGATATTGCCCTTGTGAAAGTCAGAAAAAAGAGTGGCAAACAAAAAGCACCTTGGAGAAACTCAACAGCAGTGCAATTAATGAAAAGACAATGCAGGAAAGATGAGCGCATGTGGTGAAAGACAAAACTTGTAGTCCATTACAACATCTATAAAGACAGTCTTTGTGCTTTCAATGTGGAACTAGGCAAAGCTAGACAGACCTTCTTTTCAAATATTATAAACAGAAACATAAACAACACGCGCACTCTTTTTGCTACTGTAGAGAGACTAACAAACCCTCCGAGTCACATTCCCAATGAAATGCTCTCAGACAGCAAATGCAGTGAGTTTGCTTTCTTCTTAATATCAGAAAGGCGATCAGCACATCCTTGAGTTGCTCTGGGGTGAGTCAGATCAGACCACAACTTCAGAAAATTACTATGACTGATTTCGAAGCAATTGATGGTAAAATTTTAGAAAAAACGGTACAGCACCTAAAAACATCAACCTGCGCCCTTGACACACTCCCCACTTCTTTTTTCAAAAGTGTGTTTAACTGTTTAGAAGCAGATCTCCTAGAAGTGGTAAACGCCTCACTTCTTTCTGAGACTTTTCCAAACTCCCTTAAAACCGCAGTAGTTAAGCCTCTCCTGAAAAAGAGAACTCTGGATAACTCCATACTGAGCAACTACAGACCAATCTCAAATCTCCCCTTCATAGGCAAGATCATTGAAAAAGTTATTTTCAGTTAGCTGAACAAATTCCTGAACTCAAACGGATACTTTGACAATTTTCAATCTGGTTTCCGACCGCATCACAGCACAGAGACAGCGCTCATAAAGATAATAAATTATATTCGCCTCAATACAGATACAGGCAAAACATCAGTTCTGGTACTACTCAACCTCAGTGCTGCATTCGACACTGTTGACCACAACATACTTCTTGACAGGCTAGAAAATTGGGTTGGGCTTTCCGGAATGGTCCTCAAATTGTTCAGGTCATACTTAGAAGGGAGAGGTTAATATGTCAGTATAGGTGACCATAAGTCTGAGTGGACATCCATGACATGCGGAGTTCCACAAGGGTCAATTCTTGCACCACTCCTATTCAACCTGTACAAGCTCCCACTGAGCCAAATAATGAAAAATAACAAAATGGCTTACCACAGTTATGCTGACGACACCCAGATCTATTTAGCCCTATCACCTAATGACTACAGCCCCATTGACTCTCTGTGCAAATGCATTGAAGAAGTTAACAGTTGGATTTGCCAAAACTTTCTTCAGTTAAATAAAGACAAAACTGAAATCACTAAATTTGGAAACAAAGATGAAATTCTCAAGGTGAACGCATATAGGTCTTCATTTAGCCTAAGGTCTAAAATCAAGTCAGGAATCTTGGTGTGATTTTGGAGTCAGACCTGAGTTTCAGTTGTCATGTCAAAGCAATAACTAAATCAGCTTACTATCATCTCAAAAATATGGCAAGAATTAGATGCTTTGTTTCCAGGCAAGACTTAGAGAAACTCGTTCATGCTTTTTTCACCAGCAGGGTGGACTATTGTAATGGTCTTCTCAACGGCCTTCCCAAAAAGACCATTAGACAGCTGCAGCTCATACAGAACGCTGCTGCCAGGATTCTGAGCAGAACCAGAAAATATGACCATATCACATCAGTTCTCAGGTCTTTACACTGGCTTCCAGTTACATTTAGGATCGATTTTAAAGTACTATTACTTGTATATAAGTCACTCAATGACCTAGGACCTCAATACATTGCAGATATGCTGATTAATACAAACCCAACAGATCACTCAGATCATCAGGATCAAGTCAATTAGAAATACCAAGGGTTCACTCAAAGCAAGGAGAGTCTGCTTTTAGCTTTTATGCCAACACTTTTGTGCAGCACCAGCTTCCTGAACAGATCAGATGTGCTGCAACAGTAGCCACTTTCAAATCCAGACTCAAAACACATCTGTTTAGCTGTGCATTTACTGAATGAGCTGTGCCACTGTACGTCCGACTGATTGCACCTTATCTTATGCTTTTTATGCTTTTATGAGCTCTGTGCTCTGTCCGAACTGCTTGCACTTTAATTATGTTTCAATTTAACCTGGTTTTTATTTTTAGTGTTAATTATACTTTTTATTTATACATGTTTTCTTTATTTTTTCTTTTCTTTTAATTCCTATTATAACTGTACATACTATATATAAATATATATACTATATATTTTTTTATTTTATTCACTTATGAATATTTTAACTTCATTTCTGTGTAAAGCACTTTGAATTGCCACTGTGTATGAAATGTGCTATACAAATAAACTTGCCTTGCCTTGCCTCTCAAACCAGGTTATGATTTGTATGTTTTTTTGTTTTGTTTTTACCAGCCGTAATAGAATATAGTCACAAAATGAAACTGAAATAACTTTGACAGACATATATAGGTCATTCTACAGGGAAAGAAAAAAAAGTTGGCACAACTTTAGAATATGGGTACAATATGCAATATTCATGCTTAATTAATGCACAGATAATCATGAGTTTGTGTATGACCCATGAATCACTAGCCTAATTAATTTAATAATGATTACTTAATTAGCAGCTAATAAAGAATCTGATAAATAGGTTAGATCTATGAATTACTATTAATTACTGTAAATGTCATCAAGGATTATTTCCCTATCAGCATAGTACTAACTAATAAATTAATGTGTTAATTACCACTATGGGTTGGAAGCTTACGTTACTAGCTTTATGTTACTAGCTTAGTGGAAAGGGGCAATTAAATGCCACAAAGAGTGTTTTTTTTTTTATTCCATTGCGCTACTTTTCTATCGTTTTTAAATGTAAACATCACCCGTGTAACTGCGGACCACTCTTAGCTGGGACGAATTGCTTAGCTTCTTTGACAACCTATTCAACACATAAAAACTTAGATTGTACCTTTTTTGAGGTGGATGAGACGGGTTCCAGCCGATGGATGTACAGGGCAGGTGAGCAGAGCAAGACAGGCAGCAGACAGGTAAGTAGGTTTGTAGTAGCAGACAAAGCATGGACTCCAGTAATCCAACAAACGTTTGGTAAGTGGTTGAAAAGGTTGGTGGTTAAAGAAGGCACAATTTAATATCAAAGTAATGTACAAATAGGGATGGCTGACGCGAAACAGGCGTTTCGGGGCTTCGCCGAGACCCCGAAGCGCAGATGTTTCGAAACACTGCTCCGAACTGTGATCCAAAACACCCATGTCACGTGACTATAGGCTTGTTCGACTTCACCCAGCGATGCGCAGACCGATCGGCGGCTGACTTGAAGCAGTGCATGCCGGTTAGAAATTTTGTCCGACTTGAGGCAGCGCCGACACCACGTGACAGTGACGTATGTCAACAAAGTGCCGCAGGAGCGATTCGAGAGCAGTCGGCTGATACAGCCGGTGCAGTTTCTACAGAGCAGCTGCAAGAGGCTGCACGGACTCTGATGATGACACAGCTGTTCCTCGATTGGCTGGATTCACCGCATGACAGCAATCACGTGTGTTTCATGTTTATTCTGAAACCTTCAGCTCCACTAATGCGCACAAATCTGTTTTTTATAACAGTAAAACCTCTTTTCATGTAGTCGCGATGTTATATTGTCATGTTTATCAAAATAAAACTGATTAAAAACGTAGACCCCCACTTCATTGATAGTCAAGTCAAGTCAAGTCAACTTTATTTATATAGCGCTTTTAACAATGTAGATTGTTTCAAAGCAGCTTTACAGTGTTAAACAGCAAAATAATGCAGCCTAATTTTATTCAGCTGTATAGCCATTTCATGTCATCAGTTCATTTCAATTTCCATACGGTGACAGTGTGGGCTTTAGATCAATAATTAGATCAGTAATTTAGTTTACATGGTTAAATTAGTTTATTAATTAGATTTATTTCGATGTTTAGTTGAAAAATATAGTGTCCCCAACTGAGCACGCCAAGCCAGAGGCAACAGTGGCAAGGAAACCAAAACCCCATTAGGTGACCTAATGGAGAAAAATAAACCTTGGGAGAAACCAGGCTCAGTCGGGGAGCCAGTTCTCCTCTGGCCAATTTACAAACAACGTATTATTATTATTATTCTGGCTGCTTTACAGGTCAGAGGTCATAATAGATCGGAATATTCAAAGGACCGAAGGCAACACGCTGGAGACGGGTTTATTGAGGATGATGTTGATTAAATAATTATTAAAGTGCAATATTCGAATGATCGGAGGCAACACGCTGGAGACGGGTTTATTACGGATGACATATCGATTTAAGTATTATTTAATGGTAATATTCGAACAATCGGAGTCATCACACTGGTGACGGGTTTATTTAGATGCCGTGTCGATGAGGCAGTTGCAGGGGGAGGATAATTGACACGGTCTCTGCAGACACTTCGGGGTCCTGTGTTGGTCTTCTCTGGTCCACCATCTGATTAGGATACGGCCCGGATCTGGCTGACTGCAGTAAACCTCGGGATAAAACAGAGAGAATATCATTAGCGTAGATGCCATTCTTCTGATGATGTAACGAGTACATCAGGTGTTATGGGAAGTGTTCCCGGTTCCGGCTGACCTAGTTAATGCAGCCTAACAATCAATTAATTGAAAAAGTGTTTTATGTGTATGCCACAGTAAAGAGATGTGTTTTTAGTCTAGATTTAAACTGACAGAGTGTGTCTGCTTCCCGAACAGTGCTAGGAAGACTGTTCCAGAGTTTAGGAGCTAAATAGGAAAAGGATCGACCGCCTGCAGTTGATTTGGATATTCTCGGTATTAACAACTGGCCAGAATTTAGAGATCGCAGTAGACGTGATGGAGTATAATATGTTAAGAGCTCGCTCAAGTATTGGGGAGCTAAACCATTTAGTGCTTTGTAAGTAATAAGCAAGATTTTAAAATGTATGCGATGTTTAATAGGTAGCCAGTGCAATGTTGACAGAACTGGGCTAATATGGTCATACTTCCTGGTTCTAGTAAGTACTCGAGCTGCTGCGTTTTGGACCAGCTGGAGTTTATTTATTAAGCGAGCAGGGCAACCACCCAATAGAGCATTACAATAATCTAGCCTTGAGGTCATGAACGCATGAACTAACTGTTCAGCATTTTGCATTGAGAGCATGTGCCGTAATTTTGATATATTTTTAAGATGGTAGAAAGCAGTTTTACAGATGCTAGAAACGTGGCTTTCAAACGAAAGATTGGTATCAAAGAGCACACCCAGGTTCCTCACTGACGACGAAGACTTGACAGAGCAGCCATCAAGTGTTAGACAGTATTCTAGGTTACTACTTGTGGAGCTTTTTTGTCCAATAATTAAAAATTCTGTTTTTTCTGAATTTAGTTGCAGGAAATTACCAGTCATCCAATGTTTTATGGCGGCTATGCATTACGTTAATCTTGTGAATTGGTAAATTTCTTCAGGGCGTGAAGAAATATAGAGCTGAGTATCGTCAGCATAACAATGAAAACTAATGCCATGCTTCCTAATAATATCTCCCAGTGGTAGCATGTACAGGGTGAAGAGTAGCGGTCCTAGCACTGAGCCTTGTGGTACTCCATACTGAACTTGCGATCGGTGTGACATCTCTTCATTTACTGCTACAAACTGATAACGGTTCGCATAGGTATGATTTAAACCATGATAAAGCAATTCCACTAATACCTACATAATTTTCGAGTCTATTCAAAAGAATGTTGTGGTCGATGGTATCAAATGCAGCGCTAAGATCGAGTAACACTAATAGAGAGATACAGCCACGATCGGATGATAAGAGTAAATCATTTGTAACTCTGATGAGAGCAGTCTCAGTACTATGATACGGTCTAAATCCTGACTGGAAATCCTCACAGATACCATTTCTTTCTAAAAAGGAACATAATTGTGAAGACACTGCCTTTTCAAGTATTTTTGACAGAAAGGGTAGATTTGAGATTGGTCTATAATTGACTAATTCTGTAGGATCAAGTTGCGGTTTTTTAATAAGTGGTTTAATAATAGCCAACTTAAAAGTTTTCGGTACATATCCTAATGACAAAGATGAATTAATGATATTAAGAAGAG
This sequence comes from Romanogobio albipinnatus, assembly GCA_023566225.1. NCBI lineage: Eukaryota > Metazoa > Chordata > Actinopteri > Cypriniformes > Gobionidae > Romanogobio > Romanogobio albipinnatus. Next base: position 34,583,417 of record CM042254.1, on the reverse strand, counting down.
GATCTATGACCTCTGGTAGCATCTCTTTTAATAGCCTAGTCGGTACAGGGTCAAGCATACATGTTGTTGATTTTGATGATTTAACGAGTTTAGCCAATTCTTCTTCTCCTATAGCAGTAAATGATTGTAATTTTTCCTCAGTGACACTACAATGCTCTGTCTGATGTGATACTGTAGTAGACGGCTGCATGGTTAAAATTTTCTTCCTAATATTATCAATTTTACATGTGAAGAAGTTCATAAAGTCATTACTGCTGTGCTGTTTACAATCATCAGAAGTTGAAGCTTTATTTTTGGTTAATTTAGCCACTGTATCGAATAAATACCTTGGGTTGTGTTTGTTTTCTTCCAAGAGAGTCGAGAAATAAGCGGATCTAGCAGTTTTTACGGCCTTTCTGTATGCGATCATGTGCTCTTTCCACGAATTTCGAAAGACCTCTAGTTTTGTTTTCTTCCAGCTGCGCTCCATTTTTCTGGCTGCTGTTTTAAGGGCCCGGGTGTGCTCGTTGTACCACGGCGTTGGACTATTTTCTTTAATCTTCTTTAAGCGCAGAGGAGCAACTGTGTCTAAAGTACTGGAAAAGAGAGAGTCAATAGTTTCTGTTGCAACATCGAGTTCTTCTATGCTATCTGGGTTGCTGAGGAGATGATACTGATGAGGAAGAGTATTTAAAAAGCAATCTTTAGTAGCGGCAGTGATTGTCCTGCCATTTTTGAAACGAGGGGGCGGCTTTGCAACTTTAGCTAAATTAAGTATACAAGATACTAAGTAATGATCTGAGATGTCATCGCTCTGCTGCAGAATTTCAACGGTATCAACATTAATTCCATGTGACAATATTAGGTCTAAAGTATGATTATGGCGATGAGTGGGTCCTGACACGTGTTGCCTAACTCCAATAGAGTTTAGTGTATCTTTAAATGCTAATCCTAATACGTCTTTTTCGTTGTCTACATGGATATTAAAATCACCAACAATTAGTACTTTATCTACGGCCAGTACTAATTCTGATAGAAAGTCAGCAAATTCTTTGATAAAGTCTGTATTATGCCCTGGTGGCCTGTATACAGTAGCTAACACCAATGTTGAACGGGTTTTGTCATGTACACTACATAGCGTTACATAAAGCACCAAAACTTCGAAGGAATTATATTTGAAACTAGACTTCTGAGTAATACTGAAGATATTATTATAAATTACAGCAACCCCTCCCCCTTTACCTTTCAGACGCGGCTCATGTTTATAACAATAATCTTGGGGGGTGGACTCATTTAAGGTAATGTAGTCGTCAGGTTTTAGCCAGGTTTCTGTCAAACAGAGCACATCTAGATTATTATCTTTAATAATATCATTAACAATAAGCGCTTTTGGGGAAAGGGATCTAATATTCAGCAACCCAAGCTTTATCAATTGTTCATCTGTATTATATCTTTTGTTTATTTGTTGGACATCAATTCAATTTTTACTGTTGAATGGTTTTGATGTTTTTTTGTATTTACTAATTCGGGGAACAGACACAGTCTCTATATGATAATATCTCGGTGAAAGAGTCTCTATGTGCTGGGATTTATCTGACTCCGGTGACGTGAGACAGCTAGCAGACGGTCGGTTTAGCCAGTTTGTCTGCTTCCTGACCTGGGCCCTAGTGAGTCAAGGTGATAGTGTAGACTTATATGTTGAACTTTATTCTTGTACAAACACACGCTGTATTAAGCAGTACATAAAGTATTACATGACAATAATGTCTCTGAAACCTCTGTGCATTGCCAAATATTGCATTTATTTCACTTCAGCTGATAAAGTATGCAAACACAGCGCGAGCGTCACTACGGGAAGCAGAAAGTGTCCGACTTCACGTCTCTGTTTGCAGCTCCTCCCCGCCTGGACGCGGCTACTCTCGCCGATCAGTTGAATCCGGCCGCAGCCGATGTCGAACACACCTTTAGGCTAAATGAAGCTTCGAAGTGTTTCATCAGGTGGCGTCTCCCGAAACTGCGTTGATTAAAGGGGGCGGGAACAAACCACACAGTCACACATCTGTCTGAACCTAATTCACCACAGTTTAAAAGTGAAGTTAATCCAACTTCACCTTGTGGGTTTTTGTGAGAGGAGAGAGATTTTGTGATAGCAGTGATTTTGTGATAGCAGTGAGATTTATAGTGCGCTTTGGTTAGTTATATTTAGGCTAGATTTAAATTAGATATATTGACTGATAGGTATAGACAGTGACATATAGTTAGGATAGATATAGTGACACATTCATATAGGCTAAGTTAGATAGTGACAGATAGATAGCACAGCATAAGTTAGATATATAGAATTATATAGATTGTTGGGAAACCGGTATCGTTCCCGTTCCTGATTAACCCTTAAAATACAATGTTACCATTGCAAGTAAGCAGTCTTTTGCTGTCAGGTCAGAATTAGGCCTAAACCTAGCTCGTTTCAATATACCAGCAATCTAGTGATATGAAACCAATATCCTCAAATGAACAATATAAAATCAATAAACAGTCAATAACCTTTTTAAATAAGATATTGCTTACCCTCCAGCAGAATCTCTCCTCGAAGGTTGGTTGATTTTTGGGCCTTGTAAGACGTAATAAACGTGCTCTTTCTATTCTTTAAAGAACTGTCTTTTTAAGCTGAAGTAAAGACTATAAAACCATACTTTGTCTTTATAAAATGAAAATGTATTTATACAAAAGATAAAAGTACTGGTTATACAATGACAAAAAATTGATTAGCAAAATATCAAAAGGTTATAGATTATAATACTTCAGCTTAGCCCATCTCAACAGACAATTGTGTATGAGTGGATCAGTATACAGGTAGTTACCTTGTATGCAGTTCAAAGCAATAGATGTAAGAAATAACTTGTTCTCGTCCGAGCAATTCAAGTTAAAATAATACAGCAGAGCAGTTAGAGCAAAATATTCATAGAGAATACAATTCTCCTATGAAGGTACATCAATCCAGCAAAACCAAAAAGAATGCACACCGAGGAATAATCAGGCAGTCGTATTTATACAGCATCAAATTGTGTTGTAAGCATCTGGGTTTTTCCAGACAGGAACTAAAGTTCATCAATAACGGAACACAAGGCTTTTGCAGACACCTTGTGTGTCACGGTTTATGAATCTGCTGTCTCATTTCTGTTATGTGTGTGTGTGTGTCTGCGTGTGGGTGTGGTTACTCATTGTGTTCGTTATTGTCGCCAGCTGTGTTCAATCCCCGTTCCCTTTATATGTTCAGTAATTCCCATCTCATGTTGTCAAATCGTTGTGGTTTTCCCCGGTGTCGTGTCGTGTCCTGGTTCCCGTGTCTGCTCTCATCTCCTCGTGTTTGGATCTTGTTCTTCGTGGACCCGCTTCGTGTGTCTTCACGCTGTCTGGATTGTTATTGTTCCTGGTTCCTGAGCACGCCGATCACCACGCACCGGGTTGCCCACTGAAGTCCCTGCGTAATTTTTTCCCATGCTGAGTGTTTGTTTCCCCGACCTGTGTTATTCTATATTGTCATCATTAAACCTTCTTTCACTTGCATTTGTATCCGTCTCTGTTTCACCACAGAACGATCTGACCAACTATGGATACAGCAAGTGCGGCCAGTTTGAATGACTTTCTCACGCATAGCGTCACCAGAATGGATCAACAAGGAGAGGAGATCGCTAACACAGGTCGCGCGGTTCAAGCACTCGTGACGCAGGTGTCCGAGCTCACCCAACAGCTACAACTTCTTCGTGTTCCCACTGCGCCACCCACACCGCCCGTTCAGCCCTCACCGTCTCTGCAGGAGAATCAGCCGGAACCTCGTCTGCCCACACCTGAGAAATATTCAGGTGAGCCTGAGTATTGTAGGGCTTTTCTCACAGCATGTTCCATGCACTTTGCGTTGCAGCCTCGGACCTTTTGCACTGAACAGTCTAAAGTGGCGTTCGTGTTGACACTTCTGTCAGGGAGGGCGGCTCTCTGGGGAACGGCGGTGTGGGAGAACCAAAACATCTGCTGCACCTCGTTCCAGGCACTCTCCATGGAGATGAGAAGAGTTTTTGATCGAGCGGTAGCGGGTAAGGAGGCGGCCAGATTACTTGCTGATCTACGTCAAGGTAATGGCTCGGTGTCGGATTATTCCATCCAGTTCCGCACCCTGGCCGCAGAGTGCCATTGGAACGAGGAGGCGCAGTGGGACATGTTCCTGCATGGGTTGGCTGACCGCGTTCAAAAGGAGATTTACATCCTGGACCTTCCCAAGACCCTGGATGGCCTGGTGGAGCTGGCGCTGAGGGTTGACGCTCGTCTAAATCGTGTGACCGCTCAGGTACAGCAGAGTCGACTCCAGTACTACAATGAGAACCCACGAGCCAGCGGCGGGAGCGCGGTCAGCCCAGTCTCAGATCATGAACCCATGCAGGTGGGGAGAGCTCGGCTTTCCCGGGAGGAGAGGGAGAGGCGGAGATCCCAAGGACTCTGTCTTTACTGTGGCAGGCCTGGCCACTTTCTCTCTTCATGTCCGGTAAAAGAGCAAGCCTGGTAGTAAGTATGAGGCTACTATCGGGTGGGATCTCCGCCGAGAAGACCTCATCACCATCATCAACCCTCCTCCCGGTAAGACTGAAGTGGGCAGCTTCCACGCACCGCACTCAAGCACTTCTGGATTCGGGAGCAGAGGGTAATTTTATGGACTTTGGACTTGCACACAGACTCCAGATTCCCATCACTTCTCTCACTCACCAGATTTCCGTCAACGCACTCAATGGACAACAACTTCCTAGAATCTCCCACTCTACTGAACCCCTCACACTCATTACTTCTGGCAACCACACTGAAATCATCTCCTTTTTACTCATGGACTCACCACTAGCACCAGTGGTTTTAGGGCACCCATGGCTCACTCTTCACAACCCCCGTATCGACTGGCACAATCATTCCATTTCCGCTTGGAGTAACCGTTGTCATGAGTCATGTTTGTTGTCTGCTTGTTCGTCTGTGTCTGGTTCTGTGTTTCAGAGTGAGGCAGCGGATTTGTCTAACGTGCCCGCGGAGTACCTCGACCTGAAGGAAGTGTTCAGTAAGTCTCGTGCTGCTTCTCTTCCTCCGCATCGTTCCTATGACTGTGCGATAGATCTACTGCCAGGTAAATCTCCGCCTAAGGGCAAACTTTACTCTCTTTCTGTTCCCGAGAGGGAGGCCATGGAGAAATATATTTCTGGTTCTCTAGCCTCTGGGTTCATCCAGCATTCCTCTTCTCCTGCGGGGGCGGGGTTCTTTTTCGTTGGGAAGAAGGATGGCTCTCTGCGACCTTGTATTGATTACCGAGAGCTGAACAACATCACGGTAAAGAATTCTTATCCTTTGCCATTGATGTCTTCAGCTTTCGAGAGGTTGCAGGGAGCATCCATTTTCACGAAACTGGACTTACATAATGCATATCATTTGGTTCGCATCAGGAAGGGGGATGAATGGAAAACCGCTTTTAATACCCCTAGGGGGCACTTTGAATATTTGGTTATGCCCTTTGGGCTTTCCAACTCCCCAGCGGTTTCCCTAGCACTCGTTAATGACGTGTTGAGAGACATGGTCGATCAGTTCATATATGTTTACCTGGATGACATATTGATTTTTTCTTCGTCTCTCCAGGAACACGTTCAACACGTCAGACGAGTGCTCCAGAGACTGTTAGAGAATGGGCTTTTTGTCAAGGCGGAGAAATGCACGTTTCATGCACAGTCTGTTCCCTTCCTAGGGTACATCATCTCTTCTGAGGGAGTGCGCATGGATCCTGACAAGGTTAAGGCTGTGGTAGATTGGCCAAGTCCTGATTCCCGTAAGGCCCTACAGCGGTTTCTGGGGTTCGCCAATTTTTATCGGCGTTTCATTCGCAATTTCAGCCAACTAGTCGCACCTCTGACTGCCTTGACCTCCCCCCGAACGACGTTCAGGTGGTCGAACACTGCCGAGGCAGTGTTCGCCAACCTCAAAAGTCGCTTTGTTTCGGCTCCCATTCTTGTCACCCCTGATTCCACACGTCAGTTCGTGGTGGAGGTCGACGCGTCAGAGGTGGGAGTAGGAGCAGTGCTTTCACAACGCGCTTCCTCAGACGACAAGATGCATCCCTGCGCGTTCTTTTCTCATCGACTATCGCCTGCTGAACGTAATTATGACATTGGTAACAGAGAGTTGTTGGCAGTCAAGTTAGCGTTGGAGGAGTGGCGTCATTGGTTAGAGGGTTCTGGGGTACCCTTTATCGTTTGGACCGATCACAAGAACCTTGAATATATTAGATCTGCTAAAAGACTCAACTCCAGGCAGGCTCGGTGGGCACTTTTTTTCGGACGTTTTGACTTTGTTCTCTCGTACCGCCCGGGTTCCAAGAACATCAAACCCGACTCTTTATTTGACCCGATTTTTGATCCATCCGAACGCCCGGTGACTCCCGAGTGCATTTTACCTGAGAAAGTAGTTATCTCCACACTTATCTCCAAAGTAGTTATCTATGGGAGGTCGAGTCGAAGGTCAAGACGGCTTTAGAAGGGGTAACGCCTCCGCCCGGTTGTCCGACGTTATTCGGTGGGGTCATTGCTCCAACGTGGCTTGTCATCCGGGAGTGACTCGCACCAGTTATTTAGTTAAGCAACGATTCTGGTGGCCGTTAATGGCTCGCGACATTCATGATTTTGTTTTGGCTTGTTCTGTATGTGCCACTGGTAAGACATCTAATCGACCTCCGGATGGGTTACTTCGACCGCTGTCTGTCCCTTCGAGACCCTGGTCCCACATCGCGCTAGATTTTGTCACCGCCCTCCCGCCCTCCAAGGGCATGACAGTTGTTTTAACCGTAGTGGACCAGTTCTCGAAGGCGGCACATTTCATTCCCTTTCCCAAATTACCTTCAGCCAAGGAGACAGCGGTCGCGGTCATTGATCATGTCTTTCGGTTACATGGCCTCCCGACGGACGTGGTCTCTGACAGGGGTTCCCAATTTGTGTCCAAATTTTGGCAGGAGTTCTGTAAATTATTGGGGGCCACGGTCAGTCTGTCTTCGGGTTATCATCCCCAGACCAATGGTCAGTCTGAGCGAGCCAACCAAGATCTTGAGAGAATGTTGCAATGTTTGGTAGCCAAGAATCCTTCGTCCTGGAGCCAACAACTTTCTATGATGGAGTACGCCCATAACTCATTACCAGTGTCATCTACGGGCCTCTCTCCGTTTAAGTGTAGTTTAGGGTACCAGCCACCAATTTTTCCGAGTCTGGAATCCGAAGTCGCGGTCCCCTCTGCTCACGCTTTCGTCCAGAGGTGTCGCTGCACTTGGACTAGAGCCCGTGAGACTCTACTCCAAGTGGGGGGGCGCATGAAGGCCAAGGCCGATCGCCACCGGTCAAAGCCTCCCGTATACGTCGTGGGTCAAAAAGTGTGGCTTTCTACCAGAAATATCCCCCTCCGTTCCGTTTCTAACAAGTTAGCTCCCAAATTTATCGGCCCGCTTCCTGTCACCAAGATTATTAGTCCGGTGACAGTCCGACTCAAACTCCCTCCAGCGTACAGGAGAATTCACCCCGCCTTTCATGTGTCTAAAGTCAAGCCCGTGTTTTATTCTCACATTAATCCGCCAGCCCCGGTTCCCCCCCCCGCCGCGACTCGTAGATGGGGAACTTACTTATTCGGTACGTCGTATTCTGGACTCGAGACGGAGGGGACGCGGATTTCAGTACTTGGTGGACTGGGAGGGCTACGGTCCGGAGGAGAGAAGTTGGGTTCCTGCTAGAGACATCTTGGATCACTCCCTTATCAATGATTACAATCGACAGGTAAGGTTGTCTGGGAACGCCAGGAGGCGTTCCTAGGGGAGGGGGTACTGTCACGGTTTATGAATCTGCTGTCTCATTTCTGTTATGTGTGTCTGTGTGTCTGCGTGTGGGTGTGGTTACTCATTGTGTTCGTTATTGTCGCCAGCTGTGTTCAATCCCCGTTCCCTTTATGTTCAATGTTCAGTAATTCCCATCTCATGTTGTCAGATCGTTGTGGTTTTCCCCGGTGTCGTGTCGTGTCCTGGTTCCCGTGTCTGCTCTCATCTCCTCGTGTTTGGATCTTGTTCTTCGTGGACCCGCTTCGTGTGTCTTCACGCTGTCTGGATTGTTATTGTTCCTGGTTCCTGAGCACGCCGATCACCACGCACCTTCACCGGGTTGCCCACTGAAGTCCCTGCGTCATTTTTTCCCATGCTGAGTGTTTGTTTCCCCGACCTGTGTTATTCTATATTGTCATCATTAAACCTTCTTTCACTTGCATTTGTATCCGTCTCTGTTTCACCACATCGTGACCATCACCCCTCAGCTGGCGATGTCGACTTCAGCAGTTTTTTCCATGTGTGTGTGTGTATGCATCCGGAAGTGTGTTTGTAAGTTCATCAAAGTTCATTAAAATCATCCCGAACACCCCCTCTTGAATTTACGGACATACTTTTACCAATCTCAGGGTATATTACATCCAATTTGTCCAGTTTAACATTAAAAACATAAACAGTCGGAAATACATAATCCAAACAACACTCATGAAATCGACACCTAGTTTCAGACTCTTGACATAAGAACCCAATCACAACAGTCCCGTACTGCGCCGACAAATTCTTCACCTCACCGTCTCACGGTACCAAGTCTGGCACAGACATCCAGCGGAATGAGTTCCTCTTCCTTGGGGCTCGATCCATTATCCTCAGCACTTAAGGAGATAAAGCCAACTCGGCACCACTCTCCAATAAGCCTCCGTCCACCATTGTCGGCACCCAGTGGGCCCGAGACAGACGTTGGAAGCAGAGCTGTTGGACCGATCACATAGACTAAGACAATTTGGCCGTTACCACGTGCCTGTCTTTCAGTCTACAAAACCCAGGAACTACCATTCCTTTCCACTCGCAGGTTTAAACTTCGGCGCAGCACGTGCCCGTCTACCTATCAAAAGCTCAACCACTTCGTTTAAGTTTACAATTATCCATTTCATGGCAAGAATAAAACTCATTGCCTGGTAATCAAAATTATGAGTGCTCTTTGGGTCAGTAAAATCCACTATTGCTTTATAAAACGTTATAGTTCTTTTTTCAGCCATGTAATAACCCCGTTTAATTACACACTCGTTATACATAAAAAATGTTATACATAAACACAAAAATGTTATATATAAAAACCTCTCTTTTATATACTTCTAGGCTCAATGCAGGCCCGGTTCTAAGCACCTATAGAAGGGTGGGCTGGCAGGTTGGCTTTTTTTTTTTTTTGGTTGGGTTTACTTTTTTTTTTTTCGCGACCCATAAACTATAGGCCTACAGCCATTTACATTCAAACAAGTCAAGCCAAGCATAAGAAAAGCCTACTTGTATACAATTGGTAATTTGACTCTATTCTCTAGATGGCACAAATTCATCTCAGCACTTTTCCACACAAACGCTTTTGATTATTGATGCGTATTCGCAACATTCTGCACTAATTTGATAGCTAGACCTATATATGGGAGGCTAATTAACTGGTTAACCAACCAACAAGAATTTTAACCAAATAATCGTTTGGTTGGAAAAAAAAACACAAAAAAAACCCAGGTAAGTCATGTATAAGTCACATTTGATTGCATTCAGAAATAATACCGGTAAAAGTACTACAAACATTATAAACACTACAAACATAGCTATAGGTTATTTTATTTCCCCTCACTCCACAACAAATTGTAAGGAGTAGGAATATGTTGTGGCCCCTTTAAGAGCTGCGCGCTCCCTGTTGAACTGCCTGCGCTGTATGTGCGCACTGCGCCTCCAGCACTCCCATGTATGCGGGTTATTTTCTGTTGCTCAAATCAAGTTGTTTTGTTGATTAAGTAATGCTAGCGTTTGTGACGGACTGTTACGTGAGTTTCACGGGGAATAAAGTGGAGCTGTGAAATGTCCATCGCCTCCATGTCTACAAATAACCTAACTCCAGTTAAGTGAGCTATCTCGATTTTCCTCTGGACACAATGCGTTACAACATCCTTTAAATGTAACGGTATTCAGAACAGATCATTAATTAAAAAAAAATATATATATATATATATATATATATATAAAACCAAAACAAAATTAATGAGAATCTGAAAGTAACCAGCGCTCACGATTATTTATTATAGGCTTTGTTCACTCATGTCCCAATACTGATGGAAAAATCATCCTCTTCACATGCGCAAAAATGTGAAAACATAAAATAGCCTACTCCGTCATTTTGGTCATCCAGATAATAAGAGTAGGACATCGTTCAAAACTGCAAAGTGTTTACTTACATTGTGCTATTGTAAAATAAAGAAAACAAGATGTGCAAGATTGTTTGAGGAGCGCGGTGCCTCACGATAATGAACAAAACTCAACAGCACTGTCGCAGTTCCCTTACGAGAGTACTCTCGTATTGCGTTTTGCTAAAACGCTTATGGGGGAATTCCTTTCCTCGAGATATTGAAGCAAATTTTTATCCAAAAATACCTTTTACACGCAGTGCAGCTGCACAACTCTCAGCAGGAAGCAGCTGCGTGCTGATTGGCTGTGCCGCTGCAACTGCAGCAACCTATAGCGAGACCGTGGGGCGGGACGGACCAATCAGGTCCTACCAAATTCCCGCCACAAGGGGCAACAGCATTTGCATAGCCTAGGGTATATAAGACCCGCTCTCGCAAGGTTAGTAATTCTTCTGTAATTCTTCTTCAGCGACTTGCTATCGTTGAGCTCCGGATCGAAGCCTGCCGTCGACACGCACCCAGCGGAACACGCGGCCTGAGGACGTCGGATTCTCCGCCTTCAGCCTGCCTTCCAGCTGCGCCATCCGGCACATATCCTTTTATTACCTTTTCTGTGTTCATTCAAAAAGAGCCGAGACGTTGTTTCAAATGTCTCGTTCCTGCGCCTCGTGCAGAGGCTTCATCGCGGACGAGGATCAGCACATCATCTGCGTGTCATGTCTCGGACGAGATTGCACTCAACCAGGGCGGCTGCCCTGAGTGTGACGAGCTGGCGCTGCAGACCCTTCGGGCTCGGCTCGCCAGCTTCGACTCGGATCCCGTCCCGTGTTCCCAGCCTCTGGAGCCACGGAAGAAAAAACGTTGCGACCAGAGGCCACCGGAGCGCTCTGACGAGCACACGCCGGGCATGTCCCCGCGTGCCTCGCCATCGCCCGTGTTGTTCGTCAAGGAGCAGCACAGCCCCCCTCGCAGGGCGGCCACTGCTGTTTCGTTCGGCGGACCGGAGGAGGAAGAGGATGACAGCCTTTCCCTTGCTGCATCCGGAAGCGGGTGGTCGGACGCCGCCTCGGAGCACGCCACTTCAACACGGACGGCTAGCGTCATAACCTCGACCACGACTCTGAGCTTATGCGCTTGCTCACCATGGCCGTGGACGACCTTGGCATTGACTGGTCTCAGCCCGAGGAGCCCACGAGAAGCCGATTGGATGAGTGGTATTTCGAAAACCGCCGTCAACCGACCGCTCAAAGACCCGCTTCTTTCCAGAAGTCCTAAATCTAGTTAGAAGTCTAACTAAATCGTGGAAGGCGCCATATTCTTCTCGCGCCAAATCCTCTTTTTCTCCAGCGCTCTCGGTAGTCGATGGCGCTCAGGAAAAGGGATATCAAGCCCTTCCTCCCCTCGAGGGAGCTGTCGCAGCACACCTTTACCCGCCCTCCGCCAGAGGATGGCAGTCAAAGACCGTGCACCCTTCCAAAGCCTGCCGCACTACGTCCAGCCTCGCTGGTCGAGCATTCGCCTCCGCCGGCAAGGCACTCCATGGCGGTGCTTCAGGTCTTCCAGGCCAAACTACTCCGTTCCTTGGACGAGTCTGTTCCTGATAGCGAGGCTCTGAAGGATCTGCGCGGCGCCACTGACTTGGCCCTGCGCGCCACCAAGGCCAATGCTCAGGCGATCGGCAGATGCATGGCCAGCCTGACGGTGTTGGAGCGCCATTTGTGGCTCAACTTAACTGAAATGAAGGACATGGACAAGACCGCTTTCCTGGACGCGCCCATTTCGCCTTCAGGATTGTTTGGTCCCGCCGTGGTTGGGTTCACAGAGCGCTTCACTGAAGCACAGAAGGCTTCGCAGGCAATGCGACATTTCCTGCCCAAGCGTTCCAGCTCCTCCGCTAGCCGTCAAGCTAAAGCTGGACCAGCCCATCCCACCAAGGCGCCGCCTTCAGCTCGGCAGCCTCACGCGGCTTCCAAGCCCGGTCAGCGTTCCCGCTCTACGAGCCGCAGCAGACCGCCGGAGCGTCGAGGTCCACGACCCAGTAATGTGTCGAAACCTGAGCCTCCGAAGCCGTCCTAGCCAGAGGTATGAAGAGAGGGTGGATAGTGCCCGCTTCGGCCGGTGCACCGCCTCGCTCTCTTTTAAAACGTCCCCCAGCTCCCTTCAAGGCAGCTGGGAACGTCACATTCACAGCCAACGAGCCCGCTCGCCTGTACACAAAAGCTGTTTTTACGGCGACCCATATGAGTCACAAAAAGAGCTTTTTCTCTGTAGGCAGTGTGCCAGCATTAAAGCATGTACCCCTACACCCAAGCACTTCCCCATGTTCCCCAGCCCCCTGCACTCAGGTGGCTGGAAACACTATTCTCACAGCCAACGAGCCCGCACTCAAGCGTGCTCGCCTGTACACAAGCACCAATACTTTATCTTCCCCGGCCCCCTGCACTCAGGCGGCGGGAAACAATTCCCTCATAAGCGCCAACTTGGCGCAAGGTTATCGGGCCACCGAGTCCCTGTTACTCAGCGACTCGCCCCACAGATTAATTCAGCCCCTGGCTTCGAAGTCCGAGGCCTGGCGGGCCATTCCCGGCATTTCGAAATGGGTGTTGAACATAATAGAACGAGGTTACTCGCTACAGTTTGCTCGCAGACCACCGCGCTTTCGCGCCGTGGAAGAGACAACGGTGAGAAGCGACAAAAGTCACGTGCTTCAAACCGAGATATCAAAACTGTTAATAAAGGGAGCGGTGGAAGCCGTACACCCCTCACAGAGCGAGTCGGGCTTTTACAGCAGTTACTTCCTTGTACCAAAAAAGGACGGTGGTCTCAGACCCATCCTAGATCTCAGACATTTGAACAAAGCCCTTATGAAGCGCCCGATCAGAATGTTGAGAATGAAACAAATCCTCGCGCACATTCGCCCGGGAGATTGGTTTTTCACTGTGGATCTAGAGGATGCCTATTTCCACATACGAATAGCCCCCCATCACAGGCCATTCTTGAGATTCGCCTTCGAGGGGAAAACATACCAATACAAGGTGCTACCTTTTGGTCTATCTCTAGCCCCTCGCACGTTTACAAAGTGCATGGAAGCGGCGCTAACCCCGCTGAGACTTCGGGGAATGAGAATTCTCAACTATCTCGACGACTGGCTCATAATAGCTCAGTCAGAGATACAGCTATTAACCCACAGATCTTGGCTTCTCAACCATTTACAATGCTTGGGACTCAGAATCAACGTGGCAAAGAGTTTATTGTTTCCCACACAGAAAGTTTCGTTTCTGGGAACAGTATTGGACTCGCTGCAGATGAGCGCGCGGCTGACGTCACAGCGCGCGCTCTCTGCTCAGAACCGAGCGGTTTCCCTCAGGTCCGGTGCACACATTCCTCTCAAACACTTTCAGAGGATGTTGGGTGTCATGGCCTCGGCGGCGCCAGTTCTCAGACTGGGTCTGTTGCACATGCGCCCCCTACAGCGCTGGCTGAATCGCCGCGTTCCAGCTCACGCATGGCTTTCGGGCCGATTGCAAATCAAGGTAGACCACAGCTGTGTGCTGGCTCTGGCTCCTTGGAAAAATCCCGTCTGGTACAAGACTGGCGTGAGTTTGGGCACTGTTACGAAGTGGAAAGTTATCTCGACAGATGCATCCAACCTAGGTTGGGGAGCCCTTCACGAGGGCAGGCCGATCTCCGGTCTCTGGTCAGACTCGGAGAAGTGCCTTCATATAAACTGTCTAGAGATGAAAGCGGTCACGATATCGCTAAGAGCTTTCCTTCCGTACATAAAACACCACCATGTCCTGATCCGAACGGACAGCAGATCGGTGGTAGCCTATATAAATCGCCAAGGCGGTCTGAGATCTATCGACCTGCACTCAATGGCGGAAGAAGCCCTAATATGGGCAGAGCACAATCTGAGCTCGCTGAGAGCGACTCACGTGCCAGGCATTCTGAATTTGGGCCCGGACATGCTGTCCAGGGGCAAAGTGTCCCCTGCAGAGTGGTCTCTTCACCCAAATATAATTCAGATAATTTGGGGAAAGTTTGGAGAGGCAAAAGTGGATCTTTTCGCCTCACAAAACAATGCTCAATGCCGAATATATTTCTCCAACCACGAGGATGCGTTGGCCGACGAATGGCCCAACCTTCCTCTTTATGCGTTTCCCCCAATCTCAATGTTACCTCAAGTCATAGAGAGGATCAGGGAGAGCAAATGCGCTGTGCTTTTAATAGCCCCGCTTTGGAGAAATCAACCTTGGTTCTCACTGCTGAGTCAGATGTCAGATGCAGCTCCGTGGCCGATCCCGCTGAGGAGAGACCTCCTCATGCAGGCGGAACGGCAGATCTGGCATCCCCGTCCCGATCTATGGGCGCTTCATGTTTGGCCCATCAACGGGTACATGAGAACCTTTCTGTAAGCGTAATGAACACTATTACTGAAGCTAGAGGCCCCACAACTAGGCGGCTCTATTCAGGCAAATGGTCAGTCTTTTCAGACTGGTGTAAAGCGCGAAATCTGACCCCACATGATTGTGCAGTGTCAGAGGTGCTTACATTTTTACAAGAGCTTCTGGACGCGGGTCGCTCCCCCTCCACGCTCAAAGTTTATGTGGCTGCTATAGCAGCGTATCACATTCAAGTGAACGGACTGTCACTAGGAAAGAGCGATCTCATTGTTCGCTTCCTTAAAGGGGCTAGAAGGCTTCACCCACCTCGCCCCCCTTCAGTCCCTATATGGGACCTGTCCACGGCCCTGGATGCCATGAAGAGCTCTGCATTTGAGCCTCTGCATTCTGTGAGCTTAAAGCTCCTGTCACTAAAGACTGCTTTTCTGCTAGCGATTGCATCAGTTAAGCGAGTGGGTGATCTGCACGCGCTCTCTGTGAGCACTTCGTGTCTGGAGTTTGGGCCAAACGACTCCAAAGTCGTCCTCAAACCAAGACATGGATATGTACCTAAAGTGCTTTCAACTCCGTTCAGAGCACAGGTCATTTCACTTTCAGCACTTTCGTCGCAGTCAGATGAAATAGATGCTAATTTGCTCTGTCCTGTCAGAGCGCTGAGAATATACATAGAGCGTTCCGCTGCTTACAGGCAAACTGAACAGCTCTTTGTATGCTTTGGCGGCCGCACCCGAGGGTACGCGGTTACAAAGCAGACCCTGTCACGGTGGATAGTGGATGCTATATCACTGGCTTATGAGTCTAAAGATCTCAGTTGCCCCTTAGGCATTAAAGCCCATTCTACTAGAGGCATGGCCTCTTCGTGGGCTTGGTCTACTGGCATTTCTCTGAATGATATCTGTGCGGCGGCAGGCTGGGCCTCCCCGTCCACTTTTATCAGGTTCTATAATTTAGATGTTCCGGCTTTACAAGCTGGGCTTCTTGCTGTATGAACAGATTTAACCCCTTAAGGCCCGATAAGTCCGGCCTGGGTTGGATATTGTTTAAGTCATAAGCATATTCCTTATCCTTATACCTTATATTGGCCACTCATTATTCCTGACCCGGTTATGTCTGGTCTATACTTTATTGCACGAATATCGTGTTCATCCTCATTAGGGCCCGACTTAAGTCTGGCTCATTCTGAATTATTGATATCATTCTACGGGCCCACTTAGGTTGGCCTGGGTTTGGTGTCGTCGGCTTTAGAGCCGTTAAGCAAGCACGGCGTTTTGCATTGGTCCCCCATAAGCGTTTTAGCAAAACGCAATACGAGAGTACTCTCGTAAGGGAACGTTTCGGTTACTAACGTAACCTCGGTTCCCTAAGATGAGGGAACGAGTATTGCGTTTTGCTTGCCGTGTTTGCTCACTTGCTCAGGAGTCGCTTCAGTCGATTAACCTGACTAACCTTGCGAGAGCGGGTCTTATATACCCTAGGCTATGCAAATGCTGTTGCCCCTTGTGGCGGGAATTTGGTAGGACCTGATTGGTCCGTCCCGCCCCACGGTCTCGCTATAGGTTGCTGCAGTTGCAGCGGCACAGCCAATCAGCACGCAGCTGCTTCCTGCTGAGAGTTGTGCAGCTGCACTGCGTGTAAAAGGTATTTTTGGATAAAAATTTGCTTCAATATCTCGAGGAAAGGAATTCCCCCATAAGCGTTTTAGCAAAACGCAATACTCGTTCCCTCATCTTAGGGAACCGAGGTAACGTTAGTAACCGAAACGTTTTTCTTTCTTTTTGTTAATCTGTTAATTATTTAAGTCAAATATATTTCGCGAATTTATTCCTTTTATATGCCTAGACTGATTTAATGAAAACAAAATGATTCTTTTTTATTTTTAATGTAGGCCCTAACTCTAATGTAACTCCTTTTTTAAAATTATCCCGGTGACCCGCCCAAGACCGGTGCGCTCGCATCTCTTCCATACTTTTGCAGATTTCAAGCATGACGCGGCTTTATAAACGCGGCACTCATTTAAAAAAAAAGAAAGAAAGAAAGAAAACATTCTTAAAAAACTTGTCTCTATACCTGCATCGCGTTTTTAACCGCACAAACGCGTCCTGCGTGAATGGCCCTAAACTGATTAAAAGATAAACAGCGCATTTGTATTTCAGTGCTGTTATTTAAACAGTCAGCTTGCCTCGTAGCCTACATTCAGTTTACAGCATCAACAGAAGCCAAAGAGGGCAAGGGTTCAACTGAACTATGCACTTGCATTTGAAACACTTACCGGTAGCTATGTTCTAGCTCTGTCCATGCAATAAATGCACTTTCTTAAATGAGCGTGCATTTCAACTTGGCATGAATACATAAATAAAATCAGAGATGCATATTAATATTTACATGATACATATTCACGAATACAACATCTCGTAATTACCTTAATAGCACGCAAATATCTCTGCCCGTTTTCGTTCGTGTGACTGCAGCCTCTGCTTTTCTGCTACAGACTGAAGTGCGCGTAGCTTACAACGCTTATTTTCAGTTAATAAAGTAAAAATTTCTGGTGTTATTTTTGTGATTGTTTGGGGCATTCTACAGCCCTTCATCAACACCTTCAACACCGAGCCCATCTCAGATTGTTTTAATCAATGCACAAATAGTAAAAACAAATGAACACTATCAGTTCCTAAATTCTGATTGGGTGGGCAAGGCAGACGTTTGGGTGGGCTCAGCCCACCCCTGCCCATGCCTAGAGCCGGCCCCGGCTCAATGGATAACAATACTTTTCACATTCATTACAATGTCTCTCATTGCATGGTCTCTTTTGTGGTGCTCCTCCAGATGTTCGTTTATCTATAGGCACCCTATTATAACACAAAACCATAAACAAAACCACAATAACTTCATCTCATTAAAGTTTATCAGTCATAGTTCATTCGATAATAAAAAATAAAACCTAATACCCAAAAATTATCAAAAATCCCCATTGATCTAAGTCAATACAATCAAACTAGTCCATTTTTGCTCTCTGTTTTTATTTGGCCAGAATAAAAACAGAGAACAATCTATCATAACTCTATTTCATTAAAGAAACCCAACATATTTCTAATGTTTGATAATAGTCAAATAATTCCACAAGCTTGATTGATTAATCATAAAAGAAATTAAAACAAAAAAATAAAAAACAAAGCAATCATCAGATCAACATTTGTCCCAATAACGTTTCAAAACGTCAAGTCATCAGGCTTCCAAATTAGGTAAAAATCAAGACAAAATAAAGGTAACTCATGTCTCATGCCTAAGCTCAAACACATCAAAAAAAAATTGTTGCCGGTGATTATAGAAAAGCCCAGACAGCCAATAGATAATCAACCAAATGTTAATAACAATTATACTCACTATGTCTCTGTTTGCGTTTGCTTGGCAGGGCCAGACCGAACTAATGTTTGAGCAATTTGAGAAAGCCACTTCTTTTTGAAATGACTGCTGTTGCAATTCTGGAGTGATAAACCAGCATCCGAAGTCTGCCACCTTCAACTTTTCAAAAACAACATGCTTATAAGCGAGAGGAGGCCTCTCGAAATTGCACAATCTTACAGTTCCTTCAAAATTTTCCACTCGCCCCAGTCTCCATCCGCATCGGTCATCGGCAAGAGTGCCTTCCGGTCTTTTGCTGAGCTATCCATTTTCGAAATTTGACTACAAACCACTCCCAACTTAGAGAATTTTATAATCAAAATCACCAATACTGTTATCATAAAGACGACCGCCAGACAGATTAAAACTATCTTTATGTAGAACCAGGAATCCTTGAATAAGTCCCACACCGAGACAGCAAATTCGCTAACATTGTCAACAACCCACAAAATCGCTTTGGTCTGCAATTTCCAGTAAACTGTAAACAGATTCCCATTATTTGGCCTTACCAATTGAGATGAAAAATCCGCAGCAAACAAAAAATGTGGGCCCATAGAAAATCCTTCCAGATAATCGTCTACTAAATCAAAAATTCCTCCTAGTTCCTGCTGAGATTTTATCAGAGATGAAAAAGCTAATTTTTTCAAAATTTTATTTTTTGCTATCAACATCACAGGAGCCCCTGGCGTAATTAGGCTGATGTCATCCCATCCATCTCCGCTTCCAAACTTCTCCTGGCCTATTTTCACCAAATATCTAAAGGTACAAAATACATGTTCCCCCTTATGTAACCAAGTTCGATTAGGGCTAAATACTTCACCAGGAGTTTTAACGCTCCATTCGTCAAACATCTTCTTGTCGCAAGTCTGCTCGTGAGCTGGAAACCATAAATATTTAACAGACTCATCTCTCCTAAATTGGAACTTGCCAACTCCGAAATTCCAGATGCTTGACCCAATTTTGTTTACATCCTTCAGATAATCATCCGGTCTCAAGCTGTGCCTCGAAAAAGGGCTTGTTCGTTTTATATTAAACTTAGGTGAAGCAATCAATACTTTATAGTGTTATGATCCTGGTCTTTCCTCTGTCTCCCTCTTGTGGTCATTTACGCACTCACTCATCACGCTCATCCCTACTCATTATCTCTCACAGCTGTTTCCCCTTCCCGATCTATTTCCCCACCTGTTATCTCTTTTGTCTTGATTGTCTCAGCTTCTTAAAGGTCCCATGGCATGAAATTTTCATTTTATGAGGTTTTTCAACATTAATATGAGTTCCCCTAGCCTGAATATTGTCCCCAAGTGGATAGAAATGTTGATCAGTGTAAACCCGAGTTCTGGCTGTCTCTCTCTGCCTTTGAGAAAATGACAGGCCAGACGAGCCAATCCTGAAGTCTCCTGTTTTGACGTCCAAGCAGGAACGGTTACCTCCCTTTCCTCCGCCCAGAGAATCTGGCACGCCCATGCAAACACTCGAGATCATTAACGTTAATTGTGAACGAGTGAATGCTGGCAGTTTCTCAGTGTTTGGATGTACAAATGAAAACAGAAGTCTTTCTTCAGTTCCTTCTGATCTGTGATCATTGATTTTTTTATGTGTAGCTAATTATTTATTATTCGTGCACACAATGCAGCTTCTCTCTCTCCCGACAGAACGGTGTTTTCGTGTTTTCTATCTTGTGAGTCAGTGTTTTTGTACGTCCTCGTCGCGTCTACCGGTTCTAAAATGTGCATACAGTCTTTTCTGTTTAACATCAAAAGTCACATCTTTAGAGATAAACTTCACACACGCCGAAGCTCGGCCTCCAACATCCCCGACCCCCAGTACTGCATCTGGCCCACAGCGGAGGCACCAAACGTGGCGTGAGATTAAGCAGAAGAGGGTAAGCGTGAGAATATCTGGGCTAGGCTAGCCAGCTTTCCCCACAATAAACTGGATTACATTCGATTACAGCTGTTGTGTCTTTGTTTGTGCTGTGTAACGTTACTCAATGCGCGTCACTGATGCTATTCATATGATTGGAACATATCTAGAAATAATGCTATACTCAACACTTACTAACTCGTTCATCTCGACAGCTGTAATGGTACATTGCATGTGTTACAAAGTTGGTAATAATGATGAAGACGGACTCGGTGTGACTGGGACTCGTGTTTATTCAGAACTCTCAGATACAAACACAATAAACTCACAGCGCTGACTGACAGCGCTCTCATAACTCAGTAGGTACTATAAATAACTTTGTTAGCAATCACTTCGTCTCCATGATGTCCGGTTCGCGAACGAATCATTCTTTTGAATCGGTTCTTTTTAGTGAACCGAACCAGTTCACCAAATCGGACTGAATCGTTCTAAACGGTTCGTGTCTCGAGTCAGCGCTGATCCATAATTTACTAAAGTTACTAACTTTCTGACATGAGTGACAGTCCCTCCGACTAGAAATAAACTAATAACCTGAAGTATATTCTAGTAACTACAACAGTTCACCCTGAACTGAGACATGCTGAGAACTGATGAGAAGTGAACACAGGTCCATCCGTCTCTGGCAGACTCGTGCCTGCTCGTGCCTCGTTAAACCACGCCCCCTCCGCTCATTTAAAATGCAAAGATGTCAGCCAATCACAACAGTGGGCGTTTTTACTGAAGTCTCACAACAGACACGCCTCTTGAAGCAGGGCATTCAGCCACAGGGCAAACAGCAGTATTGAAAAAATGCCTTTTATTTCTAAATTATGACATTTTATGATGTAAAAATCATACTAACAATATAAGTACACCTCAGAAAACACTATAAAATAATAGAAAAATGCAATGCCATGGGACCTTTAAGTCCCTCTCCTTCTAGGTCTAGTTGTCGGATTATTATTTCTACGTATGAGAGACGTTGGTTTGTTCACCCAATCTTGTCATGTCCTGTTCGGTGTTTGTGCTTATACTGTGACTGTGTGCAGAGTACCTGTTCGGCGCCTGGCTGTTCTCCCGAGGTCTCTTACAAGGAATCATCCCTCTGTCCTCGTGGGATCCTGAGTTTTTTCCAGCCTTGTGGCAGTCTCTGTTTTGGGCTCTGTTTGCCTGACGTTTTGTTCAGTTTTGCTATTTGAGGACTTTTTCCTTTTGTTCTATTAAAGACCGTGAATTGCATCCTCCCTGGTTTCTTCATCCTCCTTACCATAACATATAGTCTATACCCGTGCTACCCCGATGTTCACTCGGTTTCAACATAGGTAAATAATATTTGGTACTCCAATATCCATGGGTCAACACTACTTTGTTTAAACCTCTAGACGAGCTATTACCTCTATATGAAATAGATATCGGGAATATTTTTCCACTTTCATATCCCTCAAATGACCTCCATTTGATTGTTTGGCTAGATATCTCATCCAAACCCATCGCTACAGGGAACACATCCCAAACTCGATACTGAAAGTTAGAAAGTCCGATCCATCTCAATGTTCCTTTATTAATACCGTCACTGTGATTACTCCATATACCTTGGTTCGTATAGGTCACACGAAGTGGACCCTCTATGGCCAAGCAACAAAGTACAATTGCTGACCAATATTGCTGATCGGAAATATTAATTAGAATATAATTCATTATCCCTGATGCATTCGCCAGCTCTATAGATAATCCAGCTCGTGGCGCATAATCCAGAGTTAGCGGGTGAAGTCTACTTCCCCCCACCCCGTTTTTCCACACGGTACCATTTATTGACCAGGTGGTGCGCTTAGGTTCCGCTTTAACCATTTCATTGCTTTGATCTTGAAAACTCATCCAATCATGCCACAGATGAATGATATCTCTGCCGTATTTTTCCATTTTTTCATTATCCCAGTTTGAGCTGCTATCTAAATAACAAATCCAGGCCCTAGTTTTACCGTATTCCGATTTACAATGTATATCTAAATTGTACCAAACCTGGTTCTCAGGCTTACTACTCAAAAATTTATTTTTAGTCAAATATGGACAAGTTTTACGATTTTCACACATTTTAAGTGGCATAACCATATTCTTACAGTCACCCAGTCCAATTCTGCATAGGCCGGTTTGGGTCTATTTTTAAACACACCCAAAATCAGTACATGTGGCTTCAAACCTATTGGCCAATAATTCTTTTGTACTGGATCGTTAAGGTCTGCATTATTCCATGCGTTTCTGGTTATTCTAACTTTATTAGTAGACCTAGTACCTAGTTTTTTATTTTGAAAACGGCTATCCGTTATATCCATAGTGACGGCTTTTTCTATGCCACTTTTTCCCATCCAGGTTTCCTCAACTACCTGAATGACCTGTTTTGCTAAACAATCCCATTTGTCCTTTTTGATATTTCTAAAATAGGACTATTCCATATTTTATATACATGCAGCATGGAAGTAAGATTAGTTATATCTGAAAGGTTATAGGCCAAACCCTTTAATCTTACATGACTTTGATTTTTTAGCCCTTTAGGCCATTGTAACCTGGTTTTGTTCCTTATTACTTTATTTCCATAAAGAACTGGCCCTTTTGGTGACACTAATACGTTTTGTACCATTACTGTTCCAAAATGATTTATCTATTTTAGCCATAAATCCTTTGAACATTTCTCTTATAATTTTTGGCCCATATATTTTGCCTTTTAGAGTTACGTTTTGTCTATAGCAAATTTTACTAACAACTTTTTCAATTTCAGAACCTGAAGCTACGCCTATTATACGATCTTTATTTTTCCACTGATAGACCCAGTCAAACTATCAAGAAGGCTATTATCAACGACACTAATGCTGAAAATAGGAACAGGCTTAAGGTTCTCCTTTTCAGCCTCAACGTCCTCTGCTTCCTCCTCAGCTTCGTCCCTCTTCTCCTCCTTTTGACACTGCAAAACAGAAAAAGAGACACAAAGAGACATAGCAACCTAATCTTTCCCTGCTTTCTGAACCAATTGGTTACTTTTCTCAGCGAGGTAGTTTTTAGGAATTACCAATCTTTCCACCTTAACCCCCTCTATGGATCTTCCAATCCCCATATAATCTGAAGTAGTTGTTAATTAGACTTTCACCTGTCACACTATACTGTTCTTCTCTGTTCCCAGTCTGACTTATACAGTCTCAGATCCTGTAAAAGTTTTCTGACAACATGCTTGGACCGTGAGGTTTGTTTCCCAGACACAGTAACTATACTCTCTTGGCACATAAATAGGGAATTCTTCCTGAAAAGACATTTCCTTTATTACATCCATTTATTAGATCATACAAAACTTTTTCCTTGTACTTTCCCTTTTCTTTATAGGTCACTAGACTATCACCGTCGTGCAATGATTCCTTCATCATCACCTTCTTCCCATAGATTCAGGTCAGTGTCTCTGGACAAAGCTTTGTCCATAACTCCCCCTTTCCGAAACCGGTCCGAATCTAACGGTATTTGTTCTCCACAAATTAACAGCCTATCCCATAAAAATGCCTTTTCTCTTTCAGAGATTAAGGCTAAGGGATTCACTTCCCAATTATTCATGATCTTTTCATGTAGGAAACACCCCAAGCTGGTATCACTTTTCCTAGTTTACCATACTCCTTCCTGGCTGGTCACAACCATCCAGCGTTTGTTCAGGAGCTTCTCACACCTCAACTTTCGAGTTGTCCTTGCTCTACTAGAATACCCTTACATTCCTGGCCCCTACGATTGTATTTCAATTTACAATCAACACAGTTTTTACAACCACAACTTCCTGTGGTTATTCCGCACTGCCAAACGATCCAATTTTGCGTTCTCTTCCTACATGCTCCACAGATTGTATTGTCTCCAATTGCACACGGCCCAATGTTCCTGTCACTACAGAACCATTTCGGCACACTTTCCACCTGCATCTTCAGCCAGGTAGGGCTTTCTCTCATCTCTCGAGGTCCTGCCCAGAGGAGCTTGCAAACATCATGTCTGCCACAGATCACACAATCAGTTGGCTTCCGTCTAACAGAGGAAGTTCCGTTACGACATTCCTCATGCCAAACCTTAACCAACAATGAATCACTAAAATCTTTAAACACCACCACAGCGCCCTCTGCTGGACACTTAACGTCCTGCTGAAAGGTCACTCTGTGTTTGTTCATTTTAGGTCTAATTTTTGCTCCCCATAAGATTTCTAATTGACCAAATTCCGTTTGCCTCAAGTCTAACAGTAGTATTTGAAGTTAATTCAACTACTTTATCTTCAGTGCCCGTTTTACTCCGAAAACGTCCCTGTTTTTGTTTAGACAATATATAAACAGATTGTCCTACCTGAAACGGATTTTTGCTTGTGTCAGCAGGTTCAGTAATTTGATTTGGCTTTGAAACCCTATAATTCAGAAAATGGATGCATTCTGGAATTAGCATATCCCAGTCTCCCAGATTTTGATTTTTAATAAACCAATTTTTACATCTCTTCACACAATTTTCAGCTATTCCATTTGAACTTGGCTGATATTTAACTGCTTTAACTAGCGTAATGCCCTGTTTTTTACAAAAATTCTCCACTTCTAGGCCTGTTAAATTATGTGCGTTATCCCCACGAACTCGTTCTGGAGGACCTCTGTATTTTATCCAGTCCTTCAAACTATTCACAACTACCGTGCTTGTAGCCTGTTGACATGGATATATTTGTGCGAAATTTGAGCAATTGTCCACTATTACTAAGAAATACACTTTTTTTTTTTTTTTTTTTTTTTTTTTAGGACGCAATGGGCCCAAATGTAGTCCACAACTGGTCTCTGGAATGTCCTCCTAACTGATGTTCACCACATCTCCCCCCTGCTCGAACTGATTGAGGACCTGGAGTCGTTGATCTGGGCGATGTACTGAAAGGAGAACAGCAGGAACAAAACACAAACCTCACCTCATCCTTCGACCATTGGCAGTTTGAGTAACTATAATTCCATAGTTGATATACTAAATTTAGTGAGTATACTAATGCTGTCCTGTATCCGTACTAATAAACAGGTTACACATTATCCTACATGTAAGAAAAGGGAAACTATGGATAGTAAACAAATTATAAAGACTATTCTGTGAGTGGTGTCTACAGAATAAAGTAATCTCTTGCTATTTCCGTCTAGTCAGTGTTGCTTGTTATAGCAGGAGAAAGCTCAGGGAGTGGTCTGCACATATTAGATTTGAGCTCAAGAGCTTTGTTAAGTCTCACCCTTTTCTGCTCTGACAGGCTAGCCTGCAGTTTGTGGATCCGGTGGAACATTTTCCCATTGTAGCCCACCCACAAAGTGTGAAGATGAGTAATAGGCTGTCACTGATATCCCACCCCCAAGTGAAAGGCACCTTCTTAGGTTTTGACTCCACAGGTGAAGCTCGGAGGCTACCTAACTGGAGACTGATCCTTGCTAATTTAGGTCCCTCAAACGAGATTTGATTCCTGAGTGACTTATCTACTTCCAAAGTATGTCCTTCAAAGGCATCCACTATTTCAAACTCCACATCATGTACATCAGCATCAAGATGGTACAGAACTACATTTTCGATGTGGAGAATTGCTCCTACAGGGATTTGAATTAGCATAGTTTCATTAGGGAGGTGTATCGGAATAGCTGCATCCTGGTGGTTATATGTCATTATGGCTTCACTAACAGGTGTATTAACTAGCCACTTATTTCCTGCTCTATCAATTTGGGTGTTAGTCTCTTCCTCCCTGTGTGTAGCAACAGCAATGCATTTGTCTTCCGTGGTTAACCTTTTAATGCCGCATAGGCCTACACTGGGGTCTCTTACGAAAGGTTTACTGGGGCACAGCCAGTGAATATCTTTGACAACAGTACACATATGTAGGTTAGGTATCAGGTACATGTCAGGATCTTCATCTTGATAAGCTATGAGTGAGGGTGTCTCAATTTTTATGTGTATATCTTGAGACCAGAACCCTACGTTCAGTACTGATTTCAACTTGTATATGTTTTTAGTGTCAATTATCGGAAGATTTAACAGGAAACCAATTTCTTTAGTCTCTGGGTTAACATGGATTGGTATAGCACTCCCCAGGCTGTAAGCTAAATGTATCTGCAGTGTTTGCATGGTTCCCTGCAATACCAGACTCAAGATATTCTTCACCAGCTCCACCGGTACCAAGTATGAAGGGATCCGGTTTAATGCTAAACTGTCAACAGTAGAGCTGACTTCTCTCAGCAAGTCTTGCATCAGTATTTGAACCATTTGCATATGGGCATAGTCATCTTGTATGACATCCACTATTCTGCCTATACTGCGGATTGTATAATTCAAAAGGGCTGTATGTTCATTCACAGCGAGGATTGTTCCCTCTAATGTTCTGTCTAACTGCTGCAGCTGCCTCTGCTGAACATAGATTTTCTCTTGTATCTCAGGCATTTCTATCTTTTATTCCACATGTTTTTCCAATGTGGATATGCTAATGCTGTTAACTGTTGAAGTGCCAACTGATAAGAGTGAGCTTAGGGCTGATGCTGCTGTTAGCAGTGTACCAAGGAAGCGCTTTGGGCGTCGAACTCCCCTTAGTTCTTCCTGTGTTATGGTGACTTTTGTAACTGTTTAAGCATGTGGATTGTGTCTAACTGATGATGATGATGTCCTGATGTCCTATGATGTCCTTGCTCCATTGGGTGACATGCCAGGGGATCCTCCCCCTTGAGGTCACATGCTTTTTGTAAACGTCAGCAGGGTCGAGCCGAAAAAAGACTCTCTGAGTGTGCACATAACAGTCAGTCACTAAAATTCCAGGGGCATCCTGAAGTATAATGCCAGTAGGAGGACCTGATTCCACTATTGGCATGGGCTGCACTGCATTGAGTACGCAGATCACTATGATTAGGCTCAGCAGGTTCATTCTGAAATTGCACATATACAGAGTGTCACTTTTCACTACTTTGTAAGCAGAGTATAACTAACAAATACCACTATGACCAGCCACAACAACTATTCAAGGGTGCACTGGCAACAATGCACTGATACAGTATAGACTTCTCTACACTGCCTGAGATCTTACACCTTAACAGAAGTTACTCCTGAGCGGTGTTCACCCCTTGTATTCCCATCTGGGGTTTGTAAGGCTTAATCTGGTTAAAGTGTATCCACTTGTACTCAGGGGATCTTTTCCCTTTTGAGATTTTAATGCGGTATGCTACTGGTGAAAGTTTTCCTACAATTTCATGAGGACCAGACCAGTTTGGGAGAAACTTTTTGGGAACACCCACTGGCTTTGTGAAGTTGAAGTACATCACCTTGTCTCCCACTTGGTATTCTGTAGAGCTGGATTTTTGATCATAGTATGCTTTCCTGCCCTCAGCACTTTTCTCCAGTTGCTCTTGTGCCCATGCAAAAGTCGACCAGAGTGCAACCACAGCATCCTCAACAAGAACATCATTAACATGTATGCCCCCCACCACTTGTGGATTATATACCGGGGTGTTAGGAAGTTCCAGGGCACACAAGAATGCATTTTTCTTTTCTAACAGCTCTAGGGGTATCCTGTTCTCATGAGCTGTGTCTGCTGACTGGGGGTTGATGATTTTCATTTCCCTCACAGCAGGAGCATCTTCACTAAGGTGAATATTCTTCAGTGTCAGCTGACTAGAGTCAGATGTCCCCTCTACCTCCACTGCCTTGCATATCTTCTGACTAGAGCTAGTCTCTTCAATGGGCCGTGGGACTCTGACTTGTGCCCACAATTGACAGCTGTGATAGTCAATTAATGATTGATAGCCTATTCAACAAATCCTGGCCAATAAGAAGCTGCTCTGTGTCAAAGCCAACAACGTAGAGAGGGTGAACTATCTTCATCTCACCAAAGGTTAACTCCACCCACACCCGCTGGTTAACAGGGGCCTGATCCTGTGTGTAGCTAGTTATCTTGATCTGACAACTCTCTACCTTAAGCCACTTACCTAGTGAGTTGGTTACTTGGGTGAGTTTTTTAAACAACCCAGGTGACACCAAAGAAATTTCTGAGCCAGTGTCTAGCAGGGCATCACATGTTAATGCACCTTCAATGTACACAGAAATATAAATTCTTCTGGCCCTGCCTCTCTGTGTCAGGTCACCAAGGAACAGACAGAGACTGGGGTTAGGTCTGCTGATATCTGATTGGTTAGGCCTCACTATCTGTTGCATGGTTCCCCCTTCCCTTGGCTCTTCCCCCCACCCTATGAAGTACACTTTAGGTGGGGGAGGGGAGGGGTCCCGGCCTAGTCATTGCTTGGAAGGAGGGTCCTTTTCTTTCTGGGATGTGTGCTCCTCTGACTTAAGGTCTTTGAGGGCTTTAGCAAGTATTTTCTGAATTTGCTTCAAGTTATCACGATCCCTTTCTTCAGTACCTTTGAACTCCTTTTTCTTCTGACTGCCCTGTTTGTGACTGTCCCTTGATTTATCTCTGAACCTTCTGTACCTTTCTTCCCTGTGTGTATGTCTGCCACCCTTGTACCCTCCATTGCCTGAGGATTTATGGCCCTGAGTGTCCTGTTGGAACTCACTAGACTTTGGCCGGGAGGGGCGACCAGAACGGGCTGGTCCACTTTGGGGAAGCTCGGAACCTTCTAGTTCAAGAGGAGGCTCCCTGTCATGTCGGAGTTCAAATACATGAGTACCTGGGTCCCTGTCTTTCTTGTCTGTGTGTAACTTCTCACTCTCCCAGGCTCTCATTGCTAGCTGTCTTAACTCTGCTGCAGTCATGTGATCAACATCTACCAGCAGGGAAAGGGATTTCCTAATTGTTGGATGCAAATTACTCACAAACAGACTTTTAAACATCACATCCTCTTCTGCCCTAGGAGAATCCGAACCAGCAAAATATACTCTGCGCAAGCGCTCATAATACTCTCTGGGTGATTCATAGCGGTTTTTCTTAGTCTGTAATGCAGAAAGCCTGGAGACAGATGGGTTTTGAAATATTGTGTATTCAGCTCTCAGGGCCCTACACAGTTCATTGTAATTACCAGAAATGGCTGGACTTTGTCTTTCCATGAAACCATGGACAGTTCGCACTGTCGTTTTCCTCAGAATGAGGAGTTTATCTGCCATAGTGGCCTCAGGGATGTATGACAGTGCATAGTTTACATCTTTAAGGTATAACTCTATGTTGCTTCCAGGGGTATCAGGATTAAACACTTCGATGTCACGTGCTAATTCCCTAAGCTGACGCAGCCTACTGTCTCTGGATGGTGCTGTACTAGGGAAGTCAGGGATGGAGCGACTAGTTTTTCCCCATACTGGAGAGTCAGAATCTACTCCATGAGGATGGCTGGGACTAGCAGTGGGGGTTGGGCCACAGGCTGCAACAGCATCACCATAGGCCTGATAGCGCTGTCTCTGTGAGGGGCTATCAAGTAAGGGATCTTTCACTGCTGGGCTGAATGAGCTGAAACGCACACTTGATGGTTCAGGGGGCATGTCCCTATTTATGTCTAACTGCTCCATTCTTTTCCCTATTTCCTCTAGTCTCTGCTCTGCGATATCAGCTTTATCTGCCCACCCTCGGGCCCTGGCAGCAATTCTGTCATGACTGTTCTGGACTTCTAATAATTTATCGTCTGCCCTAGCCAAATCATCTCTGAGTTGAACCTGAACCTGCTTTGAATCATACAGCTGTCGCTTAAACAACTGTGACTCTTCACGGGTTTCGGTATACAGTTTGTGTTCTATCTCTAAGTCCCTTTTCAAACAAGAAATTTCAGACAAGGCTGACTTTAACTCATCCTTGGCCTGTTTCTCACTCATACTTACTACTCTTAATTTGTCTGACTGTGCTGACAAATCACTTTGAGCCTGAGCTAACTGTTTGCAGAGCAGGTACAGAGACCGAACTTACACACTCATTCTTGACCTGTTCATGCTCAGTTTCTAGGTCTAGGTTTTCTTCTTTTAACCTTTTAATTTTCTCTTCTTGGCTGTCTGTAACACACTGCAAGTCTTCTTTGTCTGCAGACAACCTACTAGCTTCCACCTTTAAATGGTCATTTGCATGACGCATATCGGCCAGCTCACTCTTTAGCTCTTGGATCATCATATCCCTATCTCTTATCTGTTCATTAGCAAGGGATACTCTGTCTATTGCTTGGGTTAACTGAGCAGCCCAATTTAGTGCTAAGCTAGAGAGGAGTTTGGTTAGCGAGGCACCTTTTATGGCCTGGCCTGCTGCTTCAGCGGTTAGCTGTGTTGTTTTGAGGCTGATTTCATCATAATCTAAGCCCTTAATCATCTCTATGTAACCTGGATTCACAGCACTGGTAAGGTCTACAACCAGCTGTTCAGGTAGGGTCAATTCTGCCATTTTTGACAGATACTCTACTGCACCTAGCAACTAGCTATTCTCAGTATTTAACACAAAAGTGTTTATAGTTTGAAGTCACAGGGGCACTGTAAGTCACACCCTGACTAGTGACACGGACTCTAGCTCTTGGCTATGAGTGGTCAGAAGGAACTACCCTTATCTGACACTTATCTAAGTTCACACAGAACTCTCAAATTTTGATAGACTTACAAGGTACTTGAGCCCTTTGCTATACTTAGTAGTAGCAACTAGTTATAATTAATAATCACAACCTCTGCTAACACTATAGTTTCCTGGATGAGGAAACCCTTACCAGATCGTCTCAGGTTACAAATGTAACCATTGTTCCCTGAGAACAGGGAACGAGACACTGCGTCAGCTTTTGCTTACGCTACGGGGAACGCCTCCAGCGTGACTGGTGCCTGAAATCACATTGAATCACGTCAATCCTATTGACCGGCGACAGCCTATGATGTCATCAAGGTGCGACCAGGAAGTATATAAGGGAGCCTTGCCAACATGACAGTATCTTTTCGTCTGAAGGGACTGTTTTGGCAGGCAGGCCCTGCGGCATGGCACAGCGACGCAGTGTCTCGTTCCCTGTTCTCAGGGAACAATGGTTACATTTGTAACCTGAGACGTTCCCTTTCGAAAGGGAACTCGCACTGCGTCAGCTTTTGCTTACGCTACGGGGAACGATATACCCACTACGCCATGCCGACGGGAGTGCATGCCCATAGGCAGTGACAACTGTCAAGACAAGCAAATTCTACTGAAATGCCTGAATCACTCCCCTTCTGGTCACATTAGGCTGTCAGTGACAGCGCTCCCTACGGTCATAGCCCAAGCTATCGCCCAAGAATGAACCCTCACATACATGAGGTCCTTCCCAGGCCCTGCTCGAAGGCCTGGAACCACCCTTTCGACTTAGAAGGGGTCCCTTTAAGGGAACGTGGCATGGGAACTTGAGGGAACCCTATGCCAGTCACTATTCGGGAGGTCCTCACCGAATGCCACCAGGGAGACCTGACCTGGTGACCCAGTCTGCTATGGGACACGTAATACGGTCAACCCTGTCTGTAGTGTACAGAGCCTCTGGTACACGCCTATGAAAAGGCATCCCGCTAGGGTGCTGCAAGAAAGGCAGTGACATCCACTAGCCGGATCTCAGAGACGGGTTATCCCGGAGAGCGGCGCTCAGCGAAGTGCTTTATAACCCTTGCTAGCGAGGGGAGTTCAGCCGCTCAATCCTCGGATCTACCAAGCACCTACTTTAAAACGTGCTTAGGAGGCCAGAGGCCTTACAGGCTGATCATACCAGGGAGGCCCCGAGGGGCCTACAACCCTAATCAGCGCCAGGCGGCCGTAAGCTCATAACAGACCCTCACTTGAGAGGAGCTCATAAGCCTGCCCGGTAGGTACCCATGCCGCAGGCAAACTATGAAAGTCCCCTCCTGTGGGGACCGCATAGCAGCAGTAACGTCTCGTCGTGCTAGGGTAAGCACACCGCCTTCAGGTCTCGCGAACGGCCAGAGACCGGCGCCTGATAGCAGGTGACCACTAGCTGTCAGCGTAAAGCCAGTTGTGTGTTCCCGCCTAGGGAACTCGTTCCCCAGGGAGGCCGAGAGGGACCTCCACCCGGTAACCTGTGCTGACTGCTCGCGTGTCCAACAGCGGAGCTCGCCCTCAGGAAGGCCATACGGGCCTTATACCTGATAGCAGTCGTGCTAGCCCTCGAGGTAGCTGGGAAGACCAGGGACTCGCTTCAACAGGGAGGCCTAGCGGGCCTACCACCTGCAAGAATGTTGGGCATTTCTCCATCACAGTCCTCCGCTCAGTGGCTGGACCTATCCAGAGACCACGAGACAGGAGCGTGCCTTCAGAGGAGGCCCCGTGGGGCCTACTACTCCAAGCGAATCCCACAGGGAAGCCCCGTGCCGCTTGCCTGATAGCAACCCATGCTACGATCCGTTACCGAAACTGGGGACCGGGGAACGACTTCAGGGAGGCGCAATGCCTCCACCTGATAGCAGAACATGCCACCCGTCTCAGAGCGGGAGCTCGCCTTCAGGGAGGCCCAATGCCTACCACCTGATAGCAGACTGTGCTACTCATAGCACTTCCTGCTCACCGCCACAGCCAGGAAGGTCACTCAGGGGGCCGATTGCGGCCCACTACCTACTAGCACTCATGCTAGCCCTCCAGTGACTGGAGCCCAGGAACGCCCCCACAGAGGAGGTCAGGTGAGCCTGCTTACCCCACAGCAGGCTCTTAGGGAGGCCAGGTAACGCCTACCACCTATTAGCAGCATGTACCAGCCATCGAGGGGCTTAAAGCCGGTGGCGCCCCCTCGGGGGAGACCAGGCCGCGCCTGTTGACCAAGCAGGCTCTCAGGGAGGCCAAACGTGGCCTCCACCTGAGCGAAGATAACCCAAACCAGGAGCCTACCCCTCAGGGAGGCCTTTAAGAAGGCTGGCTGCTGCACCTGGGCTGACGGCAGCTGTCTGCTGCTGACAAAGGCCTGGAAATCCAGATATCACCTGGGAACTCGTCCCCAGGGAGCTAGTTGACGAGGTTACTGCTGACGTCGACACCAGTGGAGAAAATCCTCCCAGGCACACTCGTGTGCCATGGCGTCGAGACTTCTTGCAAGGAGGCCGGTTGATGCCTACTACCTGTCCTGAAGTCCTGCTGCCCAGACCGCCCAAGCTGGCTACCAACAACCAGCTGGCTCTTATACCCGCACCTGGGGCTGGTCCTTCCCGGAGGTAACTAGGAAACAAGTTCTCACTTTGCCCTAGGGCCCCCAAGACGGCGCAGTCTCTCGGGCAGTGCCTACAGACATGGACCTAATCACATTGCCAACAGCAGTGTACTCAGCAGAAGTGCTAACAAAAACCCTCTAAGCGAGGGGAGTACAACTTACGTCACCTGCCTCGGGGCGGCTGTCTTATTTCCCATGCAGCGGCCAACCGTAATGCGAGGGCGTCAGCCAATGGCAATGCTCGGGCCTCAGGGGAGCATCCGACCAGAACCGTAAACATCGGTTTATCCGATGTTCAGCTTACCCCGAGCCCTAAAGAAGGTGGAGCAGAGACATAAAGCAAGGGTAAACATTACTTTTTCATAGAAAAAATAGAACCCACCGGCCGAACCATCCTCCAGGAAGAGGCCGGGGGCCGCCAAAAGATGGCGGCCACCAAGCTCTGAAAGGCGGAAACAGCAGATAAAGTCTAATCGCAAACCGGCGAAAGACGCTTCGTTCCGCCCCACGACCACTGGCAAAGTCGCTGTCTCCTGCAACACCTCGACTGCGTTACTCGTAACCCCAGAACGCAGAGAAGGGGGCGGGCCTTGGCCGGACAACTCTGTAACAAGAGGAGGTTAGGTCAAGGATGCAAAACAAGCCCTGTTTATATCAAGACAGGCCAGGGGCGAACGACCTTCCTTAGAAGGGAACGCCCCCATCCTTGACGGAACCTAGGCCAAGTGGTGCGACCTAAGTCTGCACTAGATCCACTCAGGGCTCGGGAAAGAAATATTATCACCTCTAATAATACACAATGAGGCCCCGAAAACCCTTTTCCCAAAGCCCCGCAGAGCTGGGCGCAGATCTCACTACAGCTCATGCAAAAGTGCATACCCGGTCTTCAGCTACTTCACACTTTTACGCTAGGAAAAACACAGCTCGCCCCCGACACTACAAACCCTCGGGCAAGAGCGCAATTCAGTCACCCACATCAGTGGGGAAAACATACACGGAGAGGCAGCAAGACTCAACTAGCAAAAGTGTGGCATACATACACAACCACATAATGTTGCAAAGAAGATCGTTCTTAGCTTACTCACGGGGAGCTGCAGGCCCTGCGAAATCCCTCGATGATCCAAAATTTCCCCAAGCAATCCCTCAGGGGAGCGACGGTACAAAAGTCCTGAAAAACATAGTTTTGAAAATGTTTCTCCCTCATAGAGGGGGACTCACCAATCGCTCCTCGCGGTGCTTCAACCCAGCCATCGAGCTAGTATCCGCCCGCCATCCTGAAGGGGGCGCTTTTAACAAACAAACCAGGCGGGCCGGCAGAATCTCACATTTTCTGCTCATCATAGGCCCACCGGCCTGATGTAAAGCGCCCGGGGAAAAGCCAGAGGAAGGGAAAAAAGGCAGCCTTCATCTCCGCGTCCTCGAGGGCGGAGTCCGCTGCCTGCGCTGGTTCCGGTTACCAGCCCCGGCTTCCTTCCTCTTCCTGTTGCGGGTGTCCCGATCCCCTGTGCCCCAGTCCTCCATCGGCGGGGGCGCTTGAGAGGCGACGCTGGCTTGCTGTTCCCGTCTCCAGCCCTCAGACTGGGACGGGCCGGGGACACCCGACTGCCTGGGCGCGGTCCCGGACCTCAGCGGGATGCATATTCTAAATGCTGCTGAGTGCGCCTTCGCCTCTCCGAACCTTCCCACCACCGCATCTACGGAGGTACCGAAAAGTTCGGATTGCGAAACCGGGGCATCCAGGAGAAAGGACTTCTTTCTCCCCGATGTCCAGACGGTTTAACCACAGATGTCTCTCCGTGGCCACCGTCGCCGCCATCGGCGCTATCTGTACGGTGGCCCAGAGAGCGAAAACCGCGGTCCGGCGCGACTCGACTACCGCCTCAGGGGGTCCCTCCCCCTGATCGAGGTCCCTCAGCAGGTCTGCCTGGTAAGCCTGCAACACAGCTGTGGTGTGCTCCGCAGCGTGACCCACTGACATGTACGCCCTGCCCTTCAGCGTTAGACCGGCAGGGTGGGAGCCACAGTGTCGCCGGCCGCCCAGAGGTGAGATAAACATCACATCTCATCCACGGGCGGCCCCCGACACACACCCAGCCAGGCAGTCCCTCGACATCAGCGACATTTAGCTCGCCGACGTCGACAGATGCGGGGCTGAGTATGGTTCCTTCCATTCCCTCAAGATCTGCTGATGCAGAACCGGAAGGAATGGAAGACTCCCAGGAGTTGAGAAGTCATGGGCGGAGAGAAACCGATCGTCCGAACTGTTTGGACGCTCAGCCTTTCTCCTCACGCACCGCAAAGGCAGCTGCAGTCTGCCCGCAGCGCGTTCCATGACTTCCAGCAACTCCCCGTACATGGGACAGGATGGTTAAAAAAGCTTCAGCATTTTTAACTGACTCACCCATCCTCTGCTCGATCGGAAGAGCAGCAGACAAGGAGGAGGAACCTAAATCCAGCTCCTCCCTCCGAGATCCACCTCTCGCGATCTGGATCATCCTCAAGAACATAACTGTCTCCAAGCGACGAGCCAGATCGATCTGGGAAGCGCTTTTGGTATTAGACGCCGCTCAGCCTCAGCTTGAGCGTGGCCGTTCCCAGATGCTGAAACCTCTCCCCTCGAGAAGAGGTCCCGCCGAGAGCGGAGCGTTTCCAGAGGACAACGCTCACAAATACTTCACAAGAGGTTCGCAAACCTCTCGTGCATGCTCTTCTCCCAGGCAGTAAACGCAAAGTGTGTGTGTATCCAAAGCGCAAGATACACGTTCAAACACACCTGCAGAAGTGGCCACACTTCATTGTTATCCTTCTTGTAGACGTTTCACGTGAAGACAGGCAAAACAGTCCCTGAAGACGAAAAGATACTGTCATGTTGGCAAGGCTCCCTTATATACTTCCTGGTCGCACCTTGATGACATCATAGGCTGTCGCCGGTCAATAGGATTGACGTGATTCAATGTGATTTCAGGCACCAGTCACGCTGGAGGCGTTCCCCGTAGCGTAAGCAAAAGCTGACGCAGTGCGAGTTCCCTTTCGAAAGGGAACTATGCCACAATAAAATTGTCCAAAGCTTAAACGACAACTCTTACTGCAAACAATTCAGCTGCAACAAATCCTATTCACAAATGGTACCACAGAGCTGAGTGAAGAAACTATGAATCAGGCTTGGGAGGAACCACCTGCTAGCAAACAGTAACCGACCAAACGGAGAATTTTAGTTTCCTGTTAAAGTAATTTACCTTGCAATCTTTTAGGTGAATTATTTGTGTTGATGAACAAAAGACTCGTTTCAATCTTAGTTAGCCTCACACGGGGCACCAATTATGTAGTGATTATTACTCAATTCACCGATGACGTCAGTGATTTTTAGATCACGTGTCACTTAAGGTGTGGTTATGAGTGTATCAGATGACCCCTCCCCCTTTTTGATACGGGGCACCAGCTAAGAATACTATCTTAACAATATAAGAACACTCCCAAAGGAGTGGTTCAACAATTCAGAATTAATGTAAATTAGAGGGAGTTGGTCAGCTGATTTATCTGAAGGATTTGTGAGTCTGGATAACTAGTAGAGTCTTTGATCATCAACACAATGAAGACACAGTGTAATAAAATGAATTAAGTTTATTAACAATAGATATGCAAGAGTAAATACTTCAATGATTAATAATGCTAGTAATTAATATACACTTCTAAAGGATAGTAAACTAATAACCAAAAATAAAAGTAATGAGTGAAACAATAAAACTGATAAATGATGTGAACACAGAATGGATAAATGCAATGCTGTTGAACAGAATGTAGCAATGGAAGAGAATCGAATGGGAATGCTTCCTATGGAAACCACCTAATGGTTCTAGCAAATGGTGATAAATAAATTATTATTTATCATTAAACAAATAATAAACCTATTATTTGTAACAAGCTGACCTCCGGTAACTGTTATCTAAGCAGGTTAGAAAAACATATGCTGCATGTATAAACTAATGCCAAGGTCTCTAGACAGAGGTTTGGTAAGTTTATATTTACGTTCCACACAGTCGGGTGATCGGTCCGCAGTAGAGACGTCTTCCACTGGTTATGCGGGTAGCGTGCAGTGGGGGGGGGGCCAAAGATGCGATCCAGTAGTTGTTGCCACGCTGGGCTGAAGGATGCAGAACTTTGGTTGCGCCGAGAGGGTCCTTAGGAAATGGACCAGGCAGCTGGGTCAGTTGAATCTTCACAGGGTCCGTTGCAGGCTGGCTGCGTCTCTGAGGAGCCGTGTGGGACAGGCAATGTCTGCCGATTCAGAGGTCCCCTATGCTGCTGGAGGAGTCGAAAGGGTCAGATAAGATCTCTCAGTGAGAGAGCCCTTCTTGCAGCTAGAGTACAGCCGAAAGCAATATAAAAGGTTTTGCTCGCAAAAGCTTAACCTCAACCGTCTTGTAGTCTCTTTCCTCGTCAGGTCAGAAACTCAGGACGTGATGTGTCTGTTAGTGTCTCCTTCCCCGTCGGGTTAGAAACGCAGAACAAGGGTGTGTCTACCCGGGGGACATATTTATCCTAGTGTGGAACTCATTTGCATAGCATAAAGTGGCATGTCAAGACAATGTCTTTAATGTTTTACTCATGCATTATTTCTTTACCAAACCTCTTTTAAAATATAAAAGGCATCATATGGAACAGATAGAGACCAAACATGATAAGAAACGGTTAAGTCATCGTCCGTGCATTTGTTTATCTGTTAATGTATCTGTCCCGTGGACTGTTGCGTTTACAGTCAATGACCATTAACATAAACAGTGCTTTGTGTGAAGATGAAGTGGAAGAGTTGCAGTTTATATACATTTAAGGCCTCCAAACATGTGTATGAATGGATTTAGATAGATCTCTGTGGCCTCTCTTTTGCTGCTGCATCCAGGAGGTCCTGAAGGAATTTTTATGGCAGCTCTTGCCTAACCCTTAGGAATGAGTTTGGTGGTTAAAGTCAACTTTTAGACCAATGAGAGTCCTCTCCTTGGTGGTGGTGGGTGCAGGAGGTCCCCCTTCCTGCCCAGTAAGATGTATCTGGCAGTTGTCTTGGCATCTTATCTGATGTTGCTGAACATTTGTTTATGTTCATTCACCAAGGGTCCAATCACAGTGTGGCACATCTTCCTCCACACCGGTAGTTAGAGAGGGACCTTGCCATAAACTGGTCTCTGGAATGTCCTCCTAACTGATGTTCACCACATCTCTTAGCTTATCGTGCAGTTCTTTTAATAGAGTTCCTTCACTTACTTTAGTTACTGCGCGTATCCGGATATATTCATCTATCTCTTTGTTACCCTTCGCCGCTTCCGTTTTCTGAACAGTGTGGCTAGATTGATGCAAAACTCTGGGCTAAACAATCTTATAATTGTTTTGAATATTTATCCATAATTCTTTTTGTGCTAAAGGCTTTCCCTTCGCATTATGGAAATTATTTTGTTGCCATGTTTCCAAGTTTTGAACAATTCCCAAATACACGTACTCACTATCAGTCACCAAAATACAATCTTGTGATTGTTATTTTTCATATGTGAGATTGCTTTGTCCACTGCGGTTACCTCCGCTTCCTGGGCGCTTTTATGGTCTTCCAATCTACCTTTTTCCCGGTGGATAGTTTTACCATTTAGCTTGACCAGAAATCCCCACCAAACTTGTCCTTTTTCTGAGCTTCCATCAGTAAAATAACACAGTTGTTTTGGGTTTATTATGGTCCGTTTCTCCTTTCTTGGAGTTTTTTCATTACGAAACTCTATCCGATTATCAAAGAGTAATTTTTTTCATCTTGCCCAGGTAGAGACGTGTATCATCTTTTGTTCATTGACCAGATTTTTGGCTTCTCTTACCAATAAATCAATACCTTCACCTTTAGCCATTACAATTATTACTTTATCCGCAGCTAATGATTTTGAGCAGATTTCTCGCTATTGTTGCCAGGATATCCACTGATGACATATTTTCATACTTTTTCTGGTTTGCCGGCTTTTCGTTCGAAATGAACATCACTGGTGATTTTAAATTACCTTCGTTATATAAAATAACTTCCATTTCCTCAGGAGTGTTATCAATTTTAACTACCAGGTTTTTATCAGGATCTCTTCTGATAATCCTTCCTGAGTTTAAAGCCATTTCTATAAGCTCACATTTAGATTTTTTCTAGGTTTTCATCCCATTTAAAGCTGTCTCCAGCCGTGGCTTTATACAATATTTTTGCTTTAGCACTGTACCCTGGAATTAAATCTCGTATGAAATGTAATCTTCCTAATAGGCTTTTCAACTGTTTCAAGTTTATCTCAGAATTTTTATTTTTATTTAATTAATTTATTTATTTTTGAACTCTGTGAGCTTCTTTTGAGTTGCCTGTGCAATGCCCCTCTCAGTTCCCGAAACTTCAAACCCTAGAAAATTGACCTTTTCTTTCCTAGTTTTTTCAGGTTCAACAGAAAACCAGCTTCCGCTAATCTCCTTATAGTTTCTTTTAAGACTTTCATGTGGACTTCCGGTTGGGCCTCGAAGGGATGTAGACGTGTCTAACTGAGCTCTCCCACATGAACCTTAAAATTCGTCAACAAGACACTTTTTCCGTTGTTTAAAGCCATACAGACACAGTGTGCATGGATAAAATGTGAGAATTTTTGTTTTTATTCTGTTAATCAAGTCGAGCCGCTTATAAATATGCCGGACCTGAGGAAGGCTGCTAAAACTAACGAACCAGCGGAAAGCACGAGCTCGGGGCAGTCAGCTATATTACAAGCAATAAATTCATTAAGAAACGAACTGCTGGCGAAAATGGATGAGAAATTGAGAAAAACAGAGATGCAAAATGAAGAAATACGCAAGCAAATCGGTGGTTTGAGAGACGAGCTGAAGGGTGCAATCGATCAGGTTAACATCAAAACTAACGCGCTTGAAGAGCGCACCGCAGGCTTGGAAACTGCAGCTAACACTCACTCAGATGCTATCGCTAATCTTGAGCAACAGGTGGCTGAACTGAAAAAAGAGGTGGTGAGTTTGGCGGCAAAGGCTGAGGATTTGGAAGCGAGATCACGGAGATGTAATTTACGCATCTTTGGGGTTAAAGAAGGACGAGAGGCAGGCGTTTCAGCGAGCACCTTCGTTGCAAAACTTTTACAAAAAGTGATGGGCCTGGACGAACCGCCCGTTATCGATAGGGCTCACCGTACTTTGCAGCAAGCCCCGGGAAATGGGCAGCCACCGAGAGCTTTTGTCGTCAAGTGCCACTACTATCAAGAGAAGGAAAGCATTCTACGAAAAGATGCTACATCTCCACAACTTGTATCTGAAAATGGCGACACTATCAGAGTGTTCCCTGATTACACGCAGAATGTGGCGCGACGCAGAGCGGCTTTCGGACAGGTGAGACAGTTATTACGGCAATGCGAGGGGATCAAATACGGGCTGTTGTATCCTGCAAAACTGAGGATTACGACTCGGGACGGCCAGCAGAAGAGCTTTACTGACCCAGAGAAGGCGGTTACCTTCGTCAGGGGACTTATGAGTGATTAATATGGGAGTTTGTTCGGCTAAATACCATGGTAACGTTATATTTGGTGGGAGTATTGGAGTGAACCAATTGTGTTTGGGGATCAATATCGCTGCAGCGTAATGCCATGGGACATTGGATCAGTTCAGTGACATTGGACAGTGGGTGTACTGATGGCTAGTGTCATATGCAGACTGAGGCGTTTTTTCTTCTTTTCTCCATATGCAATAATTCATATGTCTGCTTGGTTTTTCATGTTCCACTTAGAATCGTTTTCTAACATGCTGAATTCAAAATATTGATAACTAGAAATTGTTTTTTTCTCTCTCTTTTCCATGTACACAGGGATATTGAGTAATGGTTCTAAATAGTCTTGTTAATGTTATAGATGTTCATCTTAATGGTTATTATAAGGTTTATGTGGGGTCTCAGCTCCACTCGGTAAGTTTTATTTTCTTCTTTCTATGAAACTTCATAGTGGCTTGGGAGGTTGGGGGGGTGCAGTCTCTCATTTGGGGAGGGACCAGCAGGGGTCTGTGTTGTTAATGGGTGATTTAAAAGTTTTCTTTTTACTCTGCAAAGTTTGCTCTTTTTTTGTCTTTGTGCTTTTGTTTTTTTTCCCTTTACCTTCTTTCTTTTTCTCAGAGTTGGAGATGAGTTTTCATAATAACATCGAGTTGAACTTTTTCAGCCATGGGTCCGGCAGATGGAATTAATAGACCTGTGACTAAATTTGTGAGCTGGAACGTGAGGGGACTCAATCATCCTGTAAAGCGAAGTAAGGTGTTTTCACATTTAAACAAATTGAAAGCAGAGATAATTTTCCTACAGGAAACACACCTTCGCATAACAGACATTCCTAAATTAAAGAGAGGATGCGTATCACAGGTCTACAAACCAGTGCTATTAGTGATAAATGCGGGCGTTTTGTGATTGTTCAGGGCAGACTTTATAACGTACCGGTGGTCCTAGTTAGTATGTATGCTCCAAATTGGGATAACCCAGACTTTTTTAAAGAACTGTTTGGCCATATACCAGAGCTGGGCACACACCATCTGATTCTGGGAGGAGACTTTAATACAGTTCTTAAACCTTCTCTAGACCGTTCCAAAGTATTTACAGCCCCTCCTTCCCCCTCTAAATCTGCAACTATTATAAATGCTTTTTGCGGTTCTAGTGGTGTAGTAGATCCATGGAGATTTAAGAATCCTACGTTAAAGGAGTTTTCCTTCTTCTCCGCTGTCCATCAAACATATTCAAGAATAGATTTCTTTTTGCTGGATCAAAAAATGCTCTCATCAATTAAGTCTTGCAGTTATGAAAGCATTGTTATTTCTGACCACTCTCCTGTCACTATGGAGCTTTGGCTCCAGGTTAGAAGGCCAATTCAATGTAATTGGCGATTTAATACATCTTTGTTGTCTGATGAAACATTTGTGGACTTTATTTCAACACAGATTGATTTCTTTATTGAAACTAACCAGCTGCCAGACACCGATATTTTAATACTTTGGGAAACTCTTAAAGCATATATTAGGGGTCAAATAATAGAATACACCGCCCGTCTTAATAGAAGCAGGTCTAGACGTTACAATGAGTTGATCAATCTAATCCGCGATGTTGACCAGCAACACTCCTCTGCCCCTACAGCTGACCTCCGCAAAAAAAGAATAGCATTACAAACGGAATTTGATCTTCTTACCTCCATGGAAGCAGGAGAGAAATTTCTGAAATCTAGACAAAACTTTTACGAACATGGAGAGCGGGCAAGTAGGTTACTCTCTCACCAGCTGTGTCAATATTCTGCTGCCAATTTTATTACAAAAATACAAACTGCGGATGGAGAAGTTAAGCTTGACACCAAAGACATTAATGAGCAATTCAGATTATTTTATTCATCCCTATATTCTTCAGACAATCCTAGTGATCATGTATTTCTTGACAATGTAACTCTCCCGACTATAGCTGAGGAGGATAAGGCCATCCTTGAGCAGCCTATATTTGAAACTGAGATTAGTCAAGCCATTAGATCCATGAAAACTAGAAAGGCACCAGGCCCAGATGGGTATCCAATTGAGTTTTATAAGGCTTTTGCTTCTAAATTGATACCTTTACTGTGCCTCGTCTACAATGAATCACTCAAACAAGAGAAGCTGCCTACATCTATGACCCAAGCCACAATATCTGTGCTTCCCAAAAAGGGCAAAGACCCCACTAAATGCGAGTCTTATCGCCCGATCAGCCTACTCACATGTGATTATAAAATACTTACAAAGATTCTCTCCTTAAGATTGGAATCTATAGTACCAAAAATTGTGCATCCTGACCAGACAGGCTTTGTAAAGGGCAGGCAGTCTTTTCATAATTTACGTCGCCTCTTTAACATAATATACTCTAAACATTCGATTCACTCGCCAGAAATTGTGATCTCACTAGACGCTCATAAAGCTTTCGATCGAATTGAGTATGGACACCTTTTCAAAACTCTAAGCAAATTCGGCTTTGGTCCAGTCTTTGTTTCTTGGATTCGGACGTTGTATGCAGCACCCCAAGCTAGAGTGAGGACTAATAACTTTAATTCGCAATATTTCACTGTTCAGAGAGGGACACGACAGGGTTGTCCATTGTCCCCTCTTCTCTTTGATCTGGTCATTGAGCCACTTGCCGCGGCATTGCGATGTAATAACAATATACGGGGTATCACGAGGGGCGGCCTGGTTCATAAAGTGTCATTGTATGCTGATGATTTGCTGATGTTTATATCAGATCCGGAGACTTCAATCCCAGAATGCCTAGACACCATTTCTCAATTTGGTAAATCCTCTGGGTACAAGATTAACCTCACCAAAAGTGTTTTGTTCCCAATTAATGTTCTGGCTCGGAATCGATCCTTTGACTCATACCCATTCAGGACTACAGAGGGCCCCATGACATACCTGGGAGTAAGTGTCACAAGTAGATATAAGGACCTATACCAAAATAACTTAAAATCAACCTTAGGACAGATCAAGGAGAACCTTAATCGTTGGTCTACTCTGCCTCTGTCCCTGGCTGGACGTATTAATTCAATAAAGATGGTAACGTTACCTAAGATCTTGTATTTATTCCAAACAGTCCCAATTTTCATACCAAAATCATTCTTTAAGGAACTTGATGGGCACATCAGTACATTTGTATGGAACAAAACTATACCTTGCGTACGGAAAACAGTTCTCGAGAGACGTCAGGAGAATGCTGGACTAGCTCTACCAAATTTTTTATACTATTATTGGGCTGCAAACATTCACAAATTAGTAATATGGTATGGAGCTTCTATTGGTGGGAATAGTCCGAGTTGGTGTCTAATGGAACAACATTCATGCTCGCCCGTCTCTTTGGCCTCAATGTTGTGTGCTCCACTGCCAGTGGCAGTGGGTGCACATACGGACAATCCTATTGTAAGAGGCAGCTTACGCATATGGACCCAATTTCGCAAACATTTTGGTCACACACAAGCTTTGGTGTCTATGCCTCTGTCCTCAAACTTTCTTTTTAATCCATCACTTATAGATACGGCCTTTCTCATTTGGGCTAGAAAAGGCATAAACAGTGTGGGAGATCTTTTTGTAGATGGCACGTTCGTTTCTTTTGACTATTTGGTTAATGAATTAAGTTTACCAAAAACACATTTTTTTAGGTATCTCCAGGTCCGTGATTTTGTCCGTTCCCAGTTTCAGTCATTTCCTTCAAAACCAAATATCGGCCCTCTTGATCATTGTTTGACGGTCAAGCCTCATCTCTCAGGTGGTGTCTCCCAGCTGTATACTGCTATTCAGGCCATGAAATGCCCATCTCTTCTGTCTCTTAAGGTACAGTGGGAGGACGACCTAAATACAGAATTGACGGATGAAATTTGGCAAAGAGCTATACATAAAATATACACATCGTCTATCTGTGTTAGGCACAGGTTGATACAATTCAAAGTATTTAATCGCCTGCACCTCTCTAGGACCAAATTGGCCAAAATATATCCTAATGTGGATCCCAACTGTACGCGTTGTCACCAAGCCCCTGCTTCTTTAGCTCACATGTTCTGGTCATGCCCAAGCATAGGCACATTCTGGTCTGAGATATTTAATACATTCACCTACATTTGTAAAAAGAATATTGATCCAGATCCTATCATTGCAATATTTGGGGTGGTACACAATCAAGTTGGGGTTTCAAGAGGTCAATCTCAATT
The DNA here is from genome assembly GCA_023566225.1 of Romanogobio albipinnatus. Taxonomy (NCBI): domain Eukaryota; kingdom Metazoa; phylum Chordata; class Actinopteri; order Cypriniformes; family Gobionidae; genus Romanogobio; species Romanogobio albipinnatus. Next base: position 34,538,612 of record CM042254.1, on the reverse strand, counting down.
AATAGCATTCTCTACATTGTTAGCCCGCCGACTAATTCTTACAAATTGGAAATCTCCCTCACCCCCAAAACACTCACGTTGGGTGTGCGAAATTATGTCCTTCCTCCAGCTCGAAAAGTTAAGAACTACAGTCCAAAACTCAGCAGAAAGGTTTCAGAATGTATGGCAGCCTTTCTTGGATTATTATGAAAACGCATTTGATGCTAATTCTTTAGATTAAAAAGTTTTAAGTTCTCATCTCCCCTTCTCCTCTCATTTTATTTATTTCATTATTATTATTATTATTTATTTATTTTATTTTATTTATTTTTTTGTTCTGTGTGCATTCTCAGTACTTGTACGAACTTTAGATGCAAATCTGCAACGAAAGGGGATATGTGAGATAATGTATACAAAGTATGAGGTTTGTAGATGGGGATGCCTTGTATGACATAAGAGAATGTAGGTTGGTTTGTTTGTGTTATGTACAATAAAAACAATAAAAAAACACTTTGAAATAAAAATAAATCTTGCACAAAAAAAACAAAAACAAAAAAAAAGAATGTATTTGATCAAAAGTAAATTATGATTTCCTGCTCAAGAAACATTTTTGTATTATTATCAATGTTGAAAACAGATGTGCTGCTTAATAAAACTTGATCCCAAAAAAAAAAAAAAAAAGACTTTCATGTGCTCTGCCACTGTTTCTGTGGCAATCACCACATCGTCAATGTACACTGTTACTGTTAAACCCTCCAAGATTTCCAATATTATTGCCTTAAATAAATTTTTTGGAGAGTTGCAGAATCCTTGAAAAATTGGCTGTTTTCCTTCAAAAGTGAAAGCAGCACGCGGTCGGCTTTCCTAAGCTATAGGGACTGACCGGAACCCATTAGCTTATAACTTTATTACCAATCAGTTCCCCTATGGTTTGTTTTATCTCTGCATAAGCAGCTTTGTTCAGTGGCTATTGTCTTTGTGGCGCTTGGATTCCTATAGTGTACTCATATTTATCTGATAATTTTCCACAATCATTTTTACTTTTTGCGCAGTTATTTTTATATTTTTCAAGTAATTTCCTTAATTCGTTTTCCGGTAGTAGAGTCTCGTTTATAACTCTATTTATTTCTCGCCCCAGGTCGACCGTTTTAAGCCAGTTAACTTTTTTAATATTATCCGGAACCTTGTCCATCATTTCTTTAACCAAAACAGCATCTTTTAGACACATTAAATTGGAGCCGTCTACTATTCAATGTAATCCTTCCCAAAGGTATCTATCTCTTAACACAGGCTTCATTTCATTACTAAAGCCATATACCCTATATTTACCATTTAATTTAATGGCCTCTGCAGGTAATTGTTTTACTGTTGTAACTTCTGCTCCTGTTTCCAACAGGAACCGAACACCTTTATAATTAATAAAAAGATCTTTATCTGCTGTTTCTTGCCTGCGCTGGCTAACCTGTGGTTTAGATTTTTGATAAGTTGTTTCTTTAGGTTTTTTACCACTAGGCCTGACCTTCTGTCTGTCATTTGATCTGACTTTATCTTTTTGAAAGTTAGACTTTTGTTTTATCCCTAGCTTTCTCTGTTGGTCTATTCCTTGTCCTGAGCTGTCTTCATTCTTTGTCTTCTATTAGTTTCTCGGTCATATCTTGCTGCAAATTTAGACAATTCTGACCAATCAGTTTCTGCCCCCCAACCTGCAATTTTTCTGCAACCAGGTAGGTCTGCAACTATCTTTTTTTTTTAATCTGGCTAACATTTTTGTTTCAGTCTAGCCTTCTCTAGCTTTTTCAGAGAGGTATGGCCACAATCCTGTAGTTTTTACAATCTCTACCTCTTTCCTAAATTCAGCTTCCTCGTCCACTCCAATTACTTGTGAACTGTGGTCTTTCAGAGTTTCCCACCTTAGGGATGTATGGTATTTAATCATTTGTTCAATTAGGCTTTTTGCGACATTCAGCGTTTCCCCCAATTCAGCTATCATTTTAGCTTTTTATCTCTGTGAAATCGCATATTCCGCAATAGCTGAATCGAAGTGATACTGTCAGTTTTTGCCTGTCTTTTTGGACCACGTCTTAGTTGAGGCCTAACTTCCTCATCTGATTCTGAGTTTTACTCTTCCCTTTTCCTGCCTAGAGATGGCTGCCATAACGGACAAATCTATTTGTGGTTTTGGAGGAAGTAAACTTCTCTTGTCGCTCCCCCCCCCCATCCCCCCCCCCCCCCCCTCTCTGTCGGAGGTTGAGTAATCAGATTCAGACAGAGGTTCAGATGATTCTTCTTCATCTTCTATTCCTTTACTATATATTCCTCTCTAAAGTCTTCTTCACTACTCTCCCTGATAACTTTTTTAGTCTTATGTTTGCCTTTATCAGGTTTTTGTTGTTTTCTTGGAGCTTTGCCTTTATTGGGCTGCATCTCCCGGTAGGTAGCTTCTCTTAACTTCCAAACATCATTGATGGTTGGTTCCTGCCTGTCTTTTCTCTTCTCATCTTAGCAGCATGTAACACAACAATTTTTGCATACAATCTAATTGTTCTGCCAACATGTCTGTTTTAGCTTTTGAGCCAGTTCCTGGCATATCCAAGATTTCATCGGCAGTGGGTCCGCAGGCCAGTTTTAATATTTTCTGACCTGGTCCCTTAACATTTGCTACGTACGAATCTGCCGCATTGAAAACAAGACCAGGGCAGGTCAAAAACGTTCTTCCTCCCAAGGTGTCATGTTCCCTTTGGTGGGAGCTGCTTCGCCTCTCACGCGATTGGCTTCTAGATTTTCTATAATACATTTTTTTTCTACGAGGTATTTCCTCATCTTCAGTATATTCTGAACTCGAACTTTTATCGGATTTCTCTTCTATCCTTATACTATAGTTATCTTTATTTTTCCGCTCAGTTGATGTCTGATACGGCCTAAACGCATTCTTTCCTATGTCCCACGATCCTCACCCTGTAACCAGAGGACTGAATCCGGCAATTAAAGCATTATGTTTCGGAATTGTTCCTGTTTCTATGGATGCCATTCTACATTCTTTTGCAAAATGGCCATAGTCACCTCCTGCCGCTCCCTCCTTGTCAGTGTATTCTGACAAGACTATAAGGAGTGGGGGAGTCGGCTTGGACTAATGCTTCCGTATTAGGAACACCATTTTTAATTACTCGTATAGTAACTCCTCTAACAATTGGAACTGTAGTTTCACTGCATCCAATATCTACGGTAACTTTTTTACTTCTACTTGCCTCCCCAACGTTTTTAACTAATTTTCTTAAGCTATCTAGTTAGCGGTGTACAAAGTATCTCCGATGGTTAATATTTCTTCATTTCCTTCAAGACCCGCATCTTTTAGTCGTTCAGATAATTCATCTTGTGAGAGCAAATTGATATTAGCTATCTTATCCATAACTGTGTATCTCTTCCTCTGAAAGTTACTTTTGGTAAAAATCCTTTAACACTTGAGGTTCTAGTATTGGGTACTCTCTGGTCCCACAGTGCTGTCCTCCAGATTATTACCGGTTTAACAATAGAAATATTCTCCTCAGGCGTCCCTGAGATATATTTCTAAATGTTAAATGAGGAAGTTACTTTCCTAGTAAGTTCCTCCCTGTGCATATGAGACTCTGTTGGAGCATTTGAATCGAAACGCTTTATTGATTCTTATTTGTATTGTTCAATCGGATTCAATTAGGTTGGGCAATTTAAATTGCTACCATCCCGAACGGAGCCCCCATGTTGGGAAACCGGTATCGTTCCCGTTCCTGATTAACCCTTAAAATACAATGTTACCATTGCAAGTAAGCAGTCTTTTGCTGTCAGGTCAGAATTAGGCCTAAACCTAGCTGGTTTCAATATACCAGCAATCTAGTGATATGAAACCAATATCCTCAAATGAACAATATAAAATCAATAAACAGTCAATAACCTTTTTAAATAAGATATTGCTTACCCTCCAGCAGAATCTCTCCTCGAAGGTTGGTTGATTTTTGGGCCTTGTAAGACGTAATACGTGCTCTTTCTATTCTTTAAAGAACTGTCTTTTTAAGCTGAAGTAAAGACTATAAAACCATACTTTGTCTTTATAAAATGAAAATGTATTTATACAAAAGATAAAAGTACTGGTTATACAATGACAAAAAATTGATTAGCAAAATATCAAAAGGTTATAGATTATAATACTTCAGCTTAGCCCATCTCAACAGACAATTGTGTATGAGTGGATCAGTATACAGGTAGTTACCTTGTATGTAGTTCAAAGCAATAGATGTAAGAAATAACTTGTTCTCGTCCGAGCAATTCAAGTTAAAATAATACAGCAGAGCAGTTAGAGCAAAATATTCACAGAGAATACAATTCTCCTATGAAGGTACATCAATCCAACAAAACCAAAAAGAATGCACACCGAGGAATAATCAGGCAGTCGTATTTATACAGCATCAAATTGTGTTGTAAGCATCTGGGTTTTTCCAGACAGGAACTAAAGTTCATCAATAACGGAACACAAGGCTTTTGCAGACACCTCGTGACCATCACCCCTCAGCTGGCGATGTCGACTTCAGCAGTTTTTTCCATGTGTGTGTGTGTATGCATCCGGAAGTGTGTTTGTAAGTTCATCAAAGTTCATTAAAATCATCCCGAACAAGATATAGATTCATAGGTGTTTATATAGATAGATATATTAATAGAATAGATAAAAAAATGGGATCAGTGGTGTGGGAGCATTTCCATTTGGAAGCACCAAATAAAGTGAGATGTGTGTATTGTGATAGGCAGCTTCATATATGCTGTCAGTTTATGCTTTGTAACTAATTGTTGTTTTAATTTTCATTCAGAGCCACAAATGTCAACATCAGGCCCATCATCATCATCATCATCAACAACACCAGCAGAAACCCAGGACAGTTTATGGGAACTGTTTGATAGTCGTATCCGTGAAACCCAGACGACACACAGTACTACAGCTGAAGTAACCGTAGAAGTGAAGAAGTATCTGAAAGATGCGTTTTTGGCCAGAACGCATGATCCATTAATTTATTGGAAAGAGAGAGCAGTAATTTCCCCTCATTTGTGTGAACTTGCAAAAAAATATTTGTGCATGCCAGCAACAAGTGTCCCTTGTGAGAGGATTTTTTCAAAGGCTGGAGAAATTATATGTAAAAAAAAAAAGAAGTCGGCTGAGTCCTTCAACAGCAGAGCAATTTATATTTTTGAATAAATTTTTTTTGTAAAAATGTGACACATTGTGGCTTTATTTATTGTATTAATGTTCATTTTGTGTGTGTGTGTATATATATATATATATATATATATATATATATATATATATATATATATATATATATATATATATATAAAACATATAGTTCTTTACAATGACAAGGCTACAGGTTACAAAACCAAGACCATGTAGTTGTCAGACAGATGTTAAAAACATTTTCTTTTTTACATGGATCATTGTCAAGGTATTTCAGAGCAACACATGCAAGTGACCACTAGATGGCGCCGTAGAGACGGGTGTCGGATTGATTCGAAGCTTCGAAACAATATGGCACATTTGCTTCAACTGCTTCATTGCTTCACGAAGCCTCGGTCTGCCCATCACTATGTACAAATATTGTTCAACGGCAATCCAAATAGCGATGTAAAGAACATGCTTAATACTTTCCCACAGCTTCCTATGTTCCTTTGTTTTTTAGAAGGTGAGAGGCGGCCATTTTCTTTTTCTTTTTTCAAACATTCTCACCGACTATCAAAATAATAGTCCCTACAAAATAAAGGACCCTAATCTAACAAACATACTCGTGCTGCAATGTCAAAATAATTTTGATTAACCTAAACTCAAAAGTGGCTCCTACATATCCAGCCCCTTATAGTTGTTGCAGGAAGCAAGCTATAACTAACTAAAAGTAACTTTCCAAGGAGCCATATATTATTCCCTTAATCTCATTATGCATTATTACAAGAATAAATGAGTGCAAAGATTCAGTGTAAGTTTTCGTGCGCAAGTTCATTCAGATTTCACTCAGCTTTAGATTGCTGGCCTTCTACTAGCAAGCAGATCTTACTGATAGGTCTTTCAAGTTGGCTTGTTTTGGTTTGAAGCCGTACACTGCGGACCAAGCCTTTGGAGTCAGGGAAGGTTTCATTAACTCTAGCCAGCGTCCATGATCCTCTTGGCGCCGATACTCTAAGACCCAGCGTTTCCAAAATAAGTCTGCAATGTACTGGATCTGTCTCCAACGATGTCTGGTGTGAAGATTTTCCTTCACGAACAAACCGGGAGGTAGAACAGGCCGCACTTAAGCTGCAGTATATGGTTAGGCGTTAACGGCTCCAAGTCATTTGGGTCATCAGAAACAGTTGTGAGTGGACGGCTATTGAGAATGGCCTCAACCTCACACATCACTGTCTGAAGGCCTTCATCATCCAGATACTGCTGGCTGGTGACCGTAACGTCATTTTGATCATGCAAATCAACCTCTCCCATATCCCTCCATAATGGGCACCATGGGGAGGGTTAAATGTCCATTTCACTCCCTTTTGGAGCAGGCTCTTTTCAATTTGTTGATTGAAAGATTTCAAAGACTCTTTTAGTTCCTTTTCAGTGGCAACAAAGTTTGTTCCATTGTCTGACCACAACTCAGACACTGGACCTCTTCTGGCAATGAAACGTCTGAATGCATGAATGCAAGAGTCGGTATCAAGAGATTGTGCAACTTCCAAGTGTATTGCACGGCTGGCAAGACATGTGAAAATCACTCCATATCATTTTACAACGCTGCGGCCTCGTTTCACCTCTAATGGCCCAAAATAATCAACTCCTACATGCGTGAAGGGCGACGCATTACATTGCAGCATCCATGGAGGAAAAGAGCATAACTGTACAGAGCTTCTCCACTGTCTGATGGGATGTTATACCAATTTAAGGCTAGTAATTTTAAATTAATCTCCAAAATGAAGTTCCAATAGTTGTTTTGCCTCTGCATATCCTCTATCTGCATCCATATGAAGGCAACTTCTGACCAGTTCCTTAGGTTGGCCAGAGGTGTATTGCTCAAGGTAATACAGTCTGTCTTGGCTATTGCTGGTGTTTTTCTCAATAGAGTGTTCAAATGCCTGCATAAATAGTTTGAAGTTCAGAGGTTCACCGTTAAACATGGGTATATGCCTAGTTGGAAGTAAAGTCATTTTCTGCTGCTGTGCAATAAGATTAGCAACAGCACCCAGGTTACTGGTATCTGTGGCTAAAGGCGTATGTGGAAAGGAAGTACCTGTAGCTGCTTGACTGGTCGGATTAGCTTGAAAGGTCGAAACAAGCCTTTGTGATCTCCGCGGTCTTGTATCCTGTGTTAAAACCCTTTGCAATGGTGTTTTGTGAACATTAGACGCATTCATGCCATTTCCTGACAAATCTGAAACAGAATTCATAGATTCATCATCAATGCTCTGTAACACTCGCACCTTTGCATTAGCTGCAGCCAACTCTGTTTCAAGTGCAACTCTATCCATTTCATTTTGCACTGTAATTTTTCACTGTAATTTTTCTTTCTTCTTCAGTACGTTGCAATAGAGCTGAAGCCTTTTCAGCTTCGGCTTTTAAACGTGCGGAAGACACTGACGAAGGTTTTGAGGCAACACTGGCACCAGAAAGTGAAGGTTCTAATTTACTGGCATGCGCTGCCACAATGGATATACTGTCATAGGGAGACACCTTAGTTTGGGATTCATAGCTTTGAGCACTCTTCCACATTTCTACATCATTCAAAAATGTTTCAAAAGTTTGCATAATAATGCTAAATAATACCTACTATGACTAATATTTAATAATAATCTAATATTTAATAATAATTTGTCAGTTTGTGTGTCAGCTCAATCATGGTATGGGAGGACATGTTTAACATTACTGCAAATACAGACACTAACAGTTTTTGCCTGAGACTTTCATCTAAAATGAGGCTGTTTTAATTTATAATAATGATAATACTGCTAAATAATACCTATGACTAATATTTAATAATAATTTGTCAGTTTGCGTGTCAGCTCAATCATGGTATGGGAGGACATGTTTAACATTACTGCAAATACAGACACTAACAGTTTTTGTCTGAGACTTTCATCTAAAATGAGGCTGTTTTAATGTATTATAAAAATGATAATAATGATAAATAATACCTACTATGACTAATATTTTAATAATAATTTGTCAGTTTGTGTGTCAGCTCAAGTGACAGTTGGAGTGGAGTGGAGTTGCTGGATGTAAGAAGAGTGTCCAAGTAGGATTTAAGTTCTTTACGAAATATAAAAAAAGTAGGGCTTAGCACCTTGAAATTTACATTTGTGTAAGAAGAATTTCCCTACAAAAATAAAAAGGTTTATCAAAAAATATTGGTCCTTTACATCTTTATCAAAGTTGTGCTGACCAAATACATAAAAACATATTTGTATTAGAAAGAAAAGCTTTGTGAAGAAAATGTGCGTACAAAACAACAAAAATCCTTCCAGAACAAACATGTGTATGAGCAATCCCAGAAAAGATGTGAAATAGATTCTATATCAGCACCACAAAAAGAACATATATCAATATCAGGACACATCTTTTTTAAATAGAGCTTTACAGGATAAAAAAGATGAAGTAATTTGTATGACACTTCTTTGACCTTATTGGTTATTAAATATTTAGATGACAAAGTCCACACTTTTTTCCATGGAATGTTAACAAACTGGCCATTCCAGAAAGACACAATGTATGGGAGAGAAACAATCTCATTCTGAAATAATTGTCTAATTCTCCTGTTCCGACCAGAAGAGTTGGATAAAAAACGTCTCAGTTACGGATGTAACCCTTGTTCCCTGAGGAGGGAACGGAGACGTAACGTTAGTGACTAACGAATGGGGGTTTCGCTTGGAAGCCAATCATCTTCGAGATTTTAGAAAACGCCCAATGGCGTGCCAATGCCATGCGTAATTAGCATACGTAACTCCGCCTCACCACGTGAGTATAAAAGGAAGTACGTGGCAATATCGCATTATGTTACCTGCTGAGGAGCCAAGACTGAACATAGTACATAGTCGGACACTGGCCCCACTCGGAGATTGTAGAATCTGGCGAATGTGTTAGGTGTCGCCCAGCCTGCAGCTCTGCAGATGTCTGTTAGCGAGGCGCCATGCGCTAAAGCCCAATAGGAGGCCACACTCCGAGTGGAGTGGTTCCGAACCCCAAGGGGACATGGTCGACCTTGCTGCTGGTAAGCCAAAACAATGGTGTCCACTATCCAGTGGGACAGCCTTTGCTTTGAGAGAGCTCTTCCCTTCCGCTCTCCACCATAACAGACAAAGAGCTGGTCTGAGGTCCTGAAACATTGTGTCCTGTCTAGGTAAGTGCGGAGAGCGCGTACTGGACAGAGCAATGCCAAAGCTGGGTCTGCCCCCTCCATGGGCAGCGCTTGCAGGTTCACCACCTGACTCACTGAACGGAGTGGTGGGAACCTTGGGCACAATGGCACATATCCAGGCCTAGGTCTCAGAATCACATGAGAGTTAGCCGGCCCGAATTCCAGGCACGCTTCGTCAACCAAAAATGCCTGCAGGTCCCCTACCCTCTAGATGGAAGCCAATGCAGTCAGGATCGCTGTCTTCATTGACAGAACTTAAGATTGACTGACTGCAAAGGCTCAAAGGGAGGCCTCTGCAGAGCATCCAAGACTACTGAGAGGTCTCAAGAGGGCACGAGGGGAGAGCAACGAAGATTTAGTCTCCTGGCTCCCCTCAGGAACCTGATGACCAGGTCGTGCTGACTTAACTTTTTGTTCTCCAAGAGGTCGTGGTGGGCAGATATTGCGGCCACATATACTTTAAGAGTGGAGGGAGACAGCCTTCGCTCCAACCCTTCTTGGAGGAACGAGAGCACAGACCCGATCGGGCATTTCCAGGGGTCTTCTTGGCGAGAAGAACACCAGGTGACGAAGAGGTTCTACTTCAACGCATAGGCATGCCGAGTGGACTCTGCCCTAGCGGAAGTGATGGTAGCCACCACCGTAGGTGGTAGGGTACTCAAACCTGCCGTGTCCCGTCCAGGAGCCACACGTGGAGGTTCCAAAGATCGGGACACGGGTGCCAAAGGGTGCCCCGTCTCTGAGTGAGGAGGTCCTTTCTCAGAGGAATAGGCCAGGGAGGGGCTGTCGCAAGGAGTTTTATAATTTAATAATTTAAGATAATTTGATAATTTAAGGGGCAGTTTAATGATGTTGTAGGTACACAATAATAGGAAAGGGAGACATCCCACTTTTGAAAACACAAAATTAGAATAATATTCCAAAATGAAACCAGGTTTGTTAAATACTGTTTTAGCCAATTTATTTTGAAAGTATTGTTTAGGGAAGAAAAATCTAGAAAGTTTAGACCACCACATTCATAATTGTACCGAAGCATAGTCAAGTGCCTTCCGCGTCGCAATGAAAACGTCAAAGGCACCCCTAGTCACTATATTGACTAACAGGGAACTCTTTTTTCAATTAATTAATTTTTTTTTTATTATTATTAATGCAAAATATATACAAAGATTGTACATGTAAATACAACTCGCAACAATTATAAAACAAGACAAGACAAAAAAATAAGTAAAATTTAAGTAATTCATGCCAGGGGTAAAATTACAACAATTTAAAGTAACAAAAAGCTTCATAGGTCTTTCTTGCTTTTTTGTTTTTAATTTTATCTAATGTAGTACCATATTTTTTAATTTCTTTTATAAAATGTTCAAAGCTTGGCTTAGCTTTAGCCCATTTTTTCTCATGAATGTGATATTTTCCAATTAAAATGAAAAGTTGTATAAGGAAGCACATCGTACTTTTGGAATTGACATTGTCTTGTACAAAGAAAAATATTACGTCATACAGATCAATTTGTATACATGCTCCAAACAATCTAGAAATGAAATGAGAGACATCAAACCAATTTTTTTTTGAATATATACAATCATAAAAAAGATGAGTCACAGATTATTTGGCATTGCCACAGAATTCACACAAGTTTTCAATATTCAAATAGAAACGTTTAAGTAACTCCCTAACAGGGTAAATCCTGTGTAACATTTTATAGGATACCTCTCTAATTTTATTATTAATAAAAAACTTATTTGTTATTGACCATACTTTTGACCTAAATCATTGATTTCATTTAGAAGCTATTGCTCTGGTTATACTGGTGATCTGTTAATAACATTTGTTTTAATCATAATAGTGGTCATGTGATTCTACAATATAAGATACAGTACTGTTGTGGAAAGTTGATATGCAGGACTTAAAAAAAACACTTATAAAGTTTTAATCTACAGCATTAATTAGACACACACAGACATCAAGAATCAGTGTATAAATCTCAACAATGGTGACAATCAATTCAAAAGCTTCATGCTGCAATGCATGCTGGTACCACCAATCAAAATTCCCCCATGGGTCCCAGCATGCATTGCGGCATGAATAAATTATGCATCTGAATTTAGACTAATTTTCTTTGAATCTAACTAATTGCTTTTACTATTGTATTTTGTACTTTTTGTTTTACTTTTGTACTTGTTTACTGTTTCATGTTCAGAGTTGATCTGTTTATCTGATTTATTTTTTATTCTCACCATTGTTGAGATTTTGTCACGGTTCATGAATGCACCGTCTCCCTTGCTCTATAGCTGTGTCCCAATTCAGGGGCTGCATCCTTTGAAGGATGCATCCTTCGAAGGATGCAGCCTACATGGCCTTCGAAGGAGGCTCCACATGTAGCCTTCATTGGTAATTGGTAATTGAGCCACCAGGTGTGCCCTATTACCGCTCCTGTCACCTAACTGAGATCCTGAGATCTAATCGCCATCCTGAGATTAGATTAGATTAGATTAGATTCAACTTTATTGTCATTACACAAGTACAAGTACAAAGCAACGAAATGCAGTTTAGGTCTAACCAGAAGTGCAATAGCAGCAAGTGCAGGATATATACAATGGTTGCGTAAGTGCAGGGCATAAAAATGTACTGAATATATATAAATATGTATAAGTAGAGAGATGGTTATTACTATAAACAGAACTGAATTTACAGATGAATATATACAGTGAATAAATATAAATATACAGATGGCTATTACTATAAACAGAATGTAAACAGAATGTACAGGTGAATATGTACTATGAATATAATATACAGATGGCTATTACTTTGAACAGAATTTTACAGATAGAGGTATACAATAATATGTTAGGCTAATATGAGGAATATAGCAGTGGATTAAGGTAGTGCAATAAATTATGGACAGAGCTATCCGAAAGAAAGTGTAAAAGTGCAGTGGAAAGTGGTTGCATATTGCAGTTAGAAGTACGGTGCAAAATGCAAATGTAAACATGGTTACTGTAAATACAGTCGGCAGTGCAAATGAGCATAATCCAGTTAAGATATGCAACAGAGCAGCTCCCATACCATACTGCCACACAGTTGGTCAGGATGCTTTCTATTGCGCAGCGGTAGAAGTTCACCAGGATAGCCGAGGAGAGCTGATTCTTCCTCAGTGTCCTCAGGAAGAAGAGGCGCTGGTGAGCCTTCTTGACCAGGCTGGAGGTGTTGGTCGTCCACGACATGTCCGCCGAGATGTGGATCCCCAGGAACTTGAAACTGGAGACACGCTCAACAGCCATTCCATTTATGTGGATGGTGTCGTGTGTGCCTCTTGACTCCTTCCTGAAGTCCACGACGAGCTCCTTCGTTTTGGTGGTGTTGAGGAGCAGGTTATTATCAGTGCACCATGTGGCCAGGTGCTGGATCTCCTCCCTGTAGGCAGTCTCATCGTTGTTGCTGATGAGACCAATCACCGTAGTGTCGTCCGCAAACTTGACGATGGAATTAGTTCCATACACAGGCTTGCAGTCGGAGGTGAAGAGGGAGTAGAGAAACGGACTTAGCACACAGCCCTGTGGTACACCAGTGTTGAGTGTGATGGACGTGGAGCAGGTGGATCCTGATCGAACATTCTGTGGTCTGTCAGTTAGGAAGTCCAAAATCCAGTTACACATTGAAGTGTTGATGCCCAGGTCTCCAAGTTTGGCTATTAACTTGGATGGGATGACAGTGTTGAATGCTGAGCTGAAGTCAACAAACAGCATGCGTGCATAGGTGTTTTTACTGTCCAGATGGGTGAGCACAGAGTGAAGTGCCATGGAAACTGCATCCTCTGTGCTCCTATTGCTGCGGTAGGCAAACTGGTGTGAGTCCAATGTGGATGGTATAGAGTCTTTTAGGTGTTCCAGGACCAGACGCTCAAAGCACTTCATAACGATGGGTGTGAGTGCTACAGGGCGGTAGTCATTAGGGCACCTCGGGCTGGAGTGTTTCGGCACTGGCACAATGGAAGTGCGTTTAAAGCATGATGGCTACAGCTGCTTGGGCGAGAGACAGGTTGAAAATATCTGTAAAAACCCCAGCGAGCTGCTCCGCACATGCCCTGAGAACACGACCAGGGATGTTGTCTGGTCCAGCAGCCTTGTGGGCGCTGATCCGGCTCAGTGCCTTGCAGACATCTGTGGAGGAGAGTGTGATTGGTGGGTGGTCAGCTGAGGGTTTGAGCTTGGTGGCAGTTTCTCTGTTGTCTCTTTCAAAACGAGCATAAAAGTAATTTAGCTCGTTCAGGAAGTTGACATCAGTGGCTGCGGGGGTGGAGTGGGTGGGTTTATAATCACTGATGGCCTGAATGCCATGCCACATGCGTCGAGGGTCAGAGTTGGAAAAGTGTCCCTCTATCTTTAGCTTGTAGCAGTGCTTGGCCTTTTTGATGCCCCTCTTCAGGTTTGCTCTGGATGCGCTGTAGGCTTGTGCATCTCCTGATCTGAAGGCAGTATTGCGTGACTTCAGCAGGAGTCGTACTTCCCTGTTCATCCAAGGCTTCTGATTTGGGTATGTGGTGATCTGTTTCTGGGTTGTAACACTGTCAATGGTGGTATTTATATGATCCAATACAGAGGAGGTGTATGAGTCAATGTCCGTGTGAGCGCCACTGGTGGCCTGAGAAGCAAACATACTCCAGTCTGTGTTTAGAAACCTTTCCTGGAGTGTGGAATCTGCACCCGCAGGCCACACCTTGATGGTCTTCACTGATGGCTTCACACGGTTGATGAGGGGTGCATATTTGGGGCTGAGGAACAAAGAGATGTGGTCTGACTGTCCCAGGTGGGGGAGGGGTGTTGCAACGTAAGCTCCGGCCATGTTTGTGTAAACATGGTCTAAGGTTTTGTTTCCTCTGGTGTGGCAGGAAACATGCTGGTGAAACTTGGGTAGCACTGACTTTAAGTTTGAATGATTAAAGTCACCTGCAACAATAAACGCAGCTTCAGGGTGATCAGTCTGTTGTTTACTGATGGCTGCGTGAAGTTCTTTCATAGCAAGCTTGGCATCAGCATCCGGGGGAATATAGGCTGCAGTTATAATGGTGGAAGTGAACTCCCGCGGTAGATAAAACGGTCTACATTTAACCATGAGAAACTCCAGGTTAGCTGAACAATGACTCCCAACAATAGCAGAGTTTGTGCACCAAGCTTTGTTAATATAAATGCACAATCCACCCCCTCTGCTCTTCCCGGAGCCATCTAATGTTCTATCTGCCCGGAGTGTGTGGCGTCCCGCTAGCTCAATAGCGGTGTCCGGTATTCCGCTGTTTAACCAGGTTTCAGTGAAGATTAGGACGTTACAGTTCAAAAGTTTCTTACTGTGTGTGATGCTGAGTCGAATCTCCTCCATTTTGTTCACTAGCGATCGTACATTAGCAAGGAAAATGCTGGGTAAAGAGAGCCGATGAGGAGAACGCGTTAGCTTAGCCCGCAATCCTCCACGCTTCCCCCGCCTTTGTTTACGATCACGCCGCCGTCTGCGTGCACTTCCGCCCGGCCGGGTTGAGCGCATCGCCTCGGGCGTCAAAAAAATATATTTTGTTACTTTAATTTTCAAAATGAACTGTGGACTGTAAGGAACTAAATTTGTTAGAATATTCATGTAGAAATGTAAAGTAGGCCTACTGAAGTACCCATGAATATGAAGTACATATTCAAAAGTAAAATGCAACATAAACCGTAATGCAGCAGTAATATTAATGGCAAGCCATCATTGACTTCTCAATTTCTCTTTTCCTTCTTCTCCTAAATCAGACCAGACCCCTGCAGGATTAACCTGAATGTCCCACTGCTGGACAGATTTTTTAGTAATTTAGATACACGTCCTGACTTTCGGCTGAGCAGGGAGGCCCTGACAGTGCTGCTGGATCTGTTAAATGAACGTCGACATGGATGGGGTTCCACAATCGAGACCCTGGTGTTTCTTTTCTGGCTGGCATGTGGTACATCATACAGGGTGGTCTCCAGAGCATTTGACATGCCTCGTTCCACTGTCCACCGCATTGTCCACCGAGTTGCAGAAGAGGTGGTGGCCATTCGCCACCAAGTAATTCACCTCCCCAACACCCCAGAGAAGCTGGAGGCAGTTTGTCGTGGGTTTGCAGGGCTGGCAAGACACAGAGCTTTCCTGAAAGCTGCAGGAGCAATCGACGGCTGCCATGTTCGCATCAAGCCACCAAGCGGCCCTGATGGTCAGTGCTACAGGAACAGGAAACTGTTCCCGTCTATCATCCTGCAGGCAGTTTGTGACCATCAGGGCTGCTTCATTGACACCTATGTGGGCTGGCCCGGGTCAGTGCATGACGCACGAGTGCTCCGCCACAGCCCACTGTACAGGAGGTCAGTGTACCCTCCTCCAGGGCACTTCATCCTGGCAGACGGAGGGTACCCATGCCTCCCCAATGCCCACTCCCCCTCATCACTCCCTACAAGAGGCCAGTACAAGGTGTGGGAGCCCAGCGCTTCAATATTCATCATTCCAGGGCTCGCTCCATTATAGAGCGTGCTTTTGGGATGATGAAGACCAGGTTTAGGGCCATCTTCCTGCAAGCGCTGGAGGTGCACCACACCTTTGTACCTCACGTAAGTAAATTAAAAATACATTTTAAATACACTTGAATCTTTTATATATATATATATATATATATATATATATATATATATATATATATATATATATATATATATATATATATATATATAATTTTTTTTATTTATCCATTTCAGGTCATAACAGCCTGTGCCATCCTCCATAACATCTGCCTTGAGGTTGGTGACATCATGGACCCGGAGGATGAGCACGAGGAGGATCAGGACGTGCCAGAGAATGAGGGGGAGCAGGATTTGGAGACAGTCAGTGGTGCTCCATGGCGTGACCAGCTGTCTGCAGCGGTGTCTGCCCTGGAGGAGGTACCCGCTGACCATGACTATTTGTAACAGGCAAGTAAGAGAACTATAAAGCTACAATGCCTAAGGAAAAAAAGGTGTTGCATGGTTATGGTTTGATGTGAGTTCTTTTATTCTTCCCTCTTTCTGAAAATAGTGACATGGCAGCTGTCGATTGAGTCAGCCCTGCAAACCTGCTGGTAGACAATGCAGTGGACAGTGGAAATATGCTCTGAAACACTCAGGAGACCGTCCCAGATGATGTCCCACCGGCAGAGACTTTACCAGGGTCTCTATTGTGGACCATCCCATCCAGCAGCACCATCAGGGTCTCCCTGCTCAGCTGAATGAAAGCATGCATAACTTTTCCCAATCAATTTTATGTATTATTAATTTAAAGTTGTTTTTCTGTTGTTGTAAATAGTTGTCAAAATAAATCACTTATGTACAAATTGAAATTTACATGGCCAACAAAAAAAAAAAAAGTATGTTTGTTTATAAATTACTCCCATTAAAAAAGTAATCAGTTTTCAGTTTCCATATTTTTATTTCCAAATGCCAACTTATATATATTTATAGTATAAAAAAAAATGCTACGCTTCATTTACAACACTTTTCAAAATATAAATACCACTTAATTTGCATTGCCAAAATAACATGTGCAGAGAAAAAAGTGAAAAACAAATATATACAAAATTTTAAAGTGCGTGATTTATTTTTCTATCATTCTCTCAAGGAGAGAAAAGAGTCTGTCCATCCTCTCCCTGCTCTCTTGTGCCCTCCTTGCCTCAGTTTCCCTTTGAAATGCCATGTCTTCCCTATTAGCTCAATGAGGTCCTCCTCACAGCCTCTTTTTCGGGCTCGGGCTGGGGCTGGGGCTGGGGCTGGGGCTGGGGCTGGGCCTGGGGCTGGGGCCTCCTCCTCCACTGCTGAACTTGGCCCTGGTTGGTCCTCAGGGATGGAGGCAATTAGGACAGGGGGGTTGTTGGAAGGCCTCTGTCCCAAGACCTCATCCATTTGGACAAACCACGGCCAAGTTGCAGCAGTGGATTTCCCGCTCACCCCCTCACCTGTCCCAGGACACTTGCAATCCTAAGGCAGAGCAAATACACCATGTCTTTTGTTAACAACTACAACAACACATTGCAGCAAACGGGTCAATTGACTTGCTTACTTTGTTTTGTTTTTTTAAGTTGTCCCATTTCTTTTTGGCCTGCAAGGGAGTGACCTTCCCCAACAGGTCCATTTTCTCCAGAATTCTCCTAAAATAAGACAAAAAGGAAGGACTTATGAAAAAATATTAACACAGGGGTGCAATCTTAACATTAGAAAGTTACAGTTGTTTCTATAAAAAAATACTCCAGAAATTATATGCCTGGATCCTCAAGTTTGATAAAAAAATATATATATATTTGTAGACATATCTTGCATGACGGCACTACAAAAAACAACAACAGCAAAGTGAAAGACTATTGCTTTATGTAGTTGTCTCATTGCCATTATTTTTATAGGGTGAGGGCTATTTTTTTGTATAACCAAGAGGCAGCTAATGGAAATTTTACAAAAGGTTAATGCCTTACCGCCAGGCCACAAGGGCAGAGTTTTTGGCCCCAGTAAATAGGTGGTCATTTTCGGCCCTCAGTTTAATAAATTGAGCGGTCTGCTCCTTTGTCCCTGAAACAAAAATTATTACAAGTTCAGCCTCAGACCACCTGACAAAAGAAACTGTGCAATTGTAGCATTTTTAGTAACAGTTTTAGTGCTGCGGTTTAATTTACTTGTATACATTCTTAAAATTCAAGGCTAAAAAAAACAAAAACAAAAAAAAACAATTTGTGTCTTGTTTGTAGGCCTAGTTCAAACATCTGAAAATTATGAAATCAAGAAGCATTTACAAGTCTTGTTTTGGGGGAAAATCATCTAAATGGAAGTAACCAAAGGCAGTCAGTTAGACCGTTTTTATATTTTGCAATGTAATAACTTTGTTGAAATTAAACCCATAGCCTACAGCTATAGTACCCTGACTTTTGACCTAAATTGTTGTAATATTCTTGTTTTATTAAAATTACAAAAGAGTTCTGAGTATTTGTACAATGGCCATAACGGTCAAATTTACCACACACACACACACACTACAGACGGAATGTCGCGTATTTCAGTTTGCTATTTTCCCCGCCAGTGAAGATGTGAAGATGCACTGATGCCTATAGCAACTTACTTTCCTATTGTAAAGTCCAAAAGTCCAAATGCATTGAAAAAAGATGGTTCTAATCATTTCCATAATTCACAACATGTTTTTATCTAACGAAATATTCTTCTTTAATCAATATTACTTGGCATTTACAGTCAAAAACAACATTTTCACTGCGGTGAATTTTTAAAAAAAAAATTTTTTTTAATTACTCTCCCGTTTGCCATACACAAAGCGAGGCACGGAATTTTGGGCACGGTCTAGCGCGCATATTTTATTATATATAATATGCACTCTAGACCGTGCCCAAAATGTGTGCCACACACACACACATATACATACATACATATATATATATATATTTATTACACACGTGTGTGTGGCAAACGGGAGAGCAAAGTTTTTCACATAGGCTACACACACACACACACACATTATTTATATATATTCCATGTTGTTCGATTTTATTCAAATTGAGCATTTCGTTTGAGGATTTTTACACTTTTCACGGTTATACAGTCATAAAATATGAAAGCTTAATTATAAAAATCAATAGAAGCTTTGAATGTAAATATGACATAACAAAAGTACTAGCCTACGAAAAAGAGCAGCTATGAACGGTCAGAATGACCGCTATGGCCATTCGAGTAGATAGAAGTTCGGTAGTTAGCCTATACTGTTAAACAGAAAACAAGATAATTTTTTGCTTATTTTAAGCACCTCACTTAACTGCTTGTCTGGTAGGCCTAAATGCTCCTGAATGAAACAACTGTTTGATATTTGGAGTAGAAAATATTAAGAAAAGCATTTTGCTGCCATTACATTTAGGATTTTATTAATTTATCTCAGTTGATTTTCAATGTGGATTCAGTGCTTGGTCCATATTTATGCTTTTATCAACACTTGTTTTCGATAGCAATTTGAATGAATTAAAACACAATACTACTTACATTTATATGTGAATTCCTCAGCCACAGAACTAGGACACGCCATCTTCTTTAAATAAAATTCCTTTGTCTTCATTGGGAATTTATGGCAGCTTGCATCCAATTAATAAAAATCATGTCGTCACCGGCGCGCTATGAATTGTGGGGTAGGGTAGGCTGCGAAGTGTCCATTTTTGTATCCTTCGTTTGCCTGAGAAACGAAGGGCGCATTTGGAGTCGCATTTTAATGACATTCCAAATTTGGGCAGCCTTAGTCGTGCCAGGATGACGTAATTGGCCTTCAAAGGGTGCAGCTTTTGAATTGGGACAGCCTTCGCAGCACTGCTGTGACGCAATCGGCCTTCAAATGCGTCCTTTGAAGGCTGCAAGGTTTGAATTGGGACAGCCTTTGTCGCTCCGCGGTGACGCAATCGGCCTTCAAATGCGGCCTTTGAAGGATGCAGCCCCCGAATTGGGACACAGCTTTAGACTGTTTTTCCCAGGATCAAGTGTCTTATATCGTTAGAATCCTTGGCTCAAGGCGGACAAAATGGCTATCTCAGAGTGTGATTTAGGCAGGGAACATTTTCTGCAATGTCGAATTTTGTCCAAAACCTACTTTTGCAAACTAGTCCCTGGTTTTTTGCCCGATCGGAACCAAACCAGTCTAGGACAATTCTCTGGACTCTCTAGATCAATAATTATCGAAAAAAAGTTGAACTTTTGCATTTGGGTGGCTGTAACAGGGTCATTTAGAAAAGGGGTGTGGCAAAATAAGGCTAAAAAGCCTATAAATCCCAAATGAAATCTCAGAACTCCACCAAAATTGATGAGCATATGTGTCAGAACATGGTGAGGAAGCATGCAGAGTTTCATGGAGATCGGACCATAGGTGGCGCTATAACTGGCAAAAAGCCTTCATTCTTATTAGGGGTTCAAGCATGAAATGCTGAAACCCTATTGTAATTGTAAGGTTTCGTAAAACGCATCGTGCAGGCCAAACCGTAAGGCCTAGAGACATGAAACCTGGCCAGATGGTAGGCCTCAGTTTGGGGACAACCTATCAGAGTATGACCCCGAATGGCCCATAGGTGGCGCTACAGCAACCAAAAGTTCAAAATTGCTTATGACTCTTAGACTGTTTGTCCCAGGATCAAGTGTCTTATATCGTTGGAATCCTTGGCTCAAGGCGGACAAAATGGCTATCTCCGATTTTGATTTAGGCAGGGAACATTTTCTGCTATGTCGAATTTTGTCCAAAACCTACTTTTGCGAACTAGTCCCTGGTTTTTTGCCCGATCGGAACCAAACCAGTCTAGGACAATTCTCTGGACTCTCTAGATCAATAATTATCAAAAAAAAATTGAACTTTTGCATTTGGGTGGCTGTAACAGGGTCATTTAGAAAAGGGGTGTGGCAAAATACACTAAAAAAACCTATAAATCCCAAATGAAATCTCAGAACTCCACCAAAATTGATGAGCATATGTGTCAGAACATGGTGAGGAAGCATGCAGAATTGAAACCCTATTGTAATTGTAAGGTTTCGTAAAACGCATCGTGCAGGCCAAACCGTAAGGCCTAGAGACATGAAACCTGGCCAGCCTCAGTTTGGGGACAACCTATCAGAGTATGACCCCGAATGGCCCATAGGTGGCGCTACAGCAACCAAAAGTTCAAAATTGCTCATAACTCTTAGACTGTTTTTCCCAGGATCAAGTGTCTTATATCGTTGGAATCCTTGGCTCAAGGCGGACAAAATGGCTATCTCAGTGTGTGATTTAGGCAGGCAGTTAGGCAGTTAGCGTGTTCTTAGCCTGATTTAGCACTTAGATAATCACTATTAGCATGTAGCTATTCACAGCTAGCATGTGTATCATGTTGGAAGTGCTGTTTGCTAGCATGACTCAAAAGACCCAACCGCCATAAACTCTACGATGTTCTGTTACAGAGATATAGGCAGGGGCACCGTACTCATCAGTAGCCGCGTTTCCATTACAGATTTGCACAACACTTTTGTCTAAAAGTCTATAAAAAATATTACGAAATGATGCTGTTTCTATTAACTGACGTTATGTGACTAAAACTATTTTAGGTTTATATCCCAGACACCGCACGCCATTATTATTAATGGAAGGAAACGTGTGTTCTATCCAAGCATTGATGGATTAATGTTTGAATTTGATGGTGGTAATTCAAAGGGGTTTTTTTTTTACCAATTTTTTTATTTAGGCTCGGAATTTCGTTTGTTGGAAATATAAACTGAATTTAGAAATTCTTTTGAAATGAAAAACTTTGCGTTTAAGTTTTAAGTTAGTTCGTATGCATTGCAATGCAAGAAGTGCATTTAATCGCGTCAGTCAGTTAATCGCGTATATGTTATTTTTCAATACACAGCGTTAGATCGTGTGAGCAATGCAATAGCAAATGTTATCTCTTCAATGTACATCGGAAATTAGTTACTTATTTATGCATTGCAATGAACAAGTGCATAGCTTATGTTATTCTTCAATGTACATTGTTAGAACATTCGTGCAATGCTATGCAACAGCAACGTTTATCTCTTCAATGAGTTAGTTCGTATGCATGCAATGCAACAAGTGCATTGCTTATATGATATTCTTCTAAGCACATCGTTAGATTGTGTGTGCAATGCAATAGCAAATATGTTATCTCTTCAATGCACATCGGAAATGAGTTACATTTATGCATTGCAATGAACAAGTGCATAGCTTATGTTATCTCTTCAATGCACATCCCATTGAGTTAGTTCAAGTGCATAACTTATATGATATTCTTCAATGCACAGCGTTAGATCGTGTGTGCAATAACTCATTATTATGAGTGCAAATATGGTATCTCTTCACGTCGGAAATTAGTTAGTTATTTATGCATTGCAATGAACATATGTAATGAAAAACTTTGCGTTTAAGTTTTAAGTTAGTTCGTATGCATTGCAATGCATGAAGTGCATCGCGTATATGTTATTTTTCAATACACAGCGTTAGATCGTGTGAGCAATGCAATAGCAAATGTTATCTCTTCAATGTACATCGGAAATTAGTTACTTATTTATGCATTGCAATGAACAAGTGCATAGCTTATGTTATTCTTCAATGTACATTGTTAGAACATTCGTGCAATGCTATGCAACAGCAACGTTTATCTCTTCAATGAGTTAGTTCGTATGCATGCATCATTATAAGCATAGCTTATATGTTATTCTTCCATGCACAGCGTTAGATAATAAACTACAAGTGCATCGCGTATATGTTATTCTTCAACAATGCACAGCGTTAGACCGTGTGCAATGCAATAGCAAATATGGTATCTCTTCAATGCACATCGGAAATGAGTTACATTTATGCATTGCAATAAACAAGTGCATAGCTTTTTTTTATTCTTCAATGTACATTGATAGAACATTCGTGCAATGCTATGCAACAGCAATGTTATCTATTCAATGCACATCCCATTGAGTTAGTTCGTATGCATGCAATGCAACAAGTGCATTGCTTATATGATATTCTTCTATGCATATCGTTAGATTGTGAGCAATGCAATGCAATAGCAAATATGTTATCTCTTCAATGCACATCGGAAATGAGTTAGTTATTTATGCATTGCAATGAACTATATGTAAGTGTAAGCATAGCTTATATGTTATTCTTCTATGCACATCATTAGATTGTGTGTGCAATGTGTAGCAAATATGTGATCGTATGCATTGCAATGCAACAAGTGCATCGCGTATATGTTATTCTTCAACAATGCACAGCGTTAGGATCGCAATGCAATAGCAAATATGTTATCTCTTCAATGCACATCAGGAATTAGTTAGTTATTTATGCATTGCAATGAACTTATCTGTCAGTATAAGCATATCTTATATGTTATTCTTCCATGCACAACGTTAGATCGTGTGAGCAATGCTATGCAATAGCAAATATGTTATCTCTTCAATGCACATCGGAAATGAGTTACATTTATGCATTGCAATGCATATCTCTCTTCTAGGACGCTTGTGCAATGCAATGCAACAGCAACGTTATCTCTTCAATGCACATCCGATTTAGTTAGTTCGTATGCATTGCAATGCAACAAGTGCCTCACGTATATGTTATTTTTCAATACACAGCGTTAGATCATGTGAGCAATGCAATAGCAAATATTTTATCTCTTCAATGTACATCGGAAATTAGTTACTTATTTATGCATTGCAATGAACAAGTGCATAGCTTATGTTATTCTTCAATGTACATTGTTAGAATATTGATGCAATGCTATGCAACAGCAATGTTATCTCTTCAATGCGCATCCTATTGAGTTAGTTCATATGCATGCAATGCAACAAGTGCATTGCTTATATGATATTCTTCTATGCACATCGTTAGATTGTGTGTGCAATGCAATAGCAAATATGCAATGAACAAGTGCATAGCTTATGTTATCTCTTCAATGCACATCCCATTGAGTTAGCTGAAGTGCATAACTTATATGATATTCTTCAATGCACAGCGTTAGATCGTGTGTGCAATGCAATACAATAGCAAATATGTTATTGTATTGCAAATATGTTATTGTATATTCAATGCACATCGGAAATTAGTTACGTATTCATGCATTGCAATGAACAAGTGCATAGCTTATATGTTATTCTTCACTGCACAGCGTTAGATCGCATGTGCAATGCAATGCAATAGCAAATATGTTATCTCTTCAATGCACATCGGAAATGACTTACAATTTATGCATTGCAATGAACAAGTGCATCACTTTGTTATTCTTCACTGCACAGCGTTAGATCGTGTATGCATTGCAGCATTATATATAGTGTGTGGGATTAAATTCAATACCATCTTAAATATCTTAAATGCACATCGGAAATTAGTTACTTATTTATGCATTACAATGAACAAGTGCATAGCTTATGTTATTCTTCAATGCACAGATTAGAACATTCGTGCAATGCAATAAAACAGCAATGTTATCTCTTCAATGCGCATCCTATTGAGTTAGTTCGTATGCATGCAACAAGTGCATTGCTTATATGATATTCTTCTATGCACATCGTTAGATTGTGTGTGTTTGCAATAGCAAATATGCTATCTCTTCAATGCACATCGGAAATGAGTTAGTTATAAATGCATTGCAATGAACAAGTGCATAGCTTATGTTACTCTTCAATGTTAGAATGTTAGAACATTCGTGCAATGCTATGCAACAGCAACGTTTATCTCTTCAATGAGTTAGTTCGTATGCATGCAAAGCAACAAGTGATATTGCTTATATGAAATGATATGAAGCTTATATGATATTCTTCTAAGCACATCGTTAGATTGTGTGTGCAATGCAATAGCAAATATGTTATCTCTCAATGCACATCGGAAATGAGTTACATTTATGCATTGCAATGAACAAGTGTGCATAGCTTTTGTTATTCTTCAATGCACAGTGTTAGATCGTGTGAGTAATGCAATGCAATAGAAATATGTTATCTCTTCAATGCACATCGGAAATTAGTTACTTATTTATGCATTGCAATGAACAAGTGCATAGCTTATGTTGTCTCTTCAATGCACATCCCATTGAGTTAGTTCAAGTGCATAACTTATATGATATTCTTCAATGCACAGCGTTAGATCGTGTGTGCAATTCAATACAATAGCAAATATGTTATCTCTTCAATGCACGTCGGAAATGAGTTAGTTATTTATGCATTGCAATGAAAATATGTAAGTATAAGCATAGCTTATGTTATTCTTCCATGCACAGCGTTAGATCGTGTGAGCAATGCAATGCAATAGCAAATATGCTATCTCTTCAATGCACATCGGAAATGAGTTAGTTATAAAAAAATAGCAATGAACAAGTGCAAAGCTTATATGTTATTCTTCAATGCACAGTGTTAGAACACGTGCAATGAAATGCACAGCAACGTTTATCTCTTCTAGAACGCTTTTGCAATGCAATGCAACAGCAATGAGATAGTTCGTATGCATTGCAATGCAAACAAGTGCATCGCGTATATGTTATTCTTCAACAATGCACAGCGTTAGACCGTGTGCAATGCAATAGCAAATATGTTATCTCTTCAATGCACATCGGAAATGAGTTACATTTATGCATTGCAATGAACAAGTGCATAGCTTATGTTATTCTTCAATGTACATTGTTAGAAAATTCGTGCAATGCTATGCAACAGCAATGTTATCTCTTCAATGCACATCCCATTGAGTTAGTTCGTATGCATGCAATGCAACACGTGCATTGCTTATATGATATTCTTCTATGCACATCGTTAGATTGTGAGCAATGCAATGCAATAGCAAATATGTTATCTCTTCAATGCACATCCCATTGAGTTAGTTGAAGTGCATAACTTATATGATATTCTTCAATGCACAGCGTTAGATCGTGTGTGCAATGCAATACAAAAGCAAATATGTTATCTCTTCAATGCACATCAGAAATTAGTTAGTTATTTATGCATTGCAATGAACTTATCTGTCAGTATAAGCATATCTTATATGTTATTCTTCCATGCACAGCGTTAGATCGTGTGTGCAATGCAATGCAATAGCAAATATGTTATCTCTTCAATGCACATCGGAAATGAGTTACATTTATGCATTGCAATGCATATCTCTTCTAAGGACGCTTGTGCAATGCAATGCAACAGCAACGTTATCTCTTCAATGCACATCCGATTTAGTTAGTTCGTATGCATTGCAATGCAACCAGTGCATCGCGTATATGTTATTTTTCTATACACAGCGTTAGATCGTGTGAGCAATGCAATAGCAAATATGTTATCTCTTCAATGTACATCGGAAATTAGTTACTTATTTATGCATTGCAATGAACAAGTGCATAGCTTATGTTATTCTTCAATGCACAGTTTAGAACATTCGTGCACTGCAGTAAAACAGCAATGTTATCTCTTCAATGCACATCCCATTGAGTTAGTTGAAGTGCATAACTTATATGATATTCTTCAATGCACAGCGTTAGATCGTGTGTGCAAATGCAGTGCAATAGCAAATATGTTATCTCTCAATGCACATTGGAAATGCAATAGATGCATTGCAATGAACAAGTGCATAGATTATATGTTATTCTTCCATGCACAGCGTTAGATCGTGTGAGCAATGCAGTGCAAAAGCAAATATGTTATCTCTTCAATGCACATCGGAAATGAGTTACATTTATGCATTGCAATGAACAAGTGCATCACTTTGTTATTCTTCAATGCACAGCGTTAGATCGTATATGCATTGCAGCATTATATAGTGTGTGCGATGAAATTCAATACCATCTTAAATATCTTAAATGCACATCGGAAATTAGTTACTTATTTATGCATTGCAATGAACAAGTGCATAGCTTATGTAATTCTTCAATTCACAGTTTAGAACATTCGTGCAATGCAATAAAACAGCAATGTTATCTCTTCAATGCGCATCCTATTGAGTTAGTTCATATGCATGCAATGCAACAAGTGCATTGCTTATATGATATTCTTCTATGCACATCGTTAGATTGTGAGTGCAATGCAATAGCAAATATGCAATGAACAAGTGCATAGCTTATGTTATCTCTTCAATTCACAGTTTAGATCATTCGTGCAATGCAATAAAACAGCAATGTTATCTCTTCAATGCGCATCCTATTGAGTTAGTTCATATGCATGCAATGCAACAAGTGCATAACTTATATGATATTCTTCAATGCACAGCGTTAGATCGTGTGTGCAATGCAATACAATAGCAAATATGTTATCTCTTCAATGCACATCGGAAATTAGTTACGTATTCATGCATTGCAATGAACAAGTGCATAGCTTATGTTATCTCTTCAATGCACATCCCATTGAGTTAGTTGAAGTGCATAACTTATAAGATATTCTTCAATGCACAGCGTTAGATCGTGTGTGCAATGCAATACAATAGCAAATATGTTATCTCTTCAATGCACGTCGGGAATGAGTTACTTATTCATGCATTGCAATGAACAAGTGCATAGCTTATGTTATCTCTTCAATGCACATCCCATTGAGTTAGCTGAAGTGCATAACTTATATGATATTCTTCAATGCACAGCGTTAGATCGTGTGTGCAATGCAATACAATAGCAAATATGTTATCTCTTCAATGCACATCGGAAATTAGTTACGTATTCATGCATTGCAATGAACAAGTGCATAGCTTATGTTATCTCTTCAATGCACATCCCATTGAGTTAGTTGAAGTGCATAACTTATATGATATTCTTCAATGCACAGCGTTAGATCGTGTGTGCAATGCAATACAATAGCAAATATGTTATCTCTTCAATGCACGTCGGAAATGAGTTAGTTATTTATGCATTGCAATGAACATATGTAAGTATAAGCATAGCTTATATGTTATTCTTCCATGCACAGCGTTAGATCGTGTGAGCAATGCAATAGCAAATATGTTATCTCTTCAATGCACATCGGAAATGAGTTAGCTAAAAATGCATTGCAATGAACAAGTGCATAGCTTATATGTTATTCTTCAATGCACAGTGTTAGAACACGT
Organism: Romanogobio albipinnatus; assembly: GCA_023566225.1. Classification (NCBI taxonomy): domain Eukaryota; kingdom Metazoa; phylum Chordata; class Actinopteri; order Cypriniformes; family Gobionidae; genus Romanogobio; species Romanogobio albipinnatus. The sequence continues at coordinate 34,510,650 of CM042254.1, read as the reverse complement.
GCAATGAAATGCACAGCAACGTTTATCTCTTCTAGAACGCTTTTGCAATGCAATGCAACAGCAATGAAGATAATTCGTATGCATTGCAATGCAACAAGTGCATCACGTATATGTTATTTCTTCAACAATGCACAGCGTTAAACCGTGTGCAATGCAATAGCAAATATGTTATCTCTTCAATGCACATCGGAAATGAGTTATATATAAATGCATTGCAATGAACAAGTGCATAGCTTATGTTATTCTTCAAAGTACATTGTTAGAACATTCGTGCAATGCTATGCAACAGCAATGTTATCTCTTCAATGTTATCCCATTGAGTTAGTTCAAGTGCATAACTTATATGATATTCTTCAATGCACAGCGTTAGATCGTGTGTGCATGCAATACAATAGCAAATATGTTATCTCTTCAATGCACATCGGAAATTAGTTACTTATTAATGCATTGCAATGAACAAGTGCATAGCTTATGTTATCTCTTCAATGCACATCCCATTGAGTTAGTTGAAGTGCATAACTTATATGATATTCTTCAATGCACAGCGTTAGATCGTGTGTGCAATGCAATACAATAGCAAATATGTTATCTCTTCAATGCACATCGGAAATGAGTTAGTTATTCATGCATTGCAATGAACAAGTGCATAGCTTATGTTATCTCTTCAATGCACATCCCATTGAGTTAGTTGAAGTGCATAACTTATATGATATTCTTCAATGCACAGCGTTAGATCGTGTGTGCAATGCAATACAATAGCAAATATGTTATCTCTTCAATGCACATCGGAAATTAGTTACTTATTTATGCATTGCAATGAACAAGTGCATAGCTTATGTTTTTCTTCAATTTACATTGTTAGAACACGTGCAATGAAATGCAAAGCAACATTTATCTCTTCTAAAACGCTTTTGCAATGCAATACAACAGCAATGAGATAGTTCGTATGCATTGCACTGCAACAAGTGCCTCGCGTATATGTTAGTCTTCAAGACGTCTTCACACGTTAGATCGTGTGTGCAATGCAATACAATAGCAAATATGTTATCTCTTCAATGCACATCGGAAATTAGTTACTTATTTGTGCATTGCAATGAACAAGTGCATAGCTTATGTTATCTCTTCAATGCACATCCCATTGATTTTCGAATAAAGTGATTTGATTTGATTTGATTTGATTTGAGTTAGTTCAAGTGCATAACTTATATGATATTCTTCAATGCACAGCGTTAGATCGTGTGTGCAATGCAATACAATAGCAAATATGTTATCTCTTCAATGCACGTCGGAAATGAGTTAGTTCCCTTTCGAGGGAACTCTCACTGCGTCGGAACGACACTTCGGGGATACTCCCTAAGCACTAGCGAATCTGAAGTCCGTATAGAAACTAGCCCAATCTGATTGGTCGTGCGTGATGACGTCATCGTGACGGCGTACCCGGAAGTATAAAGGGCGAGCCGGCGCATTGAAACGGCAGTTATTGCTCTTCAGCATAGCGCTCTGTGTGACAAGTCTGTCTATTTACTGTTGTCTGTCCAAGAAGTGTGTGTGTGAGAGAGTTCTTTTTTAGTAAATAATTTAAAAGAAAGAAAGAAATGAGTGAGAACTACAGGCAGTGTGTGCATCTGGCCCACGTTACATCTCTGGCTCGGATGCACACCTGCTTTGTGTGCAATGTTTGGGTGTGGAGCATGCTCGGGCGGCTCTCGAGAGAGAGTCTCTGCTCCCGCTCAGACTGCTTCGTTCTCGGCTGGCCGTGTTTGATGAGGGCGGCCAGCCTCGTGAACCTCGTGGTTCTGGACCCGCGGCTGTTGAGGCAGCGCGGCGTCGCAGATCATGGGGTTCACAGCGGGACTTGTCAGAGGGTTTTGGGACTGCTGCGGCACTTTCCCAATCCTCCTCTGACAGTGCCGATGATCTTCCTCCCCGTGTGGAAACCCGCACTGCGGCTTCTTCCCCCGGGGTGGAGGATCAGATGCTGCGGGTGGTGAAGTAGAAGGCTTATTAGTACTTCATCCACCCGCCCAAGAGAAGATGACCGGTTCCTTCCTCGCCGGGTGCAAACGCCTCGCCGGGGCTTGCCGTTCTTCCCGGATCTGCACACCGAGGTGTGTAGATCATGGAAGAAACCCTTCTCCTCGCGAGTTTCCAACCCCCCTATTTTGGACTATGCTAATGTCCTGGGGGCTCGCGAGGCAGGGTATGGGGCGATGCCTTGGGTGGAGGAGGCTTTAGCGAGCTATCTTTCACCCGAGGCCGCATCGTCCCTCAAAGCCCCGGTATTGCCCACCAAGCCCTGTAGGGACACCTCATCCTTGGTGGGCAAGGCCTATATGGCGGCTGGTCGGGCTGGTAGTACCCTGCACACTCTGTCTATCTTGCAGGCCTACCAGGCCGATCTCCTTAAGGAGCTCGACGAGGGCGAGGGACCCTCTCCGGAGGATATTTTAGAACTCCGGAAGGCTGCGGATTTGTCTCTCCGCGTCACCAAGGAGACAGCTCGTGCTGTCGGCCGGTCAATGGCCTCCTTGGTGACTGTGGAGAGGCACCTATGGCTGAACTTGTCGGGGATGAAGGAGAAGGACAAGTCCTTTCTCTTGGACTCCCCGATTTCGCCTTCCGGGTTGTTTGGGGATGCGTTGAGGCCGTGGTCGCCAAGCACCGGGAGGCGAGAAGTGTCGAAAGTTTTCTCTTTCTATAATAATTTCTTCTTCAAGGATCATTGATTTCAGAAGAGGCTTTATTCACACCAAACACAGCAATGAAGCCGGAGGGCCGTCAGCCACCTGTTCCCTGTCACTTGACTTTTCTGTCATATATATACCATAGTTGTCTTCCTAACATGGTAACCACTGTTGTCTTCCTAACATGGTAACAACCCCCCTGGCTCACATATCACCACATTCTAAGTTCTAATTCTGTTCCTGTCCTTCTAAAGGGCACTCTCAAAGTCAGCACACTTTTAACCACAGTCAGCAACCATTTGACCACCCTTGAAACATCATTACACATTTGAACATAATAGTGTCTTTTCATTAGCCATAAAATGCTAAAATTTACATAATAAAATCTTCTACATATTCCCCCCTCTGGGGCTTAACTAAGCCCCACCTTCACTAACCTTTTCCCAGATGTGTAGTTTCAGAATCCAGTTTTTTTCAGTTATGCTCCCTAATGACTTAAAATAAGTCACTCAGTTTCACTACCAATGACTAGATTATGCAACCACACTCCGGAGGAATATTAGAACCAAACATCTCCTTCCAGATTTTGCTTTTGTTCTCTTTTTCAGGAATGGAGTAAAAGATTCTAATTTCCCTAATTCCTATGTCTTATCATCGGTACATTGTTATAAGCATGAGTGTGCAGGTTGTCACAGTTATGTAGTATAATCAAACATCAAATCATGCATTATACTACTAAAAACTCTTTTTATATCATCGTCATCTTCTTCAACCCAGATACTTTGCGCCCTTGGGTTAGGCTGGCACATACACCCAGGGTCTGGCTCATCATTCATCTTCTTCGTCCTCATTGGAGGTACTTGAATCAACTTCCAATGCTTGCAAAATCCAGCTCGATTTATCAGGCCAGTCTTTATTGTTCATTAGGCTTCCATTGTCCTGAACACCCTCAGATACACCTGGTCACCTGGGTCTTTTTCCTGTAAATATATAGCTTTACATATTGCAGTTAGTTTCCTCACATAAGATCTTAATTCCATTTGCAATTGTTCTATAGGCAGTCCTTTGTATCAATCAATTTTAATCAATCAACCTCTGCAATATGGTACAGGCATGGGTCGACCCGTAAGCATTCCATGCGGTGTTAAATGTATGATTCTGTTAGTTTGCATGCGACAACTCATTAGTGCACGTGAGGCCTATAAATGCAACCAAGTCTTTGTTTCATCCTAAGTTGCTGCAATACTTGTTTTACAGTTTTTTTAATAAACGCTGACCCGTTATCTGAACTTATTTCTGATGGTATTCCAAATCTAGGAATTTACCTCTTTTGTTTGAAATTTGATTACTGTTCCTGAACCCTCATCTGAAGATGGTACTACTTTTACCCATCTGCTAAATCGATCAATTATCACAAGCATATATCGTTTACCTTGTACTCGCTTTATCATGTCCACATAATCCATTACCAGATGTCTAAAATTGTCTACCATCGCGTATAAATATGGAGACCAATATCCTTCAATATCCTTGTTGTTTAATTTTTCTTATTACTTCCCCCCTCGCGCAGTGATCAAATCCCTGCGCATCTGAAATGAGAATGTTCAAAAGCATTGTTGGTGCAATAATCTGTCCTTCATGTGAACGCCAAATATCTTTTTCATCTTTATTGGTCCCCCTCTGATACCACATAGAATGTTCATAAGGGCCTGCTTGTTGCTGTATTCGAACAATATCTTCCAGTTGTGGTTGTGGTTCTATCAGAACTACTGGAGTAAGTATCACCACTAAACATCCTTAAATAGCTCACTCTCAACAGTCTCTATTGATTGGGATTTTGCTATCGTTTATGTTTGTCCTTTTTGATTTATAACTCTATCATCTCTTGAGTAATCCCCATTAATTTTGTTTCACACAAGACTTTTATGAAATTTTTGTCAACAGAGTAAAATTAATGGATTTATTGTTGAATTCCACTGGCATTGTTCAGCTTTTTTCATCATTGGCCCTAAATCTTTTGCTTCCTAATTCTTTCCTGTATAAAGATATGTGGAACAGAATATGGTACATTGAACCAATTTTTTGTAAATTCATTTTCAGTTATTTTCATTGCTGCTCCCTGTTTACCTATTATGATGTATTTTGAGGTAATCTCAATTTTATTTTATTTTATTTTATTTTTTACTATCTGTTTCTTTTTGCCATTTATTTTTTTATTTTTCCATCTCTCTCATCGTCATATATCATATATCAGTTAAATCCTGACTTTGGTAACTGAGCTTCAGAAATCTGCGCTTCAATAAACTTTCCCCATTTATTAATGATTTGTCTTACATAATTTTCTATTTGTCTTAACCAGTATACATTTGCTTTTGGCTCAGAAATCATCATTTGAGTTCCTATTCCTTGTAAGTCTATATACATTCTTTTTGGAGAACACCAAATTTGAAATCCTAATTTACATAATACATCTCTTCCCAACAAGTTTACAGGAGTTTGATTTGATACAAGAACTGGTAAGGTCACACTTTTATTTTTAGTCTGTAAGCAAACTAGAGCTGTCAGAGGAATTAACTGTATTTGTCCCCTGTCTTTGCAAATTTTGAGCAGGTTGTTGCCAACCACCTTTCATCCCTGAGTGACTGTTGCCATGGATTGTTGGGCAATTGGTTTTGTTATATTCAGGTTGTCCACTACCCCCTCTGTCCTCCATTCTGTGTATTTCTTTTCCAACCTGCCGGCCCTTGTTGCTGAGCTTACACATTGACTGTGGGTGCAGGAATCTGGTGTACATTTGGAGGAATTGCTGTAGGTGGGGGAAGTTATTTACAGAGTTATTCACAGAAGCATCCACAGGAGCACTGCCATTTGGTCTGACTCTTCTCTTCAATGGGTCTCCTTCTGGATTCCCTTCAGTCTCTTGCTTCCATTTTTTTAATTGTCTTTGCACATATATGATTGTTTTCTGTGTCCCCCAGCTGTCTACTTTGGTTGGATATATTTAGCCCCCACAGATCACAATTTGCTCATTGTTTCTTCTTCAAACACTCTAATCCATTTCCCAGCTCTCTCATGGATGTCAGGAAGGCAGTTGACAAGCCCCTCAAAATCTTTTGTCACCCATAATTAAAATAGGAAGTTGTTTTACTAGAGTTCTTATCTTGTAACCACCTTTCTTCATCAAATGTTACCTCCTCTTCATTTTCTATATTTAAACTCTCTAATATATATATTTTTTTCATTCGCCTGTATTTCTGTGCATTGTATTAATTCTTCTATTTCTTTGATGCTTTTATTTAAATCTTCTATTTGTGTTTCTGTTTCACCTTTTTATTTATTTATTTTATTATTCTTTTCTTAAATTTTTTTTTCTGACTGTTTATCTTCATACTTAGTTTTTAGTTGCTCTAATACATAACAATCTAACGGTGCATTTTTCTCAAATGTTTCATTTTTCTCCTTTTGTCTCACATCTTGTCTTGTTTGTTTTTCATTTTCTAACTCCACCTGTCCTTCCATTTGCATTTAGGATTGGGAACTGCCCTTCTGGAGTTACATTTGACATGAGTATTTGAAAACATGTTTTCTTTTCTCTTTGTTTCCTTGCCTGTTTTATATATATATATATATATTTTTTTAATTTATCTCTTCTTTTTCTTTAAACTGTTCTTAATTTTGTAATTAATTTATTTGTATTTATTTATTATTATTATTTTTTTTTTTTTTTTTTTAAATCAAGGTTTCCATTTCTTCTCATAATGTTACATCAAATGTCCCTTCCTTTGGCCATTTGGTTATCATATTCTTTCTTTGTTTGCCATTTATTTGACATCTTATCTATTAATTCTTTACACAATTGTATTTTGATCCTAGCATTTCCACTGGAGTGGCCATATTGTCCTTTAATCAATAATTATTTTAATAACCAATTTCTAGACTTGTTTTCTCTTTAATTTAATGTTCTCAAATTTATATAACTTAAATAACTTATTTATTTTTATTTTATTTTATTTAACTTTTACTTTTATCATATGCAAGCTTTATAATATTTTAATCACCAACTGCTTTTTAACTTTCCAACTTTTCTTTTACTTTTTAACTTTACTTTGCATGAATAGTATAAAATTATTCACCACTTGTCATATAATTTATTACTTTATTCTAGTTCTGCAATGTCACTTTTCCTAACTAAATGTAACATTCACAATCTCACATTCACAATATTCAAATCACTCATACAAGTCTTCTCTCATACCTCTCCTCAAATGAAGCACCCCTCCCCTAGAGTTCAGGGGGTCACTGCTCCACAACTTATTTTTAACTCAGAGTCCACACAGCCACACTCACATACACTTACACTTAGCCACAGACAACCCAGCACTCTCAACACATCAAAATACAATTAAAATAAATTACTGTCCCTGTTAATACACTTCCTCAACATAACAAAATAGGACTATTTTTAAACTTGTGTTCATGGTATACTTCGCCATCCATCAAGGCCCACTTGGCGCCTGAACACATCTAATTTACCTGACTTTATTTTTAACTTTTGTTACTTTGCCATCCATCAAGGCCCACTTGGCGACCGTAACCACATCTAATTTACCTGACTTTATTAAACTTCTATTTGCATGATTACTTGCTATCCATCAAGGCCCTCTTAACAGGTAATCACAGCTAATTAACCTAACTTTTTAAACTTCTGTGCTCATGCTGTACTTTGCCATCCATCAAGGCCCACTTGGCTCGTACCACAGATCATTTACCTGACTTTATTAAACATCTAGGTGCATGATTATTTGTTATCCATCAAGGCCCTCTTAACAATTAACCACAGCTAATTTACCTGACTTTTTTTATTAATATTCCCAAGTACATTTACATTTACATTTACATTTAGTCATTTAGCAGACGCTTTTATCCAAAGCGACTTACAAATGAGAGCAATAGAAGCAACTAGAACAGTCAAGGGCTACAGTATGCAAGTGCTGTAACAAGTCTCAGTTAATCTAACACAGAACACACATGACAATTTTTTTTTTTTTTTTTTTTTTTTTAAATAAATTAGACAGACAGAAAATGAATTGAATGGAATGTTAAGTGCTATTCTTGATTGGTTAGGTGCTGCTGGAAAAGACGTGTCTTTAGCCGTTTTTTGAAAATGGCTACAGACTCGGCTGCTCGAATTGAGACAGGCAGGTCATTCCACCAGGTGGGGGCAGTCCAGGAAAAGGTCCGTGAGAGTGATTTCATGCCTCTTTGGTATGGCACTACAAGGCGTCGTTCACTGGCAGACCGTAAGCTCCTGGAGGGTGTGTAAGTCTGAACAAGCGAGTTTAGGTATATTGGTGCAGAGCCAGTGGTTGCTTTGAAGGCGAGCACCAGTGACTTGAATTTGATGCGAGCAGCTATTGGCAGCCAGTGCAGACTGATGAAGAGAGGCGTGACGTGCGCTCTCTTCGGCTCGTTAAAGACCACCCTCGCCGCTGCATTCTGGATCAGTTGCAAGGGTTTGATAGTGCATGCCGGAAGGCCCGCTAGAAGAGCATTACAGTAGTCCAGTCTGGAGAGAACAAGAGCTTGGACCAGGAGTTGTGTGGCCTGCTCTGATAGGAAGGGTCTGATCCTCCTAATATTGTATAACGCAAATCTGCAGGACCGGGATGTTGCAGTGATGTGGTCAGTGAATTTTAGCTGATCATCAATCACAACTCCAAGATTCCTGGCTGTCCTGGACGGAGTTATGGTTGATGATCCTAGCTGAATGGAGAGATTATGATGAAGTGCTGGGTTGGCTGAGACCACAAGCAGTTCTGTCTTTGCAAGGTTGAGTTGCAGGTGATGTTCCTTCATTCAGGCAGAAATGTCTGTTAGGCAGGCAGCGATACGACCACCAACCGTGGGATCATCTGGTTGAAATGAGAAGTAGAGTTGAGTGTCGTCAGCATAGCAGTGATAGGAAAAGCCATGTTTCTGAATGACAGTTCCCAGTGATGACATGTAGATGGAGAAGAGAAGTGGTCCAAGCACTGAGCCCTGCGGAACTCCAGTGGCTAGATGATGTGACTTAGACACTTCACCTCTCCATGACACTCTGAAGGACCTACCTGAGAGGTAAGACTTAAGCCACTGGAGAGCAGTTCCTGAGATGCCCATCTTCATGAGAGTTGACAGGAGGATCTGGTGGTTAACTGTGTCAAAAGCAGCAGACAAATCCAGTAAGATAAGTACTGTGGATTTGGAAGCCGCTCTTGCCTGTCTCAGTGCTTCAGTAACCGAGAGCAGGGCAGTCTCAGTTGAGTGGCCACTTTTGAAGCCGGATTGGTTGATATCCAGGAGGTTGTTCTGTTCAAGAAACGTAGAGAGCTGGTTAAAAACAACTCGCTCGAGTGTCTTTGCAATGAAAGGCAGAAGGGATACCGGTCTGTAGTTTACTGAAAGTGCTGGGTTCATAGAGGGTTTCTTAAGCAGTGGGGTTACCCGAGCCTGCTTAAATGCTGTGGGGAAGGTCCCGGTGTGAAGAGAGGTGTTGACAATATGAGTGAGTGCAGGAGTAACAGAAGAAGAGATGGCCTGAAGGAGGTGAGTGGGGATAGGGTCAAGCGGACAGGTAGTGGGGTGGTTGGAAAGGATGAGTTTGGAGACTTCAGCTTCAGAGAGCAGAGAAAAAGAGGGGAGCGTATGTGTGATGGTTGTTGAGATGTGCGTGTCGGTTTGTGGTGTGGAGAATTGGCTGCTGATGGAGGAGATTTTATTTGTGAAAAATGATGCAAAGTCGTCAGCTGTAAGAGTTGATGAAGGAGGGGGGGAGGAGGACAAAGGAGCGAAGAGAACGTTCTGAAAAGTGCACGAGAGTCAGAGCAGTTGTTGATTTTGTTGTGGTAGTATGTAGATTTAGCAGTGGAGACATTAGCAGAGAAAGAAGCAAGGAGAGACTGATACAGGGTCAGGTCAGTAGTGTTTTTAGTTTTGCACCACTTCCTCTCTGCCGCCCGGAGCCCAGAGCGATGTTCGCGGAGAACATCAGACAGCCAGGGGGCAGAGGGAGTGGTGCGGGCTGGCCTGGTTGAAACGGGACAGAAGATGTCTAAGCAAGATGTTAGAGTGGAGCAAAGAGTGTCAGTAGCACTGTTAGTGTCCAGTGCTGAGAACTGAGCAGGTGGAGGGAGTGAGGAGGAAACCATAGTGGATAGACGGGAGGGAGAGAGTGAGCGTAGATTACGCCGAAAGGTGATCTGGGGAGGAGTGTGTGTTGTGTCAGGAGTCAGTAGGAGGTTAAGAGTGATGAGAAAGTGATCAGAGGTGTGCAATGGAGTAACTAAAGGGTCGTCAGTGGAACAGTAGCGCGTGTAGATAAGGTCCAGATGATTACCTGATTTGTGAGTAGCTGCAGTAGATACTCGCTTAAGGTCAAATGAGGTCAGAAGAGTGGTGAAGTCTGCAGCCTGTGGTTTATCAAGGTGAATGTTGAAGTCACCGAGCAGTACCAGAGGAGTGCCATCCTCGGGGAAGTGAGAGAGTAACATATCCAACTCCTCCAAGAAGTTACCCAGTTGACCTGGAGGGCGATAAATAACTACAACATGGATTTTAGCAGGGTGAGTGATCGAGATTGAGTGTGATTCAAATGAGCAGTTGCCAGATAGAGAAGGAATGGGCTCAAATTTCCAATCATTTGAGATGAGCAGACCAGTACCTCCGCCCCTCCCAATCGGGTGAGAGGTGTGTGAAAAAGAGAAATTATTTGAGAGAGCTGCAGGAGTGGCAGTGTCTTCTGGTTTGATCCATGTCTCAGTTAGAGCCATGAGACTGAGATGTGAATGAGTGGAAAGAGATGAAATAAAGTCTGCTTTGTTTACAGCAGACTGGCAGTTCCAGAGACCAATTGGAATGGACATTAATGTAGCAGAGGAAATAGGTACAGTACGCAGATTATTAGGATTACGGCGTCTAGAATGCACTGAGCGTGATTTACGGGTGTGTGTGGTAATAGTAGAGATTTGGAAGCACATTGTGAATACAGGTCAGACAAATAAACAGATGAAAACAAGCATTCCTTTTTTGTTAGAAATTATACTGCATGCATTTATTCTGAAATCAAAAATCCTTTTTAGTTCTTTAAATTTGGAGAAGCTGTCTCACCATAACAAGTACATTTCTGGCGAATAACACAAACTTAAGCAAAAACTGCTTACCTATTCAAATTTGTGGCCACTGTTTGTGCTGATTCGTCCAGGAACGTCCTGCCATGGTTTCTTTATCAGCTCCTGAAATGTCCTGCCGGGGTCGCCATTTATGTCGAAAGTTTTCTCTTTCTATAATAATTTCTTCTTCAAGGATCATTGATTTCAGAAGAGGCTTTATTCACACCAAACACAGCAATGAAGCCGGAGGGCCGTCAGCCACCGGCCCCCCTGTCACTTGACTTTTCTGTCATATATATACCATAGTTGTCTTCCTAACATGGTAACCACTGTTGTCTTCCTAACATGGTAACAACCCCCCTGGCTCACATATCACCACATTCTAAGTTCTAATTCTGTTCCTGTCCTTCTAAAGGGCACTCTCAAAGTCAGCACACTTTTAACCACAGTCAGCAACCATTTGACCACCCTTGAAACATCATTACACATTTGAACATAATAGTGTCTTTTCATTAGCCATAAAATGCTAAAATGTACATAATAAAATCTTCTACAGATGTCAGTCAGCGGCCTTCCGACAGTTCGTCCCTCGTCGCTCGGAGCCAGGGAGGGCGGCCCATAGCGGGCAGCCCCAGCCGTCAACCAGCTCCTCGCACCGTCAGCTGCAGAGGGAGAGCGTCGCCTCTAGAGCCCCTCCTCCTGGAGCCTGGCAACAGAGGCGGCGCTCGCTCCAGCAGACTCACCAGCAGCCTTCCGCTCCCAGAGGCGATTTAAGAAACGTACTCAGGGTGCGGAAGGCTGCTGGGAAGAAGCCCTAGCTGCAGCAGGGCTTCTAAGAGCGGCCCCCCCCGCAGAAGGGCAATCGAGGTTGCTTCTTCTGGGGCGCTCTGGGGAAATCGATGTGGAATCCCGCCGTCTATGACGCTTCGGGCCACATCGATTTCCCGCGAACGCACGCTGCTCCAGCTGCCTCTAGAAAGACCTGCGGCTGGGCAGCTCATGCGTCCGCACACAGAGAATCGTTCCCAACTACTTCCTGCCGGTCATCCGCTTCAGGGGGTTGGGAACGAGGCTCGTGTAACACCCCGACGCCAGCCTCGAGAGGCTGGTTCCCTTAGTAGATTATCTCGGCGCATGGAAATGCCTTCCGAATATTTCTACATGGGTCCTGCGTACTGTAGAGAATGGTTACAGACTGCAGTTCGGTCATCCTCCTCCAAGTTTCAGGGGTTTGAACTGGACCGCAGTGGTACCAGAGCGGGTTCGGGTAATGGAACTAGAAGTAAAATCCTTGCTGGCGAAGGAAGCCATAGAGCGTGTTCCTCCGCCGGAGAGGGAGTCCGGGTTCTACAGCCGGTACTTTATTGTTCCTAAAAAGGATGGAGGGTTGCGTCCGATTATTGACCTGAGGTATTTGAATCGGTCTCTGAGGAGGTTCAGATTCAAAATGCTCACGATTCCTACCATCGTGAGTCAGATCCAGTTCGAGGACTGGTTCGTCACGATAGATTTAAAGGACGCATACTTCCATATCTCCATTCTTCCATGTCATAGGAAGTTCTTGAGGTTCGCTTTCGGGGGCGAGGCGTACCAATATCGAGTGCTTCCCTTCGGTCTAGCTCTTTCCCCACGCACGTTCACAAAGTGCATGGATGCAGCTCTGGCTCCATTGAGACTCCAGGGCATCCGTGTACTGAATTATATCGACGACTGGCTCATATTGGCCCAGTCGTACGATATGGCAGTTCGGCATCGAGATGTCGTTCTGGCCCATATAAAGTGCTTGGGGCTGAGACTCAACGCAACGAAAAGTGTGTTGGCGCCGTCCCGAAGGACTACGTTCCTAGGGATAGTATGGGATTCGACTACGATGCGGGCACAATTGTCTCCCGCGCGAGTCGAGACCATACTGGCGATGGTCTCAAAAATAAGGCTAGGCCACAGCATCACTGTGAAGCACTTTCAGAGAGTGCTGGGGCACATGGCAGCAGCGTCCAACGTTATACCTTTTGGCCTGCTGCACATGAGACCCCTACAGTGGTGGCTGAAAACCAAGGGGTTTTCCCCCAGAGGGAATCCTTTCCGTATGATCAGGGTAACGCGCAGATGCCTTCGTTCCCTAGTCATATGGAAGAAACCTTGGTTTCTGTCCCAGGGGCCAGTGTTGGGAGCGTCCTGTTGCCGGAGATCCGTTTCAACAGACGCCTCCCTCACTGGTTGGGGCGCGGTCATGGAGGGCCGCTTTGCGAGGGGCCCGTGGGAGGGCCGTCATTCCTCCTGGCACATAAATTGCCTGGAGATGATGGCGGTCTACAAAGCTTTGAGGAGCTTTCTCCCGGACCTCTGCGGCCAACATGTCCTGGTACGAACAGACAATACGTCTGTTGTAGCGTACCTGAATCATCAGCGGGGTTTGAGGTCGCGCACTCTTTGTAGACTGGCGCATCAAATTCTCCTGTGGTCCCAAGGGAAACTGTTGTCCATCAGGGCAATGTATGTCCCGGGGGTCCAAAATCAAGGAGCAGACATCCTGTCGAGGCAGGGGTTGAGGCCCGGGGAGTGACGACTCCACCCGGAGGTGGTGGAGGCCATGTGTGAGAGGTTCGGCCCAGTGGAAGTGGACCTGTTTGCGTCTCGCGAGACGTCCCACTGTCCACTGTGGTTTTCCCTCACGCATCCAGCCCCGCTGGGGTTGGATGCCATGGTTCAGACGTGGCAGAGGCTGCGTCTGTACGCATTCCCCCCGATTGCTCTGCTCCAGGGAGTTCTGGAGAGGGTCCGCCAACAGGGAGTCAGCCTACTTTTAGTAGCACCCCGTTGGCCGACGCGAGTTTGGTTCTCGGACATCATAGCTCTGCTGGCAGGTCCTCCATGGCAGATCCCTCTGAGGAGGGATCTCTTATCTCAGGCAGGGGGCTCAATATTTCACCCCCGGCCTGAGATTTGGAGTCTTTGGGTCTGGCCCTTGAGGGGGTCAGGTACTTAGAGACTGGCCTGTCGGCAGAGGTGATAGAGACCTTACTCGGTTCCAGGGCTCCATCTTTGAGGAGACTGTACAGCCCCAAGTGGTGAGCCACTTGGTGCAGGAAGCGTGAGGTGGACCCAGTCAACTGGCCGGTGGCTTCAGTGCTGGAGTTCCTCCAAGATCGCTTCTCTGCGGGTCTAACCCCGTCCACACTCAGGGTGTCCGTGGCTGCCATAAGGCTTTCCACACTCCTTTGGGCGATGGGCTTGGGTAGACACCGTCTGTTGTACAGTTCCCCTGTGGGGCTTGGAGGATGCGGCCTGTGGCTCGTTCCAGAATTCCCAGCCTGGGATCTGGCGGTGGTTTCGAAGGCTGGCTGAGGCCCCCTTCGAACCATTGGAGTTGGATGAGCCAGGGGACTTAGGATTGGTCAGTTCCCTGGTTCTTCAGGCAGTACATCCCCCGCCTCACGTGACGGCGGAGTAAGAAACCTCCACTGTGTAGCACTTTTGAGTGCTGGGGCTCAGTGCAGCAGCGTCCAAGGTGAGACCTTTTGACCTGCTGCACGTGAGACCTTGACAGTGGGGGTTGGAAACCAAGGGGTTTCCCCCAGAGGGAATCTCTTTCGTATGATCAGGGTAACGCGCAGATGCCTTCGTTCCCTGGTTATATGGAAGAAACCTTGTTTTTTGTCCCTGGGGTCAGTGTTGGGAGCGTCCTGTTGCCGGGAAACCGCTTCAACAGACGTCTCCCTCATTGGCTGGGGCGCAGAAGGCGCTTGGGTTCCCCAGTCCTAGTTGTGCCCGGTCTCAGGCTTCAGACTAGGGCAGGCACTACCCTCGGTAAGGCCCCAAGGGTCAGTGTTGGGAGCGTCTTGTTGCCGGGAAACCGTTTCAACAGACGCCTCCCTCATTGGCTGGGGCGCCGAAGGCGCTTGGGTTTCCCTAGTCCTAGTTGTGCCCGGTCTCCGGCTTCACACTAGGGCAGGCACTACCCTCGGTAAGGCCCCAAGGGCCAGGGTTGGGAGCGTCGTGTTGCCGGGAAACCGTTTCAACAGACGCCTCCCTTCATTGGCTGGGGCACGGAAGGAAAGGAGTGGAGAAGTTCTCCCTACGGTGCTGGCGCTAGGGTACTCAAGTCCTAGTTGTGCCCGGTCTCCGGTTTCACACTATTGCAGGCGCTACCCTCGGTGTGGGCTAGTGGGTACTCGTTCCCCGAAGTGTCGTTCCGACGCAGTGAGAGTTCCCTCGAAAGGGAACGGCTCGGGTTACGTCTGTAACCCTTGTTCCCTGAGAAGGGAACGAGCACTGCGTCGCGTCACCACACCTCGGCACGCCTGGAGCGCATGCTTCAGAGCAATAGCTGCCGTTTCAATGCGCCGGCTCGCCCTTTATACTTCCGGGTACGCCGTCACGATGACGTCATCACGCACGACCAATCAGATTGGGCTAGTTTCTATACGGACTTCAGATTCTCTAGTGCTTAGGGAGTATCCCCGAAGTGTCGTTCCGACGCAGTGCTCGTTCCCTTCTCAGGGAACAAGGGTTACAGATGTAACCCGAGCCGTTATTTATGCATTGCAATGAACATATGTAAGTATAAGCATAGCTTATATGTTATTCTTCTATGCACAGCATTAGATCGTGTGAGCAATGCAATAGCAAATATGTTATCTCTTCAATGCACATCGGAAATGAGTTAGTTATAAATGCATTGCAATGAACAAGTGCATAGCTTATACAGGGAGTGCAGAATTATTAGGCAAGTTGTATTTTTGAGGATTAATTTTACAACATTAATAATTAAACAACAACCATGTTGTCAATGAACACAAAAAACTCATTAATATCAAAGCTGAATATTTTTGGAAGTGGTTTTTAGTTTTAGCTATTTTAGGGGGATATCTGTGTGTGCAGGTGACTATTACTGTGCATAGTTATTAGGCAACTTAACAAAAAACAAATTTATACCCATTTCAATTATTTATTTTTACCAGTGAAACCAATATAACATCTCAACATTCACAAATATACATTTCTGACATTCAAAAACCAAACAAAAACAAATCAGTGACCAATATAGCCACCTTTCTTTGCAAGGACACTCAAAAGCCTGCCATCCATGGATTCTGTCAGTGTTTTGATCTGTTCACCATCAACATTGCGTGCAGCAGCAACCACAGCCTCCCAGACACTGTTCAGAGAGGTGTACTGTTTTCCCTCCTTGTAAATCGCACATTTGATGATGGACCACAGGTTCTCAATGGGGTTCAGATCAGGTGAACAAGGAGGCCATATCATTAGATTTTCTTCTTTTATACCCTTTCTTGCCAGCCACGCTGTGGAGTACTTGGACGCGTGTGATGGAGCATTGTCCTGCATGAAAATCATGTTTTTCTTGAAGGATGCAGACTTCTTCCTGTACCACTGCTTGAAGAAGGTGTCTTCCAGAAACTGGCAGTAGGACTGGGAGTTGAGCTTGACTCCATCCTCAACCCGAAAAGGCCCCACAAGCTCATCTTTGATGATACCAGCCCAAACCAGTACTCCACCTCCACCTTGCTGGCGTCTGAGTCGGACTGGAGCTCTCTGCCCTTTACCAATCCAGCCACGGGCCCATCCATCTGGCCCATCAAGACTCACTCTCATTTCATCAGTCCATAAAACCTTAGAAAAATCAGTCTTGAGATATTTCTTGGCCCAGTCTTGACGTTTCAGCTTGTGTGTCTTGTTCAGTGGTGGTCGCCTTTCTTACCTTGGCCATGTCTCTGAGTATTGCACACCTTGTGCTTTTGGGCACTCCAGTGATGTTGGAGTAATAATTGCACACCTGATATAGGGTGTTGATGTCATTAGACCACACCCCTTCTCATTACAGAGATGCACATCACCTAATATGCTTAATTGGTAGTAGGCTTTCCAGCCTATACAGCTTGGAGTAAAACAACATGCATAACGAGGATGGTGTGGTCAAAATACTCATTTGCCTAATAATTCTGCACTCCCTGTACGTTATTCTTCAATGCACAGTGTTAGAACACGTGCAATGAAATGCACAGCAACGTTTATCTCTTCTAGAACGCTTTTGCAATGCAATGCAACAGCAATGAGATAATTCGTATGCATTGCAATGCAACAAGTGCATCGCGTATATGTTATTTCTTCAACAATGCACAGCGTTAAACCGTGTGCAATGCAATAGCAAATATGTTATCTCTTCAATGCACATCGGAAATGAGTTACATTTATGCATTGCAATGAACAAGTGCATAGCTTATGTTATTCTTCAATGTACATTGTTAGAACATTGATGCAATGCTATGCAACAGCAATGTTATCTCTTCAATGCGCATCCCATTGAGTTAGTTCGTATGCATGCAATGCAACAAGTGCATTGCTTATATGATATTCTTCTATGCACATCGTTAGATTGTGTGTGCAATGCAATAGCAAATATGTTATCTCTTCAATGCACATCGGAAATGAGTTAGTTATAAATGCATTGCAATGAACAAGTGCATAGCTTGTTATTCTTCAAAGTACATTGTTAGAACATTCGTGCAATGCTATGCAACAGCAATGTTATCTCTTCAATGTTATCCCATTGAGTTAGTTCAAGTGCATAACTTATGATATTCTTCAATGCACAGCGTTAGATCGTGTGTGCAATGCAATACAATAGCAAATATGTTATCTCTTCAATGCACATTTGAAATGAGTTAGTTATAAATGCATTGCAATGAACAAGTGCATAGCTTATATGTTATTCTTCAATGCACAGTGTTTAGATGGCATGTGCAATGCAATGCAATAGCAAATATGTTATCTCTTCAATGCACATCGGAAATGAGTTACATTCATGCATTGCAATGAACAAGTGCATAGCTTATGATATTCTCTTAAATGCACAGTGTTAGAACAATTGTGTAATGCAATGCAACGCAACAACAATGTTATCTCTTCAATGCACATCTGATTGAGTTAGTTCGTATGCATGCAATGCAACAAGTGCATTGCTTATATGATATTCTTCAATGCACAGCGTTAGATCGCATGTGCAATACAATGCAATGCAATACGATGCGGCCTCGGGTGAAAGATAGCTCGCTAAAGCCTCCTCCACCCGAGGCATCGCCCCATACCCTGCCTCGCGAAAAATGATATGTTATCTCTTCAATGCACATCGGAAATGAGTTACATTCATGCATTGCAATGAACAAGTGCATAGCTTATGATATTCTCTTAAATGCACAGTGTTAGAACAATTGTGCAATGCAATGCAACGCAACAACAATGTTATCTCTTGAATGCACATCTGATTGAGTTAGTTCGTATGTATGCAATGCAACAAGTGCATTGCTTATATGATATTCTTCAATGCACAGCGTTAGATCGCATGTGCAATACAATGCAATAGCAAATATGTTATCTCTTCAATGCACATCGGAAATGAGTTAGTTATGCATGCATTGCAATGAACAAGTGCATAGCTTATGTTATCTCTTCAATGCACATCCCATTGAGTTAGTTGAAGTGCATAACTTATATGATATTCTTCAATGCACAGCGTTAGATCGTGTGTGCAATGCAATACAATAGCAAATATGTTATCTCTTCAATGCACATCGGAAATTAGTTACTTATTTATGCATTGCAATGAACAAGTGCATAGCTTATGTTATCTCTTCAATGCACATCCCATTGAGTTAGTTCAAGTGCATAACTTATATGATATTCTTCAATGCACAGCGTTAGATCGTGTGTGCAATGCAATACAATAGCAAATATGTTATCTCTTCAATGCACGTCGGAAATTAGTTACTTATTTATGCATTGCAATGAACAAGTGCATAGCTTATGTTATCTCTTCAATGCACATCCCATTGAGTTAGTTCAAGGGCATAACTTATATGTTATTCTTCCATGCACAGCGTTAGATCGTGTGAGCAATGCAATACAATAGCAAATATGTTATCTCTTCAATGCACATCGGAAATTAGTTACTTATTTATGCATTGCAATGAACAAGTGCATAGCTTATATGTTATTCTTCAATGCACAGTGTTAGAACACGTGCAATGAAATGCACAGCAACGTTTATCTCTTCTAAAACGCTTTTGCAATGCAATGCAACAGCAATGAGATAATTCGTATGCATTGCAATGCAACAAGTGCATCGCGTATATGTTATTTCTTCAACAATGCACAGCGTTAAACCGTGTGCAATGCAATAGCAAATATGTTATCTCTTCAATGCACATCGGAAATGAGTTACATTCATGCATTGCAATGAACAAGTGCATAGCTTATGATATTCTCTTAAATGCACAGTGTTAGAACAATTGTGCAATGCAATGCAACGCAACAACAATGTTATCTCTTCAATGCACATCTGATTGAGTTAGTTCGTATGCATGCAATGCAACAAGTGCATTGCTTATATGATATTCTTCAATGCACAGCGTTAGATCGCATGTGCAATACAATGCAATAGCAAATATGTTATCTCTTCAATGCACATCGGAAATGAGTTAGTTATTCATGCATTGCAATGAACAAGTGCATAGCTTATGTTATCTCTTCAATGCACATCCCATTGAGTTAGTTCAAGTGCATAACTTATATGATATTCTTCAATGCACAGCGTTAGATCGTGTGTGCAATGCAATACAATAGCAAATATGTTATCTCTTCAATGCACATCGGAAATTAGTTACTTATTTATGCATTGCAATGAACAAGTGAATAGCTTATGTTATCTCTTCAATGCACATCCCATTGAGTTAGTTCAAGTGCATAACTTATATGATATTCTTCAATGCACAGCGTTAGATCGTGTGTGCAATGCAATACAATAGCAAATATGTTATCTCTTCAATGCACGTCGGAAATGAGTTAGTTCCCTTTCGAGGGAACTCTCACTGCGTCGGAACGACACTTCGGGGATACTCCCTAAGCATTAGCGAATCTGAAGTCCGTATAGAAACTAGCCCAATCTGATTGGTCGTGCGTGATGACGTCATCGTGACGGCGTACCCGGAAGTATAAAGGGCGAGCTTTAGCACTGCGGCTTCTTCCCCCGGGGTGGAGGATCAGATGCTGATCCTCTCTGGTTCTGAGGAACCAGCTGAGGGTGGTATCGCGGCGGGTGGTGAAGTAGAAGGCTTATTAGTACTTCATCCACCCGCCCAAGAGAAGATGACCGGTTCCTTCCTCGCCGGGTGCAAACGCCTCGCCGGGGCTTGCCGTTCTTCCCGGATCTGCACACCGAGGTGTGTAGATCATGGAAGAAACCCTTCTCCTCGCGAGTTTCCAACCCCCCTATTTTGGACTATGCTAATGTCCTGGGGGCTCGCGAGGCAGGGTATGGCGCGATGCCTCGGGTGGAGGAGGCTTTAGCGAGCTATCTTTCACCCGAGGCCGCATCGGCCCTCAAAGCACCAAGCCCTGTAGGGACACCTCATCCTTGGTGGGCAAGGCCTATATGGCGGCTGGTCGGGCTGGTAGTACCCTGCACACTCTGTCTATCTTGCAGGCCTACCAGGCCGATCTCCTTAAGGAGCTCGACGAGGGCGAGGGACCCTCTCCGGAGGATATTTTAGAACTCCGGAAGGCTGCGGATTTGTCTCTCCGCGTCACCAAGGAGACAGCTCGTGCTGTCGGCCGGTCAATGGCCTCCTTGGTGACTGTGGAGAGGCACCTATGGCTGAACTTGTCGGGGATGAAGGAGAAGGACAAGTCCTTTCTCTTGGACTCCCCGATTTCGCCTTCCGGGTTGTTTGGGGATGCGTTGAGGCCGTGGTCGCCAAGCACCGGGAGGCGAGAAGTGTCGAAAGTTTTCTCTTTCTATAATAATTTCTTCTTCAAGGATCATTGATTTCAGAAGAGGCTTTATTCACACCAAACACAGCAATGAAGCCGGAGGGCCGTCAGCCACCTGTTCCCTGTCACTTGACTTTTCTGTCATATATATACCATAGATGTCTTCCTAACATGGTAACCACTGTTGTCTTCCTAACATGGTAACAACCCCCCTGGCTCACATATCACCACATTCTAAGTTCTAATTCTGTTCCTGTCCTTCTAAAGGGCACTCTCAAAGTCAGCACACTTTTAACCACAGTCAGCAACCATTTGACCACCCTTGAAACATCATTACACATTTGAACATAATAGTGTCTTTTCATTAGCCATAAAATGCTAAAATTTACATAATAAAATCTTCTACATATTCCCCCCTCTGGGGCTTAACTAAGCCCCACCTTCACTAACCTTTTCCCAGATGTGTAGTTTCAGAATCCAGTTTTTTTCAGTTCAGTTTTTTCATAGCTCCCTAATGACTTAAAATAAGTCACTCAGTTTCACTACCAATGACTAGATTATGCAACCACACTCCGGAGGAATATTAGAACCAAACATCTCCTTCCAGATTTTGCTTTTGTTCTCTTTTTCAGGAATGGAGTAAAAGATTCTAATTTCCCTAATTCCTATGTCTTATCATCGGTACATTGTTATAAGCATGAGTGTGCAATTTGTTCAGCCTTGCCTGTGGTTGTCACAGTTATGTAGTATAATCAAACATCAAATCATGCATTATACTACTAAAAACTCTTTTTATATCATCGTCATCTTCTTCAACCCAGATACTTTGCGCCCTTGGGTTAGGCTGGCACATACACCCAGGGTCTGGCTCATCATTCATCTTCTTCGTCCTCATTGGAGGTACTTGAATCAACTTCCAATGCTTGCAAAATCCAGCTCGATTTATCAGGCCAGTCTTTATTGTTCATTAGGCTTCCATTGTCCTGAACACCCTCAGATACACCTGGTCACCTGGGTCTTTTTCCTGTAAATATATAGCTTTACATATTGCAGTTAGTTTCCTCACATAAGATCTTAATTCCATTTGCAATTGTTCTATAGGCAGTCCTTTGTATCAATCAATTTTAATCAATCAACCTCTGCAATATGGTACAGGCATGGGTCGACCCGTAAGCATTCCATGCGGTGTTAAATGTATGATTCTGTTAGTTTGCATGCGACAACTCATTAGTGCACGTGAGGCCTATAAATGCAACCAAGTCTTTGTTTCATCCTAAGTTGCTGCAATACTTGTTTTACAGTTTTTTTTAATAAACGCTGACCCGTTATCTGAACTTATTTCTGATGGTATTCCAAATCTAGGAATTTACCTCTTTTGTTTGAAATTTGATTACTGTTCCTGAACCCTCATCTGAAGATGGTACTACTTTTACCCATCTGCTAAATCGATCAATTATCACAAGCATATATCGTTTACCTTGTACTCGCTTTATCATGTCCACATAATCCATTACCAGATGTCTAAAATTGTCTACCATCGCGTATAAATATGGAGACCAATATCCTTCAATATCCTTGTTGTTTAATTTTTCTTATTACTTCCCCCCTCGCGCAGTGATCAAATCCCTGCGCATCTGAAATGAGAATGTTCAAAAGCATTGTTGGTGCAATAATCTGTCCTTCATGTGAACGCCAAATATCTTTTTCATCTTTATTGGTCCCCCTCTGATACCACATAGAATGTTCATAAGGGCCTGCTTGTTGCTGTATTCGAACAATATCTTCCAGTTGTGGTTGTGGTTCTATCAGAACTACTGGAGTAAGTATCACCACTAAACATCCTTAAATAGCTCACTCTCAACAGTCTCTATTGATTGGGATTTTGCTATCGTTTATGTTTGTCCTTTTTGATTTATAACTATCTCTTGAGTAATCCCCATTAATTTTGTTTCACACAAGACTTTTATGAAATTTTTGTCAACAGAGTAAAATTAATGGATTTATTGTTGAATTCCACTGGCATTGTTCAGCTTTTTTCATCATTGGCCCTAAATCTTTTGCTTCCTAATTCTTTCCTGTATAAAGATATGTGGAACAGAATATGGTACATTGAACCAATTTTTTGTAAATTCATTTTCAGTTATTTTCATTGCTGCTCCCTGTTTACCTATTATGATGTATTTTGAGGTAATCTCAATTTTATTTTATTTTATTTTATTTTTTACTATCTGTTTCTTTTTGCCATTTATTTTTTTATTTTTCCATCTCTCTCATCGTCATATATCATATATCAGTTAAATCCTGACTTTGGTAACTGAGCTTCAGAAATCTGCGCTTCAATAAACTTTCCCCATTTATTAATGATTTGTCTTACATAATTTTCTATTTGTCTTAACCAGTATACATTTGCTTTTGGCTCAGAAATCATCATTTGAGTTCCTATTCCTTGTAAGTCTATATACATTCTTTTTGGAGAACACCAAATTTGAAATCCTAATTTACATAATACATCTCTTCCCAACAAGTTTACAGGAGTTTGATTTGATACAAGAACTGGTAAGGTCACACTTTTATTTTTAGTCTGTAAGCAAACTAGAGCTGTCAGAGGAATTAACTGTATTTGTCCCCTGTCTTTGCAAATTTTGAGCAGGTTGTTGCCAACCACCTTTCACCCCTGAGTGTGACTGTTGCCATGGATTGTTGGGCAATTGGTTTTGTTATATTCAGGTTGTCCACTACCCCCTCTGTCCTCCATTCTGTGTATTTCTTTTCCAACCTGCCGGCCCTTGTTGCTGAGCTTACACATTGACTGTGGGTGCAGGAATCTGGTGTACATTTGGAGGAATTGCTGTAGGTGGGGGAAGTTATTTACAGAGTTATTCACAGAAGCATCCACAGGAGCACTGCCATTTGGTCTGACTCTTCTCTTCAATGGGTCTCCTTCTGGATTCCCTTCAGTCTCTTGCTTCCATTTTTTTAATTGTCTTTGCACATATATGATTGTTTTCTGTGTCCCCCAGCTGTCTACTTTGGTTGGATTTATTTAGCCCCCACAGATCACAATTTGCTCATTGTTTCTTCTTCAAACACTCTAATCCATTTCCCAGCTCTCTCATGGATGTCAGGAAGGCAGTTGACAAGCCCCTCAAAATCTTTTGTCACCCATAATTAAAATAGGAAGTTGTTTTACTAGAGTTCTTATCTTGTAACCACCTTTCTTCATCAAATGTTACCTCCTCTTCATTTTCTATATTTAAACTCTCTAATATATATATTTTTTTCATTCGCCTGTATTTCTGTGCATTGTATTAATTCTTCTATTTCTTTGATGCTTTTATTTAAATCTTCTATTTGTGTTTCTGTTTCACCTTTTTATTTATTTATTTTATTATTCTTTTCTTTAATTTTTTTTTCTGACTGTTTATCTTCATACTTAGTTTTTAGTTGCTCTAATACATAACAATCTAACGGTGCATTTTTCTCAAATGTTTCATTTTTCTCCTTTTGTCTCACATCTTGTCTTGTTTGTTTTTCATTTTCTAACTCCACCTGTCCTTCCATTTGCATTTAGGATTGGGAACTGCCCTTCTGGAGTTACATTTGACATGAGTATTTGAAAACATGTTTTCTTTTCTCTTTGTTTCCTTGCCTGTTTTATATATATATATTTTTTTTTTAATTTATCTCTTCTTTTTCTTTAAACTGTTCTTAATTTTGTAATTAATTTATTTGTATTTATTTATTATTATTATTATTATTATTATTTTTTTAAATCAAGGTTTCCATTTCTTCTCATAATGTTACATCAAATGTCCCTTCCTTTGGCCATTTGGTTATCATATTCTTTCTTTGTTTGCCATTTATTTGACATCTTATCTATTAATTCTTTACACAATTGTATTTTGATCCTAGCATTTCCACTGGAGTGGCCATATTGTCCTTTAATCAATAATTATTTTAATAACCAATTTCTAGACTTGTTTTCTCTTTAATTTAATGTTCTCAAATTTATATAACTTAAATAACTTATTTATTTTTATTTTATTTTATTTAACTTTTACTTTTATCATATGCAAGCTTTATAATATTTTAATCACCAACTGCTTTTTAACTTTCCAACTTTTCTTTTACTTTTTAACTTTACTTTGCATGAATAGTATAAAATTATTCACCACTTGTCATATAATTTATTACTTTATTCTAGTTCTGCAATGTCACTTTTCCTAACTAAATGTAACATTCACAATCTCACATTCACAATATTCAAATCACTCATACAAGTCTTCTCTCATACCTCTCCTCAAATGAAGCACCCCTCCCCTAGAGTTCAGGGGGTCACTGCTCCACAACTTATTTTTAACTCAGAGTCCACACAGCCACACTCACATACACTTACACTTAGCCACAGACAACCCAGCACTCTCAACACATCAAAATACAATTAAAATAAATTACTGTCCCTGTTAATACACTTCCTCAACATAACAAAATAGGACTATTTTTAAACTTGTGTTCATGGTATACTTCGCCATCCATCAAGGCCCACTTGGCGCCTGAACACATCTAATTTACCTGACTTTATTTTTAACTTTTGTTACTTTGCCATCCATCAAGGCCCACTTGGCGACCGTAACCACATCTAATTTACCTGACTTTATTAAACTTCTATTTGCATGATTACTTGCTATCCATCAAGGCCCTCTTAACAGGTAATCACAGCTAATTAACCTAACTTTTTAAACTTCTGTGCTCATGCTGTACTTTGCCATCCATCAAGGCCCACTTGGCTCGTACCACAGATCATTTACCTGACTTCATTAAACATCTAGGTGCATGATTATTTGTTATCCATCAAGGCCCTCTTAACAATTAACCACAGCTAATTTACCTGACTTTTTTTATTAATATTCCCAAGTACATTTACATTTACATTTACATTTAGTCATTTAGCAGACGCTTTTATCCAAAGCGACTTACAAATGAGAGCAATAGAAGCAACTAGAACAGTCAAGGGCTACAGTATGCAAGTGCTGTAACAAGTCTCAGTTAATCTAACACAGAACACACATGACAATTTTTTTTTTTTTTTTTTTTTTTTTTAAATAAATTAGACAGACAGAAAATGAATTGAATGGAATGTTAAGTGCTATTCTTGATTGGTTAGGTGCTGCTGGAAAAGACGTGTCTTTAGCCGTTTTTTGAAAATGGCTACAGACTCGGCTGCTCGAATTGAGATAGGCAGGTCATTCCACCAGGTGGGGGCAGTCCAGGAAAAGGTCCGTGAGAGTGATTTCATGCCTCTTTGGTATGGCACTACAAGGCGTCGTTCACTGGCAGACCGTAAGCTCCTGGAGGGTGTGTAAGTCTGAACAAGCGAGTTTAGGTATATTGGTGCAGAGCCAGTGGTTGCTTTGAAGGCGAGCACCAGTGACTTGAATTTGATGCGAGCAGCTATTGGCAGCCAGTGCAGACTGATGAAGAGAGGCGTGACGTGCGCTCTCTTCGGCTCGTTAAAGACCACCCTCGCCGCTGCATTCTGGATCAGTTGCAAGGGTTTGATAGTGCATGCCGGAAGGCCCGCTAGAAGAGCATTACAGTAGTCCAGTCTGGAGAGAACAAGAGCTTGGACCAGGAGTTGTGTGGCCTGCTCTGATAGGAAGGGTCTGATCCTCCTAATATTGTATAACGCAAATCTGCAGGACCGGGATGTTGCAGTGATGTGGTCAGTGAATTTTAGCTGATCATCAATCACAACTCCAAGATTCCTGGCTGTCCTGGACGGAGTTATGGTTGATGATCCTAGCTGAATGGAGAGATTATGATGAAGTGCTGGGTTGGCTGAGACCACAAGCAGTTCTGTCTTTGCAAGGTTGAGTTGCAGGTGATGTTCCTTCATCCAGGCAGAAATGTCTGTTAGGCAGGCAGCGATACGACCACCAACCGTGGGATCATCTGGTTGAAATGAGAAGTAGAGTTGAGTGTCGTCAGCATAGCAGTGATAGGAAAAGCCATGTTTCTGAATGACAGTTCCCAGTGATGACATGTAGATGGAGAAGAGAAGTGGTCCAAGCACTGAGCCCTGCGGAACTCCAGTGGCTAGATGATGTGACTTAGACACTTCACCTCTCCATGACACTCTGAAGGACCTACCTGAGAGGTAAGACTTGAGCCACTGGAGAGCAGTTCCTGAGATGCCCATCTTCATGAGAGTTGACAGGAGGATCTGGTGGTTAACTGTGTCAAAAGCAGCAGACAAATCCAGTAAGATAAGTACTGTGGATTTGGAAGCCGCTCTTGCCTGTCTCAGTGCTTCAGTAACCGAGAGCAGGGCAGTCTCAGTTGAGTGGCCACTTTTGAAGCCGGATTGGTTGATATCCAGGAGGTTGTTCTGTTCAAGAAACGTAGAGAGCTGGTTAAAAACAACTCGCTCGAGTGTCTTTGCAATGAAAGGCAGAAGGGATACCGGTCTGTAGTTTACTGAAAGTGCTGGGTTCATAGAGGGTTTCTTAAGCAGTGGGGTTACCCGAGCCTGCTTAAATGCTGTGGGGAAGGTCCCGGTGTGAAGAGAGGTGTTGACAATATGAGTGAGTGCAGGAGTAACAGAAGAAGAGATGGCCTGAAGGAGGTGAGTGGGGATAGGGTCAAGCGGACAGGTAGTGGGGTGGTTGGAAAGGATGAGTTTGGAGACTTCAGCTTCAGAGAGCAGAGAAAAAGAGGGGAGCGTATGTGTGATGGTTGTTGAGATGTGCGTGTCGGTTTGTGGTGTGGAGAATTGGCTGCTGATGGAGGAGATTTTATTTGTGAAAAATGATGCAAAGTCGTCAGCTGTAAGAGTTGATGGGGGGGGAGGAGGACAAAGGAGCGAAGAGGACGTTCTGAAAAGTGCACGAGAGTCAGAGCAGTTGTTGATTTTGTTGTGGTAGTATGTAGATTTAGCAGTGGAGACATTAGCAGAGAAAGAAGCAAGGAGAGACTGATACAGGGTCAGGTCAGTAGTGTTTTTAGTTTTGCGCCACTTCCTCTCTGCCGCCCGGAGCCCAGAGCGATGTTCGCGGAGAACATCAGACAGCCAGGGGGCAGAGGGAGTGGTGCGGGCTGGCCTGGTTGAAACGGGACCGAAGATGTCTAAGCAAGATGTTAGAGTGGAGCAAAGAGTGTCAGTAGCACTGTTAGTGTCCAGTGCTGAGAACTGAGCAGGTGGAGGGAGTGAGGAGGAAACCATAGTGGATAGACGGGAGGGAGAGAGTGAGCGTAGATTACGCCGAAAGGTGATCTGGGGAGGAGTGTGTGTTGTGTCAGGAGTCAGTAGGAGGTTAAGAGTGATGAGAAAGTGATCAGAAGTGTGCAATGGAGTAACTAAAGGGTCGTCAGTGGAACAGTAGCGCGTGTAGATAAGGTCCAGATGATTACCTGATTTGTGAGTAGCTGCAGTAGATACTCGCTTAAGGTCAAATGAGGTCAGAAGAGTGGTGAAGTCTGCAGCCTGTGGTTTATCAAGGTGAATGTTGAAGTCACCGAGCAGTACCAGAGGAGTGCCATCCTCGGGGAAGTGAGAGAGTAACATATCCAACTCCTCCAAGAAGTTACCCAGTTGACCTGGAGGGCGATAAATAACTACAACATGGATTTTAGCAGGGTGAGTGATCGAGATTGAGTGTGATTCAAATGAGCAGTTGCCAGATAGAGAAGGAATGGGCTCAAATTTCCAATCATTTGAGATGAGCAGACCAGTACCTCCGCCCCTCCCAATCGGGCGAGAGGTGTGTGAAAAAGAGAAATTATTTGAGAGAGCTGCAGGAGTGGCAGTGTCTTCTGGTTTGATCCATGTCTCAGTTAGAGCCATGAGACTGAGATGTGAATGAGTGGAAAGAGATGAAATAAAGTCTGCTTTGTTTACAGCAGACTGGCAGTTCCAGAGACCAATTGGAATGGACATTAATGTAGCAGAGGAAATAGGTACAGTACGCAGATTATTAGGATTACGGCGTCTAGAATGCACTGAGCGTGATTTACGGGTGTGTGTGGTAATAGTAGAGATTTGGAAGCACATTGTGAATACAGGTCAGACAAATAAACAGATGAAAACAAGCATTCCTTTTTTGTTAGAAATTATACTGCATGCATTTATTCTGAAATCAAAAATCCTTTTTAGTTCTTTAAATTTGGAGAAGCTGTCTCACCATAACAAGTACATTTCTGGCGAATAACACAAACTTAAGCAAAAACTGCTTACCTATTCAAATTTGTGGCCACTGTTTGTGCTGATTCGTCCAGGAACGTCCTGCCATGGTTTCTTTATCAGCTCCTGAAATGTCCTGCCGGGGTCGCCATTTATGTCGAAAGTTTTCTCTTTCTATAATAATTTCTTCTTCAAGGATCATTGATTTCAGAAGAGGCTTTATTCACACCAAACACAGCAATGAAGCCGGAGGGCCGTCAGCCACCGGCCCCCCTGTCACTTGACTTTTCTGTCATATATATACCATAGTTGTCTTCCTAACATGGTAACCACTGTTGTCTTCCTAACATGGTAACAACCCCCCTGGCTCACATATCACCACATTCTAAGTTCTAATTCTGTTCCTGTCCTTCTAAAGGGCACTCTCAAAGTCAGCACACTTTTAACCACAGTCAGCAACCATTTGACCACCCTTGAAACATCATTACACATTTGAACATAATAGTGTCTTTTCATTAGCCATAAAATGCTAAAATTTACATAATAAAATCTTCTACAGATGTCAGTCAGCGGCCTTCCGACAGTTCGTCCCTCGTCGCTCGGAGCCAGGGAGGGCGGCCCATAGCGGGCCGCCCCAGCCGTCAACCAGCTCCTCGCACCGTCAGCTGCAGAGGGAGAGCGTCGCCTCTAGAGCCCCTCCTCCTGGAGCCTGGCAACAGAGGCGGCGCTCGCTCCAGCAGACTCACCAGCAGCCTTCCGCTCCCAGAGGCGATTTAAGAAACGTACTCAGGGTGCGGAAGGCTGCTGGGAAGAAGCCCTAGCTGCAGCAGGGCTTCTAAGAGCGGTCCCCCCCGCAGAAGGGCAATCGAGGTTGCTTCTTCTGGGGCGCTCTGGGGAAATCGATGTGGAATCCCGTCGTCTATGACGCTTCGGGCCACATCGATTTCCCGCGAACGCACGCTGCTCCAGCTGCCTCTAGAAAGACCTGCGGCTGGGCAGCTCATGCGTCCGCACACAGAGAATCGTTCCCAACTACTTCCTGCCGGTCATCCGCTTCAGGGGGTTGGGAACGAGGCTCGTGTAACACCCGACGCCAGCCTCGAGAGGCTGGTTCCCTTAGTAGATTATCTCGGCGCATGGAAATGCCTTCCGAATATTTCTACATGGGTCCTGCGTACTGTAGAGAATGGTTACAGACTGCAGTTCGGTCATCCTCCTCCAAGTTTCAGGGGTTTGAACTGGACCGCAGTGGTACCAGAGCGGGTTCGGGTAATGGAACTAGAAGTAAAATCCTTGCTGGCGAAGGAAGCCATAGAGCGTGTTCCTCCGCCGGAGAGGGAGTCCGGGTTCTACAGCCGGTACTTTATTGTTCCTAAAAAGGATGGAGGGTTGCGTCCGATTATTGACCTGAGGTATTTGAATCGGTCTCTGAGGAGGTTCAGATTCAAAATGCTCACGATTCCTACCATCGTGAGTCAGATCCAGTTTGAGGACTGGTTCGTCACGATAGATTTAAAGGACGCATACTTCCATATCTCCATTCTTCCATGTCATAGGAAGTTCTTGAGGTTCGCTTTCGGGGGCGAGGCGTACCAATATCGAGTGCTTCCCTTCGGTCTAGCTCTTTCCCCACGCACATTCACAAAGTGCATGGATGCAGCTCTGGCTCCATTGAGACTCCAGGGCATCCGTGTACTGAATTATATCGACAACTGGCTCATATTGGCCCAGTCGTACGATATGGCAGTTCGGCATCGAGATGTCGTTATGGCCCATATAAAGTGCTTGGGGCTGAGACTCAACGCAACGAAAAGTGTGTTGGCGCCGTCCCGAAGGACTACGTTCCTAGGGATAGTATGGGATTCGACTACGATGCGGGCACAATTGTCTCCCGCGCGAGTCGAGACCATACTGGCGATGGTCTCACAAATAAGGCTAGGCCACAGCATCACTGTGAAGCACTTTCAGAGAGTGCTGGGGCACATGGCAGCAGCGTCCAACGTTATACCTTTTGGCCTGCTGCACATGAGACCCCTACAGTGGTGGCTGAAAACCAAGGGGTTTTCCCCCAGAGGGAATCCTTTCCGTATGATCAGGGTAACGCGCAGATGCCTTCGTTCCCTAGTCATATGGAAGAAACCTTGGTTTCTGT
The DNA here is from genome assembly GCA_023566225.1 of Romanogobio albipinnatus. Lineage (NCBI taxonomy): Eukaryota > Metazoa > Chordata > Actinopteri > Cypriniformes > Gobionidae > Romanogobio > Romanogobio albipinnatus. The sequence goes on along the minus strand of CM042254.1, from coordinate 34,479,702 downwards.
CCCAGGGGCCAGTGTTGGGAGCGTCCTGTTGCCGGAGATCCGTTTCAACAGACGCCTCCCTCACTGGTTGGGGCGCGGTCATGGAGGGCTGCTTTGCGAGGGGCCCGTGGGAGGGCCGTCATTCCTCCTGGCACATAAATTGCCTGGAGATGATGGCGGTCTACAAAGCTTTGAGGAGCTTTCTCCCGGACCTCTGCGGCCAACATGTCCTGGTTCGAACAGACAATACGTCTGTTGTAGCGTACCTGAATCATCAGCGGGGTTTGAGGTCGCGCACTCTTTGTAGACTGGCGCATCAAATTCTCCTGTGGTCCCAAGGGAAACTGTTGTCCATCAGGGCTATGTATGTCCCGGGGGACATCCTGTCGAGGCAGGGGCTGAGGCCCGGGGAGTGACGACTCCACCCGGAGGTGGTGGAGGCCATGTGTGAGAGGTTCGGCCCAGTGGAAGTGGACCTGTTTGCGTCTCGCGAGACGTCCCACTGTCCACTGTGGTTTTCCCTCACGCATCCAGCCCCGCTGGGGTTGGATGCCATGGTTCAGACGTGGCAGAGGCTGCGTCTGTACGCATTCCCCCCGATTGCTCTGCTCCCGGGAGTTCTGGAGAGGGTCCGCCAACAGGGAGTCAGCCTACTTTTAGTAGCACCCCGTTGGCCGACGCGAGTTTGGTTCTCGGACATCATAGCTCTGCTGGCAGGTCCTCCATGGCAGATCCCTCTGAGGAGGGATCTCTTATCTCAGGCAGGGGGCTCAATATTTCACCCCCGGCCTGAGATTTGGAGTCTTTGGGTCTGGCCCTTGAGGGGGTCAGGTACTTAGAGACTGGCCTGTCGGCAGAGGTGATAGAGACCTTACTCGGTTCCAGGGCTCCATCTTTGAGGAGACTGTACAGCCCCAAGTGGTGAGCCACTTGGTGCAGGAAGCGTGAGGTGGACCCAGTCAACTGGCCGGTGGCTTCAGTGCTGGAGTTCCTCCAAGATCGCTTCTCTGCGGGTCTAACCCCGTCCACACTCAGGGTGTCCGTGGCTGCCATAAGGCTTTCCACACTCCTTTGGGCGATGGGCTTGGGTAGACACCGTCTGTTGTACAGTTCCCCTGTGGGGCTTGGAGGATGCGGCCTGTGGCTCGTTCCAGAATTCCCAGCCTGGGATCTGGCGGTGGTTTCGAAGGCTGGCTGAGGCCCCCTTCGAACCATTGGAGTTGGATGAGCCAGGGGACTTAGGATTGGTCAGTTCCCTGGTTCTTCAGGCAGTACATCCCCCGCCTCACGTGACGGCGGAGTAAGAAACCTCCACTGTGTAGCACTTTTGAGTGCTGGGGCTCAGTGCAGCAGCGTCCAAGGTGAGACCTTTTGACCTGCTGCACGTGAGACCTTGACAGTGGGGGTTGGAAACCAAGGGGTTTCCCCCAGAGGGAATCTCTTTCGTATGATCAGGGTAATGCGCAGATGCCTTCGTTCCCTGGTTATATGGAAGAAACCTTGTTTTTTGTCCCTGGGGTCAGTGTTGGGAGCGTCCTGTTGCCGGGAAACCGCTTCAACAGACGTCTCCCTCATTGGCTGGGGCGCAGAAGGCGCTTGGGTTCCCCAGTCCTAGTTGTGCCCAGTCTCCGGCTTCAGACTAGGGCAGGCACTACCCTCGGTAAGGCCCCAAGGGCCAGGGTTGGGAGCGTCGTGTTGCCGGGAAACCGTTTCAACAGACGCCTCCCTTCATTGGCTGGGGCACGGAAGGAAAGGAGTGGAGAAGTTCTCCCTACGGTGCTGGCGCTAGGGTACTCAAGTCCTAGTTGTGCCCGGTCTCCGGTTTCACACTAGGGCAGGCGCTACCCTCGGTGTGGGCTAGTGGGTACTCGTTCCCCGAAGTGTCGTTCCGACGCAGTGAGAGTTCCCTCGAAAGGGAACGGCTCGGGTTACGTCTGTAACCCTTGTTCCCTGAGAAGGGAACGAGCACTGCGTCGCGTCACCACACCTCGGCACGCCTGGAGCGCATGCTTCAGAGCAATAGCTGCCGTTTCAATGCGCCGGCTCGCCCTTTATACTTCCGGGTACGCCGTCACGATGACGTCATCACGCACGACCAATCAGATTGGGCTAGTTTCTATACGGACTTCAGATTCGCTAGTGCTTAGGGAGTATCCCCGAAGTGTCGTTCCGACGCAGTGCTCGTTCCCTTCTCAGGGAACAAGGGTTACAGACGTAACCCGAGCCGTTATTTATGCATTGCAATGAACATATGTAAGTATAAGCATAGCTTATATGTTATTCTTCTATGCACAGCATTAGATCGTGTGAGCAATGCAATAGCAAATATGTTATCTCTTCAATGCACATCGGAAATGAGTTAGTTATAAATGCATTGCAATGAACAAGTGCATAGCTTTACAGGGAGTGCAGAATTATTAGGCAAGTTGTATTTTTGAGGATTAATTTTACAACATTAATAATTAAACAACAACCATGTTGTCAATGAACACAAAAAACTCATTAATATCAAAGCTGAATATTTTTGGAAGTGGTTTTTAGTTTTAGCTATTTTAGGGGGATATCTGTGTGTGCAGGTGACTATTACTGTGCATAGTTATTAGGCAACTTAACAAAAAACAAATTTATACCCATTTCAATTATTTATTTTTACCAGTGAAACCAATATAACATCTCAACATTCACAAATATACATTTCTGACATTCAAAAACCAAACAAAAACAAATCAGTGACCAATATAGCCACCTTTCTTTGCAAGGACACTCAAAAGCCTGCCATCCATGGATTCTGTCAGTGTTTTGATCTGTTCACCATCAACATTGCGTGCAGCAGCAACCACAGCCTCCCAGACACTGTTCAGAGAGGTGTACTGTTTTCCCTCCTTGTAAATCGCACATTTGATGATGGACCACAGGTTCTCAATGGGGTTCAGATCAGGTGAACAAGGAGGCCATATCATTAGATTTTCTTCTTTTATACCCTTTCTTGCCAGCCACGCTGTGGAGTACTTGGACGCGTGTGATGGAGCATTGTCCTGCATGAAAATCATGTTTTTCTTGAAGGATGCAGACTTCTTCCTGTACCACTGCTTGAAGAAGGTGTCTTCCAGAAACTGGCAGTAGGACTGGGAGTTGAGCTTGACTCCATCCTCAACCCGAAAAGGCCCCACAAGCTCATCTTTGATGATACCAGCCCAAACCAGTACTCCACCTCCACCTTGCTGGCGTCTGAGTCGGACTGGAGCTCTCTGCCCTTTACCAATCCAGCCACGGGCCCATCCATCTGGCCCATCAAGACTCACTCTCATTTCATCAGTCCATAAAACCTTAGAAAAATCAGTCTTGAGATATTTCTTGGCCCAGTCTTGACGTTTCAGCTTGTGTGTCTTGTTCAGTGGTGGTCGCCTTTCTTACCTTGGCCATGTCTCTGAGTATTGCACACCTTGTGCTTTTGGGCACTCCAGTGATGTTGGAGTAATAATTGCACACCTGATATAGGGTGTTGATGTCATTAGACCACACCCCTTCTCATTACAGAGATGCACATCACCTAATATGCTTAATTGGTAGTAGGCTTTCCAGCCTATACAGCTTGGAGTAAAACAACATGCATAACGAGGATGGTGTGGTCAAAATACTCATTTGCCTAATAATTCTGCACTCCCTGTACGTTATTCTTCAATGCACAGTGTTAGAACACGTGCAATGAAATGCACAGCAACGTTTATCTCTTCTAGAACGCTTTTGCAATGCAATGCAACAGCAATGAGATAATTCGTATGCATTGCAATGCAACAAGTGCATCGCGTATATGTTATTTCTTCAACAATGCACAGCGTTAAACCGTGTGCAATGCAATAGCAAATATGTTATCTCTTCAATGCACATCGGAAATGAGTTACATTTATGCATTGCAATGAACAAGTGCATAGCTTATGTTATTCTTCAATGTACATTGTTAGAACATTGATGCAATGCTATGCAACAGCAATGTTATCTCTTCAATGCGCATCCCATTGAGTTAGTTCGTATGCATGCAATGCAACAAGTGCATTGCTTATATGATATTCTTCTATGCACATCGTTAGATTGTGTGTGCAATGCAATAGCAAATATGTTATCTCTTCAATGCACATCGGAAATGAGTTAGTTATAAATGCATTGCAATGAACAAGTGCATAGCTTGTTATTCTTCAAAGTACATTGTTAGAACATTCGTGCAATGCTATGCAACAGCAATGTTATCTCTTCAATGTTATCCCATTGAGTTAGTTCAAGTGCATAACTTATGATATTCTTCAATGCACAGCGTTAGATCGTGTGTGCAATGCAATACAATAGCAAATATGTTATCTCTTCAATGCACATTTGAAATGAGTTAGTTATAAATGCATTGCAATGAACAAGTGCATAGCTTATATGTTATTCTTCAATGCACAGTGTTTAGATGGCATGTGCAATGCAATGCAATAGCAAATATGTTATCTCTTCAATGCACATTTGAAATGAGTTAGTTATAAATGCATTGCAATGAACAAGTGCATAGCTTATATGTTATTCTTCAATGCACAGTGTTTAGATGGCATGTGCAATGCAATGCAATAGCAAATATGTTATCTCTTCAATGCACATCGGAAATGAGTTACATTCATGCATTGCAATGAACAAGTGCATAGCTTATGTTATTCTTCAATGTACATTGTTAGAACATTGATGCAATGCTATGCAACAGCAATGTTATCTCTTCAATGCGCATCCCATTGAGTTAGTTCGTATGCATGCAATGCAACAAGTGCATTGCTTATATGATATTCTTCTATGCACATCGTTAGATTGTGTGTGCAATGCAATAGCAAATATGTTATCTCTTCAATGCACATCGGAAATGAGTTAGTTATAAATGCATTGCAATGAACAAGTGCATAGCTTGTTATTCTTCAAAGTACATTGTTAGAACATTCGTGCAATGCTATGCAACAGCAATGTTATCTCTTCAATGTTATCCCATTGAGTTAGTTCAAGTGCATAACTTATATGATATTCTTCAATGCACAGCGTTAGATCGTGTGTGCAATGCAATACAATAGCAAATATGTTATCTCTTCAATGCACATTTGAAATGAGTTAGTTATAAATGCATTGCAATGAACAAGTGCATAGCTTATATGTTATTCTTCAATGCACAGTGTTTAGATGGCATGTGCAATGCAATGCAATAGCAAATATGTTATCTCTTCAATGCACATCGGAAATGAGTTACATTCATGCATTGCAATGAACAAGTGCATAGCTTATGATATTCTCTTAAATGCACAGTGTTAGAACAATTGTGTAATGCAATGCAACGCAACAACAATGTTATCTCTTCAATGCACATCTGATTGAGTTAGTTCGTATGCATGCAATGCAACAAGTGCATTGCTTATATGATATTCTTCAATGCACAGCGTTAGATCGCATGTGCAATACAATGCAATGCAATACGATGCGGCCTCGGGTGAAAGATAGCTCGCTAAAGCCTCCTCCACCCGAGGCATCGCCCCATACCCTGCCTCGCGAAAAATGATATGTTATCTCTTCAATGCACATCGGAAATGAGTTACATTCATGCATTGCAATGAACAAGTGCATAGCTTATGATATTCTCTTAAATGCACAGTGTTAGAACAATTGTGCAATGCAATGCAACGCAACAACAATGTTATCTCTTGAATGCACATCTGATTGAGTTAGTTCGTATGCATGCAATGCAACAAGTGCATTGCTTATATGATATTCTTCAATGCACAGCGTTAGATCGCATGTGCAATACAATGCAATAGCAAATATGTTATCTCTTCAATGCACATCGGAAATGAGTTAGTTATTCATGCATTGCAATGAACAAGTGCATAGCTTATGTTATCTCTTCAATGCACATCCCATTGAGTTAGTTGAAGTGCATAACTTATATGATATTCTTCAATGCACAGCGTTAGATCGTGTGTGCAATGCAATACAATAGCAAATATGTTATCTCTTCAATGCACATCGGAAATTAGTTACTTATTTATGCATTGCAATGAACAAGTGCATAGCTTATGTTATCTCTTCAATGCACATCCCATTGAGTTAGTTCAAGTGCATAACTTATATGATATTCTTCAATGCACAGCGTTAGATCGTGTGTGCAATGCAATACAATAGCAAATATGTTATCTCTTCAATGCACGTCGGAAATTAGTTACTTATTTATGCATTGCAATGAACAAGTGCATAGCTTATGTTATCTCTTCAATGCACATCCCATTGAGTTAGTTCAAGGGCATAACTTATATGTTATTCTTCCATGCACAGCGTTAGATCGTGTGAGCAATGCAATACAATAGCAAATATGTTATCTCTTCAATGCACATCGGAAATGAGTTACTTATTTATGCATTGCAATGAACAAGTGCATAGCTTATATGTTATTCTTCAATGCACAGTGTTAGAACACGTGCAATGAAATGCACAGCAAAGTTTATCTCTTCTAAAACGCTTTTGCAATGCAATGCAACAGCAATGAGATAATTAGTATGCATTGCAATGCAACAAGTGCATCGCGTATATGTTATTTCTTCAACAATGCACAGCGTTAAACCGTGTGCAATGCAATAGCAAATATGTTATCTCTTCAATGCCCATTGGAAATGAGTTACATTTATGCATTGCTATGAACAAGTGCATAGCTTATGATATTCTCTTAAATGCACAGTGTTAGAACAATTGTGCAATGCAATGCAACGCAACAACAATGTTATCTCTTCAATGCACATCTGATTGAGTTAGTTCGTATGCATGCAATGCAACAAGTGCATTGCTTATATGATATTCTTCAATGCACATCCCATTGAGTTAGTTGAAGTGCATAACTTATATGATATTCTTCAATGCACAGCGTTAGATCGTGTGTGCAATGCAATACAATAGCAAATATGTTATCTCTTCAATGCACGTCGGAAATTAGTTACTTATTTATGCATTGCAATGAACAAGTGCATAGCTTATGTTATCTCTTCAATGCACATCCCATTGAGTTAGTTCAAGTGCATAACTTATATGATATTCTTCAATGCATAGCGTTAGATCGTGTGTGCAATGCAATACAATAGCAAATATGTTATCTATTCAATGCACGTCGGAAATGAGTTACTTATTTATGCATTGCAATGAACAAGTGCATAGCTTATGTTATCTCTTCAATGCACATCCCATTGAGTTAGTTCAAGTGCATAACTTATATGATATTCTTCAATGCATAGCGTTAGATCGTGTGAGCAATGCAATAGCAAATATGTTATCTCTTCAATGCACATCGGAAATGAGTTAGCTATAAATGCATTGCAATGAACAAGTGCATAGCTTATATGTTATTCTTCAATGCACAGTGTTAGAACACGTGCAATGAAATGCACAGCAACGTTTATCTCTTCTAGAACGCTTTTGCAATGCAATGCAACAGCAATGAGATAATTCGTATGCATTGCAATGCAACAAGTGCATCGCGTATATGTTATTTCTTCAACAATGCACAGCGTTAAACCGTGTGCAATGCAATAGCAAATATGTTATCTCTTCAATGCACATCGGAAATGAGTTACATTTATGCATTGCAATGAACAAGTGCATAGCTTATGTTATTCTTCAATGTACATTGTTAGAACATTGATGCAATGCTATGCAACAGCAATGTTATCTCTTCAATGCGCATCCCATTGAGTTAGTTCGTATGCATGCAATGCAACAAGTGCATTGCTTATATAATATTCTTCTATGCACATCGTTAGATTGTGTGTGCAATGCAATAGCAAATATGTTATCTCTTCAATGCACATCGGAAATGAGTTAGTTATAAATGCATTGCAATGAACAAGTGCATAGCTTGTTATTCTTCAAAGTACATTGTTAGAACATTCGTGCAATGCTATGCAACAGCAATGTTATCTCTTCAATGTTATCCCATTGAGTTAGTTCAAGTGCATAACTTATGATATTCTTCAATGCACAGCGTTAGATCGTGTGTGCAATGCAATACAATAGCAAATATGTTATCTCTTCAATGCACATTTGAAATGAGTTAGTTATAAATGCATTGCAATGAACAAGTGCATAGCTTATATGTTATTCTTCAATGCACAGTGTTTAGATGGCATGTGCAATGCAATGCAATAGCAAATATGTTATCTCTTCAATGCACATTTGAAATGAGTTAGTTATAAATGCATTGCAATGAACAAGTGCATAGCTTATATGTTATTCTTCAATGCACAGTGTTTAGATGGCATGTGCAATGCAATGCAATAGCAAATATGTTATCTCTTCAATGCACATCGGAAATGAGTTACATTCATGCATTGCAATGAACAAGTGCATAGCTTATGATATTCTCTTAAATGCACAGTGTTAGAACAATTGTGTAATGCAATGCAACGCAACAACAATGTTATCTCTTCCATGCACATCTGATTGAGTTAGTTCGTATGCATGCAATGCAACAAGTGCATTGCTTATATGATATTCTTCAATGCACAGCGTTAGATCGCATGTGCAATACAATGCAATGCAATACGATGCGGCCTCGGGTGAAAGATAGCTCGCTAAAGCCTCCTCCACCCGAGGCATCGCCCCATACCCTGCCTCGCGAAAAATGATATGTTATCTCTTCAATGCACATCGGAAATGAGTTACATTCATGCATTGCAATGAACAAGTGCATAGCTTATGATATTCTCTTAAATGCACAGTGTTAGAACAATTGTGCAATGCAATGCAACGCAACAACAATGTTATCTCTTGAATGCACATCTGATTGAGTTAGTTCGTATGCATGCAATGCAACAAGTGCATTGCTTATATGATATTCTTCAATGCACAGCGTTAGATCGCATGTGCAATACAATGCAATAGCAAATATGTTATCTCTTCAATGCACATCGGAAATGAGTTAGTTATTCATGCATTGCAATGAACAAGTGCATAGCTTATGTTATCTCTTCAATGCACATCCCATTGAGTTAGTTGAAGTGCATAACTTATATGATATTCTTCAATGCACAGCGTTAGATCGTGTGTGCAATGCAATACAATAGCAAATATGTTATCTCTTCAATGCACATCGGAAATTAGTTACTTATTTATGCATTGCAATGAACAAGTGCATAGCTTATGTTATCTCTTCAATGCACATCCCATTGAGTTAGTTCAAGTGCATAACTTATATGATATTCTTCAATGCACAGCGTTAGATCGTGTGTGCAATGCAATACAATAGCAAATATGTTATCTCTTCAATGCACGTCGGAAATTAGTTACTTATTTATGCATTGCAATGAACAAGTGCATAGCTTATGTTATCTCTTCAATGCACATCCCATTGAGTTAGTTCAAGGGCATAACTTATATGTTATTCTTCCATGCACAGCGTTAGATCGTGTGAGCAATGCAATACAATAGCAAATATGTTATCTCTTCAATGCACATCGGAAATTAGTTACTTATTTATGCATTGCAATGAACAAGTGCATAGCTTATATGTTATTCTTCAATGCACAGTGTTAGAACACGTGCAATGAAATGCACAGCAAAGTTTATCTCTTCTAAAACGCTTTTGCAATGCAATGCAACAGCAATGAGATAATTCGTATGCATTGCAATGCAACAAGTGCATCGCGTATATGTTATTTCTTCAACAATGCACAGCGTTAAACCGTGTGCAATGCAATAGCAAATATGTTATCTCTTCAATGCCCATTGGAAATGAGTTACATTTATGCATTGCTATGAACAAGTGCATAGCTTATGATATTCTCTTAAATGCACAGTGTTAGAACAATTGTGCAATGCAATGCAACGCAACAACAATGTTATCTCTTCAATGCACATCTGATTGAGTTAGTTCGTATGCATGCAATGCAACAAGTGCATTGCTTATATGATATTCTTCAATGCACAGCGTTAGATCGCATGTGCAATACAATGCAATAGCAAATATGTTATCTCTTCAATGCACATCGGAAATGAGTTAGTTATTCATGCATTGCAATGAACAAGTGCATAGCTTATGTTATCTCTTCAATGCACATCCCATTGAGTTAGTTCAAGTGCATAACTTATATGATATTCTTCAATGCACAGCGTTAGATCGTGTGTGCAATGCAATACAATAGCAAATATGTTATCTCTTCAATGCACGTCGGAAATGAGTTAGTTCCCTTTCGAGGGAACTCTCACTGCGTCGGAACGACACTTCGGGGATACTCCCTAAGCACTAGCGAATCTGAAGTCCGTATAGAAACTAGCCCAATCTGATTGGTCGTGCGTGATGACGTCATCGTGACGGCGTACCCGGAAGTATAAAGGGCGAGCCGGCGCATTGAAACGGCAGTTATTGCTCTTCAGCATAGCGCTCTGTGTGACAAGTCTGTCTATTTACTGTTGTCTGTCCAAGAAGTGTGTGTGTGAGAGAGTTCTTTTTTAGTAAATAATTTAAAAGAAAGAAAGAAATGAGTGAGAACTACAGGCAGTGTGCGCATCCGTGCCCACGTTACATCTCTGGCTCGGATGCACACCTGCTTTGTGTGCAATGTTTGGGTGTGGAGCATGCTCGGGCGGCTCTCGAGAGAGTCTCTGCTCCCGCTCAGACTGCTTCGTTCTCGGCTGGCCGTGTTTGATGAGGGCGGCCAGCCTCGTGAACCTCGTGGTTCTGGACCCGCGGCTGTTGAGGCAGCGCGGCGTCGCAGATCATGGGGTTCACAGCGGGACTTGTCAGAGGGTTTTGGGACTGCTGCGGCACTTTCCCAATCCTCCTCTGACAGTGCCGATGATCTTCCTCCCCGTGTGGAAGCCCGCACTGCGGCTTCTTCCCCCGGGGTGGAGGATCAGATGCTGAGGAGCTGGTCGAGGTGTTGACCCGTGCGGTGGCCAAACTGAACATCAGTTGGCCACAGGAGGCGCCGGAGGTCCAGCCAACCAGTAGGCTGGATGACCGGTTCCTTCCTCGCCGGGTGCAAACGCCTCGTCGGGGCTTGCCGTTCTTCCCGGATCTGCACACCGAGGTGTGTAGATCATGGAAGAAACCCTTCTCCTCGCGAGTTTCCAACCCCCCTATTTTGGACTATGCTAATGTCCTGGGGGCTCGCGAGGCAGGGTATGGGGCGATGCCTCGGGTGGAGGAGGCTTTAGCGAGCTATCTTTCACCCGAGGCCGCATCGTCCCTCAAAGCCCCGGTATTGCCCACCAAGCCCTGTAGGGACACCTCATCCTTGGTGGGCAAGGCTGGTCGGGCTGGTAGTACCCTGCACACTCTGTCTATCTTGCAGGCCTACCAGGCCGATCTCCTTAAGGAGCTCGACGAGGGCGAGGGACCCTCTCCGGAGGATATTTTAGAACTCCGGAAGGCTGCGGATTTGTCTCTCCGCGTCACCAAGGAGACAGCTCGTGCTGTCGGCCGGTCAATGGCCTCCTTGGTGACTGTGGAGAGGCACCTATGGCTGAACTTGTCGGGGATGAAGGAGAAGGACAAGTCCTTTCTCTTGGACTCCCCGATTTCGCCTTCCGGGTTGTTTGGGGATGCGTTGAGGCCGCGGTCGCCAAGCACCGGGAGGCGAGAAGTGTCGAAAGTTTTCTCTTTCTATAATAATTTCTTCTTCAAGGATCATTGATTTCAGAAGAGGCTTTATTCACACCAAACACAGCAATGAAGCCGGAGGGCCGTCAGCCACCTGTTCCCTGTCACTTGACTTTTCTGTCATATATATACCATAGTTGTCTTCCTAACATGGTAACCACTGTTGTCTTCCTAACATGGTAACAACCCTCCTGGCTCACATATCACCACATTCTAAGTTCTAATTCTGTTCCTGTCCTTCTAAAGGGCACTCTCAAAGTCAGCACACTTTTAACCACAGTCAGCAACCATTTGACCACCCTTGAAACATCATTACACATTTGAACATAATAGTGTCTTTTCATTAGCCATAAAATGCTAAAATTTACATAATAAAATCTTCTTTTTATATCATCGTCATCTTCTTCAACCCAGATACTTTGCGCCCTTGGGTTAGGCTGGCACATACACCCAGGGTCTGGCTCATCATTCATCTTCTTCGTCCTCATTGGAGGTACTTGAATCAACTTCCAATGCTTGCAAAATCCAGCTCGATTTATCAGGCCAGTCTTTATTGTTCATTAGGCTTCCATTGTCCTGAACACCCTCAGATACACCTGGTCACCTGGGTCTTTTTCCTGTAAATATATAGCTTTACATATTGCAGTTAGTTTCCTCACATAAGATCTTAATTCCATTTGCAATTGTTCTATAGGCAGTCCTTTGTATCAATCAATTTTAATCAATCAACCTCTGCAATATGGTACAGGCATGGGTCGACCCGTAAGCATTCCATGCGGTGTTAAATGTATGATTCTGTTAGTTTGCATGCGACAACTCATTAGTGCACGTGAGGCCTATAAATGCAACCAAGTCTTTGTTTCATCCTAAGTTGCTGCAATACTTGTTTTACAGTTTTTTTAATAAACGCTGACCCGTTATCTGAACTTATTTCTGATGGTATTCCAAATCTAGGAATTTACCTCTTTTGTTTGAAATTTGATTACTGTTCCTGAACCCTCATCTGAAGATGGTACTACTTTTACCCATCTGCTAAATCGATCAATTATCACAAGCATATATCGTTTACCTTGTACTCGCTTTATCATGTCCACATAATCCATTACCAGATGTCTAAAATTGTCTACCATCGCGTATAAATATGGAGACCAATATCCTTCAATATCCTTGTTGTTTAATTTTTCTTATTACTTCCCCCCTCGCGCAGTGATCAAATCCCTGCGCATCTGAAATGAGAATGTTCAAAAGCATTGTTGGTGCAATAATCTGTCCTTCATGTGAACGCCAAATATCTTTTTCATCTTTATTGGTCCCCCTCTGATACCACATAGAATGTTCATAAGGGCCTGCTTGTTGCTGTATTCGAACAATATCTTCCAGTTGTGGTTGTGGTTCTATCAGAACTACTGGAGTAAGTATCACCACTAAACATCCTTAAATAGCTCACTCTCAACAGTCTCTATTGATTGGGATTTTGCTATCGTTTATGTTTGTCCTTTTTGATTTATAACTATCTCTTGAGTAATCCCCATTAATTTTGTTTCACACAAGACTTTTATGAAATTTTTGTCAACAGAGTAAAATTAATGGATTTATTGTTGAATTCCACTGGCATTGTTCAGCTTTTTTCATCATTGGCCCTAAATCTTTTGCTTCCTAATTCTTTCCTGTATAAAGATATGTGGAACAGAATATGGTACATTGAACCAATTTTTTGTAAATTCATTTTCAGTTATTTTCATTGCTGCTCCCTGTTTACGTATTATGATGTATTTTGAGGTAATCTCAATTTTATTTTATTTTATTTTATTTTTTACTATCTGTTTCTTTTTGCCATTTATTTTTTTATTTTTCCATCTCTCTCATCGTCATATATCATATATCAGTTAAATCCTGACTTTGGTAACTGAGCTTCAGAAATCTGCGCTTCAATAAACTTTCCCCATTTATTAATGATTTGTCTTACATAATTTTCTATTTAAAATTTACATAATAAAATCTTCTACATATTCCCCCCTCTGGGGCTTAACTAAGCCCCACCTTCACTAACCTTTTCCCAGATGTGTAGTTTCAGAATCCAGTTTTTTTCAGTTATGCTCCCTAATGACTTAAAATAAGTCACTCAGTTTCACTACCAATGACTAGATTATGCAACCACACTCCGGAGGAATATTAGAACCAAACATCTCCTTCCAGATTTTGCTTTTGTTCTCTTTTTCAGGAATGGAGTAAAATATTCTAATTTCCCTAATTCCTATGTCTTATCATCGGTACATTGTTATAAGCATGAGTGTGCAATTTGTTCAGCCTTGCCTGTGGTTGTCACAGTTATGTAGTATAATCAAACATCAAATCATGCATTATACTACTAAAAACTCTTTTTATATCATCGTCATCTTCTTCAACCCAGATACTTTGCGCCCTTGGGTTAGGCTGGCACATACACCCAGGGTCTGGCTCATCATTCATCTTCTTCGTCCTCATTGGAGGTACTTGAATCAACTTCCAATGCTTGCAAAATCCAGCTCGATTTATCAGGCCAGTCTTTATTGTTCATTAGGCTTCCATTGTCCTGAACACCCTCAGATACACCTGGTCACCTGGGTCTTTTTCCTGTAAATATATAGCTTTACATATTGCAGTTAGTTTCCTCACATAAGATCTTAATTCCATTTGCAATTGTTCTATAGGCAGTCCTTTGTATCAATCAATTTTAATCAATCAACCTCTGCAATATGGTACAGGCATGGGTCGACCCGTAAGCATTCCATGCGGTGTTAAATGTATGATTCTGTTAGTTTGCATGCGACAACTCATTAGTGCACGTGAGGCCTATAAATGCAACCAAGTCTTTGTTTCATCCTAAGTTGCTGCAATACTTGTTTTACAGTTTTTTTAATAAACGCTGACCCGTTATCTGAACTTATTTCTGATGGTATTCCAAATCTAGGAATTTACCTCTTTTGTTTGAAATTTGATTACTGTTCCTGAACCCTCATCTGAAGATGGTACTACTTTTACCCATCTGCTAAATCGATCAATTATCACAAGCATATATCGTTTACCTTGTACTCGCTTTATCATGTCCACATAATCCATTACCAGATGTCTAAAATTGTCTACCATCGCGTATAAATATGGAGACCAATATCCTTCAATATCCTTGTTGTTTAATTTTTCTTATTACTTCCCCCCTCGCGCAGTGATCAAATCCCTGCGCATCTGAAATGAGAATGTTCAAAAGCATTGTTGGTGCAATAATCTGTCCTTCATGTGAACGCCAAATATCTTTTTCATCTTTATTGGTCCCCCTCTGATACCACATAGAATGTTCATAAGGGCCTGCTTGTTGCTGTATTCGAACAATATCTTCCAGTTGTGGTTGTGGTTCTATCAGAACTACTGGAGTAAGTATCACCACTAAACATCCTTAAATAGCTCACTCTCAACAGTCTCTATTGATTGGGATTTTGCTATCGTTTATGTTTGTCCTTTTTGATTTATAACTATCTCTTGAGTAATCCCCATTAATTTTGTTTCACACAAGACTTTTATGAAATTTTTGTCAACAGAGTAAAATTAATGGATTTATTGTTGAATTCCACTGGCATTGTTCAGCTTTTTTCATCATTGGCCCTAAATCTTTTGCTTCCTAATTCTTTCCTGTATAAAGATATGTGGAACAGAATATGGTACATTGAACCAATTTTTTGTAAATTCATTTTCAGTTATTTTCATTGCTGCTCCCTGTTTACGTATTATGATGTATTTTGAGGTAATCTCAATTTTATTTTATTTTATTTTATTTTTTACTATCTGTTTCTTTTTGCCATTTATTTTTTTATTTTTCCATCTCTCTCATCGTCATATATCATATATCAGTTAAATCCTGACTTTGGTAACTGAGCTTCAGAAATCTGCGCTTCAATAAACTTTCCCCATTTATTAATGATTTGTCTTACATAATTTTCTATTTGTCTTAACCAGTATACATTTGCTTTTGGCTCAGAAATCATCATTTGAGTTCCTATTCCTTGTAAGTCTATATACATTCTTTTTGGAGAACACCAAATTTGAAATCCTAATTTACATAATACATCTCTTCCCAACAAGTTTACAGGAGTTTGATTTGATACAAGAACTGGTAAGGTCACACTTTTATTTTTAGTCTGTAAGCAAACTAGAGCTGTCAGAGGAATTAACTGTATTTGTCCCCTGTCTTTGCAAATTTTGAGCAGGTTGTTGCCAACCACCTTTCACCCCTGAGTGACTGTTGCCATGGATTGTTGGGCAATTGGTTTTGTTATATTCAGGTTGTCCACTACCCCCTCTGTCCTCCATTCTGTGTATTTCTTTTCCAACCTGCCGGCCCTTGTTGCTGAGCTTACACATTGACTGTGGGTGCAGGAATCTGGTGTACATTTGGAGGAATTGCTGTAGGTGGGGGAAGTTATTTACAGAGTTATTCACAGAAGCATCCACAGGAGCACTGCCATTTGGTCTGACTCTTCTCTTCAATGGGTCTCCTTCTGGATTCCCTTCAGTCTCTTGCTTCCATTTTTTTAATTGTCTTTGCACATATATGATTGTTTTCTGTGTCCCCCAGCTGTCTACTTTGGTTGGATTTATTTAGCCCCCACAGATCACAATTTGCTCATTGTTTCTTCTTCAAACACTCTAATCCATTTCCCAGCTCTCTCATGGATGTCAGGAAGGCAGTTGACAAGCCCCTCAAAATCTTTTGTCACCCATAATTAAAATAGGAAGTTGTTTTACTAGAGTTCTTATCTTGTAACCACCTTTCTTCATCAAATGTTACCTCCTCTTCATTTTCTATATTTAAACTCTCTAATATATATATTTTTTTCATTCGCCTGTATTTCTGTGCATTGTATTAATTCTTCTATTTCTTTGATGCTTTTATTTAAATCTTCTATTTGTGTTTCTGTTTCACCTTTTTATTTATTTATTTTATTATTCTTTTCTTTAATTTTTTTTTTCTGACTGTTTATCTTCATACTTAGTTTTTAGTTGCTCTAATACATAACAATCTAACGGTGCATTTTTCTCAAATGTTTCATTTTTCTCCTTTTGTCTCACATCTTGTCTTGTTTGTTTTTCATTTTCTAACTCCACCTGTCCTTCCATTTGCATTTAGGATTGGGAACTGCCCTTCTGGAGTTACATTTGACATGAGTATTTGAAAACATGTTTTCTTTTCTCTTTGTTTCCTTGCCTGTTTTATATATATATATATATTTTTTTAATTTATCTCTTCTTTTTCTTTAAACTGTTCTTAATTTTGTAATTAATTTATTTGTATTTATTTATTATTATTATTATTATTTTTTTAAATCAAGGTTTCCATTTCTTCTCATAATGTTACATCAAATGTCCCTTCCTTTGGCCATTTGGTTATCATATTCTTTCTTTGTTTGCCATTTATTTGACATCTTATCTATTAATTCTTTACACAATTGTATTTTGATCCTAGCATTTCCAGTGGCCATATTGTCCTTTAATCAATAATTATTTTAATAACCAATTTCTAGACTTGTTTTCTCTTTAATTTAATGTTCTCAAATTTATATAACTTAAATAACTTATTTATTTTTATTTTATTTTATTTAACTTTTACTTTTATCATATGCAAGCTTTATAATATTTTAATCACCAACTGCTTTTTAACTTTCCAACTTTTCTTTTACTTTTTAACTTTACTTTGCATGAATAGTATAAAATTATTCACCACTTGTCATATAATTTATTACTTTATTCTAGTTCTGCAATGTCACTTTTCCTAACTAAATGTAACATTCACAATCTCACATTCACAATATTCAAATCACTCATACAAGTCTTCTCTCATACCTCTCCTCAAATGAAGCACCCCTCCCCTAGAGTTCAGGGGGTCACTGCAGCCACACTCACATACACTTACACTTAGCCACAGACAACCCAGCACTCTCAACACATCAAAATACAATTAAAATAAATTACTGTCCCTGTTAATACACTTCCTCAACATAACAAAATAGGACTATTTTTAAACTTGTGTTCATGGTATACTTCGCCATCCATCAAGGCCCACTTGGCGCCTGAACACATCTAATTTACCTGACTTTATTTTTAACTTTTGTTACTTTGCCATCCATCAAGGCCCACTTGGCGACCGTAACCACATCTAATTTACCTGACTTTATTAAACTTCTATTTGCATGATTACTTGCTATCCATCAAGGCCCTCTTAACAGGTAATCACAGCTAATTAACCTAACTTTTTAAACTTCTGTGCTCATGCTGTACTTTGCCATCCATCAAGGCCCACTTGGCTCGTACCACAGATCATTTACCTGACTTCATTAAACATCTAGGTGCATGATTATTTGTTATCCATCAAGGCCCTCTTAACAATTAACCACAGCTAATTTACCTGACTTTTTTTATTAATATTCCCAAGTACATTTACATTTACATTTACATTTAGTCATTTAGCAGACGCTTTTATCCAAAGCGACTTACAAATGAGAGCAATAGAAGCAACTAGAACAGTCAAGGGCTACAGTATGCAAGTGCTGTAACAAGTCTCAGTTAATCTAACACAGAACACACATGACAATTTTTTTTTTTTGTTTTTGTTTTTTTTTAAATAAATTAGACAGACAGAAAATGAATTGAATGGAATGTTAAGTGCTATTCTTGATTGGTTAGGTGCTGCTGGAAAAGACGTGTCTTTAGCCGTTTTTTGAAAATGGCTACAGACTCGGCTGCTCGAATTGAGATAGGCAGGTCATTCCACCAGGTGGGGGCAGTCCAGGAAAAGGTCCGTGAGAGTGATTTCATGCCTCTTTGGTATGGCACTACAAGGCGTCGTTCACTGGCAGACCGTAAGCTCCTGGAGGGTGTGTAAGTCTGAACAAGCGAGTTTAGGTATATTGGTGCAGAGCCAGTGGTTGCTTTGAAGGCGAGCACCAGTGACTTGAATTTGATGCGAGCAGCTATTGGCAGCCAGTGCAGACTGATGAAGAGAGGCGTGACGTGCGCTCTCTTCGGCTCGTTAAAGACCACCCTCGCCGCTGCATTCTGGATCAGTTGCAAGGGTTTGATAGTGCATGCCGGAAGGCCCGCTAGAAGAGCATTACAGTAGTCCAGTCTGGAGAGAACAAGAGCTTGGACCAGGAGTTGTGTGGCCTGCTCTGATAGGAAGGGTCTGATCCTCCTAATATTGTATAACGCAAATCTGCAGGACCGGGATGTTGCAGTGATGTGGTCAGTGAATTTTAGCTGATCATCAATCACAACTCCAAGATTCCTGGCTGTCCTGGACGGAGTTATGGTTGATGATCCTAGCTGAATGGAGAGATTATGATGAAGTGCTGGGTTGGCTGAGACCACAAGCAGTTCTGTCTTTGCAAGGTTGAGTTGCAGGTGATGTTCCTTCATCCAGGCAGAAATGTCTGTTAGGCAGGCAGCGATACGACCACCAACCGTGGGATCATCTGGTTGAAATGAGAAGTAGAGTTGAGTGTCGTCAGCATAGCAGTGAGTAGTTAGTATACTATACCAAATGTCAAAATTTGATTGATTGACAGGTGGGCGGGGCTTCCGGTATAGGGGCGGGACTTCCGGTATATGGGGCGGGACTTCCGGTGTAGGCGGGACTTCCGGTGTAGGCGGGACTTCCGGTGTAGGCGGGACTTCCTGTATAGGCGGGACTTCCTGTATAGGCGGGACTTCCTGTTTAATAAATCATGTGATTGACATTAGGTTTTGACAGTTGGTTTTTGACCTATTGTCATAATAAATCATATGATTGACAGTTGGTTTTGATGGTTTTTTGACATTAGGTTTTTTGTTTTGATTAATTTGACAGTTGGTTTTTTGTTTTTGAATGCGGTATAATAAATCATGTTATTGACAGAAGGTTTTATCTTTTGAAGTCGCTGTTATCAGAAAATTCCCCGCGCACCCCAGAGCTGTGTTGTAAAGTTCGTCTCCCCCAAACATCTGTTCTTTTAAAACAATATAAGCCTTACAAATGCAATCAGTTAAATGTTTAAACAATGAAATAAAAAAATCAGCTTACATGTACAATCAGTGACATGTTTATTAAAGAGTTAAAGAAAAAAATAAAACAGGTTATGAATGTATAAAACAAAAATCATCTCACGGCCCTCTGCCTTCTTTTTCATACCCAGAAGTGGTCACCTTGAGCGCGCCTCTCAAAAACAGGGAGGCGCGCATCTATGTATGTGTGTAACAGGCACGGTCTTTATTTTTTTTTTTCAATTACAATCTTTTTCGATAGCAGCTCTCCCGCAGGGAGTCGTCCTGATTGTAACAGTTCGGCGTAAATTATGGTCCCGCACCGGCTCAGATGTTTTACAGGTCAGGGCCATGTCATGTATGATTCAAAGTTTGAGTTTTTTGAAGACTTTTTTGAAGGGGTGTGTGTGTGTGTGTGTGTGTGTGTGTGTGTGTGTGTGTGTGTGTGTGTGTGTGTGTGTGTGTGTGTGTGTACGCGCCACCTCTGACATCTTCCCTCGCATTCCAGCGATTCCAGTGACAGGTTCTTCTCATGCGGAGAGATATAACACATGTAGCCGTATATTGTATGCATTGAACCTATTTCTTCATTATATCCTATTTGTATGTAAAATGATAAAAAAGCAAATATTTGAACCTGTATCAAACTAAACAACAAGAACAAAGTTAGCAAATGTCTTTCCAGAGCCAATGTTGTTCGTACTCATTTTATTTCCAAGCCTAATCTTGAAAGTTTAAATTAGATCTAAATTAAATATTTAAAGTTTTAATAAAATCGTATCTTCTTAATCTTCCTATAACAGCGATGTATCCAGCATCTGACGCACCATACTGGATGATTTCTGCTTAAACTCATCATAAACCATCATTTTTATATATACCTCATTTATACAAATAGTCAAGCAGGTCTTGATTAATATAACATCCTATGATTTTTAAATCCAGCATAAAGGACCGTTTTTACTAAACAGAGAATGTTCCATTACTTTTATGTTAGTGTGTTGCGTTTGGCATCGCCTCAGACATTGTAGGTGGAAATATATATTACACTCAATAATAATGATAATCTTGCTAAAACTGAAACACAGGTAATCAAACATTGTAGTTTTAGGTAGATTAAATATATATATATATATATATATATATATATATATATATATATATATATATATATATTACATACAACAATGTAAATACATTGAATGATTAACTTACAAAAGGAAATGCACTGTATAAAATCTCTTTCTCTCTCTCTCTCTCTCTCTCTCTCTCGCTTTTCGCCTTTCCAGAGCCAATGTTGTTCGTACTCATTTTATTTCCAAGCCTAATCTTAAAAGTTTAAATTAGATCTAAATTAAATATTTAAAGTTTTAATAAAATCGTATCTTCTTAATCTTCCCAGAAGACTGATATATAAAGATAGCATCTGATGCCCGATGATTTTGTGCTTAAATCCATCATAAACCATAATTTTTACTAAACCGAGCCCAGTACATAATTTTAAATATTAAAGATTCAAGCCGGTCTTGAGTAATAACGCTTAACCATGTATGAACCCCATGCAATGAAACATGTTAACAAAGTTTGTCACAAATAAACAGAATTTGTTTCAATACATTTCATTTGTTTTAAAACAATCTTAATCTAAATCTTTAAGAAAATCCCCACACAATCATTAGTGATAGCTTCAGGGAAGGGTGAAGGGTGATGGGATGATTTGAAGACCAGCTGGTCCTCTGTGGTCAATGACACAGTAGAAGTAAAGTTTGTCTTGAGTGAATATTTAATTTTACTCGTCTTATGTCTAAGCATGATCTTACTTTAAATATTAACTGGTTATATTTTACACTACTAATATTACACTACTAATATTTGACATTTTGTGAAAGCCATGATCTAGGATTGCATGTACAAGTTGCATATGATTTTACTTTTCTTGTGTCTTCCAAACTGGCCTTTATCATTGCGGAAACATACCCTTTACTGAAAATATACTATCGGTTATCTGCTCAAAATACGGTGAATTTTACAAATGTAGCCTTTTGTTGATGAGACAGTTTGTCTGTTGACCAGCATGAACAGACTACATGTTCTTTCTAGGAATTATGTGTGCACAAAAACTCTCTGTAAATTCAAGAGGCCTAGAGTAAGAAAACAGCGACATTGTTTAAGAAAAGATGTCATACTGCATACAGAAAATCCAATTTATTGTGATAGGTATTTTTCCCCCGCCATAGTCTTAGTTATATTATTATCAATATCACTGATCGCATTTTATTTGTCGGACTGTATATGGTTTTAGGTGAAGATTCCGATCTTGTTGTTGTCGGTGTAAGCGATCACTTGTGTGATGAATTCACTTTAAGCATATTTTTAATTGTATGACTAAACTTTTGTTGTTTTCTTTTGACAAACCTACATTTCAAACGATTGACCTCCTGTGTTTCACAGCCACGGGGAAAACATATTGTTTTGTAATACTCAATAAACCTAATCTTGGCAAATTTTTCTCACCTAGAACACAAAACTTGTACTGTTTTACACATTTTGACTATTTAACTATTTTTGTAGGTATCGTGTCATTTTAGAGGATTTACTAAAAGTTTAAATGCGCCAGAATCACAATGTTTGTAAATTATGTTTTTTTTTGTTTTGTTTTGTTTTTTTACTCCACTAGATTGATCATATTTAGTCAGATTTCAGATGACGGTTTTTTCCAAGCATAATCTTTATACAACAATTATCCGTGCACAATTGAATTTAAGAAAAGAGACATTTAGCTATAATTAAAACATAATACAGAAATCATCTCTTCTGCTCTATTGTAAAAGTTTGCAAAGTTTATTTTTGCCACCGCCAGTAGATGACAGTTTTACATTTTGTTTCTTTGTACAGTTTTTAGATGACGACTACTCTTTGAGCACGGTCAAACAAAATACAACATATGAAAATTAAACTATGATGTTCTTTCAGATCGTCTTTCTGCTCTATCTAGGAAGTAGTCACAAGCCAAGACATTTACAACTACTGTGGTTAAAACACACCCGTCTATTACAGTTAGTTACAACATTTGAGAATGATGTGGTTCCCCTTTTTATAATATGCAAACTTCAATAAAAAGTAACCTTGATAAGTAGTCATTCTAAGTAAAAAAGATTCAGGCTGTTTTAGTTTTCCCCACGCTCCAATAGGGATCTGCCTTTTAGGTTTGATCCATGAAACGGGAACAAAAACAACATTACAATGTGTCTTCATGGTTGTCTCAATAATTATTCAATAACCGGTGGAATTGTTTAACATCTCTTAATTTTTAAAAATTTTTAATATATGTTCAACTTAAATATTAGTTTTTAGTCATTTACAAAGATGTAATGCGCACTGTCTTATATATAATTATGATATTGTTACATGTTCTGGGTTGTTGCAACCCAGTCTCATATAAAAACGTACCCTGACTACATTGGTCCAAAGTGCAAAACGTAGAGGGGTTACAATAATGGCCCTTGAATTGTATCACTGTTACATTTTTTTTGCCTATTCTTTTCCTCTTGTTTTGCGTCCAAGTCACGTGACTTTCAAGATTCCGGCCGTGAGAACAAAAAACATGGCGGACATTTCTCTCATTTTAGTGGAAAAAATCAGTATTTTGAGTTAGTTTCTGCATAAAAATAAGTTTTGATTACATTTCTAGCGAGAAATATGTATTTTATTTTCATAATATTCACTCAGTGAATGTACATAATCACTCGCTTGCTTGTTGTTGCGAAGATTTTTCAGATCTCTCCAGAAAAATGTGAAACTGTAACGTTTTGGTTGCTATGGACGCTGCTATCAACACATGTGAACGTTATCATGATGAAATTATTTATTGGGTTATCATTTTTCCATTATGACATGTTGGAGTATGATTCTCAATTTAATCAGCCATCATAGTTTTGTTTACATGTATTTATTTTTATTTACGCTATTCAGACACAAACAGTAGCCCAACCCCGCCCCTAAACCTGCCCATGTGCGTTATATGATATAAAACACAGAATATTACAGACAACGGGCACACTTTATTGAAAAAGTTCAAGTATTCCAACTGTTCCGAGGTCAAACGATTGATTTGTGTGAAGAAAAGATGCGCCCCGGTGTCACAATGAAGAAGACGCCACAGGCCGGCTGCAAGTTAAACCCATAGATATGTATACGTAGATGCCTCATTCGACCGCTCCAGGCACGTCGACGCGCCGCCATAGAAACAGTCGATAAAGGGGTATCTACGTATACATCTCTATGGGCTTACCCCTCGGCGTCATGAAATCGCGCTGAAGAAGTCTCGTTCAGAACACATCGCGATGTTTGGCATCAGTTCACGTGTCCCACGTGTTGGTGAGTTAATAGTCATAAATTATGTCCTAATGTTTGATATAAAGTATTTTCTGCTTGTTGTTATTGATCAGATTATGTTCAGTCACTGCATTATATCTTTCATCTCCACTCAGGCTTCACATTTCTTTGCTTTCTAAATCAACACACCTTAGGGTGATTAAACACTGTCACGTGACGTGCTATAGACCGTTAAACATATTTCATATTTTTAATATTTAATAATAACTACTAGTGTAGTTCCAACGTGGCATTTATAGTAGAAGCACAATAAAAACAGCAATGCTTTTACCACAGTATTGGTAGTTTTAATGTGATTTTTGTTGTAAATAGACAGTAAACACAACACTTACCATGCTATAAATGCCTTTTAATGTTAAATCCAAATATTGTAATGTAATAGTACTTTTTACGGTATATAATATATGTATTATATATTATGACTTTTTTTCTCTCTTTCTTTTTTTTACCTGGAAAGAACAAAAGGGCCTTTCGGACTCAGTCAGCCCATTCTTGTTCATGGAGAAGTAACAGAGAAGACCGAAAGCAGCAACAGCAAATATTTGCAATGGTAAGTAAGTGTTGGTTTGAACTCTTTATCAAGCATTTGTGGTTACTTAAACATATTCTTACAAACCGCATGGCTCAATCAGTAAGAACATATTCTCTAAGTCTTAATAATTCACAAGATTTAACAAGTTGTCAAATTCATATGATACTCGTACATAATCCGGCAGCTTTTACTCCGACTCCTGCCATTGGCTACTGCCTCAATTCCTGTACATATTTATCATGATTTTTGTAAATCATTTGCTCCCCTTCTTGGAAAGTATGTCCCACACACTGTCAGAAAGTTTATATTAAGTCCAATGTTTTCTTTAAATTTATTACAAATTGGGCCCTGTCTGTTCATGTAATATTAGATGTCTCTTCAGACCTCATAACCTACCTCTGTTTGCAAGAGTAGAAATGCTCACATGACATCAGATATTCGATTATTTTGTCATAATCAGATCAGTTGTACTGCTGATAACGTCCCGTTTGCATGTAAATCATTTATGTGATCAAAAAAATCAAGAGAATAATCAACATTTTTAAACAAATTCATGTGTGCTATTAAAGATATACTTTCAAAAATGGAAATGCACACATATCAGTGAACTTATTATATAAATGTATTTAACATTATTATGCAACACTTTTTACAGAAAGAAACAGTTATGAAAGAGTTATGCATGAACTCACAACTTGCATGCAATGTAATGAAATTTCCTTTCTTTCTGTCTTGCAGGAATACTTGCAGATTACTTTTTTTTTTCTTTTTTTTTCTTTTTTTTTTTTTTTAGATCTCTACAATATCAAACTCAACAGTTCTTTTAAGAGCCAACCCTCACAAGAGCTACTAGTGAGTCGCAGCGAATCAGCCCTTCAGGTAAAGTTTCTAGAATATTTTACTATATCAGTATTTACTAATCAAATGCTCCCCTGAATCGTATTGTAACTGTCTTAATTGATATGTTTCAAAAACAATAGTAATTGCACATAGAGTAAGTAAGGCTTTCTTGTTTTACAGCAGAGAAGAAAGACCAGACCTTATATCGAAGGAAGCTAATCGAATAAGTCCTTTGTTTAGGGTGAGGAAGGAACATGGCCATCTTGTGCCCAAAGACGACAGAAAAGTGCGCAAGTCCATTGGTATGTCCTGTATTGAAGCAATGCTGTAATATGTAGTACAGAATTTGATGTTGATTTCTTAAAGAACTATTCATTTCAGCAGTGATCATTCTTTCTACTCTGATAAAATATGCACCATTATTCATGTGTAAATCTTTTTATAAACCCTAAAATGAGCAAATGAGGTTCTGTATCTTGGATTTATCTAAAATGGTAAATATCTGTTTCCCTTTTTGATACAATTATTATTACAATGATTGCCTTTTAGCATAAAGGCTGGAACTGGACTTTTGGCCTTCAATTCTTAAAGTGTGATAAAAAGCATTTAGTTGATATAAACTCCAGGTTTTTCTCTGTTTTGTAGACCATGGATGGTTCTGGGTAGCTTTGGAAGATATTGAGTTGTGGCATATATTAGGAATCAAATAGTAGATGTTCTTTGAATTATGTGAAATATCTGGTTAATTTTTTTATACTTATTTCTTATACTCCACAGATTAAAACACATTGCATTTATGTTTTAAGATGGATAGCAAGAGAAGGCACACACTTCAGAAGATTCTACAGGAGAAGACTAATGTGCAGCCAAGGAGGAATACAAGAGGCAAAAACTCCAGTCTCTGAGAACTATGCATGGCCATGGGTGCTTCATAACAAGCATGGTAAGTCTTGTGCCTCTGTACCTATTTCTTAATTTTTCCATGAAATTTGTATTGCCATATTTTAACAATTTTACAATGTCCAGGCTATCACAAGGGATGCTCTTGAAACAAGTGACAGAAGAGTATGTTGTCTTAAAAGAAATCTAGCATCACTGGCAAAGGCTAAGTAGAGACCATGCCTTTCTAAAATATATTTTTAAAGATCTGCTGTTTAAAAGGTTGCTGTAGATATGGGTAAAATAGTTTTTGTTCAGTACTTGGCTAATATTATGTGCTGCAATATTATATACATAATGCTTCAGTGTATATTATATAATGTACTGACTGCGGCTTTGTAAATTTAAATCAGGAATGGGCAACTCTGGCCCTTTTGAAATGGAGAGTTTACCTCCAAGCCTAATCGAGCACGCCTGAAAATTTTAACTAAAGTCTTCAGGTTTACTTATAGATAATTATAGGCAGGTGGGTTTGAGGTTGGAGCTAAATCTGCAGGACAATGGATGCTGAGGCCCAGAGTAGCCAACCATTGCTTAAATCATGCAGAATATATGCTAACCTGACTGTACATTAAACTTATTTTGAATTGTGTTTTTGTTTTACTTTTAGACCAGGACTGGAGAATGCCTGACTATGGGATGTTAGAACTTCTTCCTCTGGTTGAGAAAAGGCTACACCACATCAGTGACCACATCATCTGTTTATCAATTATACACTATAGGGTACAAGTAAGCTAATTGCTTAGAAGAAGAAGAACAGGATAGAACATGGACATGATAGAGGGAAGAGCAAGAAACCAGTCTAGCTGTGATAATGAATCATTATTTTTCAACACAATATCAAATCTGTTTTCTGTATCATAGTTGACTGGATGGGATTCTGTGGCACTCATTTGTGTGGCTTCAGCAGCTGTGAATGGATTAATATGATGTTAATGTATTTTTGAAGACCCATTTTTATTTATCTTGAATCTCATTTGTCTTTATGCTACTGTATCAACTGTATACTGTATCCTCCAATAAAGTGTTGAGTGATAAAGTATGGTGAATATTGTGTATGGTGTTTGGAAAGTAAATACACATTTCACAAGTTTATTTAGGTTATCTAATTAATTACCAAGATTCTTTTACTTGAGACATAAACCTTTTTTATCTGGTTATATTATATTTGGTACAATGCACCAAAAAGTTGCATATACTTGCATGCTGTGACAATTATGCCAGTTTTAAATGCCAGAAATAAAGGACAGGATTACAAACACTTCAAGCTTAACTGAAGATGATCCATGTTGATAAATCTGGTACATCTACTACTGCAATAAAAATTAAAGCATGCACAATACTGATGTCAGGTATGTGAAAATACATGAAATTTTGGCAATGTCTCTTTTGCTATTGGTGCATTGTCCTATATTTAATAATAATAGTGAAGTGTACATATGAATAGTTTTTGTTTACACTGGAAACTGGATAATTGCAAGTTGTTGCGGGTTCATACATTATATTTATTGGTGTTTATCCATAAAAGAAAAAATAAATATTAATAATAATTATATTACAACATTTCTTTCAAATATTTCTGCATTTCATCAGATGGTCTCACAATACCCATCAAAACCTAATACAAGCATGATGTTAGAATAGAAAAGAGAAAATACTCTGATATTTAAATGTGACTCAAAGTTTGTTGTCCATGATGAGGAGAATAGATCTGTGAATGTTGTACTGCCCTTCCGCCCTCAGGGACCCAGTAGAGGCCCCTGGAAGAGCAAAAAAAAGCACATTTCAAATGGCTGTTACTCAAAGTCTGGTTAGCGTATCACAGAGGAAATTGGCAGGACAACTGCTTATGCTATGTTTTCTAAATAATGTTGGGCACAGTTTTCAGACAGATATGGAAAGCTGGCATAAAGGTTTTCTAAAAGTGCTCACAGTAAAATATAAAATTTCAACCTGCCCCTCATATATGTCATAAATGTTTACACAATGAACATATTTAGATATCCAGTTGTCCATTAAAGATGTAATTTACTTAGCATTTATTGTTTCATTATTAAACGTTTTAAACTACATTACCCATACATCTCTGTCATTGTACAAATGCAATGGGAAACATGGCGCTGTAGTTCATTGAAGTGTGCAGGAATTCTTAGGGTTAGGGTTGGGATCTCGGTAAAGGAGTAATTTCTCACAACATAGCGACACTTTATAATTAACTTAACGCATTATTAACGTAATAAAAAAATCAAAACATACTTTGTAACGTGAAATGCCGTTTTATATGGGTTAAAAGATAGGCCAATCACAGCGAGTTCTGCAATAAAGTCACAGCCAATGACAACGCAGCAGAACAGAGGCGTCACACTTACTTGTCCATTTATGGTAAATGATGACAGATCTCATCCGGTTTCAACTGAAGGGCTAGATTCCTTAAATATTTACTATTTAGGCTGCTAAATATTTATTTCTTAAATATTTATAAGCTACAACAGCACGGGTAGTTGCAGTTTTTGTAACTAAAGATAATTGCATCTACTAATATACATTTATTGTGTGTGTGTGTATTATATGTGAATAAATAAGAAGTGATTATATATATATATATATATATATATATATATATATATATATATATATATATATATATATATATATATATATTGAATCACTTCTTTATGCCATTCTTCATCTGAACTGAATTAAAATAAATGTAACAAAAGCATAATGAATGCACACAATTTTATAAGCATATTCCAATATTTAATGTCAAACATTTCAAAGACAAATGTAGTGCCCAAACTACTCCACAACAGTATAAAGAAGATCAGTTATATATATATATATATATATATATATATATATATATATATATATATATATACACACAGAGAGAGAGAGAGAGAGAGAGAGAGAGAGAGAGAGAGAGAGAGAGAGAAATATATTGAAACATAACTTTTCAAAAAAATAACCATTATGAAGTACAAACCAAGACATGAGGTGCGACTTTATTATCTGAAAATATATTTGTTTCTTCCCTTAAAAAAATAAATAGGCAAAAAAAATGTACATTCTCAACTTTAATACTATTTCCTTGTGATTATTGTTCACTTTTATTGTAACTAAATGAAAGGCCAATTCAAATAGTTAATGATTATTATAAATGTTAACCATTTTCAGTAAGAAAATTCTTCTATAAAATACATTCATATTACATTTACATTAACAAGGTAGTGATATAATGATACCATAGATGTAGTTATGGTGGACATTTACTATAATGACCACTGTAATAAAAGGTTTAATGAATAAATATTGATTTCAAAAGGTATTCACTCTCACTATCTTCATTTGTTCGAACAAACACCCGCTATATACAAATGCAGATATATACATTGGACTATAGCATCATGAAGTCGCTGCATGACTAGAACTTGTGGATGGCAATACATTTGTCCTTTACTAAAACTCCCGATGAGCACTGATGCTTTTTTGATAAAGGCATAGGCAGACATCGAGTACAGTTTATGAATATTGGTTCTGCATATATCGAAGAGATCATGAGGAGGAGTGGTACTCCACGTGAAGACTTTGAGAAACTGTGACATAGCAAAGGGTGCACCTCACTGGACATATCCTACGCATGCCCAAACAACAACACCCCAAAACAGTTATGAAGTGGACACCACCAGGAAGACGCAGGAGACAGGGAAGACCAAGGAAGACATGAGACAGATGTTTCGCGAAGACCTGAAGAATGCAGGTGTCGCATGAGAAGATGTGAAGAACGTGGCCACAGATCGAATATGTTGGAGGACACATGTTGCCCAGTGTGCCCAGGACAGGACATGATGATGATGTTGTCCCTTTACATAACTGTAGGATTTCTTTCTGTAAAAAGTGTTGCATAATTACATGTTAAATACAGTTCACTGATATGTGTGCATTTCCATTATTGAAAGTATATCTTTAATAGCACATATGAATTTGTTTAAAAATGTTGATTATTCATGATTATTCACTTGATCTTTTGATCACGTAAATGATTTACATGCAAACAGGACATTATCAGCAGTACGCTACAGGGCAGTCGTGGCCTAATGTTTAGAGAGTTGGACTTGCAACCCAAAGGTTGCGGGTTCGAGTCTCAGGTCCGGCAGGAATTGTCGGTGGGGGGAGTGAATACCAGCGCTCTGGGTGTGTGTTCACGGTGTGTGTGTGTGTGTTCACTACTGTGTGTGTGTGCACTTGGATGGGTTACATGCAGAGCACAAATTCCAAGTATGGGTCACCATATTTGGCCACACGTCACTTCACACTTTTAAGTACAACTGATCTGATTATAGATTATTATGACAAAATAATCGAATATCTGATGTCATGTGAGCATTTCTACTCTTGCAAACAGAGGTAGGTTATGAGGTCTGAAGAGACATCTAATATTACATGAACAGACAGGGCCCAATTTGTAATAAATTTAAAGAAAACATTGGACTTAATATAAACTTTCTGACAGTGTGTGGGACATACTTTCCAAGAAGGGGAGCAAATGATTTACAAAAATCATGATAAATATGTACAGG
This sequence comes from Romanogobio albipinnatus, assembly GCA_023566225.1. Taxonomy (NCBI): domain Eukaryota; kingdom Metazoa; phylum Chordata; class Actinopteri; order Cypriniformes; family Gobionidae; genus Romanogobio; species Romanogobio albipinnatus. The sequence goes on along the minus strand of CM042254.1, from coordinate 34,448,744 downwards.
AATTGAGGCAGTAGCCAATGGCAGGAGTCGGAGTAAAAGCTGCCGGATTATGTACGAGTATCATATGAATTTGACAACTTGTTAAATCTTGTGAATTATTAAGACTTAGAGAATATGTTCTTACTGATTGAGCCATGTGGTTTGTAAGAATATGTTTAAGTAACCACAAATGCTTGATAAAGAGTTCAAACCAACACTTACTTACCATTGCAAATATTTGCTGTTGCTGCTTTCGGTCTTCTCTGTTACTTCTCCATGAACAAGAATGGGCTGACTGAGTCCGAAAGGCCCTTTTGTTCTTTCCAGGTAAAAAAAAGAAAGAGAGAAAAAAAGTCATAATATATAATACATATATTATATACCGTAAAAAGTACTATTACATTACAATATTTGGATTTAACATTAAAAGGCATTTATAGCATGGTAAGTGTTGTGTTTACTGTCTATTTACAACAAAAATCACATTAAAACTACCAATACTGTGGTAAAAGCATTGCTGTTTTTATTGTGCTTCTACTATAAATGCCACGTTGGAACTACACTAGTAGTTATTATTAAATATTAAAAATATGAAATATGTTTAACGGTCTATAGCACGTCACGTGACAGTGTTTAATCACCCTAAGGTGTGTTGATTTAGAAAGCAAAGAAATGTGAAGCCTGAGTGGAGATGAAAGATATAATGCAGTGACTGAACATAATCTGATCAATAACAACAAGCAGAAAATACTTTATATCAAACATTAGGACATAATTTATGACTATTAACTCACCAACACGTGGGACACGTGAACTGATGCCAAACATCGCGATGTGTTCTGAACGAGACTTCTTCAGCGCGATTTCATGACGCCGAGGGGTAAGCCCATAGAGATGTATACGTAGATACCCCTTTATCGACTGTTTCTATGGCGGCGCGTCGACGTGCCTGGAGCGGTCGAATGAGGCATCTACGTATACATATCTATGGGTTTAACTTGCAGCCGGCCTGTGGCGTCTTCTTCATTGTGACACCGGGGCGCATCTTTTCTTCACACAAATCAATCGTTTGACCTCGGAACAGTTGGAATACTTGAACTTTTTCAATAAAGTGTGCCCGTTGTCTGTAATATTCTGTGTTTTATATCATATAACGCACATGGGCAGGTTTAGGGGCGGGGTTGGGCTACTGTTTGTGTCTGAATAGCGTAAATAAAAATAAATAAATGTAAACAAAACTATGATGGCTGATTAAATTGAGAATCATACTCCAACATGTCATAATGGAAAAATGATAACCCAATAAATAATTTCATCATGATAACGTTCACATGTGTTGATAGCAGCGTCCATAGCAACCAAAACGTTACAGTTTCACATTTTTCTGGAGAGATCTGAAAAATCTTCGCAACAACAAGCAAGCGAGTGATTATGTACATTCACTGAGTGAATATTATGAAAATAAAATACATATTTCTCGGTAGAAATGTAATCAAAACTTATTTTTATGCAGAAACTAACTCAAAATACTGATTTTTTCCACTAAAATGAGAGAAATGTCCGCCATGTTTTTTGTTCTCACGGCCGGAATCTTGAAAGTCACGTGACTTGGACGCAAAACAAGAGGAAAAGAATAGGCAAAAAAAATGTAACAGTGATACAATTCAAGGGCCATTATTGTAACCCCTCTACGTTTTGTACTTTGGACCAATGTAGTCAGGGTACGTTTTTATATGAGACTGGGTTGGTTGTTGGCATCTCTAGGTGGTAAAACTTAGCAGTAAATGAGAGACGTGATTAGGCTGTTACTCAAGCGGTCCTCTGTGACGTCTTTTAATAAAACATTTCAGCGTCATCAAGGCAAACTCATTAACGGTATGCAGTGAAATAAATATAAACATACAAAACTTTATGGTAATGAATAGGCAAGAATGAATATCTAGAATGAATACTACCTCATGCGCTTATTATATTTTGCTTAAAGTTTATTTGTTCAAGTTTTTTTTTTTTCTGAAACAGTGTTTTACCACTTTATTTTTAAACATCACCATTCTTCTTTGTCTGTAATTGTAATTATGTGCATGTTTGTTATCCCCTTTCCACTAAAACTACGTTTCCAACATTTAGCTGTAATGCTAGCGACCATATTATGTTCTTCACATCTCTTGTTTCGTATAGAGCATTTGGTTGATTTAATCAGATGATGCATTAAACCAGCGTATTCATCATTTATACTAACTTAAATGTTTTTGAATGGGGAAGAAAACATTTTATTTTGATTGTGTAATACCATTTCAAAGAACAAGGGTTAGAAGCTGTGACATGAATAATCGCACATCGTGTGTGTTAAAGTAGGTGGTGTTTTATGACTATTTAAGACGTCATATTATCTCTAACAACCACGAAGCTACAGGTCCTACCCACTGAATTTGGTGTTTAAAGAAGTTAGGATACGGTCTACAACTCTAGTGTTACAATGGCTACTCCTGAAACTTCTGAAACATCTGTGATGGGTGTAACACTGACAAGAAGAACTTCTGTTGAAACGGAAGAAAACCTTCCTTACACACAGCAGAAAAAACAGAGGATCCATTTGACCAAGTTTATTCATGAAGATGAAGATTCTGTGAAACAGGAATTTCTGCTAGGTGGTGTTTATATTGGCGGATTTGTTTTTGACAAGGCAGCACAGACGGTCAAGCTCTACGCTGTGGAATTTTTTGAAGAATTGGAGACATCGGAGACACCTTGTGTGGTTTTTCCCGCTAAAGACTGGTCATTTTTCTACAATCGTGTTTGGAGCGATCTTAATGGGCTTGCTAGTAAAACCTTTTACATCAACGAATGGGATGGAGTGACACCAAATGTGAGGTACAAGGTGACAAAGGACAGTGAGGAACCAAAGCCTGATGATTGTGTACTCATATCAACCTGCAGGAACAAGACGCTACATGAACAAACCCGACTTAAGCGGCGTAAATGCTACGAGGAGGCCGAAATTCGAAATTCGAAGTATTGGCTTCAAAGCAGCAGCGACTCAGACTCTGATAATGACTACCCAATTCCAGAGGACTACCCTTTTGAATGTTGTACAAAGAGTCTTGTCCTCTTGTGGAGTGACATGCCTATGTTGCACACCGTCTTTTCAGCAATTGACATGCTTTTTAAGCGGAGTTGAGTTTAATTCATTTAAAGTCATGGTGATATGTCTTAATAAGTATTGAATAGGAACATGCGTTCTGGTAAAAACACTATTTGTACAATTATATTGTAATGTACAATTGTTACAAGCCACGGTTGTCCTAGACTCAGTTTCCCATGATCCTCCCTGTCCTACAACTGAACTCACTTCGTCATCCTCTCTCCCGCACTCCCCGGATCCCCTGCACTCCCATTATATTGGACTCACTTCCCTGTACCCCATGTCTATTCTTATTGATATGTTTACTATGGTTGGTATTGTGTGTTTGGTTGATGTGTTATCCCCTCGCTGAATAAACCTGTCTATTGTTGGAAGTCCAATTCTGATTCATCCCTGCTGCACCGCACCAACCGTAAAAACTATGAATTTGTTTAACTGTGATTGAATTTCACTCGCCTCTAAAAATCTGTTACCAGACAACATAATGTCTTATTCAAATTGTAGAATATTGATTAAAAGTGTTTGTATATACTGGAAAAACATTTAAATTATTATTAATCTGTTTCATACAATATGTACATTGCGTCTTAATATTACTTGAGCCATATTAATATGCCAATGTCAATGAAAGTATTTAACTGAACATCTTAACATTATCTTTGGTATATAAGTTACCTTAAAATCTGAGCAAAAATAAAAATTCCATCCATCTACTTTTTAAATACATGTTATGAATTCGAACAATCCACAATTTTTTTTTTTTTTTTCATCCAATCTATAGTCACATTTTTAAACTAATTACAATTAGCACAACATCATTCTGTTGTTTCGACACAATATACAATCAGTTAACACAATTCTAAAATTGTTTAATTTTTTTTCATTCGAGCTTACCCAATACCAAAATCATAGATTCTTTTGGTCATATTTACAAATGGTTAAACACGGTAAGACACAAATGAAGACCTAATGTTCCAAATATAGTATAAAGCCTCTACTTCTGAAACAACAGCAGCAGCTCAAACGTATTGAAAAATATATAAAACAAAGACTGAAACAACTGATAAGCAGATCTCTGAAATATATTATCTTGTTAAAATAGTGTTAGAATCATTTAAGATGATTATTTTATTAATATTACAATTTTTCCAATTGTTAACACACTAAAATGACATGCATGGCACAATTATTTAAACTGACACTCAATGAGCAAAACCTCAGCCCAGATATGCAGAACTATAATCACATTCTGTGATTAGTTTTTTGCATAACACTACACACAGTGTTTTGCAAAACCCTAAACACTCAATATTAGACACCGAAATCGAACCTGATGTCACTTCTTTCCCATTTCAAGGCACTGTTTTCCAAAATATCACCCCTATAAACCAATTGTTCAAACATCAGGTGTGTAGACACTTAGGTGCTTAATTGTAAACTCTACAATCAGGGGTAAGCACTATAAAAGGGCAACAGGTTAGTTTACCTGTCTTCAACAAAAATGGAAGGAAACGTTGTAGTAAGAGAAAGAGTGAGGATGCGAGGGGGGGAGCCCATCGAGGACGAGGGGTAGAGAGGGGAAGAGGGGTATAGTGAGTAGGAAGAGGCAGACGTGGGATGTGGACAAAGAAGACTGGGGACCAACTTTATCAGATGCCATAATGAGTACCCATGGGTTGACATTGAGAGAGTTGAAAGGCATGAATGAATCTAATGATTTTACAATGTGGAGAGAAATATATATTTTCGTCAATATGCAGTACTGGTCTTATGTTTACTGTTTGTTCAATATATTCACATACTTTACTCTAACAAAACTTTCGAAAATCAACCCCAAATTATATCCGTAGAAAATTAGAAATGGAACAATTGTTTAAGATTGAGAACAGCAGAGTGTAAATGAACCAAACAGAATCAGAGTGTATGGACCGTGTGTGTGTGCCCTACGCTGTCAAAATTGGGGTTTGTTAAATTATTGTAAAATTTGAAAGAAGTGTTTCATTTTGTAAAAGAACTGAGGTGTTCTGCTACTGTTGTATGTAGATGTGTGAATTGTATGTAGTGTTTTGACAAGCCTTTTTAAAATCGTAAAAAATCCATATTTACCTCCTAAAGAATCAGGGTAGCAAGCGGTGTAATATACTGTTTGTAGCTGGCTCAGACATGCTCATAAAATAATAACAAGTGATTGCCCCTTTTATTCTTCAAGAAACTGTTTCTGGCCCTTGATGGACTTAAGTTTTCTCCTAAAGTACGTTCTTACCTTGAGAAAACCTGTACCCTGTGACATCCAAAAGGTTCATTGCGTGCAGCCTTTACGTTTACATTTGCGCATCTCTTACGCTGTATTAAAACAACATAGATGGTAATGAAGGATGCCATCATTTTATAACTGTTTTGAAAAATATGTTTACATTCACACATTTCTTACAAATTTATTTTTTGCTCGTTTAAAAGGTTTTCAGATGTTTTGATACTGAGATTATCTATGCATAGAACTGCTAATTTTAGAGTTCTAATATGTGTTTAATATGTCATTGAACGCGGATGTTTATCATTGCTCAAGTTGCTTAAACCTTTAAAGTGATTATAAGCATTATAGGTTTCTGTAAGTGCTTGTTATTTCTTCTAAGGAGAATTAACTGCATATTGTCACAGTATTATTTTGTCACATTATAAGAGTAACATTTTACATTTAAAATAATGACCAGCACTGCAAGTAAAATGTATTTAAAGAGCAAATGATTTTGTGTGTAATTATATTAATTACATCAGATTTGTAAGTAAAAATTACTCTATATAATTGTAACAGGCCAAGTTATATTTACTTGTCCACTTTGTTAATTTTACTTCACATAGTTAAGTAGATTTATTTAATATCCATATGTGTAAAATGTGCATAGTTGTTTGCAAGTTTATGCACAAATATTTTTTGAGAAAATCTAATCTAAACCATTTTTTCATTGTTGTGAAGATATATAAAACAAAGACCGAAACAACTTAAGCATTTATGTAGCATATCTTTGAAATATTTTATCTTGTAAAACATGGTGTTAAAAATCATTGTTGAAGTTATTTCCATTACTTGAACTTACCGTAAAATAGCAAACTATTGCTTTAAATATTCAAGTACTTTAAAATAAAAATCTAGTGTAATTAATAAAAGTTGAAAATTGCTTAACTTATTCTGATTAGTTAACGCAATGTAAAAACATATGCTGTCATAACTTATCGATCATATAAGTTTTTACAGTGTACAGAGGAATGGAGGGAGAGGAGTAGATGGAGGAGAGGAGTATTAGGATCAGGACAATGGGTGGAAGGAGAGATAGAGGAGAGAAGGAAAAATATGTGCATTCTTGGCAACATACTATCTAAAAGTGAACGAGTCAATACTTAATAGGACACATTCAACAAAATTGTAGAATGACTTACAGTAAAAGAAACGATATATATATATATAGCAATGGAATGCATATTGTCTGCAGGTAGAACTGAAATGCAGGTTTCATAATACCATCAATTGTTAGTATTTGTCATTGTGCACTATGTTCTAGAGTTTGACAGAATGATTCAATTTTGAATCGGGTTTGTTCTGTTTTGATTACATTAGTTATATTTTGAAAGGTAGATTTTGTATTTAACAAAATATGGTTTTTGGCTGAAGTTTAACTATGATGTAGGTGTGGTAAATACTTGTTAGCGGTTTAAAAAAAGAGTGTAGTTTTTACTTAGCTTTTATGACTTCCTGACGACAACCCCCATACACCCCTCACAACAGGGGCGGGGTTAAGGGAGTCTCCCAAAACGGCAGTCCTGATAAAACTCTACACATAGTGCTCGGTTAACGCAAGCAATCTGGGTTCCTAGCCGAAAGGGATCTAGCTACTAGCCTAGGTTTGACGACTACATCAGCACAGATTTCTGTGCTACTGCAGCATCAGAAGTTGAAGGAAGATTGTCTGGCTGTTATATTGACCTCAAAGTCAACATTCCTGTTTGTCTGAGCCTGCCGAATAGCTCGCTTCTTTTACTCGCATTTTGAGGGATCAGACCCCAAACATCAGAACGTTAACCCACAAGGCCTGGACAATTGTGGACAAAGGACACACCGGAGATTCCAGGAACTATTAGAATCTTTCAGCATCAACTGCACCGTATACAGTTCTGAAGAAGACATCTTCAACGGTGCGGATTTCTGGAATGGCTACGCAAAAGCTGATGGGGAGCGACTGCCCGTTGAGCTCTGGTGATGATGTGCGCAAGTACCCTCCGGCGTGCACATGCTCCGTGGGGAAGGAGTGCCATGTTAAAGCCATGTTAGGCGGTATGTTTAAAGATAATTTTCGAGGTCAGATGGTTGGCTTGATGCGTAAAATCATTGACGATGCATGTGGTTCAAATAACGATTGTGCGGGGGGTACCAAACGTGTAACAAATCTCAAAAATGAAATGGACGGCATAAGAGACCTGACAAATTCATTGCCTGATGTGACAAGCTTGTTTAAGAGTAAACAACCTATCTGTGTAATCCTCAGAAAGGTTTTGGATGTGATGTATGATTGTAGCGATGAGTTAGGAGTTACCGAAGTACTCTGTATGTGTACATATGTATCAGATCTATGTATATCACTGGTGTCAAAAAATGAGAAAACTGACATTAATGAAATGATTGAATCGCTGGTCAACTACATACTAGAGAAAAACATGATAGTCTGCAGAGATTTTCTTTTCTGGCTAGATCATCTGTAATGTCATTATTAATGTTTTACTTTATGTACGTAATGCCATTCTATCATTTTCTTCAATACTTCAATTCATGTTCGTATATTCAACAATACACTGTTGAAATAAAATGCTGAATCACTTAACTTCATGTTATGATTGTGTCTGACCATTCTATACACCCAAACATATATTTATGGTAGTATAAATACTATGTAAATGATGAATACGCTGGTTTAATGCATCATCTGATTAAATCAACCAAATGCTCTATACGAAACAAGAGATGTGAAGAACATAATATGGTCGCTAGCATTACAGCTAAATGTTGGAAACGTAGTTTTAGTGGAAAGGGGATAACAAACATGCACATAATTACAATTACAGACAAAGAAGAATGGTGATGTTTAAAAATAAAGTGGTAAAACACTGTTTCAGAAAAAAAAAAAACTTGAACAAATAAACTTTAAGCAAAATATAATAAGCGCATGAGGTAGTATTCATTCTAGATATTCATTCTTGCCTATTCATTACCATAAAGTTTTGTATGTTTATATTTATTTCACTGCATACCGTTAATGAGTTTGGAGGACCGCTTGAGTAACAGCCTAATCACGTCTCTCATTTACTGCTAAGTTTTACCACCTAGAGATGCCAACAACCCAGAACATGTAACAATATCATAATTATATATAAGACAGTGCGCATTACATCTTTGTAAATGACTAAAAACTAATATTTAAGTTGAACATATATTAAAAAAAAATTAAAATTAAGAGATGTTAAACAATTCCACCGGTTATTGAATAATTATTGAGACAACCATGAAGACACATTGTAATGTTGTTTTTGTTCCCGTTTCATGGATCAAACCTAAAAGGCAGATCCCTATTGGAGCGTGGGGAAAACTAAAACAGCCTGAATCTTTTTTACTTAGAATGACTACTTATCAAGGTTACTTTTTATTGAAGTTTGCATATTATAAAAAGGGGAACCACATCATTCTCAAATGTTGTAACTAACTGTAATAGACGGGTGTGTTTTAACCACAGTAGTTGTAAATGTCTTGGCTTGTGACTACTTCCTAGATAGAGCAGAAAGACGATCTGAAAGAACATCATAGTTTAATTTTCATATGTTGTATTTTGTTTGACCGTGCTCAAAGAGTAGTCGTCATCTAAAAACTGTACAAAGAAACAAAATGTAAAACTGTCATCTACTGGCGGTGGCAAAAATAAACTTTGCAAACTTTTACAATAGAGCAGAAGAGATGATTTCTGTATTATGTTTTAATTATAGCTAAATGTCTCTTTTCTTAAATTCAATTGTGCACGGATAATTGTTGTATAAAGATTATGCTTGGAAAAAACCGTCATCTGAAATCTGACTAAATATGATCAATCTAGTGGAGTAAAAAAAAAAAAAAAAAAAAACATCATTTACAAACATTGTGATTCTGGCGCATTTAAACTTTTAGTAAATCCTCTAAAATGACACGATACCTACAAAAATAGTTAAATAGTCAAAATGTGTAAAACAGTACAAGTTTTGTGTTCTAGGTGAGAAAAATTTGCCAAGATTAGGTTTAATGAGTATTACAAAACAATATGTATTCCCCGTGGCTGTGAAACACAGGAGGTCAATCGTTTGAAATGTAGGTTTGTCAAAAGAAAACAACAAAAGTTTAGTCATACAATTAAAAATATGCTTAAAGTGAATTCATCACACAAGTGATCGCTTACACCGACAACAACAAGATCGGAATCTTCACCTAAAACCATATACAGTCCGACAAATAAAATGCGATCAGTGATATTGATAATAATATAACTAAGACTATGGCGGGGAAAAAATACCTATCACAATAAATTGGATTTTCTGTATGCAGTATGACATCTTTTCTTAAACAATGTCGCTGTTTTCTTACTCTAGGCCTCTTGAATTTACAGAGAGTTTTTGTGCACACATAATTCCTAGAAAGAACATGTAGTCTGTTCATGCTGGTCAACAGACAAACTGTCTCATCAACAAAAGGCTACATTTGTAAAATTCACCGTATTTTGAGCAGATAACCGATAGTATATTTTCAGTAAAGGGTATGTTTCCGCAATGATAAAGGCCAGTTTGGAAGACACAAGAAAAGTAAAATCATATGCAACTTGTACATGCAATCCTAGATCATGGCTTTCACAAAATGTCAAATATTAGTAGTGTAATATTAGTAGTGTAAAATATAACCAGTTAATATTTAAAGTAAGATCATGCTTAGACATAAGACGAGTAAAATTAAATATTCACTCAAGACAAACTTTACTTCTACTGTGTCATTGACCACAGAGGACCAGCTGGTCTTCAAATCATCCCATCACCCTTCACCCTTCCCTGAAGCTATCACTAATGATTGCGTGGGGATTTTCTTAAAGATTTAGATTAAGATTGTTTTAAAACAAATGAAATGTATTGAAACAAATTCTGTTTATTTGTGACAAACTTTGTTAACATGTTTCATTGCATGGGGTTCATACATGGTTAAGCGTTATTACTCAAGACCGGCTTGAATCTTTAATATTTAAAATTATGTACTGGGCTCGGTTTAGTAAAAATTATGGTTTATGATGGATTTAAGCACAAAATCATCGGGCATCAGATGCTATCTTTATATATCAGTCTTCTGGGAAGATTAAGAAGATACGATTTTATTAAAACTTTAAATATTTAATTTAGATCTAATTTAAACTTTTAAGATTAGGCTTGGAAATAAAATGAGTACGAACAACATTGGCTCTGGAAAGGCGAAAAGCGAGAGAGAGAGAGAGAGAGAGAGAGAGAGAGAGAGAGAGAGAGAGAGATTTTATACAGTGCATTTCCTTTTGTAAGTTAATCATTCAATGTATTTACATTGTTGTATGTAATATATATATATATATATATATATATATATATTTAATCTACCTAAAACTACAATGTTTGATTACCTGTGTTTCAGTTTTAGCAAGATTATCATTATTATTGAGTGTAATATATATTTCCACCTACAATGTCTGAGGCGATGCCAAACGCAACACACTAACATAAAAGTAATGGAACATTCTCTGTTTAGTAAAAACGGTCCTTTATGCTGGATTTAAAAATCATAGGATGTTATATTAATCAAGACCTGCTTGACTATTTGTATAAATGAGGTATATATAAAAATGATGGTTTATGATGAGTTTAAGCAGAAATCATCCAGTATGGTGCGTCAGATGCTGGATACATCGCTGTTATAGGAAGATTAAGAAGATACGATTTTATTAAAACTTTAAATATTTAATTTAGATCTAATTTAAACTTTCAAGATTAGGCTTGGAAATAAAATGAGTACGAACAACATTGGCTCTGGAAAGACATTTGCTAACTTTGTTCTTGTTGTTTAGTTTGATACAGGTTCAAATATTTGCTTTTTTATCATTTTACATACAAATAGGATATAATGAAGAAATAGGTTCAATGCATACAATATACGGCTACATGTGTTATATCTCTCCGCATGAGAAGAACCTGTCACTGGAATCGCTGGAATGCGAGGGAAGATGTCAGAGGTGGCGCGTACACACACACACACACACACACACACACACACACACACACACACACACACACACACACACACACACACACACCCCTTCAAAAAAGTCTTCAAAAAACTCAAACTTTGAATCATACATGACATGGCCCTGACCTGTAAAACATCTGAGCCGGTGCGGGACCATAATTTACGCCGAACTGTTACAATCAGGACGACTCCCTGCGGGAGAGCTGCTATCGAAAAAGATTGTAATTGAAAAAAAAAAAAAAAGACCGTGCCTGTTACACACATACATAGATGCGCGCCTCCCTGTTTTTGAGAGGCGCGCTCAAGGTGACCACTTCTGGGTATGAAAAAGAAGGCAGAGGGCCGTGAGATGATTTTTGTTTTATACATTCATAACCTGTTTTATTTTTTTCTTTAACTCTTTAATAAACATGTCACTGATTGTACATGTAAGCTGATTTTTTTATTTCATTGTTTAAACATTTAACTGATTGCATTTGTAAGGCTTATATTGTTTTAAAAGAACAGATGTTTGGGGGAGACGAACTTTACAACACAGCTCTGGGGTGCGCGGGGAATTTTCTGATAACAGCGACTTCAAAAGATAAAACCTTCTGTCAATAACATGATTTATTATACCGCATTCAAAAACAAAAAACCAACTGTCAAATTAATCAAAACAAAAAACCTAATGTCAAAAAACCATCAAAACCAACTGTCAATCATATGATTTATTATGACAATAGGTCAAAAACCAACTGTCAAAACCTAATGTCAATCACATGATTTATTAAACAGGAAGTCCCGCCTATACAGGAAGTCCCGCCTACACCGGAAGTCCCGCCTATACAGGAAGTCCCGCCTATACAGGAAGTCCCGCCTATACAGGAAGTCCCTCCTACACCGGAAGTCCCGCCTACACCGGAAGTCCCGCCTACACCGGAAGTCCCGCCCCCTATACCGGAAGCCCCGCCCACCTGTCAATCAATCAAATTTTGACATTTGGTATAGTATACTAACTACTGCAGTGATAGGAAAAGCCATGTTTCTGAATGACAGTTCCCAGTGATGACATGTAGATGGAGAAGAGAAGTGGTCCAAGCACTGAGCCCTGCGGAACTCCAGTGGCTAGATGATGTGACTTAGACACTTCACCTCTCCATGACACTCTGAAGGACCTACCTGAGAGGTAAGACTTGAGCCACTGGAGAGCAGTTCCTGAGATGCCCATCTTCATGAGAGTTGACAGGAGGATCTGGTGGTTAACTGTGTCAAAAGCAGCAGACAAATCCAGTAAGATAAGTACTGTGGATTTGGAAGCCGCTCTTGCCTGTCTCAGTGCTTCAGTAACCGAGAGCAGGGCAGTCTCAGTTGAGTGGCCACTTTTGAAGCCGGATTGGTTGATATCCAGGAGGTTGTTCTGTTCAAGAAACGTAGAGAGCTGGTTAAAAACAACTCGCTCGAGTGTCTTTGCAATGAAAGGCAGAAGGGATACCGGTCTGTAGTTTACTGAAAGTGCTGGGTTCATAGAGGGTTTCTTAAGCAGTGGGGTTACCCGAGCCTGCTTAAATGCTGTGGGGAAGGTCCCGGTGTGAAGAGAGGTGTTGACAATATGAGTGAGTGCAGGAGTAACAGAAGAAGAGATGGCCTGAAGGAGGTGAGTGGAGGGGCTCTAGCGGACAGGTAGTGGGGTGGTTGGAAAGGATGAGTTTGGAGACTTCAGCTTCAGAGAGCAGAGAAAAAGAGGGGAGCGTATGTGTGATGGTTGTTGAGATGTGCGTGTCGGTTTGTGGTGTGGAGAATTGGCTGCTGATGGAGGAGATTTTATTTGTGAAAAATGATGCAAAGTCGTCAGCTGTAAGAGTTGATGAAGGAGGGGGGGGAGGAGGACAAAGGAGCGAAGAGAACGTTCTGAAAAGTGCACGAGAGTCAGAGCAGTTGTTGATTTTGTTGTGGTAGTATGTAGATTTAGCAGTGGAGACATTAGCAGAGAAAGAAGCAAGGAGAGACTGATACAGGGTCAGGTCAGTAGTGTTTTTAGTTTTGCGCCACTTCCTCTCTGCCGCCCGGAGCCCAGAGCGATGTTCGCGGAGAACATCAGACAGCCAGGGGGCAGAGGGAGTGGTGCGGGCTGGCCTGGTTGAAACGGGACAGAAGATGTCTAAGCAAGATGTTAGAGTGGAGCAAAGAGTGTCAGTAGCACTGTTAGTGTCCAGTGCTGAGAACTGAGCAGGTGGAGGGAGTGAGGAGGAAACCATAGTGGATAGACGGGAGGGAGAGAGTGAGCGTAGATTACGCCGAAAGGTGATCTGGGGAGGAGTGTGTGTTGTGTCAGGAGTCAGTAGGAGGTTAAGAGTGATGAGAAAGTGATCAGAGGTGTGCAATGGAGTAACTAAAGGGTCGTCAGTGGAACAGTAGCGCGTGTAGATAAGGTCCAGATGATTACCTGATTTGTGAGTAGCTGCAGTAGATACTCGCTTAAGGTCAAATGAGGTCAGAAGAGTGGTGAAGTCTGCAGCCTGTGGTTTATCAAGGTGAATGTTGAAGTCACCGAGCAGTACCAGAGGAGTGCCATCCTCGGGGAAGTGAGAGAGTAACATATCCAACTCCTCCAAGAAGTTACCCAGTTGACCTGGAGGGCGATAAATAACTACAACATGGATTTTAGCAGGGTGAGTGATCGAGATTGAGTGTGATTCAAATGAGCAGTTGCCAGATAGAGAAGGAATGGGCTCAAATTTCCAATCATTTGAGATGAGCAGACCAGTACCTCCGCCCCTCCCAATCGGGCGAGAGGTGTGTGAAAAAGAGAAATTATTTGAGAGAGCTGCAGGAGTGGCAGTGTCTTCTGGTTTGATCCATGTCTCAGTTAGAGCCATGAGACTGAGATGTGAATGAGTGGAAAGAGATGAAATAAAGTCTGCTTTGTTTACAGCAGACTGGCAGTTCCAGAGACCAATTGGAATGGACATTAATGTAGCAGAGGAAATAGGTACAGTACGCAGATTATTAGGATTACGGCGTCTAGAATGCACTGAGCGTGATTTACGGGTGTGTGTGGTAATAGTAGAGATTTGGAAGCACATTGTGAATACAGGTCAGACAAATAAACAGATGAAAACAAGCATTCCTTTTTTGTTAGAAATTATACTGCATGCATTTATTCTGAAATCAAAAATCCTTTTTAGTTCTTTAAATTTGGAGAAGCTGTCTCACCATAACAAGTACATTTCTGGCGAATAACACAAACTTAAGCAAAAACTGCTTACCTATTCAAATTTGTGGCCACTGTTTGTGCTGATTCGTCCAGGAACGTCCTGCCATGGTTTCTTTATCAGCTCCTGAAATGTCCTGCCGGGGTCGCCATTTATGTCGAAAGTTTTCTCTTTCTATAATAATTTCTTCTTCAAGGATCATTGATTTCAGAAGAGGCTTTATTCACACCAAACACAGCAATGAAGCCGGAGGGCCGTCAGCCACCGGCCCCCCTGTCACTTGACTTTTCTGTCATATATATACCATAGTTGTCTTCCTAACATGGTAACCACTGTTGTCTTCCTAACATGGTAACAACCCCCCTGGCTCACATATCACCACATTCTAAGTTCTAATTCTGTTCCTGTCCTTCTAAAGGGCACTCTCAAAGTCAGCACACTTTTAACCACAGTCAGCAACCATTTGACCACCCTTGAAACATCATTACACATTTGAACATAATAGTGTCTTTTCATTAGCCATAAAATGCTAAAATGTACATAATAAAATCTTCTACAGATGTCAGTCAGCGGCCTTCCGACAGTTCGTCCCTCGTCGCTCGGAGCCAGGGAGGGCGGCCCATAGCGGGCAGCCCCAGCCGTCAACCAGCTCCTCGCACCGTCAGCTGCAGAGGGAGAGCGTCGCCTCTAGAGCCCCTCCTCCTGGAGCCTGGCAACAGAGGCGGCGCTCGCTCCAGCAGACTCACCAGCAGCCTTCCGCTCCCAGAGGCGATTTAAGAAACGTACTCAGGGTGCGGAAGGCTGCTGGGAAGAGCCCTAGCTGCAGCAGGGCTTCTAAGAGCGGTCCCCCCCGCAGAAGGGCAATCGAGGTTGCTTCTTCTGGGGCGCTCTGGGGAAATCGATGTGGAATCCCGCCGTCTATGACGCTTCGGGCCACATCGATTTCCCGCGAACGCACGCTGCTCCAGCTGCCTCTAGAAAGACCTGCGGCTGGGCAGCTCATGCGTCCGCACACAGAGAATCGTTCCCAACTACTTCCTGCCGGTCATCCGCTTCAGGGGGTTGGGAACGAGGCTCGTGTAACACCCGACGCCAGCCTCGAGAGGCTGGTTCCCTTAGTAGATTATCTCAGCGCATGGAAATGCCTTCCGAATATTTCTACATGGGTCCTGCGTACTGTAGAGAATGGTTACAGACTGCAGTTCGGTCATCCTCCTCCAAGTTTCAGGGGTTTGAACTGGACCGCAGTGGTACCAGAGCGGGTTCGGGTAATGGAACTAGAAGTAAAATCCTTGCTGTGTTCCTCCGCCGGAGAGGGAGTCCGGGTTCTACAGCCGGTACTTTATTGTTCCTAAAAAGGATGGAGGGTTGCGTCCGATTATTGACCTGAGGTATTTGAATCGGTCTCTGAGGAGGTTCAGATTCAAAATGCTCACGATTCCTACCATCGTGAGTCAGATCCAGTTCGAGGACTGGTTCGTCACGATAGATTTAAAGGACGCATACTTCCATATCTCCATTCTTCCATGTCATAGGAAGTTCTTGAGGTTCGCTTTCGGGGGCGAGGCGTACCAATATCGAGTGCTTCCCTTCGGTCTAGTTCTTTCCCCACGCACATTCACAAAGTGCATGGATGCAGCTCTGGCTCCATTGAGACTCCAGGGCATCCGTGTACTGAATTATATCGACGACTGGCTCATATTGGCCCAGTCGTACGATATGGCAGTTCGGCATCGAGATGTCGTTCTGGCCCATATAAAGTGCTTGGGGCTGAGACTCAACGCAACGAAAAGTGTGTTGGCGCCGTCCCGAAGGACTACGTTCCTAGGGATAGTATGGGATTCGACTACGATGCGGGCACAATTGTCTCCCGCGCGAGTCGAGACCATACTGGCGATGGTCTCACAAATAAGGCTAGGCCACAGCATCACTGTGAAGCACTTTCAGAGAGTGCTGGGGCACATGGCAGCAGCGTCCAACGTTATACCTTTTGGCCTGCTGCACATGAGACCCCTACAGTGGTGGCTGAAAACCAAGGGGTTTTCCCCCAGAGGGAATCCTTTCCGTATGATCAGGGTAACGCGCAGATGCCTTCGTTCCCTAGTCATATGGAAGAAACCTTGGTTTCTGTCCCAGGGGCCAGTGTTGGGAGCGTCCTGTTGCCGGAGATCCGTTTCAACAGACGCCTCCCTCACTGGTTGGGGCGCGGTCATGGAGGGCCGCTTTGCGAGGGGCCCGTGGGAGGGCCGTCATTCCTCCTGGCACATAAATTGCCTGGAGATGATGGCGGTCTACAAAGCTTTGAGGAGCTTTCTCCCGGACCTCTGCGGCCAACATGTCCTGGTTCGAACAGACAATACGTCTGTTGTAGCGTACCTGAATCATCAGCGGGGTTTGAGGTCGCGCACTCTTTGTAGACTGGCGCATCAAATTCTCCTGTGGTCCCAAGGGAAACTGTTGTCCATCAGGGCTATGTATGTCCCGGGGGACATCCTGTCGAGGCAGGGGCTGAGGCCGGAGGTGGTGGAGGCCATGTGTGAGAGGTTCGGCCCAGTGGAAGTGGACCTGTTTGCGTCTCGCGAGACGTCCCACTGTCCACTGTGGTTTTCCCTCACGCATCCAGCCCCGCTGGGGTTGGATGCCATGGTTCAGACGTGGCAGAGGCTGCGTCTGTACGCATTCCCCCCGATTGCTCTGCTCCCGGGAGTTCTGGAGAGGGTCCGCCAACAGGGAGTCAGCCTACTTTTAGTAGCACCCCGTTGGCCGACGCGAGTTTGGTTCTCGGACATCATAGCTCTGCTGGCAGGTCCTCCATGGCAGATCCCTCTGAGGAGGGATCTCTTATCTCAGGCAGGGGGCTCAATATTTCACCTGAGATTTGGAGTCTTTGGGTCTGGCCCTTGAGGGGGTCAGGTACTTAGAGACTGGCCTGTCGGCAGAAGTGATAGAGACCTTACTCGGTTCCAGGGCTCCATCTTTGAGGAGACTGTACAGCCCCAAGTGGTGAGCCACTTGGTGCAGGAAGCGTGAGGTGGACCCAGTCAACTGGCCGGTGGCTTCAGTGCTGGAGTTCCTCCAAGATCGCTTCTCTGCGGGTCTAACCCCGTCCACACTCAGGGTGTCCGTGGCTGCCATAAGGCTTTCCACACTCCTTTGGGCGATGGGCTTGGGTAGACACCATCTGTTGTACAGTTCCCCTGTGGGGCTTGGAGGATGCGGCCTGTGGCTCGTTCCAGAATTCCCAGCCTGGGATCTGGCGGTGGTTTCGAAGGCTGGCTGAGGCCCCCTTCGAACCATTGGAGTTGGATGAGCCAGGGGACTTAGGATTGGTCAGTTCCCTGGTTCTTCAGGCAGTACATCCCCCGCCTCACGTGACGGCGGAGTAAGAAACCTCCACTGTGTAGCACTTTTGAGTGCTGGGGCTCAGTGCAGCAGCGTCCAAGGTGAGACCTTTTGACCTGCTGCACGTGAGACCTTGACAGTGGGGGTTGGAAACCAAGGGGTTTCCCCCAGAGGGAATCTCTTTCGTATGATCAGGGTAATGCGCAGATGCCTTCGTTCCCTGGTTATATGGAAGAAACCTTGTTTTTTGTCCCTGGGGTCAGTGTTGGGAGCGTCCTGTTGCCGGGAAACCGCTTCAACAGACGTCTCCCTCATTGGCTGGGGCGCAGAAGGCGCTTGGGTTCCCCAGTCCTAGTTGTGCCCAGTCTCCGGCTTCAGACTAGGGCAGGCACTACCCTCGGTAAGGCCCCAAGGGCCAGGGTTGGGAGCGTCGTGTTGCCGGGAAACCGTTTCAACAGACGCCTCCCTTCATTGGCTGGGGCACGGAAGGAAAGGAGTGGAGAAGTTCTCCCTACGGTGCTGGCGCTAGGGTACTCAAGTCCTAGTTGTGCCCGGTCTCCGGTTTCACACTAGGGCAGGCGCTACCCTCGGTGTGGGCTAGTGGGTACTCGTTCCCCGAAGTGTCGTTCCGACGCAGTGAGAGTTCCCTCGAAAGGGAACGGCTCGGGTTACGTCTGTAACCCTTGTTCCCTGAGAAGGGAACGAGCACTGCGTCGCGTCACCACACCTCGGCACGCCTGGAGCGCATGCTTCAGAGCAATAGCTGCCGTTTCAATGCGCCGGCTCGCCCTTTATACTTCCGGGTACGCCGTCACGATGACGTCATCACGCACGACCAATCAGATTGGGCTAGTTTCTATACGGACTTCAGATTCGCTAGTGCTTAGGGAGTATCCCCGAAGTGTCGTTCCGACGCAGTGCTCGTTCCCTTCCCAGGGAACAAGGGTTACAGACGTAACCCGAGCCGTTATTTATGCATTGCAATGAACATATGTAAGTATAAGCATAGCTTATATGTTATTCTTCCATGCACAGCATTAGATCATGTGAGCAATGCAATAGCAAATATGTTATCTCTTCAATGCACATCGGAAATGAGTTAGTTATAAATGCATTGCAATGAACAAGTGCATAGCTTATACGGGGAGTGCAGAATTATTAGGCAAGTTGTATTTTTGAGGATTAATTTTACAACATTAATAATTAAACAACAACCATGTTGTCAATGAACACAAAAAACTCATTAATATCAAAGCTGAATATTTTTGGAAGTGGTTTTTAGTTTTAGCTATTTTAGGGGGATATCTGTGTGTGCAGGTGACTATTACTGTGCATAATTATTAGGCAACTTAACAAAAAACAAATTTATACCCATTTCAATTATTTATTTTTACCAGTGAAACCAATATAACATCTCAACATTCACAAATATACATTTCTGACATTCAAAAACCAAACAAAAACAAATCAGTGACCAATATAGCCACCTTTCTTTGCAAGGACACTCAAAAGCCTGCCATCCATGGATTCTGTCAGTGTTTTGATCTGTTCACCATCAACATTGCGTGCAGCAGCAACCACAGCCTCCCAGACACTGTTCAGAGAGGTGTACTGTTTTCCCTCCTTGTAAATCGCACATTTGATGATGGACCACAGATCAGGTGAACAAGGAGGCCATATCATTAGATTTTCTTCTTTTATACCCTTTCTTGCCAGCCACGCTGTGGAGTACTTGGACGCGTGTGATGGAGCATTGTCCTGCATGAAAATCATGTTTTTCTTGAAGGATGCAGACTTCTTCCTGTACCAATTCCTGTACTGCTTGAAGAAGGTGTCTTCCAGAAACTGGCAGTAGGACTGGGAGTTGAGCTTGACTCCATCCTCAACCCGAAAAGGCCCCACAAGCTCATCTTTGATGATACCAGCCCAAACCAGTACTCCACCTCCACCTTGCTGGCGTCTGAGTCGGACTGGAGCTCTCTGCCCTTTACCAATCCAGCCACGGGCCCATCCATCTGGCCCATCAAGACTCACTCTCATTTCATCAGTCCATAAAACCTTAGAAAAATCAGTCTTGAGATATTTCTTGGCCCAGTCTTGACGTTTCAGCTTGTGAGTCTTGTTCAGTGGTGGTCGACTTTCTGCCTTTCTTACCTTGGCCATGTCTCTGAGTATTGCACACCTTGTGCTTTTGGGCACTCCAGTGATGTTGGAGTAATAATTGCACACCTGATATAGGGTGTTGATGTCATTAGACCACACCCCTTCTCATTACAGAGATGCACATCACCTAATATGCTTAATTGGTAGTAGGCTTTCCAGCCTATACAGCTTGGAGTAAAACAACATGCATAACGAGGATGATGTGGTCAAAATACTCATTTGCCTAATAATTCTGCACTCCCTGTACGTTATTCTTCAATGCACAGTGTTAGAACACGTGCAATGAAATGCACAGCAACGTTTATCTCTTCTAGAACGCTTTTGCAATGCAATGCAACAGCAATGAGATAATTCGTATGCATTGCAATGCAACAAGTGCATCGCGTATATGTTATTTCTTCAACAATGCACAGCGTTAAACCGTGTGCAATGCAATAGCAAATATGTTATCTCTTCAATGCACATCGGAAATGAGTTACATTTATGCATTGCAATGAACAAGTGCATAGCTTATGTTATTCTTCAATGTACATTGTTAGAACATTGATGCAATGCTATGCAACAGCAATGTTATCTCTTCAATGCGCATCCCATTGAGTTAGTTCGTATGCATGCAATGCAACAAGTGCATTGCTTATATGATATTCTTCTATGCGCATCGTTAGATTGTGTGTGCAATGCAATAGCAAATATGTTATCTCTTCAATGCACATCGGAAATTAGTTAGTTATAAATGCATTGCAATGAACAAGTGCATAGCTTATGTTATTCTTCAAAGTACATTGTTAGAACATTCGTGCAATGCTATGCAACAGCAATGTTATCTCTTCAATGTTATCCCATTGAGTTAGTTCAAGTGCATAACTTGTATGATATTCTTCAATGCACAGCGTTAGATCGTGTGTGCAATGCAATACAATAGCAAATATGTTATCTCTTCAATGCACATTTGAAATGAGTTAGTTATAAATGTATTGCAATGAACAAGTGCATAGCTTATATGTTATTCTTCAATGCACAGTGTTTAGATGGCATGTGCAATGCAATGCAATAGCAATTATGTTATCTCTTCAATGCACATCGGAAATGAGTTACATTCATGCATTGCAATGAACAAGTGCATAGCTTATGATATTCTCTTAAATGCACAGTGTTAGAACAATTGTGTAATGCAATGCAACGCAACAACAATGTTATCTCTTCAGTGCACATCTGATTGAGTTAGTTCGTATGCATGCAATGCATCAAGTGCATTTCTTATATGATATTCTTCAATGCACAGCGTTAGATCGCATGTGCAATACAATGCAATAGCAAATATGTTATCTCTTCAATGCACATCGGAAATGAGTTAGTTATTCATGCATTGCAATGAACAAGTGCATAGCTTATGTTATCTCTTCAATGCCCATCCCATTGAGTTAGTTCAAGTGCATAACTTATATGATATTCTTCAATGCACAGCGTTAGATCGTGTGTGCAATGCAATACAATAGCAAATATGTTATCTCTTCAATGCATGTCGGAAATTAGTTACTTATTTATGCATTGCAATGAACAAGTGCATAGCTTATGTTATCTCTTCAATGCACATCCCATTGAGTTAGTTCAAGGGCATAACTTATGTTATTCTTCCATGCACAGCGTTAGATCGTGTGAGCAATGCAATACAATAGCAAATATGTTATCTCTTCAATGCACATCGGAAATTAGTTACTTATTTATGCATTGCAATGAACAAGTGCATAGCTTATATGTTATTCTTCAATGCACAGTGTTAGAACACGTGCAATGAAATGCACAGCAACGTTTATCTCTTTTAGAACGCTTTTGCAATGCAATGCAACAGCAATGAGATAATTCGTATGCATTGCAATGCAACAAGTGCATCGCGTATATGTTATTTCTTCAACAATGCACAGCGTTAAACCGTGTGCAATGCAATAGCAAATATGTTATCTCTTCAATGCACATTGGAAATGAGTTACATTTATGCATTGCAATGAACAAGTGCATAGCTTATGATATTCTCTTAAATGCACAGTGTTAGAACAATTGTGCAATGCAATGCAACGCAACAACAATGTTATCTCTTCAATGCACATCTGATTGAGTTTGTTCGTATGCATGCAATGCAACAAGTGCATTGCTTATATGATATTCTTCAATGCACAGCGTTAGATCGCATGTGCAATACAATGCAATGCAATACGATGCGGCCTCGGGTGAAAGATAGCTCGCTAAAGCCTCCTCCCCTCCACCCGAGGCATCGCCCCATACCCTGCCTCGCGAAAAATGATATGTTATCTCTTCAATGCACATCGGAAATGAGTTACATTCATGCATTGCAATGAACAAGTGCATAGCTTATGATATTCTCTTAAATGCACAGTGTTAGAACAATTGTGCAATGCAATGCAACGCAACAACAATGTTATCTCTTCAATGCACATCTGATTGAGTTAGTTCGTATGCATGCAATGCAACAAGTGCATAACTTATATGATATTCTTCAATGCACAGCGTTAGATCGTGTGTGCAATGCAATACAATAGCAAATATGTTATCTCTTCAATGCACATCGGAAATTAGTTACTTATTTATGCATTGCAATGAACAAGTGCATAGCTTATGTTATCTCTTCAATGCACATCGGAAATGAGTTAGTTGAAGTGCATAACTTATATGATATTCTTCAATGCACAGCGTTAGATCGTGTGTGCAATGCAATACAATAGCAAATATGTTATCTCTTCAATGCACATCGGAAATTAGTTACTTATTTATGCATTGCAATGAACAAGTGCATAGCTTATGTTATCTCTTCAATGCACATCCCATTGAGTTAGTTCAAGTGCATAACTTATATGATATTCTTCAATGCACAGCGTTAGATCGTGTGTGCAATGCAATACAATAGCAAATATGTTATCTCTTCAATGCACGTCGGAAATTAGTTACTTATTTATGCATTGCAATGAACAAGTGCATAGCTTATGTTATCTCTTCAATGCACATCCCATTGAGTTAGTTCAAGTGCATAACTTATATGATATTCTTCAATGCATAGCGTTAGATCGTGTGTGCAATGCAATACAATAGCAAATATGTTATCTCTTCAATGCACGTCGGAAATGAGTTATATATTCATGCATTGCAATGAACATATGTAAGTATAAGCATAGCTTATATGTTATTCTTCCATGCACAGCGTTAGATCGTGTGAGCAATGCAATAGCAAATATGTTATCTCTTCAATGCACATCGGAAATGAGTTAGCTATAAATGCATTGCAATGAAGAAGTGCATAGCTTATATGTTATTCTTCAATGCACAGTGTTAGAACACGTGCAATGAAATGCACAGCAACGTTTATCTCTTCTAGAACGCTTTTGCAATGCAATGCAACAGCAATGAGATAATTCGTATGCATTGCAATGCAACAAGTGCATCGCGTATATGTTATTTCTTCAACAATGCACAGCGTTAAACCGTGTGCAATGCAATAGCAAATATGTTATCTCTTCAATGCACATTGGAAATGAGTTACATTTATGCATTGCAATGAACAAGTGCATAGCTTATGTTATTCTTCAATGTACATTGTTAGAACATTGATGCAATGCTATGCAACAGCAATGTTATCTCTTCAATGCGCATCCCATTGAGTTAGTTCGTATGCATGCAATGCAACAAGTGCATTGCTTATATGATATTCTTCTATGCACATCGTTAGATTGTGTGTGCAATGCAATAGCAAATATGTTATCTCTTCAATGCACATCGGAAATGAGTTAGTTATAAATGCATTGCAATGAACAAGTGCATAACTTATGTTATTCTTCAAAGTACATTGTTAGAACATTCGTGCAATGCTATGCAACAGCAATGTTATCTCTTCAATGTTATCCCATTGAGTTAGTTCAAGTGCATAACTTATATGATATTCTTCAATGCACAGCGTTAGATCGTGTGTGCAATGCAATACAATAGCAATTATGTTATCTCTTCAATGCACATTTGAAATGAGTTAGTTATAAATGCATTGCAATGAACAAGTGCATAGCTTATATGTTATTCTTCAATGCAAAGTGTTTAGATGGCATGTGCAATGCAATGCAATAGCAAATATGTTATCTCTTCAATGCACATCGGAAATGAGTTACATTCATGCATTGCAATGAACAAGTGCATAGCTTATGATATTCTCTTAAATGCACAGTGTTAGAGCAATTGTGCAATGCAATGCAACGCAACAACAATGTTATCTCTTCAATGCACATCTGATTGAGTTAGTTCGTATGCATGCAATGCAACAAGTGCATTGCTTATATGATATTCTTCAATGCACAGCGTTAGATCGCATGTGCAATACAATGCAATGCAATACGATGCGGCCTCGGGTGAAAGATAGCTCGCTAAAGCCTCCTCCACCCGAGGCATCGCCCCATACCCTGCCTCGCGAAAAATGATATGTTATCTCTTCAATGCACATCGGAAATGAGTTACATTCATGCATTGCAATGAACAAGTGCATAGCTTATGATATTCTCTTAAATGCACAGTGTTAGAACAATTGTGCAATGCAATGCAACGCAACAACAATGTTATCTCTTCAATGCACATCTGATTGAGTTAGTTCGTATGCATGCAATGCAACAAGTGCATTGCTTATATGATATTCTTCAATGCACAGCGTTAGATCGCATGTGCAATACAATGCAATAGCAAATATGTTATCTCTTCAATGCACATCGGAAATGAGTTAGTTGAAGTGCATAACTTATATGATATTCTTCAATGCACAGCGTTAGATCGTGTGTGCAATGCAATACAATAGCAAATATGTTATCTCTTCAATGCACATCGGAAATTAGTTACTTATTTATGCATTGCAATGAACAAGTGCATAGCTTATGTTATCTCTTCAATGCACATCCCATTGAGTTAGTTCAAGTGCATAACTTATATGATATTCTTCAATGCACAGCGTTAGATCGTGTGTGCAATGCAATACAATAGCAAATATGTTATCTCTTCAATGCACGTCGGAAATGAGTTAGTTCCCTTTCGAGGGAACTCTCACTGCGTCGGAACGACACTTCGGGGATACTCCCTAAGCACTAGCGAATCTGAAGTCCGTATAGAAACTAGCCCAATCTGATTGGTCGTGCGTGATGACGTCATCGTGACGGCGTACCCGGAAGTATAAAGGGCGAGCCGGCGCATTGAAACGGCAGTTATTGCTCTTCAGCATAGCGCTCTGTGTGACAAGTCTGTCTATTTACTGTTGTCTGTCCAAGAAGTGTGTGTGTGAGAGAGTTCTTTTTTAGTAAATAATTTAAAAGAAAGAAAGAAATGAGTGAGAACTACAGGCAGTGTGTGCATCCGTGCCCACGTTACATCTCTGGCTCGGATGCACACCTGCTTTGTGTGCAGTGTTTGGGTGTGGAGCATGCTCGGGCGGCTCTCTGCTCCCACTCAGACTGCTTCGTTCTCGGCTGGCCGTGTTTGATGAGGGCGGCCAGCCTCGTGAACCTCGTGGTTCTGGACCCGCGGCTGTTGAGGCAGCGCGGCGTCGCAGATCATGGGGTTCACAGCGGGACTTGTCAGAGGGTTTTGGGACTGCTGCGGCACTTTCCCAATCCTCCTCTGACAGTGCCGATGATCTTCCTCCCCGTGTGGAAGCCCGCACTGCGGCTTCTTCCCCCGGGGTGGAGGATCATATGCTGATCCACTCTGGTTCTGAGGAACCAGCTGAGGGTGGTATCGCGGCGGGTGGTGAAGTAGAAGGCTTATTAGTACTTCATCCACCCGCCCAAGAGAAGATGACCGGTTCCTTCCTCGCCGGGTGCAAACGCCTCGCCGGGGCTTGCCGTTCTTCCCGGATCTGCACACCGAGGTGTGTAGATCATGGAAGAAACCCTTCTCCTCGCGAGTTTCCAACCCCCCTATTTTGGACTATGCTAATGTCCTGGGGGCTCGCGAGGCAGGGTATGGGGCGATGCCTCGGGTGGAGGAGGCTTTAGCGAGCTATCTTTCACCCGAGGCCGCATCGTCCCTCAAAGCCCCGGTATTGCCCACCAAGCCCTGTAGGGACACCTCATCCTTGGTGGGCAAGGCCTATATGGCGGCTGGTCGGGCTGGTAGTACCCTGCACACTCTGTCTATCTTGCAGGCCTACCAGGCCGATCTCCTTAAGGAGCTCGACGAGGGCGAGGGACCCTCTCCGGAGGATATTTTAGAACTCCGGAAGGCTGCGGATTTGTCTCTCCGCGTCACCAAGGAGACAGCTCGTGCTGTCGGCCGGTCAATGGCCTCCTTGGTGACTGTGGAGAGGCACCTATGGCTGAACTTGTCGGGGATGAAGGAGAAGGACAAGTCCTTTCTCTTGGACTCCCCGATTTCGCCTTCCGGGTTGTTTGGGGATGCGTTGAGGCCGTGGTCGCCAAGCACCGGGAGGCGAGAAGTGTCGAAAGTTTTCTCTTTCTATAATAATTTCTTCTTCAAGGATCATTGATTTCAGAAGAGGCTTTATTCACACCAAACACAGCAATGAAGCCGGAGGGCCGTCAGCCACCTGTTCCCTGTCACTTGACTTTTCTGTCATATATATACCATAGTTGTCTTCCTAACATGGTAACCACTGTTGTCTTCCTAACATGGTAACAACCCCCCTGGCTCACATATCACCACATTCTAAGTTCTAATTCTGTTCCTGTCCTTCTAAAGGGCACTCTCAAAGTCAGCACACTTTTAACCACAGTCAGCAACCATTTGACCACCCTTGAAACATCATTACACATTTGAACATAATAGTGTCTTTTCATTAGCCATAAAATGCTAAAATTTACATAATAAAATCTTCTACATATTCCCCCCTCTGGGGCTTAACTAAGCCCCACCTTCACTAACCTTTTCCCAGATGTGTAGTTTCAGAATCCAGTTTTTTTCAGTTATGCTCCCTAATGACTTAAAATAAGTCACTCAGTTTCACTACCAATGACTAGATTATGCAACCACACTCCGGAGGAATATTAGAACCAAACATCTCCTTCCAGATTTTGCTTTTGTTCTCTTTTTCAGGAATGGAGTAAAAGATTCTAATTTCCCTAATTCCTATGTCTTATCATCGGTACATTGTTATAAGCATGAGTGTGCAATTTGTTCAGCCTTGCCTGTGGTTGTCACAGTTATGTAGTATAATCAAACATCAAATCATGCATTATACTACTAAAAACTCTTTTTATATCATCGTCATCTTCTTCAACCCAGATACTTTGCGCCCTTGGGTTAGGCTGGCACATACACCCAGGGTCTGGCTCATCATTCATCTTCTTCGTCCTCATTGGAGGTACTTGAATCAACTTCCAATGCTTGCAAAATCCAGCTCGATTTATCAGGCCAGTCTTTATTGTTCATTAGGCTTCCATTGTCCTGAACACCCTCAGATACACCTGGTCACCTGGGTCTTTTTCCTGTAAATATATAGCTTTACATATTGCAGTTAGTTTCCTCACATAAGATCTTAATTCCATTTGCAATTGTTCTATAGGCAGTCCTTTGTATCAATCAATTTTAATCAATCAACCTCTGCAATATGGTACAGGCATGGGTCGACCCGTAAGCATTCCATGTGGTGTTAAATGTATGATTCTGTTAGTTTGCATGCGACAACTCATTAGTGCACGTGAGGCCTATAAATGCAACCAAGTCTTTGTTTCATCCTAAGTTGCTGCAATACTTGTTTTACAGTTTTTTTAATAAACGCTGACCCGTTATCTGAACTTATTTCTGATGGTATTCCAAATCTAGGAATTTACCTCTTTTGTTTGAAATTTGATTACTGTTCCTGAACCCTCATCTGAAGATGGTACTACTTTTACCCATCTGCTAAATCGATCAATTATCACAAGCATATATCGTTTACCTTGTACTCGCTTTATCATGTCCACATAATCCATTACCAGATGTCTAAAATTGTCTACCATCGCGTATAAATATGGAGACCAATATCCTTCAATATCCTTGTTGTTTAATTTTTCTTATTACTTCCCCCCTCGTGCAGTGATCAAATCCCTGCGCATCTGAAATGAGAATGTTCAAAAGCATTGTTGGTGCAATAATCTGCAATGCAACAAGAATGCAACAAAAAAATATCTTTTTCATCTTTATTGGTCCCCCTCTGATACCACATAGAATGTTCATAAGGGCCTGCTTGTTGCTGTATTCGAACAATATCTTCCAGTTGTGGTTGTGGTTCTATCAGAACTACTGGAGTAAGTATCACCACTAAACATCCTTAAATAGCTCACTCTCAACAGTCTCTATTGATTGGGATTTTGCTATCGTTTATGTTTGTCCTTTTTGATTTATAACTATCTCTTGAGTAATCCCCATTAATTTTGTTTCACACAAGACTTTTATGAAATTTTTGTCAACAGAGTAAAATTAATGGATTTATTGTTGAATTCCACTGGCATTGTTCAGCTTTTTTCATCATTGGCCCTAAATCTTTTGCTTCCTAATTCTTTCCTGTATAAAGATATGTGGAACAGAATATGGTACATTGAACCAATTTTTTGTAAATTCATTTTCAGTTATTTTCATTGCTGCTCCCTGTTTACCTATTATGATGTATTTTGAGGTAATCTCAATTTTATTTTATTTTATTTTATTTTTTACTATCTGTTTATTTTTGCCATTTATTTTTTTATTTTTCCATCTCTCTCATCGTCATATATCATATATCAGTTAAATCCTGACTTTGGTAACTGAGCTTCAGAAATCTGCGCTTCAATAAACTTTCCCCATTTATTAATGATTTGTCTTACATAATTTTCTATTTGTCTTAACCAGTATACATTTGCTTTTGGCTCAGAAATCATCATTTGAGTTCCTATTCCTTGTAAGTTCTTTTTGGAGAACACCAAATTTGAAATCCTAATTTACATAATACATCTCTTCCCAACAAGTTTACAGGAGTTTGATTTGATACAAGAACTGGTAAGGTCACACTTTTATTTTTAGTCTGTAAGCAAACTAGAGCTGTCAGAGGAATTAACTGTATTTGTCCCCTGTCTTTGCAAATTTTGAGCAGGTTGTTGCCAACCACCTTTCACCCCTGAGTGACTGTTGCCATGGATTGTTGGGCAATTGGTTTTGTTATATTCAGGTTGTCCACTACCCCCTCTGTCCTCCATTCTGTGTATTTCTTTTCCAACCTGCCGGCCCTTGTTGCTGAGCTTACACATTGACTGTGGGTGCAGGAATCTGGTGTACATTTGGAGGAATTGCTGTAGGTGGGGGAAGTTATTTACAGAGTTATTCACAGAAGCATCCACAGGAGCACTGCCATTTGGTCTGACTCTTCTCTTCAATGGGTCTCCTTCTGGATTCCCTTCAGTCTCTTGCTTCCATTTTTTTAATTGTCTTTGCACATATATGATTGTTTTCTGTGTCCCCCAGCTGTCTACTTTGGTTGGATTTATTTAGCCCCCACAGATCACAATTTGCTCATTGTTTCTTCTTCAAACACTCTAATCCATTTCCCAGCTCTCTCATGGATGTCAGGAAGGCAGTTGACAAGCCCCTCAAAATCTTTTGTCACCCATAATTAAAATAGGAAGTTGTTTTACTAGAGTTCTTATCTTGTAACCACCTTTCTTCATCAAATGTTACCTCCTCTTCATTTTCTATATTTAAACTCTCTAATATATATATTTTTTTCATTCGCCTGTATTTCTGTGCATTGTATTAATTCTTCTATTTCTTTGATGCTTTTATTTAAATCTTCTATTTGTGTTTCTGTTTCACCTTTTTATTTATTTATTTTATTATTCTTTTCTTTAATTTTTTTTTTCTGACTGTTTATCTTCATACTTAGTTTTTAGTTGCTCTAATACATAACAATCTAACGGTGCATTTTTCTCAAATGTTTCATTTTTCTCCTTTTGTCTCACATCTTGTCTTGTTTGTTTTTCATTTTCTAACTCCACCTGTCCTTCCATTTGCATTTAGGATTGGGAACTGCCCTTCTGGAGTTACATTTGACATGAGTATTTGAAAACATGTTTTCTTTTCTCTTTGTTTCCTTGCCTGTTATATATATATATATTTTTTTTTTTTAATTTATCTCTTCTTTTTCTTTAAACTGTTCTTAATTTTGTAATTAATTTATTTGTATTTATTTATTATTATTATTATTATTTTTTTTTTTTTAAATCAAGGTTTCCATTTCTTCTCATAATGTTACATCAAATGTCCCTTCCTTTGGCCATTTGGTTATCATATTCTTTCTTTGTTTGCCATTTATTTGACATCTTATCTATTAATTCTTTACACAATTGTATTTTGATCCTAGCATTTCCAGTGGCCATATTGTCCTTTAATCAATAATTATTTTAATAACCAATTTCTAGACTTGTTTTCTCTTTAATTTAATGTTCTCAAATTTATATAACTTAAATAACTTATTTATTTTTATTTTATTTTATTTAACTTTTACTTTTATCATATGCAAGCTTTATAATATTTTAATCACCAACTGCTTTTTAACTTTCCAACTTTTCTTTTACTTTTTAACTTTACTTTGCATGAATAGTATAAAATTATTCACCACTTGTCATATAATTTATTACTTTATTCTAGTTCTGCAATGTCACTTTTCCTAACTAAATGTAACATTCACAATCTCACATTCACAATATTCAAATCACTCATACAAGTCTTCTCTCATACCTCTCCTCAAATGAAGCACCCCTCCCCTAGAGTTCAGGGGGTCACTGCTCCACAACTTATTTTTAACTCAGAGTCCACACAGCCACACTCACATACACTTACACTTAGCCACAGACAACCCAGCACTCTCAACACATCAAAATACAATTAAAATAAATTACTGTCCCTGTTAATACACTTCCTCAACATAACAAAATAGGACTATTTTTAAACTTGTGTTCATGGTATACTTCGCCATCCATCAAGGCCCACTTGGCGCCTGAACACATCTAATTTACCTGACTTTATTTTTAACTTTTGTTACTTTGCCATCCATCAAGGCCCACTTGGCGACCGTAACCACATCTAATTTACCTGACTTTATTAAACTTCTATTTGCATGATTACTTGCTATCCATCAAGGCCCTCTTAACAGGTAATCACAGCTAATTAACCTAACTTTTTAAACTTCTGTGCTCATGCTGTACTTTGCCATCCATCAAGGCCCACTTGGCTCGTACCACAGATCATTTACCTGACTTTATTAAACATCTAGGTGCATGATTATTTGTTATCCATCAAGGCCCTCTTAACAATTAACCACAGCTAATTTACCTGACTTTTTTTATTAATATTCCCAAGTACATTTACATTTACATTTACATTTAGTCATTTAGCAGATGCTTTTATCTCCTCCATGAACTGCCACCTTAACGTGGTGGAGGGGTTTGAGTACCCGAACGACCCTAGGAGCTATGTTGTCCGGGGCTATATGCCCCTGGTAGGGTCTCCCAAGGCAAACAGGTCCTAGGTGACGGGTCAGACTAAGAGCAGTTCAAAAACCCCTTATGAAGACAAAGAAAAGGAGGACCGTGACGTCGCCCGGTACGGCGCAGCCGGGGCCCCACCCTGGAGCCAGGCCTGGGGTTGGGGCTCGTATGCGAGCGCCTGGTGGCCGGGCCTTCCCCCACGGGGTCCGGCCGGGCTCAGCCCAAAGGAGCGACGTGGGGACACCTTCCCGTGGGCCCACCACTCACGGGAGGGACCGTAAGGGGCCGGTGCAAAGCGAATCGGGCAGCAGTCGAGGTCGGGGGCCTAGACGACCCGATCCCTGGACACGGAAACTGGCTCTTGGGACATGGAATGTCACCTCGCTGGCGGGGAAAGAGCCTGAGATTGTGCGTGAGGTTGAGAGGTTCCGACTAGAGATAGTCGGAATCACCTCCACGCACGGCTTGGGCTCTGGAACCACACTTCTTGAGAGGGGATGGACTCTTCACCACTCTGGAGTTGCCCATGGTGAGAGGCGGCGGGCTGGTGTGGGTTTGCTTATAGCCCCCCAGCTCTGCCGCCATGTGTTGGAGTTTACCCCGGTGAACGAGAGGGTTGTTTCCCTGCGGCTTCGGCTCGGGGATAGGTCTCTCACTGTTGTGTGTGCCTACGGGCCAAACAGCAGTGCAGAGTACCCGGCCTTCTTGGTGTCCCTGGGAGGGGTGCTGGAGAGTGCTCCGACTGGGGACTCCGTCGTTCTACTGGGGGACTTCAACGCCCACGTGGGCAATGACAGTGAAACCTGGAGGGGCGTGATTGGGAGGAACGGCCCCCCTGATCTGAACCCGAGTGGTGTTCAGTTATTGGACTTCTGTGCTAGTTACAGTTTGTCCATAACGAACACCATGTTCAAGCATAAGGGTGTCCATCAGTGCACATGGCACCAGGACACCCTAGGTCGTAGGTCAATGATCGACTTCGTGGTCGTTTCATCTGACCTGCGGCCATATGTCTTGGACACTCGGGTGAAGAGAGGGGCGGAGCTGTCAACTGATCATCACCTGGTGGTGAGTTGGATCCGATGGCGGGGGAGGAAGCTGGATAGACTCGGTAGACCCAAACGTACTGTGAGGGTCTGCTGGGAACGTTTGGCCGAGTCTCCTGTCAGAGAGATCTTCAACTCCTGCCTCCGGCAGAGCTTCGACCGGATCCCGAGGGAGGCTGGAGATATTGAGTCCGAGTGGACCATGTTCTCCACCTCCATTGTCAAAGCGGCTGCTCGGAGCTGTGGACGCAAGGTCTCCGGTGCCTGTCGAGGCGGCAATCCCCGAACCCGGTGGTGGACACCGGAAGTAAGGGATGCCGTCAAGCTGAAGAAGGAGTCCTATCGGGCCTGGCTGGCTTGTGGGACTCCTGAGGCAGCTGACAGGTACCGGCAGGCTAAACGGACTGCAGCCCGGGTGGTTGTGGAGGCAAAAACTCTGGCCTGGGAGGAGTTCGGTGAGGCCATGGAAAAGGACTATCGGCTGGCCTCGAAGAGATTCTGGCAAACCGTCCGGCGCCTCAGGAGGGGGAAGCAGTGCCCTACCAACGCTGTTTACAGTGGCGATGGGCGGCTGTTGACCTCAACTGGGGATGTTGTCGGACGGTGGAAGGAATACTTCGAGGATCTCCTCAATCCCGCCGTCACGTCTTCCATTGAGGAAGCAGAGGCTGGGGGCTCAGAGGAGGACTCGTCCATCACCCAAGCTGAAGTCACCGAGGTGGTCAAGAAACTCCTCGGTGGCAAGGCACCGGGGGTGGATGAGATCCGCCCTGAGTACCTCAAGTCTCTGGATGTTGTGGGGCTGTCTTGGCTGACACGCCTCTGCAGCATCACGTGGCGGTCGGGGACAGTGCCTCTGGGATGGCAGACCGGGGTGGTGGTCCCTCTTTTTAAGAAGGGGGACCGGAGGGTGTGTTCCAACTATAGGGGGATCACACTTCTCAGCCTCCCCGGGAAAGTCTATGCCAGAGTACTGGAGAGGAGAATTCGGCCGATAGTGGAACCTCGGATTCAGGAGGAACAGTGCGGTTTTCGTCCTGGTCGTGGAACACTGGACCAGCTCTATACCCTCTACAGGGTGCTGGAGGGTTCATGGGAGTTTGCCCAACCAGTCCACATTTGTTTTGTGGATTTGGAGAAGGCATTCGACTGTGTCCCTCGTGGCGTCCTGTGGAGGGTGCTGGGAATATGGGGTCCGGGGTCCTTTGCTGAGGGCTGTCCGGTCCCTGTATGACCGAAGCAGGAGTTTGGTTCGCATTGCCGGCAGTAAGTCAGACTTGTTCCCGGTGCATGTTGGACTCCGGCAGGGCTGCCCTTTGTCGCCGGTTCTGTTCATAATTTTTATGGACAGAATTTCTAGGCGCAGCCAAGGGCCGGAGGGTGTCAGGTTTGGGGACCACACGGTTTCGTCTCTGCTCTTTGCGGATGACGTTGTCGTGTTGGCCCCTTCTAACCAGGACCTCCAGCATGCACTGGGACGGTTTGCAGCCGAGTGTGAAGCGGCTGGGATGGGAATCAGCACCTCCAAATCCGAGGCCATGGTCCTCAGTCGGAAAAGGGTGGCTTGCCCACTTCAGGTTGGTGGAGAGTTCCTGCCCCAAGTGGAGGAGTTCAAGTATCTAGGGGTCTTGTTCACGAGTGAGGGGAGGATGGAACGGGAGATTGACAGACGGATCGGTGCAGCTTCTGCAGTAATGCGGTCGGTGTACCGGCCTGTCGTGGTGAAGAAAGAGCTAAGCCGTAAGGCGAAGCTCTCGATTTACCGGTCAATCTACGTTCCTACTCTCACCTATGGTCATGAGCTTTGGGTCATGACCGGAAGGACAAGATCCCGGATACAGGCGGCCGAAATGAGCTTTCTCCGTAGGGTGGCTGGGCGCTCCCTTAGAGATAGGGTGAGAAGCTCAGTCACTCGGGAGGAACTCGGAGTAGAGCCGCTGCTCCTCCACATCGAGAGGGGACAGCTGAGGTGGCTCGGGCATCTGTTCCGGATGCCTCCTGAACGCCTTCCCGGGAAGGTGTTTCGGGCATGTCCAACCGGGAGGAGGCCCCGGGGAAGACCAAGGACACGCTGGAGGGACTATGTCTCCCGGCTGGCCTTGGAACGCCTCGGTGTCCCCCCGGAAGAGCTAGAGGAAGTGTCTAGGGAGAGGGAAGTCTGGGCATCCCTGCTTAGACTGCTGCCCCCGCGACCCGGCCCCGGATAAGCGGAAGAAGATGGATGGATGGATGGACTTACAAATGAGAGCAATAGAAGCAACTAGAACAGTCAAGGGCTACAGTATGCAAGTGCTGTAACAAGTCTCAGTTAATCTAACACAGAACACACATGACAATTTTTTTTTTTTTTTTTTTTTTTTTTAAAATAAATTAGACAGACAGAAAATGAATTGAATGGAATGTTAAGTGCTATTCTTGATTGGTTAGGTGCTGCTGGAAAAGACGTGTCTTTAGCCGTTTTTTGAAAATGGCTACAGACTCGGCTGCTCGAATTGAGATAGGCAGGTCATTCCACCAGGTGGGGGCAGTCCAGGAAAAGGTCCGTGAGAGTGATTTCATGCCTCTTTGGTATGGCACTACAAGGCGTCGTTCACTGGCAGACCGTAAGCTCCTGGAGGGTGTGTAAGTCTGAACAAGCGAGTTTAGGTATATTGGTGCAGAGCCAGTGGTTGCTTTGAAGGCGAGCACCAGTGACTTGAATTTGATGCGAGCAGCTATTGGCAGCCAGTGCAGACTGATGAAGAGAGGCGTGACGTGCGCTCTCTTCGGCTCGTTAAAGACCACCCTCGCCGCTGCATTCTGGATCAGTTGCAAGGGTTTGATAGTGCATGCCGGAAGGCCCGCTAGAAGAGCATTACAGTAGTCCAGTCTGGAGAGAACAAGAGCTTGGACCAGGAGTTGTGTGGCCTGCTCTGATAGGAAGGGTCTGATCCTCCTAATATTGTATAACGCAAATCTGCAGGACCGGGATGTTGCAGTGATGTGGTCAGTGAATTTTAGCTGATCATCAATCACAACTCCAAGATTCCTGGCTGTCCTGGACGGAGTTATGGTTGATGATCCTAGCTGAATGGAGAGATTATGATGAAGTGCTGGGTTGGCTGAGACCACAAGCAGTTCTGTCTTTGCAAGGTTGAGTTGCAGGTGATGTTCCTTCATCCAGGCAGAAATGTCTGTTAGGCAGGCAGCGATACGACCACCAACCGTGGGATCATCTGGTTGAAATGAGAAGTAGAGTTGAGTGTCGTCAGCATAGCAGTGATAGGAAAAGCCATGTTTCTGAATGACAGTTCCCAGTGATGACATGTAGATGGAGAAGAGAAGTGGTCCAAGCACTGAGCCCTGCGGAACTCCAGTGGCTAGATGATGTGACTTAGACACTTCACCTCTCCATGACACTCTGAAGGACCTACCTGAGAGGTAAGACTTGAGCCACTGGAGAGCAGTTCCTGAGATGCCCATCTTCATGAGAGTTGACAGGAGGATCTGGTGGTTAACTGTGTCAAAAGCAGCAGACAAATCCAGTAAGATAAGTACTGTGGATTTGGAAGCCGCTCTTGCCTGTCTCAGTGCTTCAGTAACCGAGAGCAGGGCAGTCTCAGTTGAGTGGCCACTTTTGAAGCCGGATTGGTTGATATCCAGGAGGTTGTTCTGTTCAAGAAACGTAGAGAGCTGGTTAAAAACAACTCGCTCGAGTGTCTTTGCAATGAAAGGCAGAAGGGATACCGGTCTGTAGTTTACTGAAAGTGCTGGGTTCATAGAGGGTTTCTTAAGCAGTGGGGTTACCCGAGCCTGCTTAAATGCTGTGGGGAAGGTCCCGGTGTGAAGAGAGGTGTTGACAATATGAGTGAGTGCAGGAGTAACAGAAGAAGAGATGGCCTGAAGGAGGTGAGTGGGGATAGGGTCAAGCGGACAGGTAGTGGGGTGGTTGGAAAGGATGAGTTTGGAGACTTCAGCTTCAGAGAGCAGAGAAAAAGAGGGGAGCGTATGTGTGATGGTTGTTGAGATGTGCGTGTCGGTTTGTGGTGTGGAGAATTGGCTGCTGATGGAGGAGATTTTATTTGTGAAAAATGATGCAAAGTCGTCAGCTGTAAGAGTTGATGAAGGAGGGGGGGGAGGAGGACAAAGGAGCGAAGAGAACGTTCTGAAAAGTGCACGAGAGTCAGAGCAGTTGTTGATTTTGTTGTGGTAGTATGTAGATTTAGCAGTGGAGACATTAGCAGAGAAAGAAGCAAGGAGAGACTGATACAGGGTCAGGTCAGTAGTGTTTTTAGTTTTGCGCCACTTCCTCTCTGCCGCCCGGAGCCCAGAGCGATGTTCGCGGAGAACATCAGACAGCCAGGGGGCAGAGGGAGTGGTGCGGGCTGGCCTGGTTGAAACGGGACAGAAGATGTCTAAGCAAGATGTTAGAGTGGAGCAAAGAGTGTCAGTAGCACTGTTAGTGTCCAGTGCTGAGAACTGAGCAGGTGGAGGGAGTGAGGAGGAAACCATAGTGGATAGACGGGAGGGACAGAGTGAGCGTAGATTACGCCGAAAGGTGATCTGGGGAGGAGTGTGTGTTGTGTCAGGAGTCAGTAGGAGGTTAAGAGTGATGAGAAAGTGATCAGAGGTGTGCAATGGAGTAACTAAAGGGTCGTCAGTGGAACAGTAGCGCGTGTAGATAAGGTCCAGATGATTACCTGATTTGTGAGTAGCTGCAGTAGATACTCGCTTAAGGTCAAATGAGGTCAGAAGAGTGGTGAAGTCTGCAGCCTGTGGTTTATCAAGGTGAATGTTGAAGTCACCGAGCAGTACCAGAGGAGTGCCATCCTCGGGGAAGTGAGAGAGTAACATATCCAACTCCTCCAAGAAGTTACCCAGTTGACCTGGAGGGCGATAAATAACTACAACATGGATTTTAGCAGGGTGAGTGATCGAGATTGAGTGTGATTCAAATGAGCAGTTGCCAGATAGAGAAGGAATGGGCTCAAATTTCCAATCATTTGAGATGAGCAGACCAGTACCTCCGCCCCTCCCAATCGGGCGAGAGGTGTGTGAAAAAGAGAAATTATTTGAGAGAGCTGCAGGAGTGGCAGTGTCTTCTGGTTTGATCCATGTCTCAGTTAGAGCCATGAGACTGAGATGTGAATGAGTGGAAAGAGATGAAATAAAGTCTGCTTTGTTTACAGCAGACTGGCAGTTCCAGAGACCAATTGGAATGGACATTAATGTAGCAGAGGAAATAGGTACAGTACGCAGATTATTAGGATTACGGCGTCTAGAATGCACTGAGCGTGATTTACGGGTGTGTGTGGTAATAGTAGAGATTTGGAAGCACATTGTGAATACAGGTCAGACAAATAAACAGATGAAAACAAGCATTCCTTTTTTGTTAGAAATTATACTGCATGCATTTATTCTGAAATCAAAAATCCTTTTTAGTTCTTTAAATTTGGAGAAGCTGTCTCACCATAACAAGTACATTTCTGGCGAATAACACAAACTTAAGCAAAAACTGCTTACCTATTCAAATTTGTGGCCACTGTTTGTGCTGATTCGTCCAGGAACGTCCTGCCATGGTTTCTTTATCAGCTCCTGAAATGTCCTGCCGGGGTCGCCATTTATGTCGAAAGTTTTCTCTTTCTATAATAATTTCTTCTTCAAGGATCATTGATTTCAGAAGAGGCTTTATTCACACCAAACACAGCAATGAAGCCGGAGGGCCGTCAGCCACCGGCCCCCCTGTAACTTGACTTTTCTGTCATATATATACCATAGTTGTCTTCCTAACATGGTAACCACTGTTGTCTTCCTAACATGGTAACAACCCCCCTGGCTCACATATCACCACATTCTAAGTTCTAATTCTGTTCCTGTCCTTCTAAAGGGCACTCTCAAAGTCAGCACACTTTTAACCACAGTCAGCAACCATTTGACCACCCTTGAAACATCATTACACATTTGAACATAATAGTGTCTTTTCATTAGCCATAAAATGCTAAAATTTACATAATAAAATCTTCTACAGATGTCAGTCAGCGGCCTTCCGACAGTTCGTCCCTCGTCGCTCGGAGCCAGGGAGGGCGGCCCATAGCGGGCAGCCCCAGCCGTCAACCAGCTCCTCGCACCGTCAGCTGCAGAGGGAGAGCGTCGCCTCTAGAGCCCCTCCTCCTGGAGCCTGGCAACAGAGGCGGCGCTCGCTCCAGCAGACTCACCAGCAGCCTTCCGCTCCCAGAGGCGATTTAAGAAACGTACTCAGGGTGCGGAAGGCTGCTGGGAAGAAGCCCTAGCTGCAGCAGGGCTTCTAAGAGCGGTCCCCCCCGCAGAAGGGCAATCGAGGTTGCTTCTTCTGGGGCGCTCTGGGGAAATCGATGTGGAATCCCGCCGTCTATGACGCTTCGGGCCACATCGATTTCCCGCGAACGCACGCTGCTCCAGCTGCCTCTAGAAAGACCTGCGGCTGGGCAGCTCATGCGTCCGCACACAGAGAATCGTTCCCAACTACTTCCTGCCGGTCATCCGCTTCAGGGGGTTGGGAACGAGGCTCGTGTAACACCCGACGCCAGCCTCGAGAGGCTGGTTCCCTTAGTAGATTATCTCGGCGCATGGAAATGCCTTCCGAATATTTCTACATGGGTCCTGCGTACTGTAGAGAATGGTTACAGACTGCAGTTCGGTCATCCTCCTCCAAGTTTCAGGGGTTTGAACTGGACCGCAGTGGTACCAGAGCGGGTTCGGGTAATGGAACTAGAAGTAAAATCCTTGCTGGCGAAGGAAGCCATAGAGCGTGTTCCTCCGCCGGAGAGGGAGTCCGGGTTCTACAGCCGGTACTTTATTGTTCCTAAAAAGGATGGAGGGTTGCGTCCGATTATTGACCTGAGGTATTTGAATCGGTCTCTGAGGAGGTTCAGATTCAAAATGCTCACGATTCCTACCATCGTGAGTCAGATCCAGTTCGAGGACTGGTTCGTCACGATAGATTTAAAGGACGCATACTTCCATATCTCCATTCTTCCATGTCATAGGAAGTTCTTGAGGTTCGCTTTCGGGGGCGAGGCGTACCAATATCGAGTGCTTCCCTTCGGTCTAGCTCTTTCCCCACGCACATTCACAAAGTGCATGGATGCAGCTCTGGCTCCATTGAGACTCCAGGGCATCCGTGTACTGAATTATATCGACGACTGGCTCATATTGGCCCAGTCGTACGATATGGCAGTTCGGCATCGAGATGTCGTTATGGCCCATATAAAGTGCTTGGGGCTGAGACTCAACGCAACGAAAAGTGTGTTGGCGCCGTCCCGAAGGACTACGTTCCTAGGGATAGTATGGGATTCGACTACGATGCGGGCACAATTGTCTCCCGCGCGAGTCGAGACCATACTGGCGATGGTCTCAAAAATAAGGCTAGGCCACAGCATCACTGTGAAGCACTTTCAGAGAGTGCTGGGGCACATGGCAGCAGCGTCCAACGTTATACCTTTTGGCCTGCTGCACATGAGACCCCTACAGTGGTGGCTGAAAACCAAGGGGTTTTCCCCCAGAGGGAATCCTTTCCGTATGATCAGGGTAATGCGCAGATGCCTTCGTTCCCTAGTCATATGGAAGAAACCTTGGTTTCTGTCCCAGGGGCCAGTGTTGGGAGCGTCCTGTTGCCGGAGATCCGTTTCAACAGACGCCTCCCTCACTGGTTGGGGCGCGGTCATGGAGGGCCGCTTTGCGAGGGGCCCGTGGGAGGGCCGTCATTCCTCCTGGCACATAAATTGCCTGGAGATGATGGCGGTCTACAAAGCTTTGAGGAGCTTTCTCCCGGACCTCTGCGGCCAACATGTCCTGGTACGAACAGACAATACGTCTGTTGTAGCGTACCTGAATCATCAGCGGGGTTTGAGGTTGCGCACTCTTTGTAGACTGGCGCATCAAATTCTCCTGTGGTCCCAAGGGAAACTGTTGTCCATCAGGGCTATGTATGTCCCGGGGGACATCCTGTCGAGGCAGGGGCTGAGGCCCGGGGAGTGACGACTCCACCCGGAGGTGGTGGAGGCCATGTGTGAGAGGTTCGGCCCAGTGGAAGTGGACCTGTTTGCGTCTCGCGAGACGTCCCACTGTCCACTGTGGTTTTCCCTCACGCATCCAGCCCCGCTGGGGTTGGATGCCATGGTTCAGACGTGGCAGAGGCTGCGTCTGTACGCATTCCCCCCGATTGCTCTGCTCCCGGGAGTTCTGGAGAGGGTCCGCCAACAGGGAGTCAGCCTACTTTTAGTAGCACCCCGTTGGCCGACGCGAGTTTGGTTCTCGGACATCATAGCTCTGCTGGCAGGTCCTCCATGGCAGATCCCTCTGAGGAGGGATCTCTTATCTCAGGCAGGGGGCTCAATATTTCACCCCCGGCCTGAGATTTGGAGTCTTTGGGTCTGGCCCTTGAGGGGGTCAGGTACTTAGAGACTGGCCTGTCGGCAGAGGTGATAGAGACCTTACTCGGTTCCAGGGCTCCATCTTTGAGGAGACTGTACAGCCCCAAGTGGTGAGCCACTTGGTGCAGGAAGCGTGAGGTGGACCCAGTCAACTGGCCGGTGGCTTCAGTGCTGGAGTTCCTCCAAGATCGCTTCTCTGCGGGTCTAACCCCGTCCACACTCAGGGTGTCCGTGGCTGCCATAAGGCTTTCCACACTCCTTTGGGCGATGGGCTTGGGTAGACACCATCTGTTGTACAGTTCCCCTGTGGGGCTTGGAGGATGCGGCCTGTGGCTCGTTCCAGAATTCCCAGCCTGGGATCTGGCGGTGGTTTCGAAGGCAGGCTGAGGCCCCCTTCGAACCATTGGAGTTGGATGAGCCAGGGGACTTAGGATTGGTCAGTTCCCTGGTTCTTCAGGCAGTACATCCCCCGCCTCACGTGACGGCGGAGTAAGAAACCTCCACTGTGTAGCACTTTTGAGTGCTGGGGCTCAGTGCAGCAGCGTCCAAGGTGAGACCTTTTGACCTGCTGCACGTGAGACCTTGACAGTGGGGGTTGGAAACCAAGGGGTTTCCCCCAGAGGGAATCTCTTTCGTATGATCAGGGTAATGCGCAGATGCCTTCGTTCCCTGGTTATATGGAAGAAACCTTGTTTTTTGTCCCTGGGGTCAGTGTTGGGAGCGTCCTGTTGCCGGGAAACCGCTTCAACAGACGTCTCCCTCATTGGCTGGGGCGCAGAAGGCGCTTGGGTTCCCCAGTCCTAGTTGTGCCCAGTCTCCGGCTTCAGACTAGGGCAGGCACTACCCTCGGTAAGGCCCCAAGGGCCAGGGTTGGGAGCGTCGTGTTGCCGGGAAACCGTTTCAACAGACGCCTCCCTTCATTGGCTGGGGCACGGAAGGAAAGGAGTGGAGAAGTTCTCCCTACGGTGCTGGCGCTAGGGTACTCAAGTCCTAGTTGTGCCCGGTCTCCGGTTTCACACTAGGGCAGGCGCTACCCTCGGTGTGGGCTAGTGGGTACTCGTTCCCCGAAGTGTCGTTCCGACGCAGTGAGAGTTCCCTCGAAAGGGAACGGCTCGGGTTACGTCTGTAACCCTTGTTCCCTGAGAAGGGAACGAGCACTGCGTCGCGTCACCACACCTCGGCACGCCTGGAGCGCATGCTTCAGAGCAATAGCTGCCGTTTCAATGCGCCGGCTCGCCCTTTATACTTCCGGGTACGCCGTCACGATGACGTCATCACGCACGACCAATCAGATTGAGCTAGTTTCTATACGGACTTCAGATTCGCTAGTGCTTAGGGAGTATCCCCGAAGTGTCGTTCCGACGCAGTGCTCGTTCCCTTCCCAGGGAACAAGGGTTACAGACGTAACCCGAGCCGTTATTTATGCATTGCAATGAACATATGTAAGTATAAGCATAGCTTATATGTTATTCTTCCATGCACAGCATTAGATCATGTGAGCAATGCAATAGCAAATATGTTATCTCTTCAATGCACATCGGAAATGAGTTAGTTATAAATGCATTGCAATGAACAAGTGCATAGCTTATACGGGGAGTGCAGAATTATTAGGCAAGTTGTATTTTTGAGGATTAATTTTACAACATTAATAATTAAACAACAACCATGTTGTCAATGAACACAAAAAACTCATTAATATCAAAGCTGAATATTTTTGGAAGTGGTTTTTAGTTTTAGCTATTTTAGGGGGATATCTGTGTGTGCAGGTGACTATTACTGTGCATAATTATTAGGCAACTTAACAAAAAACAAATTTATACCCATTTCAATTATTTATTTTTACCAGTGAAACCAATATAACATCTCAACATTCACAAATATACATTTCTGACATTCAAAAACCAAACAAAAACAAATCAGTGACCAATATAGCCACCTTTCTTTGCAAGGACACTCAAAAGCCTGCCATCCATGGATTCTGTCAGTGTTTTGATCTGTTCACCATCAACATTGCGTGCAGCAGCAACCACAGCCTCCCAGACACTGTTCAGAGAGGTGTACTGTTTTCCCTCCTTGTAAATCGCACATTTGATGATGGACCACAGATCAGGTGAACAAGGAGGCCATATCATTAGATTTTCTTCTTTTATACCCTTTCTTGCCAGCCACGCTGTGGAGTACTTGGACGCGTGTGATGGAGCATTGTCCTGCATGAAAATCATGTTTTTCTTGAAGGATGCAGACTTCTTCCTGTACCAATTCCTGTACTGCTTGAAGAAGGTGTCTTCCAGAAACTGGCAGTAGGACTGGGAGTTGAGCTTGACTCCATCCTCAACCCGAAAAGGCCCCACAAGCTCATCTTTGATGATACCAGCCCAAACCAGTACTCCACCTCCACCTTGCTGGCGTCTGAGTCGGACTGGAGCGCTCTGCCCTTTACCAATCCAGCCACGGGCCCATCCATCTGGCCCATCAAGACTCACTCTCATTTCATCAGTCCATAAAACCTTAGAAAAATCAGTCTTGAGATATTTCTTGGCCCAGTCTTGACGTTTCAGCTTGTGAGTCTTGTTCAGTGGTGGTCGACTTTCTGCCTTTCTTACCTTGGCCATGTCTCTGAGTATTGCACACCTTGTGCTTTTGGGCACTCCAGTGATGTTGGAGTAATAATTGCACACCTGATATAGGGTGTTGATGTCATTAGACCACACCCCTTCTCATTACAGAGATGCACATCACCTAATATGCTTAATTGGTAGTAGGCTTTCCAGCCTATACAGCTTGGAGTAAAACAACATGCATAACGAGGATGATGTGGTCAAAATACTCATTTGCCTAATAATTCTGCACTCCCTGTACGTTATTCTTCAATGCACAGTGTTAGAACACGTGCAATGAAATGCACAGCAACGTTTATCTCTTCTAGAACGCTTTTGCAATGCAATGCAACAGCAATGAGATAATTCGTATGCATTGCAATGCAACAAGTGCATCGCGTATATGTTATTTCTTCAACAATGCACAGCGTTAAACCGTGTGCAATGCAATAGCAAATATGTTATCTCTTCAATGCACATCGGAAATGAGTTACATTTATGCATTGCAATGAACAAGTGCATAGC
Source organism: Romanogobio albipinnatus (assembly GCA_023566225.1). Classification (NCBI taxonomy): domain Eukaryota; kingdom Metazoa; phylum Chordata; class Actinopteri; order Cypriniformes; family Gobionidae; genus Romanogobio; species Romanogobio albipinnatus. The sequence goes on along the minus strand of CM042254.1, from coordinate 34,404,557 downwards.
TTATGATATTCTCTTAAATGCACAGTGTTAGAACAATTGTGCAATGCAATGCAACGCAACAACAATGTTATCTCTTCAATGCACATCTGATTGAGTTAGTTCGTATGCATGCAATGCAACAAGTGCATTGCTTATATGATATTCTTCAATGCACAGCGTTAGATCGCATGTGCAATACAATGCAATAGCAAATATGTTATCTCTTCAATGCACATCGGAAATGAGTTAGTTGAAGTGCATAACTTATATGATATTCTTCAATGCACAGCGTTAGATCGTGTGTGCAATGCAATACAATAGCAAATATGTTATCTCTTCAATGCACATCGGAAATTAGTTACTTATTTATGCATTGCAATGAACAAGTGCATAGCTTATGTTATCTCTTCAATGCACATCCCATTGAGTTAGTTCAAGTGCATAACTTATATGATATTCTTCAATGCATAGCGTTAGATCGTGTGTGCAATGCAATACAATAGCAAATATGTTATCTCTTCAATGCACGTCGGAAATGAGTTAGATATTCATGCATTGCAATGAACATATGTAAGTATAAGCATAGCTTATATGTTATTCTTCCATGCACAGCGTTAGATCGTGTGAGCAATGCAATAGCAAATATGTTATCTCTTCAATGCACATCGGAAATGAGTTAGCTATAAATGCATTGCAATGAACAAGTGCATAGCTTATATGTTATTCTTCAATGCACAGTGTTAGAACACGTGCAATGAAATGCACAGCAACGTTTATCTCATCTAGAACGCTTTTGCAATGCAATGCAACAGCAATGAGATAATTCGTATGCATTGCAATGCAACAAGTGCATCGCGTATATGTTATTTCTTCAACAATGCACAGCGTTAAACCGTGTGCAATGCAATAGCAAATATGTTATCTCTTCAATGCACATTGGAAATGAGTTACATTTATGCATTGCAATGAACAAGTGCATAGCTTATGTTATTCTTCAATGTACATTGTTAGAACATTCGTGCAATGCTATGCAACAGCAATGTTATCTCTTCAATGTTATCCCATTGAGTTATTTCAAGTGCATAGCTTATATGTTATTCTTCAATGCACAGTGTTTAGATGGCATGTGCAATGCAATGCAATAGCAAATATGTTATCTCTTCAATGCACATCGGAAATGAGTTACATTCATGCATTGCAATGAACAAGTGCATAGCTTATGATATTCTCTTAAATGCACAGTGTTAGAACAATTGTGCAATGCAATGCAACGCAACAACAATGTTATCTCTTCAATGCACATCTGATTGAGTTAGTTCGTATGCATGCAATGCAACAAGTGCATTGCTTATATGATATTCTTCAATGCACAGCGTTAGATCGCATGTGCAATACAATGCAATGCAATACGATGCGGCCTCGGGTGAAAGATAGCTCGCTAAAGCCTCCTCCACCCGAGGCATCGCCCCATACCCTGCCTCGCGAAAAATGATATGTTATCTCTTCAATGCACATCGGAAATGAGTTACATTCATGCATTGCAATGAACAAGTGCATAGCTTATGATATTCTCTTAAATGCACAGTGTTAGAACAATTGTGCAATGCAATGCAACGCAACAACAATGTTATCTCTTCAATGCACATCTGATTGAGTTAGTTCGTATGCATGCAATGCAACAAGTGCATTGCTTATATGATATTCTTCAATGCACAGCGTTAGATCGCATGTGCAATACAATGCAATAGCAAATATGTTATCTCTTCAATGCACATCGGAAATGAGTTAGTTGAAGTGCATAACTTATATGATATTCTTCAATGCACAGCGTTAGATCGTGTGTGCAATGCAATACAATAGCAAATATGTTATCTCTTCAATGCACATCGGAAATTAGTTACTTATTTATGCATTGCAATGAACAAGTGCATAGCTTATGTTATCTCTTCAATGCACATCCCATTGAGTTAGTTCAAGTGCATAACTTATATGATATTCTTCAATGCACAGCGTTAGATCGTGTGTGCAATGCAATACAATAGCAAATATGTTATCTCTTCAATGCACGTCGGAAATGAGTTAGTTCCCTTTCGAGGGAACTCTCACTGCGTCGGAACGACACTTCGGGGATACTCCCTAAGCACTAGCGAATCTGAAGTCCGTATAGAAACTAGCCCAATCTGATTGGTCGTGCGTGATGACGTCATCGTGACGGCGTACCCGGAAGTATAAAGGGCGAGCCGGCGCATTGAAACGGCAGTTATTGCTCTTCAGCATAGCGCTCTGTGTGACAAGTCTGTCTATTTACTGTTGTCTGTCCAAGAAGTGTGTGTGTGAGAGAGTTCTTTTTTAGTAAATAATTTAAAAGAAAGAAAGAAATGAGTGAGAACTACAGGCAGTGTGTGCATCCGTGCCCACGTTACATCTCTGGCTCGGATGCACACCTGCTTTGTGTGCAGTGTTTGGGTGTGGAGCATGCTCGGGCGGCTCTCTGCTCCCACTCAGACTGCTTCGTTCTCGGCTGGCCGTGTTTGATGAGGGCGGCCAGCCTCGTGAACCTCGTGGTTCTGGACCCGCGGCTGTTGAGGCAGCGCGGCGTCGCAGATCATGGGGTTCACAGCGGGACTTGTCAGAGGGTTTTGGGACTGCTGCGGCACTTTCCCAATCCTCCTCTGACAGTGCCGATGATCTTCCTCCCCGTGTGGAAGCCCGCACTGCGGCTTCTTCCCCCAGGGTGGAGGATCATATGCTGATCCACTCTGGTTCTGAGGAACCAGCTGAGGGTGGTATCGCGGCGGGTGGTGAAGTAGAAGGCTTATTAGTACTTCATCCACCCGCCCAAGAGAAGATGACCGGTTCCTTCCTCGCCGGGTGCAAACGCCTCGCCGGGGCTTGCCGTTCTTCCCGGATCTGCACACCGAGGTGTGTAGATCATGGAAGAAACCCTTCTCCTCGCGAGTTTCCAACCCCCCTATTTTGGACTATGCTAATGTCCTGGGGGCTCGCGAGGCAGGGTATGGGGCGATGCCTCGGGTGGAGGAGGCTTTAGCGAGCTATCTTTCACCCGAGGCCGCATCGTCCCTCAAAGCCCCGGTATTGCCCACCAAGCCCTGTAGGGACACCTCATCCTTGGTGGGCAAGGCCTATATGGCGGCTGGTCGGGCTGGTAGTACCCTGCACACTCTGTCTATCTTGCAGGCCTACCAGGCCGATCTCCTTAAGGAGCTCGACGAGGGCGAGGGACCCTCTCCGGAGGATATTTTAGAACTCCGGAAGGCTGCGGATTTGTCTCTCCGCGTCACCAAGGAGACAGCTCGTGCTGTCGGCCGGTCAATGGCCTCCTTGGTGACTGTGGAGAGGCACCTATGGCTGAACTTGTCGGGGATGAAGGAGAAGGACAAGTCCTTTCTCTTGGACTCCCCGATTTCGCCTTCCGGGTTGTTTGGGGATGCGTTGAGGCCGTGGTCGCCAAGCACCGGGAGGCGAGAAGTGTCGAAAGTTTTCTCTTTCTATAATAATTTCTTCTTCAAGGATCATTGATTTCAGAAGAGGCTTTATTCACACCAAACACAGCAATGAAGCCGGAGGGCCGTCAGCCACCTGTTCCCTGTCACTTGACTTTTCTGTCATATATATACCATAGTTGTCTTCCTAACATGGTAACCACTGTTGTCTTCCTAACATGGTAACAACCCCCCTGGCTCACATATCACCACATTCTAAGTTCTAATTCTGTTCCTGTCCTTCTAAAGGGCACTCTCAAAGTCAGCACACTTTTAACCACAGTCAGCAACCATTTGACCACCCTTGAAACATCATTACACATTTGAACATAATAGTGTCTTTTCATTAGCCATAAAATGCTAAAATTTACATAATAAAATCTTCTACATATTCCCCCCTCTGGGGCTTAACTAAGCCCCACCTTCACTAACCTTTTCCCAGATGTGTAGTTTCAGAATCCAGTTTTTTTCAGTTATGCTCCCTAATGACTTAAAATAAGTCACTCAGTTTCACTACCAATGACTAGATTATGCAACCACACTCCGGAGGAATATTAGAACCAAACATCTCCTTCCAGATTTTGCTTTTGTTCTCTTTTTCAGGAATGGAGTAAAAGATTCTAATTTCCCTAATTCCTACGTCTTATCATCGGTACATTGTTATAAGCATGAGTGTGCAATTTGTTCAGCCTTGCCTGTGGTTGTCACAGTTATGTAGTATAATCAAACATCAAATCATGCATTATACTACTAAAAACTCTTTTTATATCATCGTCATCTTCTTCAACCCAGATACTTTGCGCCCTTGGGTTAGGCTGGCACATACACCCAGGGTCTGGCTCATCATTCATCTTCTTCGTCCTCATTGGAGGTACTTGAATCAACTTCCAATGCTTGCAAAATCCAGCTCGATTTATCAGGCCAGTCTTTATTGTTCATTAGGCTTCCATTGTCCTGAACACCCTCAGATACACCTGGTCACCTGGGTCTTTTTCCTGTAAATATATAGCTTTACATATTGCAGTTAGTTTCCTCACATAAGATCTTAATTCCATTTGCAATTGTTCTATAGGCAGTCCTTTGTATCAATCAATTTTAATCAATCAACCTCTGCAATATGGTACAGGCATGGGTCGACCCGTAAGCATTCCATGCGGTGTTAAATGTATGATTCTGTTAGTTTGCATGCGACAACTCATTAGTGCACGTGAGGCCTATAAATGCAACCAAGTCTTTGTTTCATCCTAAGTTGCTGCAATACTTGTTTTACAGTTTTTTTAATAAACGCTGACCCGTTATCTGAACTTATTTCTGATGGTATTCCAAATCTAGGAATTTACCTCTTTTGTTTGAAATTTGATTACTGTTCCTGAACCCTCATCTGAAGATGGTACTACTTTTACCCATCTGCTAAATCGATCAATTATCACAAGCATATATCGTTTACCTTGTACTCGCTTTATCATGTCCACATAATCCATTACCAGATGTCTAAAATTGTCTACCATCGCGTATAAATATGGAGACCAATATCCTTCAATATCCTTGTTGTTTAATTTTTCTTATTACTTCCCCCCTCGTGCAGTGATCAAATCCCTGCGCATCTGAAATGAGAATGTTCAAAAGCATTGTTGGTGCAATAATCTGCAATGCAACAAGAATGCAACAAAAAAATATCTTTTTCATCTTTATTGGTCCCCCTCTGATACCACATTGAATGTTCATAAGGGCCTGCTTGTTGCTGTATTCGAACAATATCTTCCAGTTGTGGTTGTGGTTCTATCAGAACTACTGGAGTAAGTATCACCACTAAATATCCTTAAATAGCTCACTCTCAACAGTCTCTATTGATTGGGATTTTGCTATCGTTTATGTTTGTCCTTTTTGATTTATAACTATCTCTTGAGTAATCCCCATTAATTTTGTTTCACACAAGACTTTTATGAAATTTTTGTCAACAGAGTAAAATTAATGGATTTATTGTTGAATTCCACTGGCATTGTTCAGCTTTTTTCATCATTGGCCCTAAATCTTTTGCTTCCTAATTCTTTCCTGTATAAAGATATGTGGAACAGAATATGGTACATTGAACCAATTTTTTGTAAATTCATTTTCAGTTATTTTCATTGCTGCTCCCTGTTTACCTATTATGATGTATTTTGAGGTAATCTCAATTTTATTTTATTTTATTTTATTTTTTACTATCTGTTTCTTTTTGCCATTTATTTTTTTATTTTTCCATCTCTCTCATCGTCATATATCATATATCAGTTAAATCCTGACTTTGGTAACTGAGCTTCAGAAATCTGCGCTTCAATAAACTTTCCCCATTTATTAATGATTTGTCTTACATAATTTTCTATTTGTCTTAACCAGTATACATTTGCTTTTGGCTCAGAAATCATCATTTGAGTTCCTATTCCTTGTAAGTCTATATACATTCTTTTTGGAGAACACCAAATTTGAAATCCTAATTTACATAATACATCTCTTCCCAACAAGTTTACAGGAGTTTGATTTGATACAAGAACTGGTAAGGTCACACTTTTATTTTTAGTCTGTAAGCAAACTAGAGCTGTCAGAGGAATTAACTGTATTTGTCCCCTGTCTTTGCAAATTTTGAGCAGGTTGTTGCCAACCACCTTTCACCCCTGAGTGACTGTTGCCATGGATTGTTGGGCAATTGGTTTTGTTATATTCAGGTTGTCCACTACCCCCTCTGTCCTCCATTCTGTGTATTTCTTTTCCAACCTGCCGGCCCTTGTTGCTGAGCTTACACATTGACTGTGGGTGCAGGAATCTGGTGTACATTTGGAGGAATTGCTGTAGGTGGGGGAAGTTATTTACAGAGTTATTCACAGAAGCATCCACAGGAGCACTGCCATTTGGTCTGACTCTTCTCTTCAATGGGTCTCCTTCTGGATTCCCTTCAGTCTCTTGCTTCCATTTTTTTAATTGTCTTTGCACATATATGATTGTTTTCTGTGTCCCCCAGCTGTCTACTTTGGTTGGATTTATTTAGCCCCCACAGATCACAATTTGCTCATTGTTTCTTCTTCAAACACTCTAATCCATTTCCCAGCTCTCTCATGGATGTCAGGAAGGCAGTTGACAAGCCCCTCAAAATCTTTTGTCACCCATAATTAAAATAGGAAGTTGTTTTACTAGAGTTCTTATCTTGTAACCACCTTTCTTCATCAAATGTTACCTCCTCTTCATTTTCTATATTTAAACTCTCTAATATATATATTTTTTTCATTCGCCTGTATTTCTGTGCATTGTATTAATTCTTCTATTTCTTTGATGCTTTTATTTAAATCTTCTATTTGTGTTTCTGTTTCACCTTTTTATTTATTTATTTTATTATTCTTTTCTTTAATTTTTTTTTCTGACTGTTTATCTTCATACTTAGTTTTTAGTTGCTCTAATACATAACAATCTAACGGTGCATTTTTCTCAAATGTTTCATTTTTCTCCTTTTGTCTCACATCTTGTCTTGTTTGTTTTTCATTTTCTAACTCCACCTGTCCTTCCATTTGCATTTAGGATTGGGAACTGCCCTTCTGGAGTTACATTTGACATGAGTATTTGAAAACATGTTTTCTTTTCTCTTTGTTTCCTTGCCTGTTTTATATATATATATATTTTTTTAAATAATTCATCTCCTTCTTTTCTAAACAATGCCAGCACTGCTTTTTTCCTTTTCTCTTTTAATTTATCTCTTCTTTTTCTTTAAACTGTTCTTAATTGTGTAATTAATTTATTTGTATTTATTTATTATTATTATTATTTATTTATTTTTTTTAAATCAAGGTTTCCATTTCTTCTCATAATGTTACATCAAATGTCCCTTCCTTTGGCCATTTGGTTATCATATTCTTTCTTTGTTTGCCATTTATTTGACATCTTATCTATTAATTCTTCACACAATTGTATTTTGATCCTAGCATTTCCACTGGAGTGGCCATATTGTCCTTTAATCAATAATTATTTTAATAACCAATTTCTAGACTTGTTTTCTCTTTAATTTAATGTTGATTACTTGATGATTACTTGCTATCCATCAAGGCCCTCTTAACAGGTTATCACAGCTAATTAACCTAACTTTTTAAACTTCTGTGCTCATGCTGTACTTTGCCATCCATCAAGGCCCACTTGGCTCGTACCACAGATAATTTACCTGACTTTATTAAACATCTAGGTGCATGATTATTGCATGATATTTTGGACTATGCTAATGTCCTGGGGGCTCGCGAGGCAGGGTATGGGGCGATGCCTCGGGTGGAGGAGGCTTTAGCGAGCTATCTTTCACCCGAGGCCACATCGTCCCTCAAAGCCCCGGTATTGCCCACCAAGCCCTGTAGGGACACCTCATCCTTGGTGGGCAAGGCCTATATGGCGGCTGGTCGGGCTGGTAGTACCCTGCACACTCTGTCTATCTTGCAGGCCTACCAGGCCGATCTCCTTAAGGAGCTCGACGAGGGCGAGGGACCCTCTCCGGAGGATATTTTAGAACTCCGGAAGGCTGCGGATTTGTCTCTCCGCGTCACCAAGGAGACAGCTCGTGCTGTCGGCCGGTCAATGGCCTCCTTGGTGACTGTGGAGAGGCACCTATGGCTGAACTTGTCGGGGATGAAGGAGAAGGACAAGTCCTTTCTCTTGGACTCCCCGATTTCGCCTTCCGGGTTGTTTGGGGATGCGGTTGAGGCCGTGGTCGCCAAGCACCGGGAGGCGAGAAGTGTCGAAAGTTTTCTCTTTCTATAATAATTTCTTCTTCAAGGATCATTGATTTCAGAAGAGGCTTTATTCACACCAAACACAGCAATGAAGCCGGAGGGCCGTCAGCCACCTGTTCCCTGTCACTTGACTTTTCTGTCATATATATACCATAGTTGTCTTCCTAACATGGTAACCACTGTTGTCTTCCTAACATGGTAACAACCCCCCTGGCTCACATATCACCACATTCTAAGTTCTAATTCTGTTCCTGTCCTTCTAAAGGGCACTCTCAAAGTCGGCACACTTTTAACCACAGTCAGCAACCATTTGACCACCCTTGAAACATCATTACACATTTGAACATAATAGTGTCTTTTCATTAGCCATAAAATGCTAAAATTTACATAATAAAATCTTCTACATATTCCCCCCTCTGGGGCTTAACTAAGCCCCACCTTCACTAACCTTTTCCCAGATGTGTAGTTTCAGAATCCAGTTTTTTTCAGTTATGCTCCCTAATGACTTAAAATAAGTCACTCAGTTTCACTACCAATGACTAGATTATGCAACCACACTCCGGAGGAATATTAGAACCAAACATCTCCTTCCAGATTTTGCTTTTGTTCTCTTTTTCAGGAATGGAGTAAAAGATTCTAATTTCCCTAATTCCTATGTCTTATGTGTATCTTAAATGTATGATTCTGTTAGTTTGCATGCGATAACTCATTAGTGCACGTGAGGCCTATAAATGCAACCAAGTCTTTGTTTTATCCTAAGTTGCTGCAAAACTTGTTTTACAGTTTTTTTAATAAACGCTGACCCGTTATCTGAACTTATTTCTGATGGTATTCCAAATCTAGGAATTTACCTCTTTTGTTTGAAATTTGATTACTGTTCCTGAACCCTCATCTGAAGATGGTACTACTTTTACCCATCTGCTAAATCGATCAATTATCACAAGCATATATCGTTTACCTTGTACTCGCTTTATCATGTCCACATAATCCATTACCAGATGTCTAAAATTGTCTACCATCGCGTATAAATATGGAGACCAATATCCTTCAATATCCTTGTTGTTTAATTTTTCTTATTACTTCCCCCCTCGCGCAGTGATCAAATCCCTGCGCATCTGAAATGAGAATGTTCAAAAGCATTGTTGGTGCAATAATCTGTCCTTCAAGTGAACGCCAAATATCTTTTTCATCTTTATTGGTCCCCCTCTGATACCACATAGAATGTTCATAAGGGCCTGCTTGTTGCTGTATTCGAACAATATCTTCCAGTTGTGGTTGTGGTTCTATCAGAACTACTGGAGTAAGTATCACCACTAAACATCCTTAAATAGCTCACTCTCAACAGTCTCTATTGATTGGGATTTTGCTATCGTTTATGTTTGTCCTTTTTGATTTATAACTATCTCTTGAGTAATCCCCATTAATTTTGTTTCACACAAGACTTTTATGAAATTTTTGTCAACAGAGTAAAATTAATGGATTTATTGTTGAATTCCACTGGCATTGTTCAGCTTTTTTCATCATTGGCCCTAAATCTTTTGCTTCCTAATTCTTTCCTGTATAAAGATATGTGGAACAGAATATGGTACATTGAACCAATTTTTTGTAAATTCATTTTCAGTTATTTTCATTGCTGCTCCCTGTTTACCTATTATGATGTATTTTGAGGTAATCTCAATTTTATTTTATTTTATTTTATTTTTTACTATCTGTTTCTTTTTGCCATTTATTTTTTTATTTTTCCATCTCTCTCATCGTCATATATCATATATCAGTTAAATCCTGACTTTGGTAACTGAGCTTCAGAAATCTGCGCTTCAATAAACTTTCCCCATTTATTAATGATTTGTCTTACATAATTTTCTATTTGTCTTAACCAGTATACATTTGCTTTTGGCTCAGAAATCATCATTTGAGTTCCTATTCCTTGTAAGTCTATATACATTCTTTTTGGAGAACACCAAATTTGAAATCCTAATTTACATAATACATCTCTTCCCAACAAGTTTACAGGAGTTTGATTTGATACAAGAACTGGTAAGGTCACACTTTTATTTTTAGTCTGTAAGCAAACTAGAGCTGTCAGAGGAATTAACTGTATTTGTCCCCTGTCTTTGCAAATTTTGAGCAGGTTGTTGCCAACCACCTTTCACCCCTGAGTGACTGTTGCCATGGATTGTTGGGCAATTGGTTTTGTTATATTCAGGTTGTCCACTACCCCCTCTGTCCTCCATTCTGTGTATTTCTTTTCCAACCTGCCGGCCCTTGTTGCTGAGCTTACACATTGACTGTGGGTGCAGGAATCTGGTGTACATTTGGAGGAATTGCTGTAGGTGGGGGAAGTTATTTACAGAGTTATTCACAGAAGCATCCACAGGAGCACTGCCATTTGGTCTGACTCTTCTCTTCAATGGGTCTCCTTCTGGATTCCCTTCAGTCTCTTGCTTCCATTTTTTTAATTGTCTTTGCACATATATGATTGTTTTCTGTGTCCCCCAGCTGTCTACTTTGGTTGGATTTATTTAGCCCCCACAGATCACAATTTGCTCATTGTTTCTTCTTCAAACACTCTAATCCATTTCCCAGCTCTCTCATGGATGTCAGGAAGGCAGTTGACAAGCCCCTCAAAATCTTTTGTCACCCATAATTAAAATAGGAAGTTGTTTTACTAGAGTTCTTATCTTGTAACCACCTTTCTTCATCAAATGTTACCTCCTCTTCATTTTCTATATTTAAACTCTCTAATATATATTTTTTTTTCATTCGCCTGTATTTCTGTGCATTGTATTAATTCTTCTATTTCTTTGATGCTTTTATTTAAATCTTCTATTTGTGTTTCTGTTTCACCTTTTTATTTATTTATTTTATTATTCTTTTCTTTAATTTTTTTTTCTGACTGTTTATCTTCATACTTAGTTTTTAGTTGCTCTAATACATAACAATCTAACGGTGCATTTTTCTCAAATGTTTCATTTTTCTCCTTTTGTCTCACATCTTGTCTTGTTTGTTTTTCATTTTCTAACTCCACCTGTCCTTCCATTTGCATTTAGGATTGGGAACTGCCCTTCTGGAGTTACATTTGACATGAGTATTTGAAAACATGTTTTCTTTTCTCTTTGTTTCCTTGCCTGTTTTATATATATATATATATATATATTTTTAAATAATTCATCTCCTTCTTTTCTAAACAATGCCAGCACTGCTTTTTTCCTTTTCTCTTTTAATTTATCTCTTCTTTTTCTTTAAACTGTTCTTAATTTTGTAATTAATTTATTTGTATTTATTTATTATTATTATTATTATTTTTTTTTTTTAAATCAAGGTTTCCATTTCTTCTCATAATGTTACATCAAATGTCCCTTCCTTTGGCCATTTGGTTATCATATTCTTTCTTTGTTTGCCATTTATTTGACATCTTATCTATTAATTCTTCACACAATTGTATTTTGATCCTAGCATTTCCACTGGAGTGGCCATATTGTCCTTTAATCAATAATTATTTTAATAACCAATTTCTAGACTTGTTTTCTCTTTAATTTAATGTTCTCAAATTTATATAACTTAAATAACTTATTTATTTTTATTTTATTTTATTTAACTTTTACTTTTATCATATGCAAGCTTTATAATATTTTATTCACCAACTGCTTTTTAACTTTCCAACTTTTCTTTTACTTTTTAACTTTACTTTGCATGAATAGTATAAAATTATTCACCACTTGTCATATAATTTATTACTTTATTCTAGTTCTGCATTGTCACTTTTCCTAACTAAATGTAACATTCACAATCTCACATTCACAATATTCAAATCACTCATACAAGTCTTCTCTCATACCTCTCCTCAAATGAAGCACCCCTCCCCTAGAGTTCAGGGGGTCACTGCTCCACAACTTATTTTTAACTCAGAGTCCACACAGCCACACTCACATACACTTACACTTAGCCACAGACAACCCAGCACTCTCAACACATCAAAATACAATTAAAATAAATTACTGTCCCTGTTAATACACTTCCTCAACATAACAAAATAGGACTATTTTTAAACTTGTGTTCATGGTATACTTCGCCATCCATCAAGGCCCACTTGGCGCCTGAACACATCTAATTTACCTGACTTTATTTTTAACTTTTGTTACTTTGCCATCCATCAAGGCCCACTTGGCGACCGTAACCACATCTAATTTACCTGACTTTATTAAACTTCTATTTGCATGATTACTTGCTATCCATCAAGGCCCTCTTAACAGGTAATCACAGCTAATTAACCTAACTTTTTAAACTTCTGTGCTCATGCTGTACTTTGCCATCCATCAAGGCCCACTTGGCTCGTACCACAGATCATTTACCTGACTTTATTAAACATCTAGGTGCATGATTATTTGTTATCCATCAAGGCCCTCTTAACAATTAACCACAGCTAATTTACCTGACTTTTTTTATTAATATTCCCAAGTACATTTACATTTACATTTAGTCATTTAGCAGACGTTTTTATCCAAAGCGACTTACAAATGAGAGCAATAGAAGCAACTAGAACAGTCAAGGGCTACAGTATGCAAGTGCTGTAACAAGTCTCAGTTAATCTAACACAGAACACACATGACAATTTTTTTTTTTTTTTTTTTTTTTTTAAATAAATTAGACAGACAGAAAATGAATTGAATGGAATGTTAAGTGCTATTCTTGATTGGTTAGGTGCTGCTGGAAAAGACGTGTCTTTAGCCGTTTTTTGAAAATGGCTACAGACTCGGCTGCTCGAATTGAGATAGGCAGGTCATTCCACCAGGTGGGGGCAGTCCAGGAAAAGGTCCGTGAGAGTGATTTCATGCCTCTTTGGTATGGCACTACAAGGCGTCGTTCACTGGCAGACCGTAAGCTCCTGGAGGGTGTGTAAGTCTGAACAAGCGAGTTTAGGTATATTGGTGCAGAGCCAGTGGTTGCTTTGAAGGCGAGCACCAGTGACTTGAATTTGATGCGAGCAGCTATTGGCAGCCAGTGCAGACTGATGAAGAGAGGCGTGACGTGCGCTCTCTTCGGCTCGTTAAAGACCACCCTCGCCGCTGCATTCTGGATCAGTTGCAAGGGTTTGATAGTGCATGCCGGAAGGCCCGCTAGAAGAGCATTACAGTAGTCCAGTCTGGAGAGAACAAGAGCTTGGACCAGGAGTTGTGTGGCCTGCTCTGATAGGAAGGGTCTGATCCTCCTAATATTGTATAACGCAAATCTGCAGGACCGGGATGTTGCAGTGATGTGGTCAGTGAATTTTAGCTGATCATCAATCACAACTCCAAGATTCCTGGCTGTCCTGGACGGAGTTATGGTTGATGATCCTAGCTGAATGGAGAGATTATGATGAAGTGCTGGGTTGGCTGAGACCACAAGCAGTTCTGTCTTTGCAAGGTTGAGTTGCAGGTGATGTTCCTTCATCCAGGCAGAAATGTCTGTTAGGCAGGCAGCGATACGACCACCAACCGTGGGATCATCTGGTTGAAATGAGAAGTAGAGTTGAGTGTCGTCAGCATAGCAGTGATAGGAAAAGCCATGTTTCTGAATGACAGTTCCCAGTGATGACATGTAGATGGAGAAGAGAAGTGGTCCAAGCACTGAGCCCTGCGGAACTCCAGTGGCTAGATGATGTGACTTAGACACTTCACCTCTCCATGACACTCTGAAGGACCTACCTGAGAGGTAAGACTTGAGCCACTGGAGAGCAGTTCCTGAGATGCCCATCTTCATGAGAGTTGACAGGAGGATCTGGTGGTTAACTGTGTCAAAAGCAGCAGACAAATCCAGTAAGATAAGTACTGTGGATTTGGAAGCCGCTCTTGCCTGTCTCAGTGCTTCAGTAACCGAGAGCAGGGCAGTCTCAGTTGAGTGGCCACTTTTGAAGCCGGATTGGTTGATATCCAGGAGGTTGTTCTGTTCAAGAAACGTAGAGAGCTGGTTAAAAACAACTCGCTCGAGTGTCTTTGCAATGAAAGGCAGAAGGGATACCGGTCTGTAGTTTACTGAAAGTGCTGGGTTCATAGAGGGTTTCTTAAGCAGTGGGGTTACCCGAGCCTGCTTAAATGCTGTGGGGAAGGTCCCGGTGTGAAGAGAGGTGTTGACAATATGAGTGAGTGCAGGAGTAACAGAAGAAGAGATGGCCTGAAGGAGGTGAGTGGGGATAGGGTCAAGCGGACAGGTAGTGGGGTGGTTGGAAAGGATGAGTTTGGAGACTTCAGCTTCAGGGAGCAGAGAAAAAGAGGGGAGCGTATGTGTGATGGTTGTTGAGATGTGCGTGTCGGTTTGTGGTGTGGAGAATTGGCTGCTGATGGAGGAGATTTTATTTGTGAAAAATGATGCAAAGTCGTCAGCTGTAAGAGTTGATGAAGGAGGGGGGGGGAGGAGGACAAAGGAGCGAAGAGAACGTTCTGAAAAGTGCACGAGAGTCAGAGCAGTTGTTGATTTTGTTGTGGTAGTATGTAGATTTAGCAGTGGAGACATTAGCAGAGAAAGAAGCAAGGAGAGACTGATACAGGGTCAGGTCAGTAGTGTTTTTAGTTTTGCGCCACTTCCTCTCTGCCGCCCGGAGCCCAGAGCGATGTTCGCGGAGAACATCAGACAGCCAGGGGGCAGAGGGAGTGGTGCGGGCTGGCCTGGTTGAAACGGGACAGAAGATGTCTAAGCAAGATGTTAGAGTGGAGCAAAGAGTGTCAGTAGCACTGTTAGTGTCCAGTGCTGAGAACTGAGCAGGTGGAGGGAGTGAGGAGGAAACCATAGTGGATAGACGGGAGGGAGAGAGTGAGCGTAGATTACGCCGAAAGGTGATCTGGGGAGGAGTGTGTGTTGTGTCAGGAGTCAGTAGGAGGTTAAGAGTGATGAGAAAGTGATCAGAGGTGTGCAATGGAGTAACTAAAGGGTCGTCAGTGGAACAGTAGCGCGTGTAGATAAGGTCCAGATGATTACCTGATTTGTGAGTAGCTGCAGTAGATACTCGCTTAAGGTCAAATGAGGTCAGAAGAGTGGTGAAGTCTGCAGCCTGTGGTTTATCAAGGTGAATGTTGAAGTCACCGAGCAGTACCAGAGGAGTGCCATCCTCGGGGAAGTGAGAGAGTAACATATCCAATTCCTCCAAGAAGTTACCCAGTTGACCTGGAGGGCGATAAATAACTACAACATGGATTTTAGCAGGGTGAGTGATCGAGATTGAGTGTGATTCAAATGAGCAGTTGCCAGATAGAGAAGGAATGGGCTCAAATTTCCAATCATTTGAGATGAGCAGACCAGTACCTCCGCCCCTCCCAATCGGGCGAGAGGTGTGTGAAAAAGAGAAATTATTTGAGAGAGCTGCAGGAGTGGCAGTGTCTTCTGGTTTGATCCATGTCTCAGTTAGAGCCATGAGACTGAGATGTGAATGAGTGGAAAGAGATGAAATAAAGTCTGCTTTGTTTACAGCAGACTGGCAGTTCCAGAGACCAATTGGAATGGACATTAATGTAGCAGAGGAAATAGGTACAGTACGCAGATTATTAGGATTACGGCGTCTAGAATGCACTGAGCGTGATTTACGGGTGTGTGTGGTAATAGTAGAGATTTGGAAGCACATTGTGAATACAGGTCAGACAAATAAACAGATGAAAACAAGCATTCCTTTTTTGTTAGAAATTATACTGCATGCATTTATTCTGAAATCAAAAATCCTTTTTAGTTCTTTAAATTTGGAGAAGCTGTCTCACCATAACAGGTACATTTCTGGCGAATAACACAAACTTAAGCAAAAACTGCTTACCTATTCAAATTTGTGGCCACTGTTTGTGCTGATTCGTCCAGGAACGTCCTGCCATGGTTTCTTTATCAGCTCCTGAAATGTCCTGCCGGGGTCGCCATTTATGTCGAAAGTTTTCTCTTTCTATAATAATTTCTTCTTCAAGGATCATTGATTTCAGAAGAGGCTTTATTCACACCAAACACAGCAATGAAGCCGGAGGGCCGTCAGCCACCGGCCCCCCTGTCACTTGACTTTTCTGTCATATATATACCATAGTTGTCTTCCTAACATGGTAACCACTGTTGTCTTCCTAACATGGTAACAACCCCCCTGGCTCACATATCACCACATTCTAAGTTCTAATTCTGTTCCTGTCCTTCTAAAGGGCACTCTCAAAGTCAGCACACTTTTAACCACAGTCAGCAACCATTTGACCACCCTTGAAACATCATTACACATTTGAACATAATAGTGTCTTTTCATTAGCCATAAAATGCTAAAATTTACATAATAAAATCTTCTACAGATGTCAGTCAGCGGCCTTCCGACAGTTCGTCCCTCGTCGCTCGGAGCCAGGGAGGGCGGCCCATAGCGGGCAGCCCCAGCCGTCAACCAGCTCCTCGCACCGTCAGCTGCAGAGGGAGAGCGTCGCCTCTAGAGCCCCTCCTCCTGGAGCCTGGCAACAGAGGCGGCGCTCGCTCCAGCAGACTCACCAGCAGCCTTCCGCTCCCAGAGGCGATTTAAGAAACGTACTCAGGGCGCGGAAGGCTGCTGGGAAGAAGCCCTAGCTGCAGCAGGGCTTCTAAGAGCGGTCCCCCCCGCAGAAGGGCAATCGAGGTTGCTTCTTCTGGGGCGCTCTGGGGAAATCGATGTGGAATCCCGCCGTCTATGACGCTTCGGGCCACATCGATTTCCCGCGAACGCACGCTGCTCCAGCTGCCTCTAGAAAGACCTGCGGCTGGGCAGCTCATGCGTCCGCACACAGAGAATCGTTCCCAACTACTTCCTGCCGATCATCCGCTTCAGGGGGTTGGGAACGAGGCTCGTGTAACACCCGACGCCAGCCTCGAGAGATTATCTCGGCGCATGGAAATGCCTTCCGAATATTTCTACATGGGTCCTGCGTACTGTAGAGAATGGTTACAGACTGCAGTTCGGTCATCCTCCTCCAAGTTTCAGGGGTTTGAACTGGACCGCAGTGGTACCAGAGCGGGTTCGGGTAATGGAACTAGAAGTAAAATCCTTGCTGGCGAAGGAAGCCATAGAGCGTGTTCCTCCGCCGGAGAGGGAGTCCGGGTTCTACAGCCGGTACTTTATTGTTCCTAAAAAGGATGGAGGGTTGCGTCCGATTATTGACCTGAGGTATTTGAATCGGTCTCTGAGGAGGTTCAGATTCAAAATGCTCACGATTCCTACCATCGTGAGTCAGATCCAGTTCGAGGACTGGTTCGTCACGATAGATTTAAAGGACGCATACTTCCATATCTCCATTCTTCCATGTCATAGGAAGTTCTTGAGGTTCGCTTTCGGGGGCGAGGCGTACCAATATCGAGTGCTTCCCTTCGGTCTAGCTCTTTCCCCACGCACATTCACAAAGTGCATGGATGCAGCTCTGGCTCCATTGAGACTCCAGGGCATCCGTGTACTGAATTATATCGACGACTGGCTCATATTGGCCCAGTCGTACGATATGGCAGTTCGGCATCGAGATGTCGTTATGGCCCATATAAAGTGCTTGGGGCTGAGACTCAACGCAACGAAAAGTGTGTTGGCGCCGTCCCGAAGGACTACGTTCCTAGGGATAGTATGGGATTCGACTACGATGCGGGCACAATTGTCTCCCGCGCGAGTCGAGACCATACTGGCGATGGTCTCAAAAATAAGGCTAGGCCACAGCATCACTGTGAAGCACTTTCAGAGAGTGCTGGGGCACATGGCAGCAGCGTCCAACGTTATACCTTTTGGCCTATTGCACATGAGACCCCTACAGTGGTGGCTGAAAACCAAGGGGTTTTCCCCCAGAGGGAATCCTTTCCGTATGATCAGGGTAATGCGCAGATGCCTTCGTTCCCTAGTCATATGGAAGAAACCTTGGTTTCTGTCCCAGGGGCCAGTGTTGGGAGCGTCCTGTTGCCGGAGATCCGTTTCAACAGACGCCTCCCTCACTGGTTGGGGCGCGGTCATGGAGGGCCGCTTTGCGAGGGGCCCGTGGGAGGGCCGTCATTCCTCCTGGCACATAAATTGCCTGGAGATGATGGCGGTCTACAAAGCTTTGAGGAGCTTTCTCCCGGACCTCTGCGGCCAACATGTCCTGGTACGAACAGACAATACGTCTGTTGTAGCGTACCTGAATCATCAGCGGGGTTTGAGGTTGCGCACTCTTTGTAGACTGGCGCATCAAATTCTCCTGTGGTCCCAAGGGAAACTGTTGTCCATCAGGGCTATGTATGTCCCGGGGGACATCCTGTCGAGGCAGGGGCTGAGGCCCGGGGAGTGACGACTCCACCCGGAGGTGGTGGAGGCCATGTGTGAGAGGTTCGGCCCAGTGGAAGTGGACCTGTTTGCGTCTCGCGAGACGTCCCACTGTCCACTGTGGTTTTCCCTCACGCATCCAGCCCCGCTGGGGTTGGATGCCATGGTTCAGACGTGGCAGAGGCTGCGTCTGTACGCATTCCCCCCGATTGCTCTGCTCCCGGGAGTTCTGGAGAGGGTCCGCCAACAGGGAGTCAGCCTACTTTTAGTAGCACCCCGTTGGCCGACGCGAGTTTGGTTCTCGGACATCATAGCTCTGCTGGCAGGTCCTCCATGGCAGATCCCTCTGAGGAGGGATCTCTTATCTCAGGCAGGGGGCTCAATATTTCACCCCCGGCCTGAGATTTGGAGTCTTTGGGTCTGGCCCTTGAGGGGGTCAGGTACTTAGAGACTGGCCTGTCGGCAGAGGTGATAGAGACCTTACTCGGTTCCAGGGCTCCATCTTTGAGGAGACTGTACAGCCCCAAGTGGTGAGCCACTTGGTGCAGGAAGCGTGAGGTGGACCCAGTCAACTGGCCGGTGGCTTCAGTGCTGGAGTTCCTCCAAGATCGCTTCTCTGCGGGTCTAACCCCGTCCACACTCAGGGTGTCCGTGGCTGCCATAAGGCTTTCCACACTCCTTTGGGCGATGGGCTTGGGTAGACACCATCTGTTGTACAGTTCCCCTGTGGGGCTTGGAGGATGCGGCCTGTGGCTCGTTCCAGAATTCCCAGCCTGGGATCTGGCGGTGGTTTCGAAGGCAGGCTGAGGCCCCCTTCGAACCATTGGAGTTGGATGAGCCAGGGGACTTAGGATTGGTCAGTTCCCTGGTTCTTCAGGCAGTACATCCCCCGCCTCACGTGACGGCGGAGTAAGAAACCTCCACTGTGTAGCACTTTTGAGTGCTGGGGCTCAGTGCAGCAGCGTCCAAGGTGAGACCTTTTGACCTGCTGCACGTGAGACCTTGACAGTGGGGGTTGGAAACCAAGGGGTTTCCCCCAGAGGGAATCTCTTTCGTATGATCAGGGTAATGCGCAGATGCCTTCGTTCCCTGGTTATATGGAAGAAACCTTGTTTTTTGTCCCTGGGGTCAGTGTTGGGAGCGTCCTGTTGCCGGGAAACCGCTTCAACAGACGTCTCCCTCATTGGCTGGGGCGCAGAAGGCGCTTGGGTTCCCCAGTCCTAGTTGTGCCCAGTCTCCGGCTTCAGACTAGGGCAGGCACTACCCTCGGTAAGGCCCCAAGGGCCAGGGTTGGGAGCGTCGTGTTGCCGGGAAACCGTTTCAACAGACGCCTCCCTTCATTGGCTGGGGCACGGAAGGAAAGGAGTGGAGAAGTTCTCCCTACGGTGCTGGCGCTAGGGTACTCAAGTCCTAGTTGTGCCCGGTCTCCGGTTTCACACTAGGGCAGGCGCTACCCTCGGTGTGGGCTAGTGGGTACTCGTTCCCCGAAGTGTCGTTCCGACGCAGTGAGAGTTCCCTCGAAAGGGAACGGCTCGGGTTACGTCTGTAACCCTTGTTCCCTGAGAAGGGAACGAGCACTGCGTCGCGTCACCACACCTCGGCACGCCTGGAGCGCATGCTTCAGAGCAATAGCTGCCGTTTCAATGCGCCGGCTCGCCCTTTATACTTCCGGGTACGCCGTCACGATGACGTCATCACGCACGACCAATCAGATTGGGCTAGTTTCTATACGGACTTCAGATTCGCTAGTGCTTAGGGAGTATCCCCGAAGTGTCGTTCCGACGCAGTGCTCGTTCCCTTCCCAGGGAACAAGGGTTACAGACGTAACCCGAGCCGTTATTTATGCATTGCAATGAACATATGTAAGTATAAGCATAGCTAATATGTTATTCTGCCATGCACAGCATTAGATCATGTGAGCAATGCAATAGCAAATATGTTATCTCTTCAATGCACATCGGAAATGAGTTAGTTATAAATGCATTGCAATGAACAAGTGCATAGCTTATACGGGGAGTGCAGAATTATTAGGCAAGTTGTATTTTTGAGGATTAATTTTACAACATTAATAATTAAACAACAACCATGTTGTCAATGAACACAAAAAACTCATTAATATCAAAGCTGAATATTTTTGGAAGTGGTTTTTAGTTTTAGCTATTTTAGGGGGATATCTGTGTGTGCAGGTGACTATTACTGTGCATAATTATTAGGCAACTTAACAAAAAACAAATTTATACCCATTTCAATTATTTATTTTTACCAGTGAAACCAATATAACATCTCAACATTCACAAATATACATTTCTGACATTCAAAAACCAAACAAAAACAAATCAGTGACCAATATAGCCACCTTTCTTTGCAAGGACACTCAAAAGCCTGCCATCCATGGATTCTGTCAGTGTTTTGATCTGTTCACCATCAACATTGCGTGCAGCAGCAACCACAGCCTCCCAGACACTGTTCAGAGAGGTGTACTGTTTTCCCTCCTTGTAAATCGCACATTTGATGATGGACCACAGATCAGGTGAACAAGGAGGCCATATCATTAGATTTTCTTCTTTTATACCCTTTCTTGCCAGCCACGCTGTGGAGTACTTGGACGCGTGTGATGGAGCATTGTCCTGCATGAAAATCATGTTTTTCTTGAAGGATGCAGACTTCTTCCTGTACCAATTCCTGTACTGCTTGAAGAAGGTGTCTTCCAGAAACTGGCAGTAGGACTGGGAGTTGAGCTTGACTCCATCCTCAACCCGAAAAGGCCCCACAAGCTCATCTTTGATGATACCAGCCCAAACCAGTACTCCACCTCCACCTTGCTGGCGTCTGAGTCGGACTGGAGCTCTCTGCCCTTTACCAATCCAGCCACGGGCCCATCCATCTGGCCCATCAAGACTCACTCTCATTTCATCAGTCCATAAAACCTTAGAAAAATCAGTCTTGAGATATTTCTTGGCCCAGTCTTGACGTTTCAGCTTGTGAGTCTTGTTCAGTGGTGGTCGACTTTCTGCCTTTCTTACCTTGGCCATGTCTCTGAGTATTGCACACCTTGTGCTTTTGGGCACTCCAGTGATGTTGGAGTAATAATTGCACACCTGATATAGGGTGTTGATGTCATTAGACCACACCCCTTCTCATTACAGAGATGCACATCACCTAATATGCTTAATTGGTAGTAGGCTTTCCAGCCTATACAGCTTGGAGTAAAACAACATGCATAACGAGGATGATGTGGTCAAAATACTCATTTGCCTAATAATTCTGCACTCCCTGTACGTTATTCTTCAATGCACAGTATTAGAACACGTGCAATGAAATGCACAGCAACGTTTATCTCTTCTAGAACGCTTTTGCAATGCAATGCAACAGCAATGAGATAATTCGTATGCATTGCAATGCAACAAGTGCATCGCGTATATGTTATTTCTTCAACAATGCACAGCGTTAAACCGTGTGCAATGCAATAGCAAATATGTTATCTCTT
Source organism: Romanogobio albipinnatus (assembly GCA_023566225.1). Classification (NCBI taxonomy): domain Eukaryota; kingdom Metazoa; phylum Chordata; class Actinopteri; order Cypriniformes; family Gobionidae; genus Romanogobio; species Romanogobio albipinnatus. Next base: position 34,382,624 of record CM042254.1, on the reverse strand, counting down.
CAATGCACATCGGAAATGAGTTACATTTATGCATTGCAATGAACAAGTGCATAGCTTATGTTATTCTTCAATGTACATTGTTAGAACATTGATGCAATGCTATGCAACAGCAATGTTATCTCTTCAATGCGCATCCCATTGAGTTAGTTCGTATGCATGCAATGCAACAAGTGCATTGCTTATATGATATTCTTCTATGCACATCGTTAGATTGTGTGTGCAATGCAATAGCAAATATGTTATCTCTTCAATGCACATCGGAAATTAGTTAGTTATAAATGCATTGCAATGAACAAGTGCATAGCTTATGTTATTCTTCAAAGTACATTGTTAGAACATTCGTGCAATGCTATGCAACAGCAATGTTATCTCTTCAATGTTATCCCATTGAGTTAGTTTAAGTGCATAACTTGTATGATATTCTTCAATGCACAGCGTTAGATCGTGTGTGCAATGCAATACAATAGCAAATATGTTATCTCTTCAATGCACATTTGAAATGAGTTAGTTATAAATGCATTGCAATGAACAAGTGCATAGCTTATATGTTATTCTTCAATGCACAGTGTTTAGATGGCATGTGCAATGCAATGCAATAGCAATTATGTTATCTCTTCAATGCACATCGGAAATGAGTTACATTCATGCATTGCAATGAACAAGTGCATAGCTTATGATATTCTCTTAAATGCACAGTGTTAGAACAATTGTGTAATGCAATGCAACGCAACAACAATGTTATCTCTTCAATGCACATCTGATTGAGTTAGTTCGTATGCATGCAATGCATCAAGTGCATTTCTTATATGATATTCTTCAATGCACAGCGTTAGATCGCATGTGCAATACAATGCAATAGCAAATATGTTATCTCTTCAATGCACATCGGAAATGAGTTAGTTATTCATGCATTGCAATGAACAAGTGCATAGCTTATGTTATCTCTTCAATGCCCATCCCATTGAGTTAGTTCAAGTGCATAACTTATATGATATTCTTCAATGCACAGCGTTAGATCGTGTGTGCAATGCAATACAATAGCAAATATGTTATCTCTTCAATGCATGTCGGAAATTAGTTACTTATTTATGCATTGCAATGAACAAGTGCATAGCTTATGTTATCTCTTCAATGCACATCCCATTGAGTTAGTTCAAGGGCATAATTTATATGTTATTCTTCCATGCACAGCGTTAGATCGTGTGAGCAATGCAATACAATAGCAAATATGTTATCTCTTCAATGCACATCGGAAATTAGTTACTTATTTATGCATTGCAATGAACAAGTGCATAGCTTATATGTTATTCTTCAATGCACAGTGTTAGAACACGTGCAATGAAATGCACAGCAACGTTTATCTCTTCTAAAACGCTTTTGCAATGCAATGCAACAGCAATGAGATAATTCGTATGCATTGCAATGCAACAAGTGCATCGCGTATATGTTATTTCTTCAACAATGCACAGCGTTAAACCGTGTGCAATGCAATAGCAAATATGTAATCTCTTCAATGCCCATTGGAAATGAGTTACATTTATGCATTGCTATGAACAAGTGCATAGCTTATGATATTCTCTTAAATGCACAGTGTTAGAACAATTGTGCAATGCAATGCAACGCAACAACAATGTTATCTCTTCAATGCACATCTGATTGAGTTAGTTCGTATGCATGCAATGCAACAAGTGCATTGCTTATATGATATTCTTCAATGCACAGCGTTAGATCGCATGTGCAATACAATGCAATAGCAAATATGTTATCTCTTCAATGCACATCGGAAATGAGTTAGTTGAAGTGCATAACTTATATGATATTCTTCAATGCACAGCGTTAGATCGTGTGTGCAATGCAATACAATAGCAAATATGTTATCTCTTCAATGCACATCGGAAATTAGTTACTTATTTATGCATTGCAATGAACAAGTGCATAGCTTATGTTATCTCTTCAATGCACATCCCATTGAGTTAGTTCAAGTGCATAACTTATATGATATTCTTCAATGCATAGCGTTAGATCGTGTGTGCAATGCAATACAATAGCAAATATGTTATCTCTTCAATGCACGTCGGAAATGAGTTAGATATTCATGCATTGCAATGAACATATGTAAGTATAAGCATAGCTTATATGTTATTCTTCCATGCACAGCGTTAGATCGTGTGAGCAATGCAATAGCAAATATGTTATCTCTTCAATGCACATCGGAAATGAGTTAGCTATAAATGCATTGCAATGAACAAGTGCATAGCTTATATGTTATTCTTCAATGCACAGTGTTAGAACACGTGCAATGAAATGCACAGCAACGTTTATCTCATCTAGAACGCTTTTGCAATGCAATGCAACAGCAATGAGATAATTCGTATGCATTGCAATGCAACAAGTGCATCGCGTATATGTTATTTCTTCAACAATGCACAGCGTTAAACCGTGTGCAATGCAATAGCAAATATGTTATCTCTTCAATGCACATTGGAAATGAGTTACATTTATGCATTGCAATGAACAAGTGCATAGCTTATGTTATTCTTCAATGTACATTGTTAGAACATTCGTGCAATGCTATGCAACAGCAATGTTATCTCTTCAATGTTATCCCATTGAGTTATTTCAAGTGCATAGCTTATATGTTATTCTTCAATGCACAGTGTTTAGATGGCATGTGCAATGCAATGCAATAGCAAATATGTTATCTCTTCAATGCACATCGGAAATGAGTTACATTCATGCATTGCAATGAACAAGTGCATAGCTTATGATATTCTCTTAAATGCACAGTGTTAGAACAATTGTGCAATGCAATGCAACGCAACAACAATGTTATCTCTTCAATGCACATCTGATTGAGTTAGTTCGTATGCATGCAATGCAACAAGTGCATTGCTTATATGATATTCTTCAATGCACAGCGTTAGATCGCATGTGCAATACAATGCAATGCAATACGATGCGGCCTCGGGTGAAAGATAGCTCGCTAAAGCCTCCTCCACCCGAGGCATCGCCCCATACCCTGCCTCGCGAAAAATGATATGTTATCTCTTCAATGCACATCGGAAATGAGTTACATTCATGCATTGCAATGAACAAGTGCATAGCTTATGATATTCTCTTAAATGCACAGTGTTAGAACAATTGTGCAATGCAATGCAACGCAACAACAATGTTATCTCTTCAATGCACATCTGATTGAGTTAGTTCGTATGCATGCAATGCAACAAGTGCATTGCTTATATGATATTCTTCAATGCACAGCGTTAGATCGCATGTGCAATACAATGCAATAGCAAATATGTTATCTCTTCAATGCACATCGGAAATGAGTTAGTTGAAGTGCATAACTTATATGATATTCTTCAATGCACAGCGTTAGATCGTGTGTGCAATGCAATACAATAGCAAATATGTTATCTCTTCAATGCACATCGGAAATTAGTTACTTATTTATGCATTGCAATGAACAAGTGCATAGCTTATGTTATCTCTTCAATGCACATCCCATTGAGTTAGTTCAAGTGCATAACTTATATGATATTCTTCAATGCACAGCGTTAGATCGTGTGTGCAATGCAATACAATAGCAAATATGTTATCTCTTCAATGCACGTCGGAAATGAGTTAGTTCCCTTTCGAGGGAACTCTCACTGCGTCGGAACGACACTTCGGGGATACTCCCTAAGCACTAGCGAATCTGAAGTCCGTATAGAAACTAGCCCAATCTGATTGGTCGTGCGTGATGACGTCATCGTGACGGCGTACCCGGAAGTATAAAGGGCGAGCCGGCGCATTGAAACGGCAGTTATTGCTCTTCAGCATAGCGCTCTGTGTGACAAGTCTGTCTATTTACTGTTGTCTGTCCAAGAAGTGTGTGTGTGAGAGAGTTCTTTTTTAGTAAATAATTTAAAAGAAAGAAAGAAATGAGTGAGAACTACAGGCAGTGTGTGCATCCGTGCCCACGTTACATCTCTGGCTCGGATGCACACCTGCTTTGTGTGCAGTGTTTGGGTGTGGAGCATGCTCGGGCGGCTCTCTGCTCCCACTCAGACTGCTTCGTTCTCGGCTGGCCGTGTTTGATGAGGGCGGCCAGCCTCGTGAACCTCGTGGTTCTGGACCCGCGGCTGTTGAGGCAGCGCGGCGTCGCAGATCATGGGGTTCACAGCGGGACTTGTCAGAGGGTTTTGGGACTGCTGCGGCACTTTCCCAATCCTCCTCTGACAGTGCCGATGATCTTCCTCCCCGTGTGGAAGCCCGCACTGCGGCTTCTTCCCCCGGGGTGGAGGATCATATGCTGATCCACTCTGGTTCTGAGGAACCAGCTGAGGGTGGTATCGCGGCGGGTGGTGAAGTAGAAGGCTTATTAGTACTTCATCCACCCGCCCAAGAGAAGATGACCGGTTCCTTCCTCGCCGGGTGCAAACGCCTCGCCGGGGCTTGCCGTTCTTCCCGGATCTGCACACCGAGGTGTGTAGATCATGGAAGAAACCCTTCTCCTCGCGAGTTTCCAACCCCCCTATTTTGGACTATGCTAATGTCCTGGGGGCTCGCGAGGCAGGGTATGGGGCGATGCCTCGGGTGGAGGAGGCTTTAGCGAGCTATCTTTCACCCGAGGCCGCATCGTCCCTCAAAGCCCCGGTATTGCCCACCAAGCCCTGTAGGGACACCTCATCCTTGGTGGGCAAGGCCTATATGGCGGCTGGTCGGGCTGGTAGTACCCTGCACACTCTGTCTATCTTGCAGGCCTACCAGGCCGATCTCCTTAAGGAGCTCGACGAGGGCGAGGGACCCTCTCCGGAGGATATTTTAGAACTCCGGAAGGCTGCGGATTTGTCTCTCCGCGTCACCAAGGAGACAGCTCGTGCTGTCGGCCGGTCAATGGCCTCCTTGGTGACTGTGGAGAGGCACCTATGGCTGAACTTGTCGGGGATGAAGGAGAAGGACAAGTCCTTTCTCTTGGACTCCCCGATTTCGCCTTCCGGGTTGTTTGGGGATGCGTTGAGGCCGTGGTCGCCAAGCACCGGGAGGCGAGAAGTGTCGAAAGTTTTCTCTTTCTATAATAATTTCTTCTTCAAGGATCATTGATTTCAGAAGAGGCTTTATTCACACCAAACACAGCAATGAAGCCGGAGGGCCGTCAGCCACCTGTTCCCTGTCACTTGACTTTTCTGTCATATATATACCATAGTTGTCTTCCTAACATGGTAACCACTGTTGTCTTCCTAACATGGTAACAACCCCCCTGGCTCACATATCACCACATTCTAAGTTCTAATTCTGTTCCTGTCCTTCTAAAGGGCACTCTCAAAGTCAGCACACTTTTAACCACAGTCAGCAACCATTTGACCACCCTTGAAACATCATTACACATTTGAACATAATAGTGTCTTTTCATTAGCCATAAAATGCTAAAATTTACATAATAAAATCTTCTACATATTCCCCCCTCTGGGGCTTAACTAAGCCCCACCTTCACTAACCTTTTCCCAGATGTGTAGTTTCAGAATCCAGTTTTTTTCAGTTATGCTCCCTAATGACTTAAAATAAGTCACTCAGTTTCACTACCAATGACTAGATTATGCAACCACACTCCGGAGGAATATTAGAACCAAACATCTCCTTCCAGATTTTGCTTTTGTTCTCTTTTTCAGGAATGGAGTAAAAGATTCTAATTTCCCTAATTCCTACGTCTTATCATCGGTACATTGTTATAAGCATGAGTGTGCAATTTGTTCAGCCTTGCCTGTGGTTGTCACAGTTATGTAGTATAATCAAACATCAAATCATGCATTATACTACTAAAAACTCTTTTTATATCATCGTCATCTTCTTCAACCCAGATACTTTGCGCCCTTGGGTTAGGCTGGCACATACACCCAGGGTCTGGCTCATCATTCATCTTTTTCGTCCTCATTGGAGGTACTTGAATCAACTTCCAATGCTTGCAAAATCCAGCTCGATTTATCAGGCCAGTCTTTATTGTTCATTAGGCTTCCATTGTCCTGAACACCCTCAGATACACCTGGTCACCTGGGTCTTTTTCCTGTAAATATATAGCTTTACATATTGCAGTTAGTTTCCTCACATAAGATCTTAATTCCATTTGCAATTGTTCTATAGGCAGTCCTTTGTATCAATCCATTTTAATCAATCAACCTCTGCAATATGGTACAGGCATGGGTCGACCCGTAAGCATTCCATGCAGTGTTAAATGTATGATTCTGTTAGTTTGCATGCGACAACTCATTAGTGCACGTGAGGCCTATAAATGCAACCAAGTCTTTGTTTCATCCTAAGTTGCTGCAATACTTGTTTTACAGTTTTTTTAATAAACGCTGACCCGTTATCTGAACTTATTTCTGATGGTATTCCAAATCTAGGAATTTACCTCTTTTGTTTGAAATTTGATTACTGTTCCTGAACCCTCATCTGAAGATGGTACTACTTTTACCCATCTGCTAAATCGATCAATTATCACAAGCATATATCGTTTACCTTGTACTCGCTTTATCATGTCCACATAATCCATTACCAGATGTCTAAAATTGTCTACCATCGCGTATAAATATGGAGACCAATATCCTTCAATATCCTTGTTGTTTAATTTTTCTTATTACTTCCCCCCTCGTGCAGTGATCAAATCCCTGCGCATCTGAAATGAGAATGTTCAAAAGCATTGTTGGTGCAATAATCTGCAATGCAACAAGAATGCAACAAAAAAATATCTTTTTCATCTTTATTGGTCCCCCTCTGATACCACATAGAATGTTCATAAGGGCCTGCTTGTTGCTGTATTCGAACAATATCTTCCAGTTGTGGTTGTGGTTCTATCAGAACTACTGGAGTAAGTATCACCACTAAACATCCTTAAATAGCTCACTCTCAACAGTCTCTATTGATTGGGATTTTGCTATCGTTTATGTTTGTCCTTTTTGATTTATAACTATCTCTTGAGTAATCCCCATTAATTTTGTTTCACACAAGACTTTTATGAAATTTTTGTCAACAGAGTAAAATTAATGGATTTATTGTTGAATTCCACTGGCATTGTTCAGCTTTTTTCATCATTGGCCCTAAATCTTTTGCTTCCTAATTCTTTCCTGTATAAAGATATGTGGAACAGAATATGGTACATTGAACCAATTTTTTGTAAATTCATTTTCAGTTATTTTCATTGCTGCTCCCTGTTTACCTATTATGATGTATTTTGAGGTAATCTCAATTTTATTTTATTTTATTTTATTTTTTACTATCTGTTTCTTTTTGCCATTTATTTTTTTATTTTTCCATCTCTCTCATCGTCATATATCATATATCAGTTAAATCCTGACTTTGGTAACTGAGCTTCAGAAATCTGCGCTTCAATAAACTTTCCCCATTTATTAATGATTTGTCTTACATAATTTTCTATTTGTCTTAACCAGTATACATTTGCTTTTGGCTCAGAAATCATCATTTGAGTTCCTATTCCTTGTAAGTCTATATACATTCTTTTTGGAGAACACCAAATTTGAAATCCTAATTTACATAATACATCTCTTCCCAACAAGTTTACAGGAGTTTGATTTGATACAAGAACTGGTAAGGTCACACTTTTATTTTTAGTCTGTAAGCAAACTAGAGCTGTCAGAGGAATTAACTGTATTTGTCCCCTGTCTTTGCAAATTTTGAGCAGGTTGTTGCCAACCACCTTTCACCCCTGAGTGACTGTTGCCATGGATTGTTGGGCAATTGGTTTTGTTATATTCAGGTTGTCCACTACCCCCTCTGTCCTCCATTCTGTGTATTTCTTTTCCAACCTGCCGGCCCTTGTTGCTGAGCTTACACATTGACTGTGGGTGCAGGAATCTGGTGTACATTTGGAGGAATTGCTGTAGGTGGGGGAAGTTATTTACAGAGTTATTCACAGAAGCATCCACAGGAGCACTGCCATTTGGTCTGACTCTTCTCTTCAATGGGTCTCCTTCTGGATTCCCTTCAGTCTCTTGCTTCCATTTTTTTAATTGTCTTTGCACATATATGATTGTTTTCTGTGTCCCCCAGCTGTCTACTTTGGTTGGATTTATTTAGCCCCCACAGATCACAATTTGCTCATTGTTTCTTCTTCAAACACTCTAATCCATTTCCCAGCTCTCTCATGGATGTCAGGAAGGCAGTTGACAAGCCCCTCAAAATCTTTTGTCACCCATAATTAAAATAGGAAGTTGTTTTACTAGAGTTCTTATCTTGTAACCACCTTTCTTCATCAAATGTTACCTCCTCTTCATTTTCTATATTTAAACTCTCTAATATATATATTTTTTTCATTCGCCTGTATTTCTGTGCATTGTATTAATTCTTCTATTTCTTTGATGCTTTTATTTAAATCTTCTATTTGTGTTTCTGTTTCACCTTTTTATTTATTTATTTTATTATTCTTTTCTTTAATTTTTTTTTCTGACTGTTTATCTTCATACTTAGTTTTTAGTTGCTCTAATACATAACAATCTAACGGTGCATTTTTCTCAAATGTTTCATTTTTCTCCTTTTGTCTCACATCTTGTCTTGTTTGTTTTTCATTTTCTAACTCCACCTGTCCTTCCATTTGCATTTAGGATTGGGAACTGCCCTTCTGGAGTTACATTTGACATGAGTATTTGAAAACATGTTTTCTTTTCTCTTTGTTTCCTTGCCTGTTTTATATATATATATATATTTTTAAATAATTCATCTCCTTCTTTTCTAAACAATGCCAGCACTGCTTTTTTCCTTTTCTCTTTTAATTTATCTCTTCTTTTTCTTTAAACTGTTCTTAATTGTGTAATTAATTTATTTGTATTTATTTATTATTATTATTATTTATTTATTTTTTTTAAATCAAGGTTTCCATTTCTTCTCATAATGTTACATCAAATGTCCCTTCCTTTGGCCATTTGGTTATCATATTCTTTCTTTGTTTGCCATTTATTTGACATCTTATCTATTAATTCTTCACACAATTGTATTTTGATCCTAGCATTTCCACTGGAGTGGCCATATTGTCCTTTAATCAATAATTATTTTAATAACCAATTTCTAGACTTGTTTTCTCTTTAATTTAATGTTGATTACTTGATGATTACTTGCTATCCATCAAGGCCCTCTTAACAGGTTATCACAGCTAATTAACCTAACTTTTTAAACTTCTGTGCTCATGCTGTACTTTGCCATCCATCAAGGCCCACTTGGCTCGTACCACAGATAATTTACCTGACTTTATTAAACATCTAGGTGCATGATTATTGCATGATATTTTGGACTATGCTAATGTCCTGGGGGCTCGCGAGGCAGGGTATGGGGCGATGCCTCGGGTGGAGGAGGCTTTAGCGAGCTATCTTTCACCCGAGGCCGCATCGTCCCTCAAAGCCCCGGTATTGCCCACCAAGCCCTGTAGGGACACCTCATCCTTGGTGGGCAAGGCCTATATGGCGGCTGGTCGGGCTGGTAGTACCCTGCACACTCTGTCTATCTTGCAGGCCTACCAGGCCGATCTCCTTAAGGAGCTCGACGAGGGCGAGGGACCCTCTCCGGAGGATATTTTAGAACTCCGGAAGGCTGCGGATTTGTCTCTCCGCGTCACCAAGGAGACAGCTCGTGCTGTCGGCCGGTCAATGGCCTCCTTGGTGACTGTGGAGAGGCACCTATGGCTGAACTTGTCGGGGATGAAGGAGAAGGACAAGTCCTTTCTCTTGGACTCCCCGATTTCGCCTTCCGGGTTGTTTGGGGATGCGGTTGAGGCCGTGGTCGCCAAGCACCGGGAGGCGAGAAGTGTCGAAAGTTTTCTCTTTCTATAATAATTTCTTCTTCAAGGATCATTGATTTCAGAAGAGGCTTTATTCACACCAAACACAGCAATGAAGCCGGAGGGCCGTCAGCCACCTGTTCCCTGTCACTTGACTTTTCTGTCATATATATACCATAGTTGTCTTCCTAACATGGTAACCACTGTTGTCTTCCTAACATGGTAACAACCCCCCTGGCTCACATATCACCACATTCTAAGTTCTAATTCTGTTCCTGTCCTTCTAAAGGGCACTCTCAAAGTCGGCACACTTTTAACCACAGTCAGCAACCATTTGACCACCCTTGAAACATCATTACACATTTGAACATAATAGTGTCTTTTCATTAGCCATAAAATGCTAAAATTTACATAATAAAATCTTCTACATATTCCCCCCTCTGGGGCTTAACTAAGCCCCACCTTCACTAACCTTTTCCCAGATGTGTAGTTTCAGAATCCAGTTTTTTTCAGTTATGCTCCCTAATGACTTAAAATAAGTCACTCAGTTTCACTACCAATGACTAGATTATGCAACCACACTCCGGAGGAATATTAGAACCAAACATCTCCTTCCAGATTTTGCTTTTGTTCTCTTTTTCAGGAATGGAGTAAAAGATTCTAATTTCCCTAATTCCTATGTCTTATGTGTATCTTAAATGTATGATTCTGTTAGTTTGCATGCGATAACTCATTAGTGCACGTGAGGCCTATAAATGCAACCAAGTCTTTGTTTTATCCTAAGTTGCTGCAAAACTTGTTTTACAGTTTTTTTAATAAACGCTGACCCGTTATCTGAACTTATTTCTGATGGTATTCCAAATCTAGGAATTTACCTCTTTTGTTTGAAATTTGATTACTGTTCCTGAACCCTCATCTGAAGATGGTACTACTTTTACCCATCTGCTAAATCGATCAATTATCACAAGCATATATCGTTTACCTTGTACTCGCTTTATCATGTCCACATAATCCATTACCAGATGTCTAAAATTGTCTACCATCGCGTATAAATATGGAGACCAATATCCTTCAATATCCTTGTTGTTTAATTTTTCTTATTACTTCCCCCCTCGCGCAGTGATCAAATCCCTGCGCATCTGAAATGAGAATGTTCAAAAGCATTGTTGGTGCAATAATCTGTCCTTCAAGTGAACGCCAAATATCTTTTTCATCTTTATTGGTCCCCCTCTGATACCACATAGAATGTTCATAAGGGCCTGCTTGTTGCTGTATTCGAACAATATCTTCCAGTTGTGGTTGTGGTTCTATCAGAACTACTGGAGTAAGTATCACCACTAAACATCCTTAAATAGCTCACTCTCAACAGTCTCTATTGATTGGGATTTTGCTATCGTTTATGTTTGTCCTTTTTGATTTATAACTATCTCTTGAGTAATCCCCATTAATTTTGTTTCACACAAGACTTTTATGAAATTTTTGTCAACAGAGTAAAATTAATGGATTTATTGTTGAATTCCACTGGCATTGTTCAGCTTTTTTCATCATTGGCCCTAAATCTTTTGCTTCCTAATTCTTTCCTGTATAAAGATATGTGGAACAGAATATGGTACATTGAACCAATTTTTTGTAAATTCATTTTCAGTTATTTTCATTGCTGCTCCCTGTTTACCTATTATGATGTATTTTGAGGTAATCTCAATTTTATTTTATTTTATTTTATTTTTTACTATCTGTTTCTTTTTGCCATTTATTTTTTTATTTTTCCATCTCTCTCATCGTCATATATCATATATCAGTTAAATCCTGACTTTGGTAACTGAGCTTCAGAAATCTGCGCTTCAATAAACTTTCCCCATTTATTAATGATTTGTCTTACATAATTTTCTATTTGTCTTAACCAGTATACATTTGCTTTTGGCTCAGAAATCATCATTTGAGTTCCTATTCCTTGTAAGTCTATATACATTCTTTTTGGAGAACACCAAATTTGAAATCCTAATTTACATAATACATCTCTTCCCAACAAGTTTACAGGAGTTTGATTTGATACAAGAACTGGTAAGGTCACACTTTTATTTTTAGTCTGTAAGCAAACTAGAGCTGTCAGAGGAATTAACTGTATTTGTCCCCTGTCTTTGCAAATTTTGAGCAGGTTGTTGCCAACCACCTTTCACCCCTGAGTGACTGTTGCCATGGATTGTTGGGCAATTGGTTTTGTTATATTCAGGTTGTCCACTACCCCCTCTGTCCTCCATTCTGTGTATTTCTTTTCCAACCTGCCGGCCCTTGTTGCTGAGCTTACACATTGACTGTGGGTGCAGGAATCTGGTGTACATTTGGAGGAATTGCTGTAGGTGGGGGAAGTTATTTACAGAGTTATTCACAGAAGCATCCACAGGAGCACTGCCATTTGGTCTGACTCTTCTCTTCAATGGGTCTCCTTCTGGATTCCCTTCAGTCTCTTGCTTCCATTTTTTTAATTGTCTTTGCACATATATGATTGTTTTCTGTGTCCCCCAGCTGTCTACTTTGGTTGGATTTATTTAGCCCCCACAGATCACAATTTGCTCATTGTTTCTTCTTCAAACACTCTAATCCATTTCCCAGCTCTCTCATGGATGTCAGGAAGGCAGTTGACAAGCCCCTCAAAATCTTTTGTCACCCATAATTAAAATAGGAAGTTGTTTTACTAGAGTTCTTATCTTGTAACCACCTTTCTTCATCAAATGTTACCTCCTCTTCATTTTCTATATTTAAACTCTCTAATATATATATTTTTTTCATTCGCCTGTATTTCTGTGCATTGTATTAATTCTTCTATTTCTTTGATGCTTTTATTTAAATCTTCTATTTGTGTTTCTGTTTCACCTTTTTATTTATTTATTTTATTATTCTTTTCTTTAATTTTTTTTTCTGACTGTTTATCTTCATACTTAGTTTTTAGTTGCTCTAATACATAACAATCTAACGGTGCATTTTTCTCAAATGTTTCATTTTTCTCCTTTTGTCTCACATCTTGTCTTGTTTGTTTTTCATTTTCTAACTCCACCTGTCCTTCCATTTGCATTTAGGATTGGGAACTGCCCTTCTGGAGTTACATTTGACATGAGTATTTGAAAACATGTTTTCTTTTCTCTTTGTTTCCTTGCCTGTTTTATATATATATATATATATATATATTTTTTTAAATAATTCATCTCCTTCTTTTCTAAACAATGCCAGCACTGCTTTTTTCCTTTTCTCTTTTAATTTATCTCTTCTTTTTCTTTAAACTGTTCTTAATTTTGTAATTAATTTATTTGTATTTATTTATTATTATTATTATTATTTTTTTTTTTTTAAATCAAGGTTTCCATTTCTTCTCATAATGTTACATCAAATGTCCCTTCCTTTGGCCATTTGGTTATCATATTCTTTCTTTGTTTGCCATTTATTTGACATCTTATCTATTAATTCTTCACACAATTGTATTTTGATCCTAGCATTTCCACTGGAGTGGCCATATTGTCCTTTAATCAATAATTATTTTAATAACCAATTTCTAGACTTGTTTTCTCTTTAATTTAATGTTCTCAAATTTATATAACTTAAATAACTTATTTATTTTATTTTATTTTATTTAACTTTTACTTTTATCATATGCAAGCTTTATAATATTTTATTCACCAACTGCTTTTTAACTTTCCAACTTTTCTTTTACTTTTTAACTTTACTTTGCATGAATAGTATAAAATTATTCACCACTTGTCATATAATTTATTACTTTATTCTAGTTCTGCATTGTCACTTTTCCTAACTAAATGTAACATTCACAATCTCACATTCACAATATTCAAATCACTCATACAAGTCTTCTCTCATACCTCTCCTCAAATGAAGCACCCCTCCCCTAGAGTTCAGGGGGTCACTGCTCCACAACTTATTTTTAACTCAGAGTCCACACAGCCACACTCACATACACTTACACTTAGCCACAGACAACCCAGCACTCTCAACACATCAAAATACAATTAAAATAAATTACTGTCCCTGTTAATACACTTCCTCAACATAACAAAATAGGACTATTTTTAAACTTGTGTTCATGGTATACTTCGCCATCCATCAAGGCCCACTTGGCGCCTGAACACATCTAATTTACCTGACTTTATTTTTAACTTTTGTTACTTTGCCATCCATCAAGGCCCACTTGGCGACCGTAACCACATCTAATTTACCTGACTTTATTAAACTTCTATTTGCATGATTACTTGCTATCCATCAAGGCCCTCTTAACAGGTAATCACAGCTAATTAACCTAACTTTTTAAACTTCTGTGCTCATGCTGTACTTTGCCATCCATCAAGGCCCACTTGGCTCGTACCACAGATCATTTACCTGACTTTATTAAACATCTAGGTGCATGATTATTTGTTATCCATCAAGGCCCTCTTAACAATTAACCACAGCTAATTTACCTGACTTTTTTTATTAATATTCCCAAGTACATTTACATTTACATTTAGTCATTTAGCAGACGTTTTTATCCAAAGCGACTTACAAATGAGAGCAATAGAAGCAACTAGAACAGTCAAGGGCTACAGTATGCAAGTGCTGTAACAAGTCTCAGTTAATCTAACACAGAACACACATGACAATTTTTTTTTTTTTTTTTTTTTTTTTAAATAAATTAGACAGACAGAAAATGAATTGAATGGAATGTTAAGTGCTATTCTTGATTGGTTAGGTGCTGCTGGAAAAGACGTGTCTTTAGCCGTTTTTTGAAAATGGCTACAGACTCGGCTGCTCGAATTGAGATAGGCAGGTCATTCCACCAGGTGGGGGCAGTCCAGGAAAAGGTCCGTGAGAGTGATTTCATGCCTCTTTGGTATGGCACTACAAGGCGTCGTTCACTGGCAGACCGTAAGCTCCTGGAGGGTGTGTAAGTCTGAACAAGCGAGTTTAGGTATATTGGTGCAGAGCCAGTGGTTGCTTTGAAGGCGAGCACCAGTGACTTGAATTTGATGCGAGCAGCTATTGGCAGCCAGTGCAGACTGATGAAGAGAGGCGTGACGTGCGCTCTCTTCGGCTCGTTAAAGACCACCCTCGCCGCTGCATTCTGGATCAGTTGCAAGGGTTTGATAGTGCATGCCGGAAGGCCCGCTAGAAGAGCATTACAGTAGTCCAGTCTGGAGAGAACAAGAGCTTGGACCAGGAGTTGTGTGGCCTGCTCTGATAGGAAGGGTCTGATCCTCCTAATATTGTATAACGCAAATCTGCAGGACCGGGATGTTGCAGTGATGTGGTCAGTGAATTTTAGCTGATCATCAATCACAACTCCAAGATTCCTGGCTGTCCTGGACGGAGTTATGGTTGATGATCCTAGCTGAATGGAGAGATTATGATGAAGTGCTGGGTTGGCTGAGACCACAAGCAGTTCTGTCTTTGCAAGGTTGAGTTGCAGGTGATGTTCCTTCATCCAGGCAGAAATGTCTGTTAGGCAGGCAGCGATACGACCACCAACCGTGGGATCATCTGGTTGAAATGAGAAGTAGAGTTGAGTGTCGTCAGCATAGCAGTGATAGGAAAAGCCATGTTTCTGAATGACAGTTCCCAGTGATGACATGTAGATGGAGAAGAGAAGTGGTCCAAGCACTGAGC
The DNA here is from genome assembly GCA_023566225.1 of Romanogobio albipinnatus. Lineage (NCBI taxonomy): Eukaryota > Metazoa > Chordata > Actinopteri > Cypriniformes > Gobionidae > Romanogobio > Romanogobio albipinnatus. The sequence continues at coordinate 34,367,221 of CM042254.1, read as the reverse complement.
CCTGCGGAACTCCAGTGGCTAGATGATGTGACTTAGACACTTCACCTCTCCATGACACTCTGAAGGACCTACCTGAGAGGTAAGACTTGAGCCACTGGAGAGCAGTTCCTGAGATGCCCATCTTCATGAGAGTTGACAGGAGGATCTGGTGGTTAACTGTGTCAAAAGCAGCAGACAAATCCAGTAAGATAAGTACTGTGGATTTGGAAGCCGCTCTTGCCTGTCTCAGTGCTTCAGTAACCGAGAGCAGGGCAGTCTCAGTTGAGTGGCCACTTTTGAAGCCGGATTGGTTGATATCCAGGAGGTTGTTCTGTTCAAGAAACGTAGAGAGCTGGTTAAAAACAACTCGCTCGAGTGTCTTTGCAATGAAAGGCAGAAGGGATACCGGTCTGTAGTTTACTGAAAGTGCTGGGTTCATAGAGGGTTTCTTAAGCAGTGGGGTTACCCGAGCCTGCTTAAATGCTGTGGGGAAGGTCCCGGTGTGAAGAGAGGTGTTGACAATATGAGTGAGTGCAGGAGTAACAGAAGAAGAGATGGCCTGAAGGAGGTGAGTGGGGATAGGGTCAAGCGGACAGGTAGTGGGGTGGTTGGAAAGGATGAGTTTGGAGACTTCAGCTTCAGGGAGCAGAGAAAAAGAGGGGAGCGTATGTGTGATGGTTGTTGAGATGTGCGTGTCGGTTTGTGGTGTGGAGAATTGGCTGCTGATGGAGGAGATTTTATTTGTGAAAAATGATGCAAAGTCGTCAGCTGTAAGAGTTGATGAAGGAGGGGGGGGGAGGAGGACAAAGGAGCGAAGAGAACGTTCTGAAAAGTGCACGAGAGTCAGAGCAGTTGTTGATTTTGTTGTGGTAGTATGTAGATTTAGCAGTGGAGACATTAGCAGAGAAAGAAGCAAGGAGAGACTGATACAGGGTCAGGTCAGTAGTGTTTTTAGTTTTGCGCCACTTCCTCTCTGCCGCCCGGAGCCCAGAGCGATGTTCGCGGAGAACATCAGACAGCCAGGGGGCAGAGGGAGTGGTGCGGGCTGGCCTGGTTGAAACGGGACAGAAGATGTCTAAGCAAGATGTTAGAGTGGAGCAAAGAGTGTCAGTAGCACTGTTAGTGTCCAGTGCTGAGAACTGAGCAGGTGGAGGGAGTGAGGAGGAAACCATAGTGGATAGACGGGAGGGAGAGAGTGAGCGTAGATTACGCCGAAAGGTGATCTGGGGAGGAGTGTGTGTTGTGTCAGGAGTCAGTAGGAGGTTAAGAGTGATGAGAAAGTGATCAGAGGTGTGCAATGGAGTAACTAAAGGGTCGTCAGTGGAACAGTAGCGCGTGTAGATAAGGTCCAGATGATTACCTGATTTGTGAGTAGCTGCAGTAGATACTCGCTTAAGGTCAAATGAGGTCAGAAGAGTGGTGAAGTCTGCAGCCTGTGGTTTATCAAGGTGAATGTTGAAGTCACCGAGCAGTACCAGAGGAGTGCCATCCTCGGGGAAGTGAGAGAGTAACATATCCAACTCCTCCAAGAAGTTACCCAGTTGACCTGGAGGGCGATAAATAACTACAACATGGATTTTAGCAGGGTGAGTGAACGAGATTGAGTGTGATTCAAATGAGCAGTTGCCAGATAGAGAAGGAATGGGCTCAAATTTCCAATCATTTGAGATGAGCAGACCAGTACCTCCGCCCCTCCCAATCGGGCGAGAGGTGTGTGAAAAAGAGAAATTATTTGAGAGAGCTGCAGGAGTGGCAGTGTCTTCTGGTTTGATCCATGTCTCAGTTAGAGCCATGAGACTGAGATGTGAATGAGTGGAAAGAGATGAAATAAAGTCTGCTTTGTTTACAGCAGACTGGCAGTTCCAGAGACCAATTGGAATGGACATTAATGTAGCAGAGGAAATAGGTACAGTACGCAGATTATTAGGATTACGGCGTCTAGAATGCACTGAGCGTGATTTACGGGTGTGTGTGGTAATAGTAGAGATTTGGAAGCACATTGTGAATACAGGTCAGACAAATAAACAGATGAAAACAAGCATTCCTTTTTTGTTAGAAATTATACTGCATGCATTTATTCTGAAATCAAAAATCCTTTTTAGTTCTTTAAATTTGGAGAAGCTGTCTCACCATAACAGGTACATTTCTGGCGAATAACACAAACTTAAGCAAAAACTGCTTACCTATTCAAATTTGTGGCCACTGTTTGTGCTGATTCGTCCAGGAACGTCCTGCCATGGTTTCTTTATCAGCTCCTGAAATGTCCTGCCGGGGTCGCCATTTATGTCGAAAGTTTTCTCTTTCTATAATAATTTCTTCTTCAAGGATCATTGATTTCAGAAGAGGCTTTATTCACACCAAACACAGCAATGAAGCCGGAGGGCCGTCAGCCACCGGCCCCCCTGTCACTTGACTTTTCTGTCATATATATACCATAGTTGTCTTCCTAACATGGTAACCACTGTTGTCTTCCTAACATGGTAACAACCCCCCTGGCTCACATATCACCACATTCTAAGTTCTAATTCTGTTCCTGTCCTTCTAAAGGGCACTCTCAAAGTCAGCACACTTTTAACCACAGTCAGCAACCATTTGACCACCCTTGAAACATCATTACACATTTGAACATAATAGTGTCTTTTCATTAGCCATAAAATGCTAAAATTTACATAATAAAATCTTCTACAGATGTCAGTCAGCGGCCTTCCGACAGTTCGTCCCTCGTCGCTCGGAGCCAGGGAGGGCGGCCCATAGCGGGCAGCCCCAGCCGTCAACCAGCTCCTCGCACCGTCAGCTGCAGAGGGAGAGCGTCGCCTCTAGAGCCCCTCCTCCTGGAGCCTGGCAACAGAGGCGGCGCTCGCTCCAGCAGACTCACCAGCAGCCTTCCGCTCCCAGAGGCGATTTAAGAAACGTACTCAGGGCGCGGAAGGCTGCTGGGAAGAAGCCCTAGCTGCAGCAGGGCTTCTAAGAGCGGTCCCCCCCGCAGAAGGGCAATCGAGGTTGCTTCTTCTGGGGCGCTCTGGGGAAATCGATGTGGAATCCCGCCGTCTATGACGCTTCGGGCCACATCGATTTCCCGCGAACGCACGCTGCTCCAGCTGCCTCTAGAAAGACCTGCGGCTGGGCAGCTCATGCGTCCGCACACAGAGAATCGTTCCCAACTACTTCCTGCCGATCATCCGCTTCAGGGGGTTGGGAACGAGGCTCGTGTAACACCCGACGCCAGCCTCGAGAGATTATCTCGGCGCATGGAAATGCCTTCCGAATATTTCTACATGGGTCCTGCGTACTGTAGAGAATGGTTACAGACTGCAGTTCGGTCATCCTCCTCCAAGTTTCAGGGGTTTGAACTGGACCGCAGTGGTACCAGAGCGGGTTCGGGTAATGGAACTAGAAGTAAAATCCTTGCTGGCGAAGGAAGCCATAGAGCGTGTTCCTCCGCCGGAGAGGGAGTCCGGGTTCTACAGCCGGTACTTTATTGTTCCTAAAAAGGATGGAGGGTTGCGTCCGATTATTGACCTGAGGTATTTGAATCGGTCTCTGAGGAGGTTCAGATTCAAAATGCTCACGATTCCTACCATCGTGAGTCAGATCCAGTTCGAGGACTGGTTCGTCACGATAGATTTAAAGGACGCATACTTCCATATCTCCATTCTTCCATGTCATAGGAAGTTCTTGAGGTTCGCTTTCGGGGGCGAGGCGTACCAATATCGAGTGCTTCCCTTCGGTCTAGCTCTTTCCCCACGCACATTCACAAAGTGCATGGATGCAGCTCTGGCTCCATTGAGACTCCAGGGCATCCGTGTACTGAATTATATCGACGACTGGCTCAGTCGTACGATATGGCAGTTCAGCATCGAGATGTCGTTCTGGCCCATATAAAGTGCTTGGGGCTGAGACTCAACGCAACGAAAAGTGTGTTGGCGCCGTCCCGAAGGACTACGTTCCTAGGGATAGTATGGGATTCGACTACGATGCGGGCACAATTGTCTCCCGCGCGAGTCGAGACCATACTGGCGATGGTCTCACAAATAAGGCTAGGCCACAGCATCACTGTGAAGCACTTTCAGAGAGTGCTGGGGCATATGGCAGCAGCGTCCAACGTTATACCTTTTGGCCTGCTGCACTTGAGACCCCTACAGTGGTGGCTGAAAACCAAGGGGTTTTCCCCCAGAGGGAATCCTTTCCGTATGATCAGGGTAACGCGCAGATGCCTTCGTTCCCTAGTCATATGGAAGAAACCTTGGTTTCTGTCCCAGGGGCCAGTGTTGGGAGCGTCCTGTTGCCGGAGATCCGTTTCAACAGACGCCTCCCTCACTGGTTGGGGCGCGGTCATGGAGGGCCGCTTTGCGAGGGGCCCGTGGGAGGGCCGTCATTCCTCCTGGCACATAAATTGCCTGGAGATGATGGCGGTCTACAAAGCTTTGAGGAGCTTTCTCCCGGACCTCTGCGGCCAACATGTCCTGGTACGAACAGACAATACGTCTGTTGTAGCGTACCTGAATCATCAGGGGGGTTTGAGGTCGCGCACTCTTTGTAGACTGGCGCATCAAATTCTCCTGTGGTCCCAAGGGAAACTGTTGTCCATCAGGGCAATGTATGTCCCGGGGGTCCAAAATCAGGGAGCAGACATCCTGTCGAGGCACGGGCTGAGGCCCGGGGAGTGGCGACTCCACCCGGAGGTGGTGGAGGCCATGTGTGAGAGGTTCGGCCCAGTGGAAGTGGACCTGTTTGCGTCTCGCGAGACGTCCCACTGTCCACTGTGGTTTTCCCTCACGCATCCAGCCCCGCTGGGGTTGGATGCCATGGTTCAGACGTGGCCGAGGCTGCGTCTGTATGCATTCCCCCCGATTGCTCTGCTCCCGGGAGTTCTGGAGAGGGTCCGCCAACAGGGAGTCAGCCTACTTTTAGTAGCACCCCGTTGGCCGACGCGAGTTTGGTTCTCGGACATCATAGCTCTGCTGGCAGGTCCTCCATGGCAGATCCCTCTGAGGAGGGATCTCTTATCTCAGGCAGGGGGCTCAATATTTCACCCCCGGCCTGAGATTTGGAGTCTTTGGGTCTGGCCCTTGAGGGGGTCAGGTACCTAGAGACTGGCCTGTCGGCAGAGGTGATAGAGACCTTACTCGGTTCCAGGGCTCCATCTTTGAGGAGACTGTACAGCCCCAAGTGGTGAGCCACTTGGTGCAGGAAGCGTGAGGTGGACCCAGTCAACTGGCCGGTGGCTTCAGTGCTGGAGTTCCTCCAAGATCGCTTCTCTGCGGGTCTAACCCCGTCCACACTCAGGGTGTCCGTGGCTGCCATAAGGCTTTCCACACTCCTTTGGGCGATGGGCTTGGGTAGACACCATCTGTTGTACAGTTCCCCTGTGGGGCTTGGAGGATGCGGCCTGTGGCTCGTTTCAGAATTCCCAGCCTGGGATCTGGCGGTGGTTTCGAAGGCTGGCTGAGGCCCCCTTCGAACCATTGGAGTTGGATGAGCCAGGGGACTTAGGATTGGTCAGTTCCCTGGTTCTTCAGGCAGTACATCCCCCGCCTCACGTGACGGCGGAGTAAGAAACCTCCACTGTGTAGCACTTTTGAGTGCTGGGGCTCAGTGCAGCAGCGTCCAAGGTGAGACCTTTTGACCTGCTGCACGTGAGACCTTGACAGTGGGGGTTGGAAACCAAGGGGTTTCCTCCAGAGGGAATCTCTTTCGTATGATCAGGGTAACGCGCAGATGCCTTCGTTCCCTGGTTATATGGAAGAAACCTTGGTTTCTGTCCCTGGGGTCAGTGTTGGGAGCGTCCTGTTGCCGGGAAACCGCTTCAACAGACGTCTCCCTCATTGGCTGGGGCGCAGAAGGCGCTTGGGTTCCCCAGTCCTAGTTGTGCCCGGTCTCCGGCTTCACACTAGGGCAGGCATTACCCTCGGTGGAAACAAGGGAACAAGGGTTACAGACGTAACCCGAGCCGTTATTTATGCATTGCAATGAACATATGTAAGTATAAGCATAGCTTATATGTTATTCTTCCATGCACAGCATTAGATCGTGTGAGCAATGCAATAGCAAATATGTTATCTCTTCAATGCACATCGGAAATGAGTTAGTTATAAATGCATTGCAATGAACAAGTGCATAGCTTATACAGGGAGTGCAGAATTATTAGGCAAGTTGTATTTTTGAGGATTAATTTTACAACATTAATAATTAAACAACAACCATGTTGTCAATGAACACAAAAAACTCATTAATATCAAAGCTGAATATTTTTGGAAGTGGTTTTTAGTTTTAGCTATTTTAGGGGGATATCTGTGTGTGCAGGTGACTATTACTGTGCATAATTATTAGGCAACATAACAAAAAATAATTTTATACCCATTTCAATTATTTATTTTTACCAGTGAAACCAATATAACATCTCAACATTCACAAATATACATTTCTGACATTCAAAAACAAATCAGTGACCAATATAGCCACCTTTCTTTGCAAGGACACTCAAAAGCCTGCCATCCATGGATTCTGTCAGTGTTTTTATCTGTTCACCATCAACATTGCGTGCAGCAGCAACCACAGCCTCCCAGACACTGTTCAGAGAGGTGTACTGTTTTCCCTCCTTGTAAATCGCACATTTGATGATGGACCACAGGTTCTCAATGGGGTTCAGATCAGGTGAACAAGGAGGCCATATCATTAGATTTTCTTCTTTTATACCCTTTCTTGCCAGCCACGCTGTGGAGTACTTGGATGCGTGTGATGGAGCATTGTCCTGCATGAAAATCATGTTTTTCTTGAAGGATGCAGACTTCTTCCTGTACCACTGCTTGAAGAAGGTGTCTTCCAGAAACTGGCAGTAGGACTGGGAGTTGAGCTTATATGATATTCTTCAATGCACAGCGTTAGATCGTGTGTGCAATGCAATACAATAGCAAATATGTTATCTCTTCAATGCACGTCGGAAATGAGTTAGATATTTATGCATTGCAATGAACATATGTACGTATAAGCATAGCTTATATGTTATTCTTCCATGTACAGCGTTAGATCGTGTGAGCAATGCAATAGCAAATATGTTATCTCTTCAATGCACATCGGAAATGAGTTAGCTATAAATGCATTGCAATGAACAAGTGCATAGCTTATATGTTATTCTTCAATGCACAGTGTTAGAACACGTGCAATGAAATGCACAGCAACGTTTATCTCTTGTAGAACGCTTTTGCAATGCAATGCAACAGCAATGAGATAATTCGTATGCATTGCAATGCAACAAGTGCATCGCGTATATGTTATTTCTTCAACAATGCACAGCGTTAAACCGTGTGCAATGCAATAGCAAATATGTTATCTCTTCAATGCACATCGGAAATGAGTTAGTTATAAATGCATTGCAATGAACAAGTGCATAGCTTATATGTTATTCTTCAATGCACAGTGTTAGAACATTCGTGCAATGCTATGCAACAGCAATGTTATCTCTTCAATGCGCATCCCATTGAGTTAGTTCGTATGAATGCAATGCAACAAGTGCATTGCTTATATGATATTCTATGCACATCGTTAGATTGTGTGTGCAATGCAATAGCAAATATGTTATCTCTTCAATGCACATCGGAAATGAGTTAGTTATAAATGCATTGCAATGAACAAGTGCATAGCTTATGTTATCTCTTCAATGCACATCCCATTGAGTTAGTTGAAGTGCATAACTTATATGATATTCTTCAATGCACAGCGTTAGATTGTGTGTGCAATGCAATACAATAGCAAATATATTATCTCTTCAATGCACATCGGAAATTAGTTACTTATTCATGCATTGCAATGAACAAGTGCATAGCTTATGTTATCTTTTCAATGCACATCCCATTGAGTTAGTTCAAGTGCATAACTTATATGATATTCTTCAATGCACAGCGTTAGATCGTGTGTGCAATGCAATACAATAGCAAATATGTTATCTCTTCAATGCACGTCGGAAATGAGTTAGATATTTATGCATTGCAATGAACATATGTAAGTATAAGCATAGCTTATATGTTATTCTTCCATGTACAGCGTTAGATCGTGTGAGCAATGCAATAGAAAATATGTTATCTCTTCAATGCAAATCGGAAATGAGTTAGCTATAAATGCATTGCAATGAACAAGTGCATAGCTTATATGTTATTCTTCAATGCACAGTGTTAGAACACGTGCAATGAAATGCACAGCAACGTTTATTTCTTGTAGAACGCTTTTGCAATGCAATGCAACAGCAATGAGATAATTCGTATGCATTGCAATGCAACAAGTGCATCGCGTATATGTTATTTCTTCAACAATGCACAGCGTTAAACTGTGTGCAATGCAATAGCAAATATGTTATCTCTTCAATGCACATCGGAAATGAGTTACATTTATGCATTGCAATGAACAAGTGCATAGCTTATGTTATTCTTCAATGTACATTGTTAGAACATTGATGCAATGCTATGCAACAGCAATGTTATCTCTTCAATGCGCATCCCATTGAGTTAGTTCGTATGCATGCAATGCAACAAGTGCATTGCTTATATGATATTCTTCTATGCACATCGTTAGATTGTGTGTGCAATGCAATAGCAAATATGTTATCTCTTCAATGCACATCGGAAATGAGTTAGTTATAAATGCATTGCAATGAACAAGTGCATAGCTTATATTATTCTTCAAAGTACATTGTTAGAACATTCGTGCAATGCTATGCAACAGCAATGTTATCTCTTCAATGTTATCCCATTGAGTTAGTTCAAGTGCATAGCTTATATGATATTCTTCAATGCACAGCGTTAGATCGTGTGTGCAATGCAATACAATAGCAAATATGTTATCTCTTCAATGCACATTTGAAATGAGTTAGTTATAAATGCATTGCAATGAACAAGTGCATAGCTTATATGTTATTCTTCAATGCACAGTGTTTAGATGGCATGTGCAATGCAATGCAATAGCAAATATGTTATCTCTTCAATGCACATCGGAAATGAGTTACATTCATGCATTGCAATGAACAAGTGCATAGCTTATGATATTCTCTTAAATGCACAGTGTTAGAACAATTGTGCAATGCAATGCAACGCAACAACAATGTTATCTCTTCAATGCACATCTGATTGAGTTAGTTCGTATGCATGCAATGCAACAAGTGCATTGCTTATATGATATTCTTCAATGCACAGCGTAAGATCGCATGTGCAATACAATGCAATAGCAAATATGTTATCTCTTCAATGCACATCGGAAATGAGTTAGTTATTCATGCATTGCAATGAACAAGTGCATAGCTTATGTTATCTCTTCAATGCACATCCCATTGAGTTAGTTGAAGTGCATAACTTATATGATATTCTTCAATGCACAGCGTTAGATCGTGTGTGCAATGCAATACAATAGCAAATATGTTATCTCTTCAATGAACATCGGAAATGAGTTATATTTATGCATTGCAATGAACAAGTGCATAGCTTATGTTATTCTTCAATGTACATTGTTAGAACATTCGTGCAATGCTATGCAACAGCAATTTTATCTCCCAATGCACATCCCATTGAGTTAGTTCGTATGCATGCAATGCAACAAGTGCATTGCTTATATGATATTCAATGCACAGCGTTAGATCGTGTGTGCAATGCAATACAATAGCAAATATGTTATCTCTTCAATGCACGTCGGAAATGAGTTAGTTATTTATGCATTGCAATGAACATATGTAAGTATAAGCATAGCTTATATGTTATTCCTCCATGCACAGCGTTAGATCGTGTGAGCAATGCAATAGCAAATATGTTATCTCTTCAATGCACATCGGAAATGAGTTAGCTATAAATGCATTGCAATGAACAAGTGCATAGCTTATATGTTATTCTTCAATGCACAGTGTTAGAACACGTGCAATGAAATGCACAGCAACGTTCAACGTTCTAGAAGTAGAACGCTTTTGCAATGCAATGCAACAGCAATGAGATCATTCGTATGCATTGCAATGCAACAAGTGCATCGCGTATATGTTATTTCTTCAACAATGCACAGCGTTAAACCGTGTGCAATGCAATAGCAAATATGTTATCTCTTCAATGCACATCGGAAATGAGTTACATTTATGCATTGCAATGAACAAGTTCATAGCTTATGTTATTCTTCAGTGTACATTGTTAGAACATTGATGCAATGTTATGCAACAGCAATGTTATCTCTTCAATGCGCATCCCATTGAGTTAGTTCGTATGCATGCAATGCAACAAGTAAGTATATGCATGCAACATATGTAAGTATAAGCGTAGCTTATATGTTATTCTTCCATGCACAGCATTAGATCGTGTGAGCAATGCAATAGCAAATATGTTATCTCTTCAATGCACATCGGAAATGAGTTAGTTATAAATGCATTGCAATGAACAAGTGCATAGCTTATATGTTATTCTTCAATGCACAGTGTTAGAACACGTGCAATGAAATGCACAGCAACGTTTATCTCTTCTAGAACGCTTTTGCAATGCAATGCAACAGCAATGTGAATTCGTATGCATTGCAATGCAACAAGTGCATCGCGTATATGTTATTTCTTCAACAATGCACAGCGTTAAACCGTGTGCAATGCGGTTTATGCGGTTCAATAGCAAATATGTTATGCGGTTCAATAGCAAATATGTTATCTCTTCAATGCACATCGGAAATGAGTTAAATTTATGCATTGCAATGAACAAGTGCATAGCTTATGTTATTCTTCAATGTACATTGTTAGAACATTGATGCAATGCTATGCAACAGCAATGTTATCTCTTCAATGCGCATCCCATTGAGTTAGTTCGTATGCATGCAATGCAACAAGTGCATTGCTTATATGATATTCTTCTATGCACATCGTTAGATTGTGTGTGCAATGCAATAGCAAATATGTTATCTCTTCAATGCACATCGGAAATGAGTTCAATGCATTGCAATGAACAAGTGCAGGTGTGATCGGGTGACGTATGCGTTCGGGACTACATTTCCCATAAGCCCTTGGGTTAGTGTAATGCCTACGTCTGCACGTACTATAAATAGACGCACCGTAGCGTAGCGCGTTCTCATTCATTCATTGTGCAAACAAGCGTGAGCTCGCATCAGGTAACTTATGTTTGACTGCATTTAGAAATAGAAATTTAATGAAGAGGATTGTTCTCTTTTAAAGCAAAAAGACTTGTATGCAAATTGTTTTATGCTGCTCATGCTTAGAATTGTTTGTGTATCTCTAGGTCACCTTCACATAAATAAATGTGGGCATGAGGTAGCTCCATGTATGGGTTTTATTATTGAGCCAGCAGCCATATCACCCTGTAGCCAGAGACTGGTTTCCCACTGAAGCTAAGCAGGGCTGAGCCTGGTTAGTACCTGGATGGGAGACCAAATTGGGAAAACTAGGTAGCTGCTGGTAGAGGTGTTAGTGAGGCCAACAGGGGGTGCTCACCCTGTGGTCTGTGTGGGTCCTAACGCCCCAGTATAGTGATGGGGACACTATACTGTAACAAGCACCGTCCTTCGGATGAGACGTTAAACCGAGGTCCTGACTCTCTGTGGTCATTAAAAATCCCATGTCTTTCGATAAAGAGTAGGGGTGTAACCCCGGCATCCTGGCCAAAAAAAAAAAGTGCCCATTGGCCCCTGTCCATCATGGCCTCCTAATCATCCCCATTGGTATCATCCCTCAGTCTCCTCTCCACCAATCAGCTGGTGTGTGGTGGGCGTACTGGCGCAATATGGCTGCCGTCGCATCATCCAGGTGGATGCTGCACATTGGTGGTGGTTGAGGAGATTCCCCCCTTCTATGTAAAAGCGCTTTGAGTGAGTGCCTAGAAAAGCGCTATATAAATGTAATTAATTATAATTAATTAATTATTATTATTATGAGGTAATGGGTTTATGTAAAGTAGTAGACTAACGTTAATTGGAGGAGGAAGAAAGTGGTCTGATTGTGTTATTGTATTTCAGAACCCCGTGTGTATTGATGGTGATTGGCCTGGTGACGCAAGCTTCAGAGTGTTGAATGATTTATCCCGTGTGTATTGATGGTGATCGGCCTGGTGACGCAATCTGCAGAGTGTTGAATGATTAATGAGCAAACTATGCTTAGAGGTAATAAGTATTGTTAAGCGTTTTTATTTATTTTCATTTATAAAGAAGTTTTTCATGAAAGTTTGTTTTATAGGTCTCTTTTAAAGAAGAACCATCTGGTTGATCTTATTAATTCTTCTATCTCTTAAATCCAGTTATTAGAAAGGTATTTGATTTAGATTAAAGCATTTTTCTTAATCTGCAAATGTTCAAAGTATTTATAATGGGTTTTATTTTTGCAGGACTAGCACGACTATTGTTACTATTGTTTTCTTTTGTGGTGAACTATTTATTTCTCCTTTGAACATTGTGTGTGAATATTATTGTAATTCTGATTTTGTTTTCTTGTTTTCTTTAGTTGTTATTTATCCTGATTCCGTAGCAGCTGCAGGGTCTCCTTCCTGGGCGTGACTGGCACTGGTGAGGTGGTGGGGATTCTTTTGTGGTGCCCGGTGGTTTGTACTTGCTTTTGAGTGCCGTGGATTCTGTGCTGAATTTGCAGTGCGAGTTTCAAGTCGTGGTGGTTTTCTTTTATTTTGCACACTTCACGCCCGTTGGAACCCTGTTGTGTGCCGTTAAATGTGTTTATTCTTTTTTTTCTATGAACGAGACCGGTATTAGCATTTTAGACATTTAGAATTTCATGCAACATGCGGTATTTATGAAATTGTAATAAAACTGCTTGTACAAGCAATACAGCTTTCACTACAGTCTGTGGCCAGTTATTAGCCCGCTCTTGTCGGGTGGGTTACAATCTGGCGTAGTCGGCAGGATTATTATTGGCTTTATTTTAATTTTTTTTGTTGTCATTTTTCTGGCCACTGTAGTGTTGTTAATTTATTTTTTTTATTGTTCACCACGTTTTATTGTTGATAAGTAATAGGTAAATGTACTAGTAACAATAGTCGTGCAAGAAGACAGCTGTTTATTTCCCTAGAAGCTTTCCTCTGCTGAGTTATTCTGACTTCTCTTTGAGCTTTCAAGTATGTCTGAAGATCTGCAACAAGAACTAATGGACCTGCGCGAACAGCTGCGTAGTTTGCAGACCTTGAATGACCAGCTGAGAAGTCAAGCATCAACATCCAGTGGTCATGCTACAAATCCATCATCCTCTACAAATCTTAATACTCCTCCAATGTCTCTTAACAGGATGCTGTATGTCCCTAGGGAGAGAAAGTGCCCACGTTTTTATGGACATTCTGATTCATCATCTCTGAGTTTGGAGGAGTGGATTGAGCCACCGTGTGTATCGAAGGTAGAGGTTGCTCAGATAGGGAACAAGTATTGTTCTTACTGGATCATTTAGGAGGAGAAGCAAGGATGGAGATAAAACTCCGTCCTGCTGTTGAGAGGGAAAAACCAGAACACATTTTTAATATTTTAAAGAATATGTATAATGGTAAACAGACTTTTGTGCAGCTGCAACAGAAATTTTTTGAGAGGAAACAACAGGAGGGAGAGTCCCTGACGGAATTTTCCCATTCATTAATGTCATTAATGGAGGCAGTTTTGAGCAATAATCCAATAAGTGTTCCTAATGCTGATCAGGTGCTACGAGATCAGTTCGTAGAACACGTCAGAGATGTTACTCTGCGCCGTGAACTCAAACGATTTGTGAGGCAAAAGCCTTCTTGTTCTTTACTAGATGTAAGGGGCGAAGCAATTAGGTGGCTGGAGGAAGGAGAAATGGTGACCGTTACATCAGTGACCCAACCATGGTGTAATAGAACTCAAGGTAGAGTAAGTCCAGTTTGAGGAGAAAATTAACAGGTTTGGGGAGTCAACTGAGTTGAATGACATTAAAGACATGCTTAAAAGTCAGCAAAAGCAGATAGATGCTATTACTAAATGTCTTAATGACCTTAAGCCTAAGTCTGAAAACACTCCCCCTATTTCTCCTAGACCATGGTTGGTCAATGTCCGACGGTAACTGTTCAGATGGGGAGGATCACTGTTCCTTGCCTTTTGGACACTGGTTCAATGGTGACTACGATAACAGAATCTTTCTTTCATGACCACTTTAAACCATTAGGTGAGGATGCCCTTAAATAATGTAGTTGGCTTCAGTTGAAAGCTGCAAATGGTTTAGAAATCCCGTATGTGGGATATTATGAGCTTGACATGTTAGTGTTGGGACAAACTATTCCAAGAAGAGGTGTCCTGGTAGTTAAAGATCCAAACAAGGGCACATTACATCAAGGAAGGGAACTTACGCCAGGATTGTTGGGTATGAATGTGATTAGCCAATGCTACAGTGAGTTATTCGGACAGTATGGTTCAGCATTGTTTTCAGTATCCTCAGTTAAACAAGCAGAACCAGGATGGAGGGATGCCCTATTGGAATGCCAGAGAGCAGAAAATGCCCATGCAGCTGGGTTTATTGGCCAGGTGCGAGTGCAGACTGACTATCCATTGCAGATCCCAGCAGGCACGTTAAGGTTAGTACCTGCCCTTTGTCCAAAAGGCTTTGGTTATGATAATACAGTTGCATTATTGGAACCACAGGAATTGGGGAGTAATGGGTTACCCCCAGGGGTTTTGATTTCTCCTGCTTTGCTTCAATTAGCTCAAGGCCTGGTTCTGGTCCCTGTTGTGAATGTTAGTAATACTGCTGTAAGTTTACAGTCAAGAACTAGATTGGGAACATTGGTCAGGGTTGAAGTTATCCCTTCACAAAATCAGGGTCTCTGTTTTGAAAAAGTGGATAACTCTCATACCGTTGTAGTACAATCTCAGGTGTGTATTTCCACATCAGAATCTGATATTGAATTAGAATTACCAGGGCTTTCTGAGTATGACCAGGGATTAGTTAAGGACCTTTTAACCCGATATAGTGATGTTTTTGCAAAACATGATGGTGACCTGGGATGCACTTCATTGATTGAACATCGTATCCCGCTTTTAGATGACACTCCAATGCGTCAACGCTACCGTAGACTTCCTCCAAGCCAGTTTGAGGCTGTTAAAGCTCATATTAAGCAACTTTTGGATGGTCAAATCATTAGGGAGAGTTGCAGTCCTTATGCCTCTCCTATAGTGCTGGTTAAAAAGAAGGATGGCTCCCTCAGAATGTGTGTGGATTATCATAAATTGAACTCCAAGACTCGTAAGGATGCCTTCCCTTTACCAAGAATAGAAGAGTCTTTTAGATGCGTTGACCGGTGCAAAGTGGTTCTCAACACTTGACTTGGCTAGCGGCTATAATCAAGTCCCAGTAGTAGAAGGAGATAAGTATAAAACTGCTTTTTGTACACCTTTTGGTCTGTTTGAGTTCAATAGGATGCCGTTCGGATTGTGCAATGCACCAAGCACTTTTCAGCGATTAATGGAGAGAATTTTTGGTGACCAGAGTTTTCAATCCCTGCTATTGTATCTGGATGATGTGATTATTTTTTCTTCTTCCATAGATCAGCATCTGCAGCGTCTAGAATTAGTGTTAAATCGTTTGCGACAACAAAATCTCAAGATTAAACTTAGCAAGTGCTGCTTCTTTCGTCCCGAAGTTCATTATTTGGGTCATGTCATCTCTGCTTCAGGTGTGGGAACGGACCCTGATAAGGTGGCAACTGTGGCAAATTGGAGACGACCAGAGAACGTTCAAGAGCTCCGGTCATTTTTAGGGTTCTCCAGTTATTACCGCCGTTTCATGAAGGGTTTTTCTGGTGTTGCAGGGCCCTTGAATCGGCTGGTAGCGGAAGTCACCCGTAATAAAAAGGGCAAGTCATCAAGGATATGTTTGAAGAAGGGCTGGACAGAGGACTGCGAGCATGCATTCCAAACATTGAAAGGGTTGTTGACAAGTGCTCCTGTCCTGGCGTATGCAGACTTCAGTAGACCTTTTGTGTTGGAAGTGGATGCGAGCCATCAAGGATTGGGGGCTGTTTTGTCACAAGACCACCAGGGTAAACTTAGACCTATTGCTTTTGCAAGTCGTGGCCTACGGCCATCAGAGCGAAATATGCAAAACTATAGTTCGATGAAACTGGAATTCTTGGCCTTAAAATGGGCGGTAGCTGACAAGTTTAGAGATTATTTGCTGGGGCACAAATGTGTTGTTTACACTGATAACAACCCTTTGAGCCACTATCAGAAGGCTAAACTTGGAGCACTGGAACAGCGCTGGGTCGGACAGTTGGCAGACTTTGATTTGGAGGTGAAGTATAAGCCAGGTCGGTCCAATGGCAATGCAGATGCACTGTCCAGGCAATATACTGCTTCAATGACGGAGATTTCTGTGACAACATCTATTCCAGATGCAGTAAGACAAGGTGCTAATAATCATAAGTCTGTATTAACGGTTGAAACCATCTCTGCTCTTCCCCTTCAGTCTAAAGCCAGTCTCCGGGAGTTGCAAGAGACAGATCCAGTGATTGGCCGGTTTCTTGTGTACTGGGATCGTCAGAGCCCCCCAACACGAAAGGAGAGGAGTTTTGAGTCCTCTGCAGTGACGGAGTTAGTTCGTCAGTGGCAAAGGCTTACAAAAGTAGATGGCATTTTGTATCGACGGTTTCAAGCCCAAGATGGATTTAAGGAGTTTCGCCAGGTAATACTACCCCTGGTTCTAAGGGAAGAAGTCCTGAGTAGTCTGCATGATGAGCATGGCCATCAGGGGGTGGAGCGGACCGTTAGTTTGGTCAGAACACGCTGTTACTGGCCTGGGATGTATAAGTTTATTGAAGACTGGTGCAAGAAATGTCAGCGTTGTACTCTAGCAAAAGAGGTTCGACCGAAGGTTCGGAGTTTTATGGGTCATCTCCGAGCAGAAAGGCCATTAGACATTCTTGCCATTGACTTCACATTATTGGAACCATCATCAAATGGAACTGAAAATGTTTTGGTCATGACTGATGTCTTTTCAAAATTTACCCAAGCAATACCAACAAAAGACCAGACAGCACAGACCGTGGCACGAGTATTGGTGGAGCGTTGGTTTTATTTGTTTGGGTTACCAAGGCAAATTCACTCTGACCAAGGTCGATGTTTTGAGAGCAGAATTATTCAGGAACTGTGTAGAATATATGGCATTGTAAAAACTCGTACAACACCATATAGGCCCCAAGGAAATGGTCAATGCGAGAGATTTAATAGGACAATGCATGACTTATTGTGAACCCTCCCTGCTGAAAAGAAGTATCATTGGCCAGATTTTCTTTCACAAGTTGTGTTTGCTTACAACACCACAGAACATCAGTCTACCGGTTACTCTCCATATGTTCTTATGTTTGGAGAGGAGCCTCAGTTGCCAATTGATTTCCTTTTGGGACAGGATAATCTTGATACTACTGGAGAACCTTGGATTCTGCAACACAGAGAGAACTTGGAACAAGTCTTCAAATGTGCCAGAGCCCGCCTGAAAACTGCTGCAGCCCAACGTGCCCGATCAAATAATGAAAACGTTCATCATGACACTTTGCGAGAGGGTCAGTTGGTGTACAGAAGATCCCATAAGGTAAGGGGCAGAAATAAGATTCAGGACGTTTGGGATCCTACCCTTTATAGGATTATTCAGGGTCTAGGCCCAGTATATTCTATAAGTCCAGTAGATGGTAGTGGTGAAGTTAAAAGGATACATCGTTGTGAGTTGCGTCCTGCCTGTAGCGTTATGGATGATCCTGGGTTGCCTTCTCATATGAGGGATGAAGAGCCTATACAAACGTAGATCCCATTTTAATTATATCAGAGCCAACAGAGGAGGTGCGTTCATATGAAGTTACAGAAAACCCCTTATCTGGGCTAAGTAGAAATTCGAGCATTGTATTACCATGTTCACAGCGTGACATTGAACCAAGGATGTCACCGGAACCCATATCATCTCCCTCAATCTGCTCATGTTAATGACCAGATAGTGCTCCCTGTGATCCGGCCATCGAACAGCCCCCAAAGTTGTTTGTTTCGACCATGGGTGTGAAAACAGGGTTTATCGACGGGGCGTCGATTCATTTTTAGGGGGATGGGGATTGTAACCCACCCGACAAGAGCGGGCTAATAACTGGCCACAGACTGTAGTGAAAGCTGTATTGCTTGTACAAGCAGTTTTATTACAATTTCATAAATACCGCATGTTGCATGAAATTCTAAATGTCTAAAATGCTAATACCGGTCCCGTTCATAGAAAAAAAAAGAATAAACACATTTAACGGCACACAACAGGGTTCCAACGGGCGTGAAGTGTGCAAAATAAAAGAAAACCACCACGACTTGAAACTCGCACTGCAAATTCAGCACAGAATCCACGGCACTCAAAAGCAAGTACAAACCACCGGGCACCACAAAAGAATCCCCACCACCTCACCAGTGCCAGTCACGCCCAGGAAGGAGACCCTGCAGCTGCTACGGAATCAGGATAAATAACAACTAAAGAAAACAAGAAAACAAAATCAGAATTACAATAATATTCACACACAATGTTCAAAGGAGAAATAAATAGTTCACCACAAAAGAAAACAATAGTAACAATAGTCGTGCTAGTCCTGCAAAAATAAAACCCATTATAAATACTTTGAACATTTGCAGATTAAGAAAAATGCTTTAATCTAAATCAAATACCTTTCTAATAACTGGATTTAAGAGATAGAAGAATTAATAAGATCAACCAGATGGTTCTTCTTTAAAAGAGACCTATAAAACAAACTTTCATGAAAAACTTCTTTATAAATGAAAATAAATAAAAACGCTTAACAATACTTATTACCTCTAAAGTAGTTTATATAAGCTACCTTGTGTCACTTTGATTGATTGCGACCTTTGACCTACCACGCCCCTTTGCCCTGGACCACCCACATCGTTCCCCTCCCCCACGTTTGACCTTGACCACCCACGTTGCAGTCACCTTTGACCTTGTGTATCCTCCAGGGGGGGTGATATGACCTTTGAGGTCTCATATTTGAAATAGCGATGTCAGGGTATGACCTCTAGGTGACCGAAGTGAAGAATGATTGTATTGAACTTTGACACGGCTATTTGAAGGAATGATTTCAGGGGGACATCTGCCGGACACGTGAGGGGTTGGTGCATTCCGTAGACGGGAACATTTTTTCACAGAGGAGCCGGAAATTGTCATTATGGTACATCACAATATGCACACTCGAAGTATCTTGGTCACACACACACACACACACACACACACACACACACACACACACACACACACACACACACACACACACACACACACACACACACACACACACACACACACACACACACACACACACACACACACACACACACACACACACACACACACACACACACACACACACACACACACACACACACACACACACACACACACACACACACACACACACACACACACACACACACACACACACACACACACACACACACACACACATTGTAAAATGTCCAATTGGGTTTATAAAAGGAATGTATTTCTATTTAAATGGACTGAAACAGGTCAGATAAAATATTACATTGTATAATAACAATTATCATACTATAATGTAAATATAAAATGAACTTACATTTTCACGGAGCAGGGAAAAGTAGGGGTTTTACAAAACACCCTTTAAAGAAATATAAAATCACTCTCTCTGGCTCTCTCTGCCTCTCTCCAAGAATGTCAGCAGCCCCGGTGGGGGTGTGAAATTTAACACACTCACAGAAGTGGCCGGTTGGAATCAGGGGGGACACAATCTTTTCTTTAACTTCTTGTCCCAGAGAAATGGTAGCCATAATAAAATCTTTTAATAAAGTACTATCTTCTCTATCTTCCTACAAGATTGTTGTATCCAACATCTGACACTCTACGATCTTTAATTTCATCATAAACCATCATTTTTTATATATACCTCATTTATACAAATAGACATCCTATGCATTAGCCTCAAACATTAGCTAGGTGGAAATATATATTACACACAATAATGTGAATACATTGAATGATTAATTTACTGAAACAGAGGTAACCAAATATTATAGTTTTAGGTAGATGAAACTATATATTACATACATTTATAATCATAACCACTTTTAGTTATAGTTTAGCTAAATATAATAATAAATATGTAAATAATAATAAATAAATATGAAAATACCTCACATTTTTTCAGAGAGATGAAGAAGTAGTTCTTTATAAAATGATAAAAAGCAAATATTTTATCCTGTATCAAACTAAACAACAAGAACAAAGTTAGCAAACGCCTTTCCAGAGCCAATGTTGTTCGTACTCATTTTATTTCAAAGCCTAATCTTAAAAGTTTAAATTAGATTTAAATTAAATATTTAAAGTTTTAATAAAATCGTATCTTCTTAATCTTCCCAGAAGACTGATGTATAAAGATAGCATCTGATGCCCAATGAGTGTTTAAATCCATCATAAACCATCATTTTTTACTAAACAGAGCCCAGTACATAATGTTAAATATTATTTCTAAAAAGATTCAAGCCGGTCTTGATTAATAACACTTAACCATGTATGAACCCCATGCAATGAAACATGTTAACAAAGTTTGTCACAAATAAACAGAATTTGTTTCAATAAATTTAATTTGTTTAAAAGATTATTAGTAAAAGAAGTTTAAGACGTATCTTTAAGAAAATCCCCACACATGTCCTCAGCAATCATTAATGATTAGTTCAGGGTAGGGTGATGGGGTGATTTGAAGACCAGCTGGTCCTCTGTGGTCAATGACACAGCAGAAGTAAAGTTTTTCTTGAGTGAATATTTAATTTGACTCGTCTTATGTCTAAGAATGATCTTACTTTAAATATTAACTGGTCATATTTTACACTACTATAATATTTGACATTTTGTGGAAGCCATGATCTAGGATTGCGTGTACAAGTTGTATATGATTTTACTTTTCTTGTGTCTTCCAAACTGGCCTTTGTCATTGCGGAAACATACCCTTTACTGAAAATATACTATCGGTTATCTACTCAAAATACGGTGAATTTTACAAATGTAGCCTTTTGTTGATGAGACAGTTTGTCTGTTGACCAGCATGAACAGACTTTGGAGGGAGTTGATGATTTAGAGAGAGCCCCAACGATTTTGCAGGGTGTTAAAGAGCCTACAATGTTGTTGTTGTTTTTTGTCAACCTGGTGAATTTACACATGCAAGGTCTTCGGAAGTCGTGACTTCCAGGGTCAGTGGGTCTCTTGAGAGTATTTGTTTTACCTTAAAACCAAAGATTTAGCTGTTGGTTTAATATTTTCAAAGTTTCAGGCGTGTTACAATCATGCAGTACAAGGATTCAGATGAACCCAAACAGATTATGTTTCAACATGTGTTATACAATATTTGTACTCTAGTATCACACTTGCTATTTTTAATAGTCTTTATGAGTGCCTAATGCGTTAGAATCCAGATAATAACAAGCTAAGTTGATTCAGCTGTTTACCACTATCTGCATTATTTTGGGCGCAAATAAATAGATGTTGATTAAAGCTTATACATCATTGCCCTTTCCCTACAGATAAAATCCAAACATGTTCTTTATAGGAATCATGTGTGCACAAAAACTCTCTGTAAATTCAAGAGGCCTAGAGTAAGAAAACAGTGACATTGTTTAAGAAAAGATGTCATAGTGCATACAGAAAAATCCAATTTATTGTGATAGGTATTTTTCCCCTGCCATAGTCTTAGTCATATTATCAGGATCACTGATCGCGTTTTATTTGTCGGTCTGTATATGGTTTTAGGTGAAGATTCCGATCTTGTTGTTGTCAGTGTAAGTTCGTGCAAATCATCACTTGTGTGATGAATTCACTTTAAGCATATTTTTAATTGTATGACTAAACTTTTTTTGTTTTCTTTTGACAAACCTACATTTCAAACGATTTACCTCCTGTGTTTCACAACCACAGGGAAAACAATAATACGTTTTGTAATACTCATTAAACCTATTAAACTAATTTTTCTCACCTAGAACACAAAACTTGTACTGTTTTACACATTTTGACTATTTAACTATTTTTGTAGGTATCGTGTCATTTTAGAGGATTTAAGAGAGTAATAAAGGGTACGTTGTGTCACTTTTGAGTGATTTATGACAGTAATTAACATTCCACCGGACTGGACACCTGTTCTGGACACCTGTTCCGGACACCTGTTCTGGACACCTGTTTTGGCCACTTGTTTTGGTTGTGTGTTTTGACCCCTACTGTATTAATTTATCCACCCCCCTTGCTATTCAAAGGTATTTATGACTGTTTGGGGACTTTTGTGTGTTTTTGTAAAAAAGATTGAAACTGATCAAAGAATGTTTAAAAACAAATGTGCTTGAATAAAATGTCAGACATTGTGTTTGTATAACAATGACAAGATCAGGTAATAGTTTTAGGTTTTTTATTAAGCAAAGATAGTACTTTACATACATTTGAGCTTTGAGAGATTTAAAACATTTAATACATTTAAAGCATTAAAAAAACGATGTAGTTAATACAATGCATGGGTTTCAAGACGAAAACATGTAAAAACAAGTTAAAGTGTTTTCTTTCACATAATACTTTGTAAAAAAGTTCAATCATTTAAAATGTTTTCATATAAAAGCAATTTAGAGAATATATTTGATGGCTTGTAAAGAAAGAGTAATCAATGTATTCAAACAAGTATAGGCATTAAGCATATCAAGGAAATGTGGTTAAAATTACATGAAATGAATAATGTTAAAGTTTTTCTAGAGTTTTAGTCAAAAAAATGATCTCTTACGGACTAAGATGCGAACAAGTCCTATCAGATTGGATCCAGAAGCAAACTGAATGCAGCGGGTGTGTGCGAAGTCGCCTCCCTCAGCTCCGCCCCTAACACTCCCCCTCGGCGCAGAACAGAAGTTAAAAACAAATAAATAAATAAAAGCAAAACGAATAATATTAAGTTGTTTCACATTACAATTACTGTTATTTTTTATTTAGTTTAGGTAAAAACAAATGTCTCTTACGGAACGCCATGCGAACACGGCCATTCTCCCCGGCGATGAAGCATGAATGGACTCTTTGGTTGTGTGTGAATCCGCCCCCAGACCCCGCCCCTAACATTCCACCCCCGCTATGGGGACGTGCACCTGCACGTATAGGCTCGTGGTAAGCTGTTAAAAAGGGCGAAAAACAGTGGAACGCAACTCGCGATTTAACACGCACACGTACACAAGGAAAAGCCAATCTGTTACAATGGCCGAGGCTTCACCTAAAACTCCTGAGAGAACCGTCGAGGTCGCGATGGATCATCTAACTCTAGCACCCAGGAAGATGCACGGTCCATGCCTGACCAAATTTATCCACGAGCCGTTGGAGGATGTCAGATATGAATTTCATTTGTCGGGCTCTCGAGTGTGTGCATACAATTTTAACAAAGAGGCAAGAGAGGTTAGACTGGTCAATGTGGACAACGACGAAAGATTTACAACGAAAAACACGGATGATCCAGATCTGATTTTCTCAGAAAAAGAATGGACTCTGTTTTACACACGTGTGTGGCGTGATTTGAAAGACGGAGGAGACGATCCGCTGTTCATAGCAGAGTGGAATGGGTTAGTGACGGGGAGATACAGACTGTTGGCCGATCACATTAACAAGCATCCGGATGATTACGTGTACATTCTCTGTAGCGATTTCGACAAGGGGCAACCCGAGCGTTCATGGCCTGTTTCTGAGGAAGATCATCTTAAGCTTTACGACATAAAGTTCATATTTAAGTGGAGTGATTTACAGGTTCTGGATGATATATTTTATAAAATAGACAAGATGTTTAAGTGGTGTGAGGCACGCGACCGTTACAATCACATCAAAGTCAAGCTTTTTCATCCCGAATGGTGCGTCACTAGCAGGCGTGGTGTTCATATAGCCCCACCCACATTCTACAAACATTAAATACCTACCGCTGAAGAACGCTTACACCACTCACGCACCATGTCTCAGGAAAGTGAAGCCCCTTCTCTCAACACCTCACCATCATCATCATCATTGTCATCATCAGCAACACCATCAGTCGAGTGTCGCCAAAGATGCAACGCGTGGCTGACCACGTTCTGCACGGAGCTGGGATATCATAACCTCGAGTTCCTCGCAAACTACGGATCTCCAGGAGTCATCGCTAAGATTACTGACAGCGCCGGGGATGATGTGGACGGGTGTATCGGTGTGACGGGGCACAAGATCATTAAATCAGTCGTCACCATCATCCTACAATATCTGATCGATAAACGGATGAAGAAGGACTGCGACGGCTGCGCAGTCGATCATCCTTCACAAACGAGACACTCGTGCCTGTTTGAACCCAGTCCCTATTATTTTTACGGATGTTTCGATGAGATCAGTCAGGAGGTGCTCAAGCCGGGGCTAAATACCATTTTATCAAATGCTCTTAAACAATACGGGCTAACACCACATCTGCAGAGAATCCAGGGGACTGTTGAAACTGTCTTGTGCGACCTGAGAGATGAACTCTACATAGTGGAAGAGCTGTCTTCTATCAGACAGAAACTTGCGGATGAAAGCTGCGAACAGATCATTTACGAGGCGGTTGACAGCTGGAAGCTCACCACCCCTGCTGCCGACTACGTAGCTGTCTAACATGGGGAATCTCCTCTGCTTCACCCGTCTGTCTAAATATTTCTTAAAACAAAGGATCAGCTGTGAGATATCAAATTTGTTGTACAAGATTGTTGACGGTGTAATAGATACTGATACCCACGAAGGTATACGTTTAACGAAGTTAAAGACTCAAATGAATGCTGTAAGGAGATTGTCATGCGAATGGAAAAATATGATAAACACAACTATTGCCTGTAACGATACACCATATACAACTATTAAAAAGGTTCTTGAGACAATGCCTGAATGTGGTGAAAACTTAAAAATAGGTAACATATTATGCCTCTGTACTTATGTAACTGATGTATGTGTAACACTTTTGTCAAGAAATGAGTATACTTATGTTTGTGAAATTATTGACACATTGGTAGGATACATGATGGAAAAAAATTTTGTAATGTGTGTTAAATTTCTTTTTTATCTGGACGATATATGATTTTGTCCATATCTGATTGTAAACGTGTGCTTTATATTCTGGAAATAAAACATTTGTATGTCACTACTCGTCTGGTCATTACATTGTGAATAGGTGTGAGACAACATGTCAGAGCTCATGAAAATAATATATTATGATCCGTCAAGCCCCGGAGCTTTGGGAGGTAAAAACAGATTAAGACAAGCGGTGTTACAGGAATATGGCGTACGTCTGAAAGATAATGAAGTGGCCGAATGGCTAGCTAGTCAAGATACATATACATTACATCGAACTGCTCTTATAAAATACAAACGAAATAGAGTAGTTGTGTATGGGAAAGATGTACAGTTTCAAGCTGACCTGGTCGATATGTCCGCTTATTCAAAGGAGAATGATAACATAAAATTCCTACTAACGTGTATAGACGTATTTAGTAAATATGCATGGACACGTGTGTTGAAGAATAAGACCGGACAGGAGGTAACCAAAGCATTTGAATCAATCTTGAAGGAGGGACGAGTCCCACAGAAGCTGCAGACTGATAAGGGTAAAGAATTTCTCAATAAACATTTTCAACAATTGATGAAAAAGTATGACATACATCATTTTACCACGGCTAGTGATTTAAAAGCATGTGTAGTTGAACGGTTTAACAGAACTCTAAAAGGACGCATGTGGAGGTATTTAACGGCTGTCAATTCCAAGTGTTACTACCCTATTCTGCAAAATCTAACAGACGGTTATAACAGTAGCCATCACAAGTCTATACGAATGAGGCGATCGACGTTCATAAAGAAAATGAGCCGACAGTATTTAACAATCTGTACGGAAAACTGCGTAAAGAGACACCTGTCTTTACTTATAAGATAGGTGATGTCGTCAGAGTATCTAAAGTCAGAGGTATATTCTCTAAGGGGTACGAACAGAACTACACAGAGGAATACTTCAATATAGCCGCGTGTATACCGCGACAACCACCAGTATACAAGATACAAGACTACGATGGGGAGATCATTGATGGTTGTTTTTATGAAGAAGAACCGCAGAAAATTATTGTGAGTGATGATAAATCATTCAAAATAGAAAAGATTTTAGATAGACGTCGTAGGGGTAAAACTATGTACGCACTCGTCAAGTGGTGGGGGTGGGGTCCGAAATTTAATTCATGGGTCCCGGAAAAACAGGTGGTGGATCTACAGTCACCTTTAAAGGCTCCGAGTTTGTAATGCACTCATCATTTCTGAAATCGTCGTCATCATGACCGACGAAGGTTTCTACATCACGTTGCCATGCAATGCATCCAGGGCCGTCTATCCCGAGAACAGTATAGCTAATTACAGAACCAGACTGGGTAAAACTATACATTTGAAGGGATCGTGGGAGGTGGCTCTGGTCGAATTTGAATATCCAATATCATGGTACACTTTTAACGAGGAGGATGCATCCTTTATTATCAGCTGTGACCAAAATCTGCTGCATCCTGCCGGTGAACATTATAACGTAGGGAGCGGTATTAATATACACATAGACAACAAGGCACAGACAATACCGATGCTACGTAATACGTTAAAGTCGGGGTATTACGAGGATGTGCCGTTCCTCCTCAGGGAAATAAACGCGTCCCTACCCCCACGAGTGCTCCTCGGTTACGATCATATAAAGAATAAGGTTTTTCTAAAGGCCCCTCAGAGGACGTCATTAACATTTTACGGAAAGTTGGCTGTCATACTGGGGTTACGGCCGGGTGTTTCTATAGAAACTTTAAATCACACCCATGAAGATCAGGACCACAGAGCTACGACGTACGCTCCATTTCAGTCGGATATAAGGGGTGGGTTTTACACATTATTCTTATACACCGACGTGATTGATTATCAGTCAGTCGGTGACGTATACGTCCCCCTATTAACCACGGTACAAATAGTCGGCGGACCTAACGATATTGTCAGTGTTAGATACGACAAGTCTCATTACGTGCGTGTTAATAGAGGCAGTATCACTGAAATTACCATTGAGGTGAAAGACGACCAGAACCAAGACGTGCGATTCACTTACGGTAAAGTCACTGCCAAGCTTCACTTCAGACCGGTGAAACAGCATTTGTTTTAAATGGCTCATCTAACCCCGTACAGAATTGACCCCGCACGATATGTGGAATATTATCAAAACCAGGCGGGGAACGGTATGCCAGGTTTTGTCGGATCCAACGTTATGTACGGGCGAGGGATCGGTGGCATTTTTAAGGGACTCTTTCGTGCGGCTCTACCGTTCTTAAAACGTGGATTCAGTATGGCTAAACCGCATCTAAAAACGGCAGCGAAAAATATATTTAGCGACGTTGTTACCACGGCCCTAACAAAATCTTATAACGGTAATAATAATAACGCTCAGGACGGTAATGGGCTTATGGTCATGAGTCGTAAAAGTTTTAAACCGCCGGGGGTTAGGATGAGAAGGGGGAGTGGTCACCCTGTGAAGAAAACAAGACGCACAGCTAAGAGGAGGCCAGTTGCTAAATCCCCTCGGAGGAGAACTAGTGCAAAACGCATGAAAAAAACTACAAGAGCTAAAAGACGTACAAATACTATTTTCTAAAGTATGGCTCTGTTACACAGCATGTCGGAAGAATGTGTCAAATCGGAACTAGATATTTTCACAGTACCCATGACACAGACGGCTATTGAAAAAAGCACCTACGTGGAGATACCACCTATATCGGCTATAACTGATAGCTCTCCGATAGAGTTTTTCATCGCGGGGACTGGAGAAGACTACACTGATCTGAATAATACATTATTATATACACGACTCAAAATCACAAATCCGGATGGTTCACCAATTGCTGATGGTGCACCTGTCGGACTAATAAACTACCCTGGCGCCTGTATATTTTCACAGGTTGACATTACTTTAGGTGATCGGTTAGTTTCGCAAAGCTCCAATACATACCCTTACAGATGTATAATAGAGGCTCTTATGAATTATGGCAAAGATACGCTGGAGAGTAACTTCTCAGCCGCTCTTTTTTACAAAGATACAGCGGGCCATATGGACACCGCCGATCCAGCGGGCTCAAACGCTGGATTAACAAAGAGGGCCGCATTCACCAACGCAGGGGGTGTTGTAGAATTACTGGCCCCTATTCATAGCGATATTTTCTTTCAGGAGAAATTAATGTTGAACGGCATCGATATAAAATTACGTATGACCAGGGCGAAGGATGAATTTTGCTTGATGAGGTCTGATGCTGTGGCTTATAAACTCAAAATTTTAACAGCTTCTCTTTTTGTGAAAAAAGTGGCGGTCTCACCAGCAGTGCGACTGGGCCACGCCCAGGCCCTCTTATCGACCAATGCTAAGTATCCTATAGAGCGTGTATGTGTGAAGAATTTTTCGATACCTGCAGGATCACGCGTATCAAATCAGGAAAATCTTTTTCTGGGGGTTCTACCTAAATCCATAATTTTAGCCTTGACCGATAATTCAGCATTTACAGGAGCTTATGACAAGAATCCTTTCGCCTTTAAAAACTTTAATCTTGAATATTTAACAATAATTCATAATGGAGTTATGATTCCATCGCGTCCGCTGCAGCCTGAGTATAATAATGGCTCTGCCGTGAGAGAATTTTACCAGTTAGTATTAGCCACCGGTAAACACCTGAAGAACACACCGTTGGTTATCGATCGTGAAGATTTCATAAACGGTTATACGTTGTACGCTTTTAATCTTACATCGGATGATGAGTGCTCACAGCATGTGTCCCTAATCAGGACAGGAAACATCAGATTAGAAGCCCGCTTCAGGGAACCTCTCGCACATACCGTCAATATTTTAATATATGCAATTTTCGACTCTGTTATCGAAATTTCTAACAGACGACAGGTGCTTGTGGACTACTGAGCGACGTGAAATGAATACGATACAGCTGACAGATGTTATGGATAAAATTTCATGTGGCATACATTTTTTAGGGGTGCTGCCGTGCGACCATCTACCCAAAGCCCCGTAAAGGACTTACCGTGCTATTTTATAGCTAACACAGACCCTGCGAACAGACCGGGTGAACACTGGGTCTGCATGTACATAAGCAAAGACGGCATCAGCAGCTTTTTTGATAGTTTCGGTAACAAACCAGACGCTGCTCCTTTTCCAACATCTTTTCAGGACTTTCTACTAACCAACTCTTACAGTGTTCAGTACTCTAAAATGCAGGTCCAAGATTATTCAGCGGATACCTGCGGGCAGCACTGTGTGTTTTTTCTGTACCACATATCAAGAGGTTGTAATTATGGCGATGTTGTGAAAATGTATCATGACGATCTAATTAAAAATGACTTCATGGTATCTCTTTTTGTGAAAAAAATCAAGACCCATCCATGCAACAGTAAAACATTTAAGTGTGTTCAGTGCGTACAGACTGGCAGAATGTTTCAGACATGTTAATTTACGTATGTGTGGCTAAATAAAAAAAAGTGTTTAGATAAATGTAATCTAGTGTGTGATGTTAATTCATGTGTATATGTAACGAATAAAAGATACATAAACAGATACAACTTTTTGTTTATTTTTATTGACAGAAAATATGACACACATTTAATACAGTAATCACGGTATACATCATTTAAGAAACAAAAGAGGTGATAAAACAAATATAGATGAACAAACATCCAAACTTAAAAAGTTAACCACTGGCTCGTATCCAACAAGGGTG
The DNA here is from genome assembly GCA_023566225.1 of Romanogobio albipinnatus. Taxonomy (NCBI): domain Eukaryota; kingdom Metazoa; phylum Chordata; class Actinopteri; order Cypriniformes; family Gobionidae; genus Romanogobio; species Romanogobio albipinnatus. The sequence continues at coordinate 34,337,461 of CM042254.1, read as the reverse complement.
AATTAAATACATTGTTGTTTGAAATGTCGGCCTGTAATGCGGATGGTTTAGGTGGTGTAGGAGGGTATGTATGCTTTTGAGACCTGTGTTTTTTCGTCAGGGCAGATGAAACGGCAGCTTTGCTATCTGTAGATGGGTGTCTTTTAAAAGATTCTATCATACGTCTGACATGCTGATTACTTATAGTCGAAAACGGTATGTTTAAGCCGGCAAAGGCCTCCAGAAACTCTGACCATCCTACAGGTCTAAGATCGTCGCGTATCATCTGAGGTCTCGTTATACTTTTCAGCAGGTCGAGCATGTGTGACCCCACAATGGGTCTGCCTTTAAAAATAAATTCTCCAGAGTCTGTCCATGAAGACACATGTTTAGCTTTAGACATCTTATCCAGAATGTATTTGATATTTTTTAAACTCCGCTGAGGGACGTTGTTTAACACATCGTTTACGATCTCATCCTCCACATTTGCACCGTCATTATCATCTGACCCTGTGGCAGGTGCATCCCCCTGGAGCTGATCGCTCTGAGGTATTGCGAGGGTTAGTGTGTTACTCTCCGCATCACCTTGCTTCACCACAGCTAAAAACCTTTGCAACGCATTGGTGTAAAGCTTAGCTTTTTCGTGTGAGTCGATGTCATTCCTCTGTAAGATATCCCTTATTGTAGTGTCCAGGTTGTCCTCAACAACTTTATGAAGATTTTCACGGGGTTGTACCATCCTCAATCTATCCAATTGATGTTTTGGGACTAGATAAATTTTTTCTGCATACTCCATAATCGTTACTGCCTAGACGTTATCAGGCCGGTAATAAATGGTATAGCTACGCTTAAGAGGGGCAGGAGAAATCCACCTCTTTGATTAATCATGCGCCTCTTTCTCTTAACGTTAATCTTTTTATTAGCTACGTATTTTATTTCAGTCTTTCTCTTTTTTAAGCTCCTGTGTCGATGAGCCGTTAACGGTATTATGCCATGAAGGACATTAAGAGCCAATTCACATAGAGCCAGTATGAACTCATCAGATGAGGACTGCAAAATAAGACGTCTCTGCTTCGGCGTGCCTTTGTATAATAACTTTAAAAGAGGTACATTTCTGGACAGTCTCAAACTCATGGTCCCTACTTCCTCTTCTGTATATATACCACCGGATGATCTGAGAGCAGGTCTGTTCTGAGTCGTAATCTTTCTGGTGTGTTTGCTTTATAATCTACCAGCAGGTATCCGTAGGGGCGACTTGTCGCATCCTGGTACGCATCAATAAAGAATCGCGCCTCCCCGGGGAACATCTGTCTCCCCAAAACACAAATTTGCTGTTTATCTCGGGGTTTTTTTAAAAATAATTAAATAATTTGTATTGAGACTGATAGTCCTGGTAGACTTCCCTTGGAAGAAGAGGTTTTGAATTATTAATATTGTACTTATCGAATAGTGATGGGTGTACTGCGTAAACGCCCGTTGAACCTCGGTGTTAGAAGAGGCTGAGTCCATCACGTCGTCCAAAAGTAGTAGTGACTGCTTATGGCGTGGAAATAAATACTCGTCATTCAAGGATTTAGGTATACCCTCAATAAATTTAATGTCAAACACTTGCATGAGTTCATCATAAAGTGGCTGCCAACAGCTATAGATGTAGACAAAGTTATCAAATTTTACAGAACACATTTTTTCTGAATTATACATCAAAGTTTTCACAAAATACGTTTTCCCACTGTTGCTGGGTCCTGAGACGACAGCTGAAAATGGGTGAAGCAATCTAAAGTCAAAATCATCTGTTTCACATGTGTCACACCGATTCAAAATATTGTTAGAAGCCATAAGGAATTGTGGAATAATCAGAGAGGAGCACCCGCTTAGTGTACACGACTCTGAATCTTTTCACTAGTGATCTATTGCAGAGTGTGAGATTTCTCTTATTCCTCACAATGGTCTCTGTACGAGCTAGTAGGTGCGAGGTGTCACGATGATTTACATACCCCTGGACTAGTGTTATCAGACTCTGTAGAGTGACAATTTGAGTGTTCACTGCATTAAGGGTTATGCCTTTAGCTTTGAGACAAACATTACCTTTTGCAGTTCGATACCCGTACGATTTTGGCCCACTTGAGCAGAACTCTAGGATTGAGTCGTGTGGGTCTAATTCGCTTGTGAGCTGACCCAGATAAGGGCCTGTCTCGGGGATCCAATCATTATTTTTGGATATAAAGACGACAGAATCCGTATCTGTGTAAATGACGCGTTCGCCTAATTTATCCATCAGCTCGTAAAGTTCCAAACGAGCGTACGCTGTCGTGAATGCTCCTATGAACACGTTAACGTCTCACGTAGGGCTTGCATCCTGTTCAGGATATGACCACTGAATCAGAGCTACAGAATCTGAAACAAATGAGAAGTGTTTTATTACACGACCGGTCCCGAAAATGTAACGTGCAAACTCTTCAGGTTCTGTCAGGAACTCTGACGACGGCAAATTAGATCTCAGTGAAAAGCGTCCCCACAACGAATTTAACACCATTTTTGCCATCGTTCTTTTCGCTGGATTGTGAGATATTTTATTGATGTCAAGTTCAACACCCTCTTTATCAAGATAATCCTTGATGTATGTTTGTTTTTCATCGTCTGTGACTATGGCATCGGGGAAGCCTGATGCTTCCTGCTTAAATTTAAGAAACGTCTTTACATAGCCAGTGAATAAATCGTCTGACGTCTCAGCGAAGTGCCATATCTCGGCTATTTTCACAACAACGTAGCCATGCTTAATAGCTTGCATCAGCTCGACACTAACCCAGCATCCGCTCAAAGTTCTTTGCTCATCAGTGTGACGACATTGTGTGTCTTGAATCTCCCCCTCTGCGCATGTCCGGCAGAGCGGAAACATTAGTTTTTGTGAGCACCTGTAAGGCAACACGGGGTGAAAAAGCTTTCGCGGGGGAAGCACTTTCGCCTTGATCAGACCAAAATAATTCTCCAGTGGCTCAAAATCTCTAAATATGATCTTAGGATGGCCGATTGGATATGTTTTATGTGACTGCACATAAGGATACAGAGATGTGAAGTCGTAATAATCAATGCGTTCTCCGTCTGCTGTTTTGTGATAAAGTTTAATAGCGTTCGTACGCCCACCATAAAGGGCATCTCTAGGCTTCAGCCTCTCAGGTGTTTTGTAACCCATCATAAATTTCACGACTGAGGGATCGTGCAACTTTGCCCTCTCCCACTCGCACTCCCACACCGAGACCACCTGTAATGAATAAATGTCACGCAGAGCCTCGAACTTGTTATCAGATTGTATCCTGAGAACGCCAAAAGGCAGTTTTGAGAGTGGATTTATATCATTTGGATCGTACCGACAAGAGTGTCCATGGTGGAAGCAGCCGAGCATCTCTAAAGCAATTTTTTCGCCGTTTGATTTCTCATAATAACCGTCAACGTAGAAGGGTCCGAATTTAACCTCGCCGTGGTTAAGGGCGTGGTGCACATCAACGTTTTCACGTTCTTTAACATACTCCAGCCATTGTATTGACACGTTGGAGAATGTCTTGAACTGATTAACGTATGCGTTATTATGAGTTAATGCTAGAGTGTCGCGTGGCAGAAAATTTGTTTTGAATACTTTCATACAAGCGCCCGCCAACGTCACACATTTAAACGGGTCGATTTTTGCACACTCAATGAACTCCTCACGAAATCTCATGCAGGCCTGTCGCAGAATGATTACGTCGTTGCGCCCGTAAAAGGCTATTTCTTTTCTGAAGTCGAATACACGCCCCTCCACACCTTGATACCATTTGTCAAATCTGGATCTCGCTACACTGCTCATAGTGGCATAGCCGTACATGTCTTTAGAAGGGTACGCCCCTATATAATCACGGTTTTCTGGTCTGTTGAATTTGTGTGGGAAAAATCCTTTTTCACAGGCCGATAGATTTAACGCAGCGGGGATTTTGCTAAGCGCCATTGGTAAAAAACTGAACGTGTCTATGTATCTCTGCTGGAACACAGTGTCATACATGTAAGTTATTCTGCAACCCTGCATAATGATTTTTGGTGCTAAGCCTTCATTTATGAAATACTCTAGCAGTATGTACGAGTCAAACCCTGATGCGTTGTGGGCTAAAAACGTGTAATTAGCGTATTTTGGACGTCTGAAATGTTTGATCAGACGCTTCACACAATCCGTACCTTCAGCTGTGAATTCGTGCCCGTCGTGCGTTATAGCACATACGTAATTTGCCACGTGTTTACTCCCTGTGTACATTGTCTCGAAATCATAATAGACGTATTTGTCATCGGTTTCGGTTTGCTTGTCTGGCTGTATGTAACATGTATGCTCCCCATCACCCATCAAAACGGCTGAGCAATGTACGCATCGTGGTTCGGTGCACTTATGTGGACGGTTTTTTTTACCCCCAACACCCGTCATCCTGTAATTCATACAGCATTTGTCGCAATATTTTATCACATCGCACTGTGGTCTCTCACCTGGTATCCTCGACTGTTTATGCTTATCGTGGCAATATTGAGATCTGCAAAATCTCTTGCAATCGGCACATAGTAAGGTTTTTTTGGAGTGCGTGTGACATGCATTGTCCATACAGACATTACACGCATATTTGCATTTATGAATTCTACGGTCGTTAAAACCTTTGTAGCAGAACTCACACACGTAGCTAAAGCCGATAAACGCTCTGAGGTTTTTGATGAGGTGGTAGTGTGACTCGTGGATAAAAAGATGAACTGTTTTTGAATGCAGCTCATCTGTATTTTTATACACACTCAATTTCCCCGAACACTCTCTATGAAAAACCACTATTTTCAGATCGAGTTGTGCCTCAAAGACCGCAAGGTCGTTAAAGCCTATTTTGGTTTGTGGTGTAAAGCCGGCATTAATGTGTATATCTCTAGCGATTTCCCCCAGATTTTGATCATTAGTCGTGGGATTCATAAAATGAGATAAACAGTAGCTAAAACACATATTGTCTTCGATGTTTACGGGTGAGAATAAATGCATTTTATTCCTTCTGATCGTCTCACTGATTGCTAGATCAGTTACCCGTCGGCGTCCTCCCCCCTGTCTATTCATGGCAATCGACACCCTCAGACTCATTTGTGTATCACATGAAATCTCTTTGCTACTTTGTACCGCCCGCTCAATCTGATCTATGAACAAGTCGGAGTTGTGATAATCTTCTGGGGTTAAAACAGCATTAATCGCCGTGGGTAGATCTACACCTGTTAGTGAGATATTAATATACCCTTTATCACCTGCCATCAGTCTAGAGAGAGCGATAATTTCAGCTAGTAAGTTATTGAGCAGAATGTTGTACGCAGCTAGGTCTGTAGTATCTATCTCACGGAAATCCAAAGTTCTGTGAATTTCCAGCCCATTGAATCTCGGCCGCGTCACTATTGTGAATGGTCCAATGCTGCCTCCTTGACTTATTAAATTAATAATTTCGTCTTGAGTCAAGCCCATATTATGAGCTAATGGATCATAAACCGATGGGCTCTGTGCGCTACCGTCACCATCAATCCGGTCATTATTACCATTACCGTGTTGTATTTCTAACCAAGGCTGTTGAGCGTTCACGAGGTTTTGTAATGTCTCAGACCCATTAATGAAATTAGGTTCGATCATACGTAACTGCTGATTAATAAGTTCGATCAGCTGGATTCTGGCCCTTGAGGATGCGGGCTCATCGTCTTCATCACCCCCCGTTTGACTATGTAAATCATCATGACACCTTTTAGAGACCATTGTTTCACTTGTGTAGTTTTATTTATTTTTTAATTTTTTAAAAGACAGATGTATCTTAAGCGGAGGTGCTCCACAAAGCTTTTTCCACATAACAAGTCGTCACAAAACACAGATGTTGATTAGCATAGAAATATCAGTAAAATTAACCAGTAACAAATCATTGAAAATCCATCAATTACATACAGTGATAAAATTAAAAATGATACAACATAAGTAATAACAGTTAATGAGATCAGTCAGGTTAACATAAAATAATCACATTCTTCTTCGTTCGCTCATCATAACATCATACAATTCAGTTAGCACTCTTTGAATAATGTTCATTCTCTCACTAAATAAGGATAAAGCAATTACTGTCAGCTGTTGCTGATCTCTTACTTCATGAAGCTCGGTGTACAATCTTTGGTTCTCCATCATGAGGTGTTCATAACGATCTCTCCGAAGCTCTGCATCGCTTTGCAAAGCCGCCGTATGTTGCTGCTGTATGACACTTATGGATTGCTGGTTAGCAATAACGCCGCTTAGTGACTCTCTCACAATTCCCTCGACTTCTTGGTAAGATAACGGTCTCCCGACCAGGTCTAACACTAGCTCAAAATTACGGTTTGCGCGTCGAAGCATATCGTGAGAGAGCCTGTGCAGATCGCGTTCGTGAAAAGCGGCTGTATCTCACGTCGGCTTTCATCGCTCTCGTCAGAACTGGATGCTGCCGAATCCGTAAATTCTGCGCTATTCCATGCGGCGAGCTGGGAATTTGTGAATAAATCCAGACCTCTCTCCTCGTAGTTTTGTCCTGTGTAGTAAAAAGAGAAAATCATTATTTATGAAATATATATTTATGTTAGATAAAGGTTTATGATGATACGAATGCTGTTTAATATCTCACCGTTGTTTTCTGATGTCCTTAAACGTTGTGCGTCAGGGAATACACGATCACCGTAAACCTCCCGGAGACGTTTTTCACCACGATTACACCCTGAAGGGGATTCGGGTGCTTCTCCTCTAGATTCTTGCGTACAGGCAGCGTGGGGAATCCCCTCGATGACGTCTTCAGTGATGCTGCTAGACGCGTGCGTTGATTCGCCAGCGGACGGAACTCCTTCTGAGGGGGTGTTACCTTCTACTGATGTAGTGAAAACATAATAGCCTACACTCTAAAAAAAAAAGGTTCTATATGGCACCAAAAATGGTTCTTGGCTCGTAATCATAGGGGAACCTTTTTTAGTGCTATATAGCACCAATTTTGGTGCTTCAGTGGTTCTTCAGAGGTTCTTCAGAGGTTCTTCACCGGTTCTTTGACCATGGTGCTATATAGCACCACTAACTAAGGTGCTATATAGCACCGCTACCATATACATAACATGTTACGATATGGTGCTATATAGCACCAAAAGTGGTTCCTCTATGATTACGACGAAGAACCATTTTTGGTGCCATATAGAACCTTTTTTTTTTTGAGTGTATTATAAAGATATATAGTGTTTTAAATATAGTAACGATCTGAAATATAACTGTTCTCACCGTTAATAATGTCTTGAACGACGTCTCCTACCAGTAGAGCTTCATTGACTGGAATAGAAACACATATCAGCGTTATTATTAGAATCCACCATGAGCGCATTTTAATTGTGAATCAGAAAATACTTACATAGCTCATCCAGAATTATTTCAAGCCCCTCGTCAAAATATAGACCTGATTCAGGCATATCTGTAATGTTAAAACAGTGTAAACAGAATAAATAATAGATATTATTTCGTAAAGTGTCTGAATACATGTGTAACACACTCAGGTTACCATATGGACAAAAAATCTCACCGTGATTGTCGTTTGCAGCCATGGAGTCAGCGTTAAGGAGTCGATCTTCTGCGTGTGATGACTTATCTGCAATGCTGATGGCTTCGTTCGGTCATTTTAAGGAATTCTCGTACAAGATGGGGGATCGGTACGGTCATAAAAAATTCTAATAACACCTCCATTCAGATATCACCATGTCTGATTGATTCGCGCTCTTACGTTTTCATGTTTTGTAGACCTAAGGTGGGTAAAAAACCCCCTATCTCACTAAATGCATCTATGTGAAATGCCCCCGATAGTTTTAAACTTAATTAAATAATCTGATAGTTTTATTTAATATGTATATATATATATATATATATATATATATATATATATATATATATATATATATATATATATATATATATATATATATATATATATATATATATATATATATATATATATATATATATATATATAGTAATAAGCTTTAAAAACTCTCGATGTTCTCTCTCCCTCTCAAAAACACCCCCATGCCATTTTCTGTAGGGTCTACTATACCGCCACCCTTGCTGTTATCAAAATGACACATCTGCTTTCAAGTTTTTAACACAGCATGACGTGTCTGTCGCGGCTAAAATAACTAACACCCGTATACGCTCACACTTACGCGTTCGCGGACGTGTGTGTGTTAGGGTTGCCACCTTCAGTGTGGCAAAATAAGGGACACCCATTCATGACACCCACCCGCCCCCCCCAAAAAAATTGCATAACGGACAGACATAAAGAATACGTCATGAAATGATTATTTCAACATTTACAATTTGAAAGCTCAATAATAAACCATATAAGAAAACATGAGATCAAGTATGTGAACTTGCATTTGATTATATTTATTTCAAAATAACTCTTTAGTAGCCTATTTGGTGCACTTTAAAGGGATAGTTCACCCAGAATGAAAATTCTGTCATCATTTACTCGCCCTCATGATGTTCCAAACCTGTATGAGTTCTGCTGAACACAAAAGAAGATATTTTGAAGTTCAGCCTGTACGCAGGCTGCTTTGGGGGCACCATTGACTTCCACAGTTATCTTCCTAACTGTTCAACATAACAAAGAAATGTATACATGTTTGGAACAACTTGAGGGTGAGCAAATGATGACAGAATTTTTATTTTTGGGTGAACTGTCCCTTTAAGCAGTCATTCTGAACCAGTAATCACTTTTTTGAATTTCAAAAATAAAATGTTTTTATTTTATTCATTTACTTAAATTATGACTATATTATCATGTAATTATTTGTCCCATTTTTATCTAAATATTTTTTTAAATGTCAAATATTAATTATGTCAAATATTAAATAAATGTCAAATACAAATATTAATCAAATATCAAATTATTTATTATGTATGATGAATAAAATTAATATAAATTAATAATAACATTTATAAGGCTATAATCTATTAATTAACCTGTCTAAAAAATTATAATTCTGTCTGCCAAGCTCTGATAATGTATGGAATATTATATTAATATATTATCCATTAAAAAAAACTATAGGCCTACCTTTAGAAGCACGGATGTGTCAGACAGTCTGAGACACTGAAATGCTTCTCATAAAGTGTGCAGTTGGCCTGAGGTTCATCGTGAGTTACTGGACAGACCCACTGATACCTTTTTGATATTCAGCTCTATATCTGGAGATCCTCTTGCGTTCAAACGGTGGACGCGACGCGAGCTCGACATGTTTTTAAAACACCTCGCAAGTTTGCAGGCACACTGGCACAGCGCATGTTCTCGAGACTCCGGCAACTAAAACACAATCACGCACAAATGAGCTCCTGTACTACTTATTGTGAAATTGATTTCTTTATATTTGCTATCAGTATTCTCCACACTGCAAAATCCGTATGTGTTTATTGAACTATGTGTGGACCTGTGTAAAAATACGGGACAAATCGCGTCCCGTATTGGTTTGATACGGGACACGTCATTTTGCTTGTAAATACGGGACGATTCCGTATTTTACGGGACGGGTGGCAACCCTAGTGTGTGTGTGTGTGTGTGTGTGTGTGTGTGCGTATGTGTAATGTCTCTCCTGCGATAACGTTTGATGTGTTCATATGGTCTGTTTTATTACTGCACTGAACTCTGTGGGATATCGTCCAAACAGGATTCACAGGTGACACCGGCTCCCCCCACCTCGACGCTGTCATGATACGTAATTAATGAGTCACCTATTGACACCCTGAAGCATAAATGTAATGTTGGGGTTACGGGGCGGGGCCAGGACAGATAAAGAAAGGATGGCTAAAACCTTGAACAGCTCTCGTGTCTTCTCTTTACAACACAACAAAACATGGTGTCAGAAGTAAAGTACTGAATAAAACAAAGCAAGGAAAAGAATAACGAAAATGGAAGGATTAAAGCCACCTGCAGGACTTGATTTACTGCACGGTAATTTGTCAGAAAACTGGCGGAGATTTCGGCAAAGATTTGAGCTGTATCTAGACGCAACGGGAAGCGCTAGCAAGACAGACAAGGTAAAGTCCTCACTATTTCTTCATGTTGCCGGAGATGAAGCGGTTGAAGTGTATAATACCTTCACGTTCGAAGAAGACAACGATAAACAAGATCTGTCGAAAATAATGGAGAAATTTGAAGAGTACTGTAACCCAAAGAAGAACATAACCTATGAGAGATACAAGTTTTTCACGTGTGTGCAAGGTGACATGCCCATTAGCCAATACATCACAGAACTAAAGCTAAAGGCGAAATCATGCGAGTTTGGACTGTTGCAGGAATCTCTGATAAGAGATCGAGTTGTCTGTGGAATCACGTCAGATGCCATGAGAGAGAGACTTTTAAGAGAAGTTGACATTAGTCTCGAAAAAACTACTCAGCTGTGTATCGCGTCAGAAATGACAAAAGCTCAAATGAAGCAAATGCATGACGAAGATCGCAGCGCATGTGCCTCTGCACGTGAAAGCAAGCACGTTGATGCAGTGAAACATAAGCAGACACGCAAAAACGAGCAACGAAATAAATACAAACCGAATGAAAAAGACAAAGCAGGCACTTTTAATTGCAAAAGATGTGGAACAGAGCATGCATCACGCAATTGCCCCGCATATGGCAAACAGTGCAAGAACTGTGATAAAATGAATCACTTTGCTAAGATGTGTAAATCGAAAAAAGTGCACGCAGTGGATGATGACGTCACAGAACAGAGACCTAGGGCCCTATCTTGCACCCAGCGCAATTGACTTTGTACACCGACGCATGTGTCATTCCTATTTTGCACCCGCGCAAAGCGCGCTTTTCCCTCCACAGAAGCACGTCGCTAAACTAGTGAATGAACTTGCGCTCCCTGGGCGGTTCAGCGCAAAAAAGGAGGCGTGTTCCGGCGCAAACAATCCCTGGTGCTATTTTGCTGTTCCATTAAACAATTGCGCCACTGACCAGAAAAAACCTAGTCTAAAGTCAGTGGCGCGTTGCGCGTTGTTCATGCGCGTTGTTCATGCTTGACCATAGCGTGCACAACGCGCATACACTTTGCTCATGTAATCTACACAGATGCAACAGTTATTTTTGCAAATCATAAATTGTTACACTAAAAAAATATTAACACATGAGATGACGGAAATCATTGTGGTGTGCCACGAAGATGTGAAAAAATAGGCATAAATCTAGCTTACAAATTATTCAGGCTAATTATTTATTTAACCGACGCTATTTTGGGTGGGTTTCTCCCACCCCCATACAACACAACTTCTCTGTCTTTCACTGCTCTTACAAGAACATCAGTCTCCTCGGCTGTGAACCGCTCCTGGCGTGCGCCTGGTAAATACGCCATAATAATAGCAATCCATAATGGAACTTGCGCACCTGCTTTTAAAGGGAATGTTGGATGACGCTCTGATTGGTTTATTCACGTTACGCCCAAACCACACCTATGAATAATGAAGCTACTTCAGACCAACCCATTTTAGATTTGCGCCGGGCGCAAGAGCCATTTATCCCGCCGGGAAAATAGCAACAGCGCCGAGACCCGCCCACAAAGTTACTTGCGCTTTGCGCTTTGACACTTGCGTTTCAGATCGTTAAAATAGGGCCCCTAGTCTCTTCGTCGGTGCAGTGCAAACGCAGACAGGGACAGATGAATGGACAGTTGACTTGAAACTGGAGCACAAACAAGTAAAATTTAAACTTGATACTGGTGCGCAAGCCAATGTAATCCCGTACAGCCTGCTGCGAAGGATTGGGAAAAAGAACATACTCAGACCCACAAATGTGAAACTGTCAACTTACACGGGAGACAAGATACCTGTGAAAGGAAAGTGTAACTGGACAGTGAAATACAAAAAGAGAACTCATGTACTGGAATTCATTGTGGTGAAATCAGATGCTAAACCAATATTAGGAATTAATGCATGTGAACAAATGGGGCTCATACAGAGAGTGATGGAATTGAGCAAAAGTGACAAGATGGATATCTTCACAGAGTATGCTGATGTGTTTGAGGGCATAGGTTGCCTGGAGGGCGAGCACACGATCCGAATAGATGAAAATGTGATTCCGAGAGTTCATCCGCCCAGGAAAATTCCAGTGACCCTGAGAGAAAACCTGAAAACAGAATTGAACAGAATGGAAAAACTGAAAGTAATAGAAAGAATTGAAGAGCCCACTCAGTGGGTCAACCCCATAGTGATTGTGGAAAAGTCTAATGGGAAATTAAGAATATGTTTAGACCCCAGAGATCTCAACACAGCAGTAATGAGAGAACACTATCAGTTGCCAACGGTAGAAGAAATAACAAGTAGACTCTCAAAAGCCAAATACTTTACAGTGTTGGATGCAAGTTCAGGTTTTTGGCAACTCAAATTAGATGAAGCCAGCTCTCGCCTTTGTACATTCAACACTCCTTTTGGCCGCTTCAGATTCCTCCGTCTCCCATTTGGGGTCAACTCGGCTCCAGAAGTGTTCCACAGGACAGTTAAAACAACTTTTTGAAGGAATTGAAGGCGTTGGGACATACATTGATGATCTTTTGATCTGGGGAGAAACAAAAGCGCAGCATGATAACAGACTGAAGCAAGTGCTGGAGAGGGCAAGGATCAAGAACTTCAAGCTGAATAAGGAGAAATGCAAGATAGGCTTAGAGGAAATCAAATATCTCGGTCACATCTTCGCACGGGATGGTTTGAAACCAGATGAGACCAAAATAGAGGCAGTCAGAAAAATGCCTACTCCTGAATGCAAAAAGGATGTGGAAAGATTTCTTGGTATGGTCACTTACCTCGCAAAGTTTATTCCAAACATGTCACAGCACACTGAGCCATTGCGTATACTGACCAGAGATGACGTTGCCTGGCAATGGAAGGAGGAACATCAGCGCGCATTCAACAAATTGAAAATAATGCTCACTGAGGCCCCCTTGCTCAGATACTATGATGTCAGTCTACCAGTAACACTTTCTGTCGATGCATCTAAAAGCGGACTGGGTGCTGTTTTACTTCAAGAAGACAAGCCAGTGGCTTACGCATCGCGTGCATTGACCGAAACAGAACAGCGTTACGCGCAAATAGAGAAGGAGATGTTGGCGATTGTGTTCGGAGCAGAACGTTTTCATCAGTATGTTTATGGAAGAGAGGTTAATGTACAATCCGACCACAAACCGCTGGAAGCAATAATGAAAAAGCCGTTGAGCAGCGCTCCAGCTAGAATACAGAGACTGTTGATGAGACTACAAAAATATCAAGTGAATGTGCAGTACAAGCCAGGTAAAGAGATGTATATAGCTGATGCATTATCCAGAGCGTATTTACCTGAGACCGGCTCTCCTGATCAAGAAATAGAAGCTCAAGTGCATATGGTAATGTCAAACTTACCTGTGTCAACTGAGAAACTAGATGAATTCAAAAAGGAAACAAAAAATGATGTAATTCTGAAAAAACTCATAGAGACGGTGCTAAATGGATGGCCTGAAAGGAAGAGTCAAGCAGCAAAAGAAATACAAGGATATTGGAACTTCAGAGAGGAAATATCAGTGGTGGATGGAGTTTTGTTCAAAGGAGAACGGCTCATAGTTCCAGCATCAATGAGAGCAGAAATGCTAAAGCGAATTCACGAAAGTCATCTAGGCATAGAAAGCTGCAGATGGCAAGCGAGAGATGTGCTTTTTTGGCCTGGAATGTCACAAAGCATAACAGAGATGGTAAACAGCTGTGATGTGTGCAGCACTTACCAGAAACGCCAAACCAAAGAGCCATTACATTCACACAGTGTTCCTGAAAGACCTTGGCAGAAAATAGGAGCTGATTTGTTTACCTTTGACCAACAGGAGTATCTACTCTTAGTGGATTATCACTCCAAATTCATCGAAGTAGAGTGGTTGAGATCAGATACAAGAAGTACAACAGTCATTACCCATCTGAAGTCACAATTCGCCAGACATGGTATTCCTGAAACAGTAATTTCAGACAATGGGCCACAGTTTAGCTCACGTGAATTTCAAGCTTTTGCGAAGGAATGGGAATTCATGCACAAAACCTCAAGCCCCCTTCACGCACAGTCGAATGGAATGGCGGAAAGAGGAGTTCAGACTGTTAAACATATGCTAAAGAAGGCAAAGGCTGATGGAAAAGATCCTTACCTGTGTCTGTTGAACCTGAGAAGCACACCCATGGAGGATATTGGAGCATCTCCAGCCCAACTGTTGATGGGTCGAAGATTAAAAACAAGACTTCCGATGAAATCAGAGTTGCTGAAGCCTAGCATGGTAACTAACCCAGTCCAGCAGGTGTTAGAAAACAGGCAAAAGAAGCAGAAGGAATATTACGACCAAAGATCCAAACCTCTTCAGAAACTTCAGGTTGGTGACAATGTAAAAATATGGCAAGAGGGCACATGGAATCCAGCTGAAGTTACTGGACTTTCTGAGCAGCCAAGATCTTATGTTGTTCAGACACCTGAGGGGCAGGTGTATAGAAAGGAACAGAAAGTTTTTAATGAAATCAAAAGAACAAAGAGACACACCAAGGAAGGACGCAGACAATCAAAATGTGACTCAACAAAATGGGTGTGACAACAAAGAGGAAGAACATGAAATGGACACTCAAACAGGGAAAGGAGATGTCAGCCCCACCGAACTCTTAAGTCTACCTATGAAGACGGCGAGTGGACGAGTTGTCTCAAAACCAAGAAGGCTTATTGAGGAGTAGTTCTATGATTTTTTTTTCCTTAAGTGTATACAGTCACAGTTCAAAGGACAGTGTTCGGTTAAATGAAAGCCTGACAGATGTAAAAAAAAAAAAAAAAAAATGCTGTATAGTTATGATGTGCAGTGATACACATTCGTTTTGTAATGGGGGGTTATATACAAGGTGACTGAAGTTATTTTTTTTAGTTTTTGTTTGCAGAATGAAAAACCTTAAAAAAAAAAAAAAAGGGAGATGTCATGATACGTAATTAATGAGTCACCTATTGACACCCTGAAGCATAAATGTAATGTTGGGGTTACGGGGCGGGGCCAGGACAGATAAAGAAAGGATGGCTAAAACCTTGAACAGCTCTCGTGTCTTCTCTTTACAACACAACAAAACAGACGCGACCTCTCCAGAACCGTCCGCAATGACTGATTGTAGATCTTCAAAAAGAATATTTATTGCCACGCTGTGTTCTGTCTGTACCGCCACAACGTTTGTTTGTGTGTGTGTGTGTATGTGTGTGTGTGTGTGTGTGTGTGTGTGTGGGTCTTGAGGCTGTTAGAGTTGAAAGGGCTAAGAGAGAATAACTAAATAAACTATTAACTAAACAACATGTTAAAACTAATACTATTTATAAAAGTCATTTGTTTAATTATTTTACCGTTATTTAAATCTTCACGCCTGTATGGGCTGGGGAGGTGTGTTCTTCTGCTCCGTGGGTAGTGTTAGGGGCGGGGTCTGGGGGCGGATTCACACACAACCAAAGAGTCCATTCGTGCTTCATCGCCGGGGAGAATGGCCGTGTTCGCATGGCGTTCCGTAAGAGACATTTGTTTTTACCTAAACTAAATAAAAAATAACAGTAATTGTAATGTGAAACAACTTAATATTATTCGTTTTGCTTTTATTTATTTATTTGTTTTTAACTTCTGTTCTGCGCCGAGGGGGAGTGTTAGGGGCGGAGCTGAGGGAGGCGACTTCGCACACCCGCTGCATTCAGTTTGCTTCTGGATCCAATCTGATAGGACGTGTTCGCATCTTAGTCCGTAAGAGATCATTTTTTTGACTAAAACTCTAGAAAAACTTTAACATTATTCATTTCATGTAATTTTAACCACATTTCCTTGATATGCTTAATGCCTATACTTGTTTGAATACATTGATTACTCTTTCTTTACAAGCCATCAAATATATTCTCTAAATTGCTTTTATATGAAAACATTTTAAATGATTGAACTTTTTTACAAAGTATTATGTGAAAGAAAACACTTTAACTTGTTTTTACATGTTTTCGTCTTGAAACCCATGCATTGTATTAACTACATCGTTTTTTTAATGCTTTAAATGTATTAAATGTTTTAAATCTCTCAAAGCTCAAATGTATGTAAAGTACTATCTTTGCTTAATAAAAAACCTAAAACTATTACCTGATCTTGTCATTGTTATACAAACACAATGTCTGACATTTTATTCAAGCACATTTGTTTTTAAACATTCTTTGATCAGTTTCAATCTTTTTTACAAAAACACACAAAAGTCCCCAAACAGTCATAAATACCTTTGAATAGCAAGGGGGGTGGATAAATTAATACAGTAGGGGTCAAAACACACAACCAAAACAAGTGGCCAAAACAGGTGTCCAGAACAGGTGTCCGGAACAGGTGTCCAGAACAGGTGTCCAGTCCGGTGGAATGTTAATTACTGTCATAAATCACTCAAAAGTGACACAACGTACCCTTTATTACTCTCTTAAATCCTCTAAAATGACACGATACCTACAAAAATAGTTAAATAGTCAAAATGTGTAAAACAGTACAAGTTTTGTGTTCTAGGTGAGAAAAATTAGTTTAATAGGTTTAATGAGTATTACAAAACGTATTATTGTTTTCCCTGTGGTTGTGAAACACAGGAGGTAAATCGTTTGAAATGTAGGTTTGTCAAAAGAAAACAAAAAAAGTTTAGTCATACAATTAAAAATATGCTTAAAGTGAATTCATCACACAAGTGATGATTTGCACGAACTTACACTGACAACAACAAGATCGGAATCTTCACCTAAAACCATATACAGACCGACAAATAAAACGCGATCAGTGATCCTGATAATATGACTAAGACTATGGCAGGGGAAAAATACCTATCACAATAAATTGGATTTTTCTGTATGCACTATGACATCTTTTCTTAAACAATGTCACTGTTTTCTTACTCTAGGTCTCTTGAATTTACAGAGAGTTTTTGTGCACACATGATTCCTATAAAGAACATGTTTGGATTTTATCTGTAGGGAAAGGGCAATGATGTATAAGCTTTAATCAACATCTATTTATTTGCGCCCAAAATAATGCAGATAGTGGTAAACAGCTGAATCAACTTAGCTTGTTATTATCTGGATTCTAACGCATTAGGCACTCATAAAGACTATTAAAAATAGCAAGTGTGATACTAGAGTACAAATATTGTATAACACATGTTGAAACATAATCTGTTTGGGTTCATCTGAATCCTTGTACTGCATGATTGTAACACGCCTGAAACTTTGAAAATATTAAACCAACAGCTAAATCTTTGGTTTTAAGGTAAAACAAATACTCTCAAGAGACCCACTGACCCTGGAAGTCACGACTTCCGAAGACCTTGCATGTGTAAATTCACCAGGTTGACAAAAAACAACAACAACATTGTAGGCTCTTTAACACCCTGCAAAATCGTTGGGGCTCTCTCTAAATCATCAACTCCCTCCAAAGTCTGTTCATGCTGGTCAACAGACAAACTGTCTCATCAACAAAAGGCTACATTTGTAAAATTCACCGTATTTTGAGTAGATAACCGATAGTATATTTTCAGTAAAGGGTATGTTTCCGCAATGACAAAGGCCAGTTTGGAAGACACAAGAAAAGTAAAATCATATACAACTTGTACACGCAATCCTAGATCATGGCTTCCACAAAATGTCAAATATTATAGTAGTGTAAAATATGACCAGTTAATATTTAAAGTAAGATCATTCTTAGACATAAGACGAGTCAAATTAAATATTCACTCAAGAAAAACTTTACTTCTGCTGTGTCATTGACCACAGAGGACCAGCTGGTCTTCAAATCACCCCATCACCCTACCCTGAACTAATCATTAATGATTGCTGAGGACATGTGTGGGGATTTTCTTAAAGATACGTCTTAAACTTCTTTTACTAATAATCTTTTAAACAAATTAAATTTATTGAAACAAATTCTGTTTATTTGTGACAAACTTTGTTAACATGTTTCATTGCATGGGGTTCATACATGGTTAAGTGTTATTAATCAAGACCGGCTTGAATCTTTTTAGAAATAATATTTAACATTATGTACTGGGCTCTGTTTAGTAAAAAATGATGGTTTATGATGGATTTAAACACTCATTGGGCATCAGATGCTATCTTTATACATCAGTCTTCTGGGAAGATTAAGAAGATACGATTTTATTAAAACTTTAAATATTTAATTTAAATCTAATTTAAACTTTTAAGATTAGGCTTTGAAATAAAATGAGTACGAACAACATTGGCTCTGGAAAGGCGTTTGCTAACTTTGTTCTTGTTGTTTAGTTTGATACAGGATAAAATATTTGCTTTTTATCATTTTATAAAGAACTACTTCTTCATCTCTCTGAAAAAATGTGAGGTATTTTCATATTTATTTATTATTATTTACATATTTATTATTATATTTAGCTAAACTATAACTAAAAGTGGTTATGATTATAAATGTATGTAATATATAGTTTCATCTACCTAAAACTATAATATTTGGTTACCTCTGTTTCAGTAAATTAATCATTCAATGTATTCACATTATTGTGTGTAATATATATTTCCACCTAGCTAATGTTTGAGGCTAATGCATAGGATGTCTATTTGTATAAATGAGGTATATATAAAAAATGATGGTTTATGATGAAATTAAAGATCGTAGAGTGTCAGATGTTGGATACAACAATCTTGTAGGAAGATAGAGAAGATAGTACTTTATTAAAAGATTTTATTATGGCTACCATTTCTCTGGGACAAGAAGTTAAAGAAAAGATTGTGTCCCCCCTGATTCCAACCGGCCACTTCTGTGAGTGTGTTAAATTTCACACCCCCACCGGGGCTGCTGACATTCTTGGAGAGAGGCAGAGAGAGCCAGAGAGAGTGATTTTATATTTCTTTAAAGGGTGTTTTGTAAAACCCCTACTTTTCCCTGCTCCGTGAAAATGTAAGTTCATTTTATATTTACATTATAGTATGATAATTGTTATTATACAATGTAATATTTTATCTGACCTGTTTCAGTCCATTTAAATAGAAATACATTCCTTTTATAAACCCAATTGGACATTTTACAATGTGTGTGTGTGTGTGTGTGTGTGTGTGTGTGTGTGTGTGTGTGTGTGTGTGTGTGTGTGTGTGTGTGTGTGTGTGTGTGTGTGTGTGTGTGTGTGTGTGTGTGTGTGTGTGTGTGTGTGTGTGTGTGTGTGTGTGTGTGTGTGTGTGTGTGTGTGTGTGTGTGTGTGTGTGTGTGACCAAGATACTTCGAGTGTGCATATTGTGATGTACCATAATGACAATTTCCGGCTCCTCTGTGAAAAAATGTTCCCGTCTATGGAATGCACCAACCCCTCACGTGTCCGGCAGATGTCCCCCTGAAATCATTCCTTCAAATAGCCGTGTCAAAGTTCAATACAATCATTCTTCACTTCGGTCACCTAGAGGTCATACCCTGACATCGCTATTTCAAATATGAGACCTCAAAGGTCATATCACCCCCCCTGGAGGATACACAAGGTCAAAGGTGACTGCAACGTGGGTGGTCAAGGTCAAACGTGGGGGAGGGGAACGATGTGGGTGGTCCAGGGCAAAGGGGCGTGGTAGGTCAAAGGTCGCAATCAATCAAAGTGACACAAGGTAGCTTATATAAACTACTTTAGAGGTAATAAGTATTGTTAAGCGTTTTTATTTATTTTCATTTATAAAGAAGTTTTTCATGAAAGTTTGTTTTATAGGTCTCTTTTAAAGAAGAACCATCTGGTTGATCTTATTAATTCTTCTATCTCTTAAATCCAGTTATTAGAAAGGTATTTGATTTAGATTAAAGCATTTTTCTTAATCTGCAAATGTTCAAAGTATTTATAATGGGTTTTATTTTTGCAGGACTAGCACGACTATTGTTACTATTGTTTTCTTTTGTGGTGAACTATTTATTTCTCCTTTGAACATTGTGTGTGAATATTATTGTAATTCTGATTTTGTTTTCTTGTTTTCTTTAGTTGTTATTTATCCTGATTCCGTAGCAGCTGCAGGGTCTCCTTCCTGGGCGTGACTGGCACTGGTGAGGTGGTGGGGATTCTTTTGTGGTGCCCGGTGGTTTGTACTTGCTTTTGAGTGCCGTGGATTCTGTGCTGAATTTGCAGTGCGAGTTTCAAGTCGTGGTGGTTTTCTTTTATTTTGCACACTTCACGCCCGTTGGAACCCTGTTGTGTGCCGTTAAATGTGTTTATTCTTTTTTTTTCTATGAACGGGACCGGTATTAGCATTTTAGACATTTAGAATTTCATGCAACATGCGGTATTTATGAAATTGTAATAAAACTGCTTGTACAAGCAATACAGCTTTCACTACAGTCTGTGGCCAGTTATTAGCCTGCTCTTGTCGGGTGGGTTACAATCCCCATCCCCCTAAAAATGAATCGACGCCCCGTCGATAAACCCTGTTTTCACACCCATGGTCGAAACAAACAACTTTGGGGGCTGTTCGATGGCCGGATCACAGGGAGCACTATCTGGTCATTAACATGAGCAGATTGAGGGAGATGATATGGGTTCCGGTGACATCCTTGGTTCAATGTCACGCTGTGAACATGGTAATACAATGCTCGAATTTCTACTTAGCCCAGATAAGGGGTTTTCTGTAACTTCATATGAACGCACCTCCTCTGTTGGCTCTGATATAATTAAAATGGGATCTACGTTTGTATAGGCTCTTCATCCCTCATATGAGAAGGCAACCCAGGATCATCCATAACGCTACAGGCAGGACGCAACTCACAACGATGTATCCTTTTAACTTCACCACTACCATCTACTGGACTTATAGAATATACTGGGCCTAGACCCTGAATAATCCTATAAAGGGTAGGATCCCAAACGTCCTGAATCTTATTTCTGCCCCTTACCTTATGGGATCTTCTGTACACCAACTGACCCTCTCGCAAAGTGTCATGATGAACGTTTTCATTATTTGATCGGGCACGTTGGGCTGCAGCAGTTTTCAGGCGGGCTCTGGCACATTTGAAGACTTGTTCCAAGTTCTCTCTGTGTTGCAGAATCCAAGGTTCTCCAGTAGTATCAAGATTATCCTGTCCCAAAAGGAAATCAATTGGCAACTGAGGCTCCTCTCCAAACATAAGAACATATGGAGAGTAACCGGTAGACTGATGTTCTGTGGTGTTGTAAGCAAACACAACTTGTGAAAGAAAATCTGGCCAATGATACTTCTTTTCAGCAGGGAGGGTTCACAATAAGTCATGCATTGTCCTATTAAATCTCTCGCATTGACCATTTCCTTGGGGCCTATATGGTGTTGTACGAGTTTTTACAATGCCATATATTCTACACAGTTCCTGAATAATTCTGCTCTCAAAACATCGACCTTGGTCAGAGTGAATTTGCCTTGGTAACCCAAACAAATAAAACCAACGCTCCACCAATACTCGTGCCACGGTCTGTGCTATCTGGTCTTTTGTTGGTATTGCTTGGGTAAATTTTGAAAAGACATCAGTCATGACCAAAACATTTTCAGTTCCATTTGATGATGGTTCCAATAATGTGAAGTCAATGGCAAGAATGTCTAATGGCCTTTCTGCTCGGAGATGACCCATAAAACTCCGAACCTTCGGTCGAACCTCTTTTGCTAGAGTACAACGCTGACATTTCTTGCACCAGTCTTCAATAAACTTATACATCCCAGGCCAGTAACAGCGTGTTCTGACCAAACTAGCGGTCCGCTCCACCCCCTGATGGCCATGCTCATCATGCAGACTACTCAGGACTTCTTCCCTTAGAACCAGGGGTAGTATTACCTGGCGAAACTCCTTAAATCCATCTTGGGCTTGAAACCGTCGATACAAAATGCCATCTACTTTTGTAAGCCTTTGCCACTGACGAACTAACTCCGTCACTGCAGAGGACTCAAAACTCCTCTCCTTTCGTGTTGGGGGGCTCTGACGATCCCAGTACACAAGAAACCGGCCAATCACTGGATCTGTCTCTTGCAACTCCCGGAGACTGGCTTTAGACTGAAGGGGAAGAGCAGAGATGGTTTCAACCGTTAATACAGACTTATGATTATTAGCACCTTGTCTTACTGCATCTGGAATAGATGTTGTCACAGAAATCTCCGTCATTGAAGCAGTATATTGCCTGGACAGTGCATCTGCATTGCCATTGGACCGACCTGGCTTATACTTCACCTCCAAATCAAAGTCTGCCAACTGTCCGACCCAGCGCTGTTCCAGTGCTCCAAGTTTAGCCTTCTGATAGTGGCTCAAAGGGTTGTTATCAGTGTAAACAACACATTTGTGCCCCAGCAAATAATCTCTAAACTTGTCAGCTACCGCCCATTTTAAGGCCAAGAATTCCAGTTTCATCGAACTATAGTTTTGCATATTTCGCTCTGATGGCCGTAGGCCACGACTTGCAAAAGCAATAGGTCTAAGTTTACCCTGGTGGTCTTGTGACAAAACAGCCCCCAATCCTTGATGGCTCGCATCCACTTCCAACACAAAAGGTCTACTGAAGTCTGCATACGCCAGGACAGGAGCACTTGTCAACAACCCTTTCAATGTTTGGAATGCATGCTCGCAGTCCTCTGTCCAGCCCTTCTTCAAACATATCCTTGATGACTTGCCCTTTTTATTACGGGTGACTTCCGCTACCAGCCGATTCAAGGGCCCTGCAACACCAGAAAAACCCTTCATGAAACGGCGGTAATAACTGGAGAACCCTAAAAATGACCGGAGCTCTTGAACGTTCTCTGGTCGTCTCCAATTTGCCACAGTTGCCACCTTATCAGGGTCCGTTCCCACACCTGAAGCAGAGATGACATGACCCAAATAATGAACTTCGGGACGAAAGAAGCAGCACTTGCTAAGTTTAATCTTGAGATTTTGTTGTCGCAAACGATTTAACACTAATTCTAGACGCTGCAGATGCTGATCTATGGAAGAAGAAAAAATAATCACATCATCCAGATACAATAGCAGGGATTGAAAACTCTGGTCACCAAAAATTCTCTCCATTAATCGCTGAAAAGTGCTTGGTGCATTGCACAATCCGAACGGCATCCTATTGAACTCAAACAGACCAAAAGGTGTACAAAAAGCAGTTTTATACTTATCTCCTTCTACTACTGGGACTTGATTATAGCCGCTAGCCAAGTCAAGTGTTGAGAACCACTTTGCACCGGTCAACGCATCTAAAAGACTCTTCTATTCT
Organism: Romanogobio albipinnatus; assembly: GCA_023566225.1. Classification (NCBI taxonomy): domain Eukaryota; kingdom Metazoa; phylum Chordata; class Actinopteri; order Cypriniformes; family Gobionidae; genus Romanogobio; species Romanogobio albipinnatus. The sequence goes on along the minus strand of CM042254.1, from coordinate 34,314,204 downwards.
TGGTAAAGGGAAGGCATCCTTACGAGTCTTGGAGTTCAATTTATGATAATCCACACACATTCTGAGGGAGCCATCCTTCTTTTTAACCAGCACTATAGGAGAGGCATAAGGACTGCAACTCTCCCTAATGATTTGACCATCCAAAAGTTGCTTAATATGAGCTTTAACAGCCTCAAACTGGCTTGGAGGAAGTCTACGGTAGCGTTGACGCATTGGAGTGTCATCTAAAAGCGGGATACGATGTTCAATCAATGAAGTGCATCCCAGGTCACCATCATGTTTTGCAAAAACATCACTATATCGGGTTAAAAGGTCCTTAACTAATCCCTGGTCATACTCAGAAAGCCCTGGTAATTCTAATTCAATATCAGATTCTGATGTGGAAATACACACCTGAGATTGTACTACAACGGTATGAGAGTTATCCACTTTTTCAAAACAGAGACCCTGATTTTGTGAAGGGATAACTTCAACCCTGACCAATGTTCCCAATCTAGTTCTTGACTGTAAACTTACAGCAGTATTACTAACATTCACAACAGGGACCAGAACCAGGCCTTGAGCTAATTGAAGCAAAGCAGGAGAAATCAAAACCCCTGGGGGTAACCCATTACTCCCCAATTCCTGTGGTTCCAATAATGCAACTGTATTATCATAACCAAAGCCTTTTGGACAAAGGGCAGGTACTAACCTTAACGTGCCTGCTGGGATCTGCAATGGATAGTCAGTCTGCACTCGCACCTGGCCAATAAACCCAGCTGCATGGGCATTTTCTGCTCTCTGGCATTCCAATAGGGCATCCCTCCATCCTGGTTCTGCTTGTTTAACTGAGGATACTGAAAACAATGCTGAACCATACTGTCCGAATAACTCACTGTAGCATTGGCTAATCACATTCATACCCAACAATCCTGGCGTAAGTTCCCTTCCTTGATGTAATGTGCCCTTGTTTGGATCTTTAACTACCAGGACACCTCTTCTTGGAATAGTTTGTCCCAACACTAACATGTCAATCTCATAATATCCCACATACGGGATTTCTAAACCATTTGCAGCTTTCAACTGAAGCCAACTACATTATTTAAGGGCATCCTCACCTAATGGTTTAAAGTGGTCATGAAAGAAAGATTCTGTTATCGTAGTCACCATTGAACCAGTGTCCAAAAGGCAAGGAACAGTGATCCTCCCCATCTGAACAGTTACCGTCGGACATTGACCAACCATACGTTGTAAAACAGAAGGACACACTGGAATAGAGGCATTTGAGCCATTACTACCCAGATCTGTTGTCTGGCTCATGACAGCAGAGGGTACTAGTTTAAAGGCTCTTCAGCAAAATTTTCACCAATATTAACGGTTGGTGACCTAGGACTGACATCGATAGGCCAAGGCTGTCGACAGTATCTAGCAATATGACCAAGCTTATTACAGCGCAAGCATCTTCGGGTGTTTGGTCTAGGAGAAATAGGGGGAGTGTTTTCAGACTTAGGCTTAAGGTCATTAAGACATTTAGTAATAGCATCTATCTGCTTTTGCTGACTTTTAAGCATGTCTTTAATGTCATTCAACTCAGTTGACTCCCCAAACCTGTTAATTTTCTCCTCAAACTGGACTACTCTACCTTGAGTTCTATTACACCATGGTTGGGTCACTGATGTAACGGTCACCATTTCTCCTTCCTCCAGCCACCTAATTGCTTCGCCCCTTACATCTAGTAAAGAACAAGAAGGCTTTTGCCTCACAAATCGTTTGAGTTCACGGCGCAGAGTAACATCTCTGACGTGTTCTACGAACTGATCTCGTAGCACCTGATCAGCATTAGGAACACTTATTGGATTATTGCTCAAAACTGCCTCCATTAATGACATTAATGAATGGGAAAATTCCGTCAGGGACTCTCCCTCCTGTTGTTTCCTCTCAAAAAAATTCTGTTGCAGCTGCACAAAAGTCTGTTTACCATTATACATATTCTTTAAAATATTAAAAATGTGTTCTGGTTTTTCCCTCTCAACAGCAGGACGGAGTTTTATCTCCATCCTTGCTTCTCCTCCTAAATGATCCAGTAAGAACAATACTTGTTCCCTATCTGAGCAACCTCTACCTTCGATACACACGGTGGCTTCCTCAATCCACTCCTCCAAACTCAGAGATGATGAATCAGAATGTCCATAAAAACGTGGGCACTTTCTCTCCCTAGGGACATACAGCATCCTGTTAAGAGACATTGGAGGAGTATTAAGATTTGTAGAGGATGATGGATTTGTAGCATGACCACTGGATGTTGATGCTTGACTTCTCAGCTGGTCATTCAAGGTCTGCAAACTACGCAGCTGTTCGCGCAGGTCCATTAGTTCTTGTTGCAGATCTTCAGACATACTTGAAAGCTCAAAGAGAAGTCAGAATAACTCAGCAGAGGAAAGCTTCTAGGGAAATAAACAGCTGTCTTCTTGCACGACTATTGTTACTAGTACATTTACCTATTACTTACCAACAATAAAACGTGGTGAACAATAAAAAAAATAAATTAACAACACTACAGTGGCCAGAAAAATGACAACAAAAAAAATAAAAATAAAGCCAATAATAATCCTGCCGACTACGCCAGATTGTAACCCACCCGACAAGAGCGGGCTAATAACTGGCCACAGACTGTAGTGAAAGCTGTATTGCTTGTACAAGCAGTTTTATTACAATTTCATAAATACCGCATGTTGCATGAAATTCTAAATGTCTAAAATGCTAATACCGGTCTCGTTCATAGAAAAAAAAGAATAAACACATTTAACGGCACACAACAGGGTTCCAACGGGCGTGAAGTGTGCAAAATAAAAGAAAACCACCACGACTTGAAACTCGCACTGCAAATTCAGCACAGAATCCACGGCACTCAAAAGCAAGTACAAACCACAAAAGAATCCCCACCACCTCACCAGTGCCAGTCACGCCCAGGAAGGAGACCCTGCAGCTGCTACGGAATCAGGATAAATAACAACTAAAGAAAACAAGAAAACAAAATCAGAATTACAATAATATTCACACACAATGTTCAAAGGAGAAATAAATAGTTCACCACAAAAGAAAACAATAGTAACAATAGTCGTGCTAGTCCTGCAAAAATAAAACCCATTATAAATACTTTGAACATTTGCAGATTAAGAAAAATGCTTTAATCTAAATCAAATACCTTTCTAATAACTGGATTTAAGAGATAGAAGAATTAATAAGATCAACCAGATGGTTCTTCTTTAAAAGAGACCTATAAAACAAACTTTCATGAAAAACCTCTTTATAAATGAAAATAAATAAAAACGCGTAACAATACTTATTACCTCTAAGCATAGTTTGCTCATTAATCATTCAACACTCTGCAGATTGCGTCACCAGGCCGATCACCATCAATACACACGGGATAAATCATTCAACACTCTGAAGCTTGCGTCACCAGGCCAATCACCATCAATACACACGGGGTTCTGAAATACAATAACACAATCAGACCACTTTCTTCCTCCTCCAAGTAACGTTAGTCTACTACTTTACATAAACCCATTACCTCAATAATAAAACCCATACATGGAGCTACCTCATGCCCACATTTATTTATGTGAAGGTGACCTAGAGATACACAAACAATTCTAAGCATGAGCAGCATAAAACAATTTGCATACAAGTCTTTTTGGTTTAAAAGAGAACAATCCTCTTCATTAAATTTCTATTTCTAAATGCAGTCAAACATAAGTTACCTGATGCGAGCTCACGCTTGTTTGCACAATGAATGAATGAGAACGCGCTACCGTAGCGGTGCGTCTATTTATAGTACGTGCAGACATGTTATAGTAGGCATTACACAAACCTAAGGGCTTATGGGAAATGTAGTCCCGAACGCATACGTCACCCTGTCACACATAGCTTGTTATCTCTTCAATGCACATCCCATTGAGTTAGTTGAAGTGCATAACTTATATGATATTCTTCAATGCACAGCGTTAGATCGTGTGTGCAATGCAATAAAATAGCAAATATGTTATCTCTTCAATGCACATCGGAAGTAAGTTACTTATTCATGCATTGCAATGAACAAGTGCATAGCTTATATGTTATTCTTCAATGTACAGTGTTAGAACACGTGCAATGAAATGCACAGCAACGTTTATCTCTTCTAGAACGCTTTTGCAATGCAATGCAACAGCAATGAGTTAATTCGTATGCATTGCAATGCAACAAGTGCATCGCGTATATGTTATTTCTTCAATAATGCACAGCGTTAAACCGTGTGCAATGCAATAGCAAATATGTTATCTCTTCAATGCACATCGGAAATGAGTTACATTTATGCATTGCAATGAACAAGTGCATAGCTTATGTTATTCTTCAATGTACATTGTTAGAACATTGATGCAATGCTATGCAACAGCAATGTTATCTTTTCAATGCGCATCCGATTGAGTTAGTTCGTATGCATGCAATGCAACAAGTGCATTGCTTATATGATATTCTTCTATGCACATCGTTAGATTGTGTGTGCAATGCAATAGCAAATATGTTATCTCTTCAATGCACATCGGAAATGAGTTACATTTATGCATTGCAATGAACAAGTGTGCATAACTTTTATATTATTCTTCAATGCACAGTGTTAGATCGTGTGAGTAATGCAATGCAATAGAAAATAAGTTATCTCTTTAATGCACATCCGATTTAAGTTAGTTCTTATGCATTGCAATGCAAGAAGTGCATCGCGTATATATATTCTTCAATGCACAGCGTTAGATCGTGTGTGCAATAAAATACAATAGCAAATATGTTATCTCTTCAATGCACGTCGGAAATGAGTTAGTTATAAATGCATTGCAATGAACAAGTGCATAGCTTATATGTTATTCTTCAATGCACAGTGTTAGAACACGCAATGAAATGCACAGCAACGTTTATCTCTTCTAGAACGCTTTTGCAATGCAATGCAACAGCAATGAGATAGTTCGTATGCAATGCAATGCAACAAGTGCATCGCGTATATGTTATTTCTTCAACAATGCACAGCGTTAAACCGTGTGCAATGCAATAGCAAATATGTTATCTCTTCAATGCACATCGGAAATGAGTTAGTTATAAATGCATTGCAATGAACAAGTGCATAGCTTATATGTTATTCTTCAATGCACATTGTTAGAACACGTGCAATGAAATGCACAGCAACGTTTATCTCTTCTAGAACGCTTTTGCAATGCAATGCAACAGCAATGAGATAGTTCGTATGCATTGCAATGCAACAAGTGCATCGCGTATATGTTATTTCTTCAACAATGCACAGCGTTAAACCGTGTGCAATGCAATAGCAAAATATGTTATCTCTTCAATGCACATCGGAAATGAGTTACATTTATGCATTGCAATGAACAAGTGCATAGCTTATGTTATTCTTCAATGTACATTGTTAGAACATTCGTGCAATGCTATGCAACAGCAACATTTATCTCTTCAATGAGTTAGTTCGTATGCATGCAAAGCAACTAGTGCATTGCTTATATGATATTCTTCTAAGCACGTCGTTAGATTGTGTGTGCAATGCAATAGCAAATATGTTATCTCTTCAATGCACATCGGAAATGAGTTACATTTATGCATTGCAATGAACAAGTGTCCATAGCTTTTATGTTATTCTTCAATGCACAGCGTTAGATCGTGTGTGCAATGCAATACAATAGCAAATATGTTATCTCTTCAATGCACGTCGGAAATGTTTATAAATGGTTATAAATGCATTGCAATGAACAAGTGCATAGCTTATATGTTATTCTTCAATGCACAGTGTTAGAACACGTGCAATGAAATGCAAAGCAACGTGTATCTCTTCTAGAACGCTTTTGCAATGCAATGCAACAGCAATGAGATAGTTCGTATGCATTGCAATGCAACAAGTGCATCGCGTATATGTTATTTCTTCAACAATGCACAGCGTTAAACCGTGTGCAATGCAATAGCAAATATGTTATCTCTTCAATGCACATCGGAAATGAGTTACATTTATGCATTGCAATGAACAAGTGCATAGCTTATGTTATTCTTCAATGTACATTGTTAGAACATTGATGAAATGCTATGCAGCAGCAATGTTATCTTTTCAATGCGCATCCCATTGAGTTAGTTCGTATGCATGCAATGCAACAAGTGCATTGCTTATATGATATTCTTCTATGCACATCGTTAGATTGTGTGTGCAATGCAATAGCAAATATGTTATCTCTTCAATGCACATCGGAAATGAGTTAGTTATAAATGCATTGCAATGAACAAGTGCATAGCTTATGTTATTCTTCAAAGTACATTGTTAGAACATTCGTGAAAGGCTATGCAACAGCAATGTTATCTCTTCAATGTTATCCCATTGAGTTAGTTCAAGTGCATAACTTATATGATATTCTTCAATGCACAGCGTTAGATCGCATGTGCAATGCAATGCAATAGCAAATATGTTATCTCTTCAATGCACATCGGAAATGAGTTAGTTATTCATGCATTGCAATGAACAAGTGCATAGCTTATGTTATCTCTTCAATGCACATCCCATTGAGTTAGTTGAAGTGCATAACTTATATGATATTCTTCAATGCACAGCGTTAGATCGTGTGTGCAATGCAATACAATAGCAAATATGTTATCTCTTCAATGCACATCGGAAATTAGTTACTTATTTATGCATTGCAATGAACAAGTGCATAGCTTATGTTATTCTTCAATGTACATTGTTAGAACATTCGTGCAATGCTATGCAACAGCAACGTTTATCTCTTCAATGAGTTAGTTCGTATGCATGCAATGCAACAAGTGCATTGCTATATGATATTCTTCTATGCACATCGTTAGATTGTGTGTGCAATGCAATAGCAAATATGTTATCTCTTCAATGCACATCGGAAATGAGTTACATTTATGCATTGCAATGAACAAGTGTGCATAACTTTTATGTTATTCTTCAATGCACAGTGTTAGATCGTGTGAGTAATGCAATGCAATAGAAAATAAGTTATCTCTTTAATGCACATCCGATTTAAGTTAGTTCTTATGCATTGCAATGCAAGAAGTGCATCGCGTATATGATATTCTTCAATGCACAGCGTTAGATCGTGTGTGCAATGCAATACAATAGCAAATATGTTATCTCTTCAATGCACGTCGGAAATGAGTTAGTTATAAATGCATTGCAATGAACAAGTGCATAGCTTATATGTTATTCTTCAATGCACAGTGTTAGAACACGCAATGAAATGCACAGCAACGTTTATCTCTTCTAGAACGCTTTTGCAATGCAATGCAACAGCAATGAGATAGTTCGTATGCAATGCAATGCAACAAGTGCATCGCGTATATGTTATTTCTTCAACAATGCACAGCGTTAAACCGTGTGCAATGCAATAGCAAATATGTTATCTCTTCAATGCACATCGGAAATGAGTTAGTTATAAATGCATTGCAATGAACAAGTGCATAGCTTATATGTTATTCTTCAATGCACAGTGTTAGAACACGTGCAATGAAATGCACAGCAACGTTTATCTCTTCTAGAACGCTTTTGCAATGCAATGCAACAGCAATGAGATTGTTCGTATGCATTGCAATGCAACAAGTGCATCGCGTATATGTTATTTCTTCAACAATGCACAGCGTTAAACCGTGTGCAATGCAATAGCAAATATGTTATCTCTTCAATGCACATCGGAAATGAGTTACATTTATGCATTGCAATGAACAAGTGCATAGCTTATGTTATTCTTCAATGTACATTGTTAGAACATTCGTGCAATGCTATGCAACAGCAACATTTATCTCTTCAATGAGTTAGTTCGTATGCATGCAAAGCAACTAGTGCATTGCTTATATGATATTCTTCTAAGCACGTCGTTAGATTGTGTGTGCAATGCAATAGCAAATATGTTATCTCTTCAATGCACATCGGAAATGAGTTACATTTATGCATTGCAATGAACAAGTGTCCATAGCTTTTATGTTATTCTTCAATGCACAGTGTTAGATCGTGTGAGTAATGCAATGCAATAGAAAATAAGTTATCTCTTTAATGCACATCCGATTTAAGTTAGTTCGTATGCATTGCAATGCAAGAAGTGCATCGCGTATATGATATTCTTCAATGCACAGCGTTAGATCGTGTGTGCAATGCAATACAATAGCAAATATGTTATCTCTTCAATGCACGTCGGAAATGTTTATAAATGGTTATAAATGCATTGCAATGAACAAGTGCATAGCTTATATGTTATTCTTCAATGCACAGTGGTAGAACACGTGCAATGAAATGCACAGCAACGTTTATCTCTTCTAGAACGCTTTTGCAATGCAATGCAACAGCAATGAGATAGTTCGTATGCATTGCAATGCAACAAGTGCATCGCGTATATGTTATTTCTTCAACAATGCACAGCGTTAAACCGTGTGCAATGCAATAGCAAAATATGTTATCTCTTCAATGCACATCGGAAATGAGTTACATTTATGCATTGCAATGAACAAGTGCATAGCTTATGTTATTCTTCAATGTACATTGTTAGAACATTCGTGCAATGCTATGCAACAGCAACATTTATCTCTTCAATGAGTTAGTTCGTATGCATGCAAAGCAACTAGTGCATTGCTTATATGATATTCTTCTAAGCACGTCGTTAGATTGTGTGTGCAATGCAATAGCAAATATGTTATCTCTTCAATGCACATCGGAAATGAGTTACATTTATGCATTGCAATGAACAAGTGTCCATAGCTTTTATGTTATTCTTCAATGCACAGTGTTAGATCGTGTGAGTAATGCAATGTAATAGAAAATAAGTTATCTCTTTAATGCACATCCGATTTAAGTTAGTTCGTATGCATTGCAATGCAAGAAGTGCATCGCGTATATGATATTCTTCAATGCACAGCGTTAGATCGTGTGTGCAATGCAATACAATAGCAAATATGTTATCTCTTCAATGCACGTCGGAAATGTTTATAAATGGTTATAAATGCATTGCAATGAACAAGTGCATAGCTTATATGTTATTCTTCAATGCACAGTGTTAGAACACGTGCAATGAAATGCACAGCAACGTTTATCTCTTCTAGAACGCTTTTGCAATGCAATGCAACAGCAATGAGATTAGTTCGTATGCATTGCAATGCAACAAGTGCATCGCGTATATGTTATTTCTTCAACAATGCACAGCGTTAAACCGTGTGCAATGCAATAGCAAATATGTTATCTCTTCAATGCACATCGGAAATGAGTTACATTTATGCATTGCAATGAACAAGTGCATAGCTTATGTTATTCTTCAATGTACATTGTTAGAACATTGATGAAATGCTATGCAGCAGCAATGTTATCTTTTCAATGCGCATCCCATTGAGTTAGTTCGTATGCATGCAATGCAACAAGTGCATTGCTTATATGATATTCTTCTATGCACATCGTTAGATTGTGTGTGCAATGCAATACAATAGCAAATATGTTATCTCTTCAATGCACATCGGAAATTAGTTACTTATTTATACATTGCAATGAACAAGTGCATAGCTTATGTTATTCTTCATGTACATTGTTAGAACATTCGTGCAATGCTATGCAACAGCAACGTTTATCTCTTCAATGAGTTAGTTCGTATGCATGCAAAGCAACTAGTGCATTGCTTATATGATATTCTTCTAAGCACGTCGTTAGATTGTGTGTGCAATGCAATGCAAATATATTATCTCTTCAATGCACATCGGAAATGAGTTACATTTATGCATTGCAATGAACAAGTGTGCATAACTTTTATGTTATTCTTCAATGCACAGTGTTAGATCGTGTGAGTAATGCAATGCAATAGAAAATAAGTTATCTCTTTAATGCACATCCGATTTAAGTTAGTTCGTATGCATTGCAATGCAAGAAGTGCATCGCGTATATGATATTCTTCAATGCACAGTGTTAGATCGTGTGTGCAATGCAATACAATAGCAAATATGTTATCTCTTCAATGCACGTCGGAAATGAGTTAGTTATAAATGCATTGCAATGAACAAGTGCATAGCTTATATGTTATTCTTCAATGCACAGTGTTAGAACACGTGCAATGAAATGCACAGCAACGTTTATCTCTTCTAGAACGCTTTTGCAATGCAATACAACAGCAATGAGATTGTTCGTATGCATTGCAATGCAACAAGTGCATCGCGTATATGTTATTTCTTCAACAATGCACAGCGTTAAACCGTGTGCAATGCAATAGCAAATATGTTATCTCTTCAATGCACATCGGAAATGAGTTAGTTATAAATGCATTGCAATGAACAAGTGCATAGCTTATATGTTATTCTTCAATGCACAGTGTTAGAACACGTGCAATGAAATGCACAGCAACGTTTATCTCTTCTAGAACGCTTTTGCAATGCAATGCAACAGCAATGAGATTGTTCGTATGCATTGCAATGCAACAAGTGCATCGCGTATATGTTATTTCTTCAATGCACATCCCATTGAGTTAGTTGAAGTGCATAACTTATATGATATTCTTCAATGCACAGCGTTAGATCGTGTGTGCAATGCAATACAATAGCAAATATGTTATCTCTCAATGCACATTGGAAATGCAATAGATGCATTGCAATGAACAAGTGCATAGCTTATATGTTATTCTTCCATGCACAGCGTTAGATCGTGTGAGCAATGCAATAGCAAATATGTTATCTCTTCAATGCACATCGGAAATGAGTTAGTTATAAATGCATTGCAATGAACAAGTGCATAGCTTATATGTTATTCTTCAATGCACAGTGTTAGAACACGTGCAATGAAATGCACAGCAACGTTTATCTCTTCTAGAACGCTTTTGCAATGCAATGCAACAGCAATGAGATAGTTCGTATGAATTGCAATGCAACAAGTGCATCGCGTATATGTTGTTCTTCAACAATGCACAGCGTTAGACCGTGTGCAATGCAATAGCAAATGTTATCTCTTCAATGCACATCGGAAATGTTACATTTATGCATTGCAATGAACAAGTGCATAGCCTATGTTATTCTTCAATGTACATTGTTAGAACATTGATGCAATGCTATGCAACAGCAATGTTATCTCTTCAATGCGCATCCCATTGAGTTAGTTCGTATGCATGCAATGCAACAAGTGCATTGCTTATATGATATTCTTCTATGCACCGTTAGATTGTGTGTGCAATGCAATAGCAAATATGTTATCTCTTCAATGCACATCGGAAATGTTACATTTATGCATTGCAATGAACAAGTGCATAGCTTATGTTATTCTTCAAAGTACATTGTTAGAACATTCGTGCAATGCTATGCAACAGCAATGTTATCTCTTCAATGTTATCCCATTGAGTTAGTTCAAGTGCATAGCTTATATGATATTCTTCAATGCACAGCGTTGATCGTATGTGCAATGCAATACAATAGCAAATATGTTATCTCTTCAATGCACATTTGAAATGAGTTACATTCATGCATTGCAATGAACAAGTGCATAGCTTTTGATATTCTCTAAAATGCACAGTGTTAGAACAACTGTGCAATGCAATGCAACGCAATAACAATGTTATCTCTTCAATGCACATCTGATTGAGTTAGTTCGTATGCATGCAATGCAACAAGTGCATTGCTTATATGATATTCTTCTATGCACATCGTTAGATTGTGAGCAATGCAATGCAATAGCAAATATGTTATCTCTTCAATGCACATCGGAAATGAGTTAGCTATAAATGCATTGCAATGAACAAGTGCATAGCTTATATGTTATTCTTCAATGCACAGTGTTAGAACACGTGCAATGAAATGCACAGCAACGTTTATCTCTTCTAGAACGCTTTTGCAATGCAATAGCAAATATGTTATCTCTTCAATGCACATCGGAAATGAGTTACATTTATGCATTGCAATGAACAAGTGCATAGCTTATGTTATTCTTCAATGTACATTGTTAGAACACGTGCAATGAAATGCACAGCAACGTTTATCGCTTCTAAAACGCTTTTGCAATGCAATACAACAGCAATGAGATAGTTCGTATGCATTGCACTGCAACAAGTGCCTCGCGTATATGTTAGTCTTCAATGCACAGCGTTAGACCGTGTGCAATGCAATAGCAAATATGTTATCTCTTCAATGCACATCGGAAATGTTACATTTATGCATTGCAATGCATATATCTCTTCTAGGACGCTTGTGCAATGCAATGCAACAGCAACGTTATCTTTTCAATGCACATCCGATTTAGTTAGTTCGTATGCATCTTCAATGCACAGCGTTAGATCGTGTGAGTAATGCAATGCAATAGCAAATAAGTTATCTCTCACATCCGATTTAGTTAGTTCGTATGCATTGCAATGCAACAAGTGCATTTTCACCCGATTGACTATATCGTAGTATAATGTGAAAATATGGCAGATATGGATTTCTGATATTTTAAATACTGTTGCCATGGCAACGTGTCAAAGTTTAATAACCTTTTTGGGTGTTTTTGAGACTCTTAGTATGCTTGTAATTGCTTGAAACTCAACACACACACATCAGAGATGTCAGTCAGTACACATGGGCAAAGCCTCAGAAACGGCATGTTGGAGGGGCTCAGTAGCGCCACCTTTTGACAAAAGTGGGGGGCTTAGTTTCATCTACAGTCACCAAATTCGGTATATATATATTGTTCTCATCGAGCCGGACAACTTTCTAATTTACAGTCATTACCTCCGACCAACAGGAAGTCAGATATTTTGGTTTGAACGTAAATTTTTGGATAAATCAGGCTGTGAGTTTTTACGTTCTCCTCGTAGGCAATTTATTCAATCTCCACCAAACTGTCAACATGAAACAAAGATACGGAAGATGCTAAAATGCGAAAGGATATTGGATACCTCAAATGGTGTTGCCATGGCGATGGATTAAATAAGGACAAGAAAGGGGAACAGAAATTCTCTTATATCTTGTAAAATCATATTTTGATTTCAATTAAATTAAGATTGTATGTTCGGTAATTTAACTTGTATTAATTTAAAATGGTCTATACTATTTTTCAGATCAATATATTTATTTATTTAAAATATTTCTTTGAATAATATATTCTGTGTCTGTGTGTGCTGCCCTCCCCTCAATGAACACAAGATGGCAGCATTGTGTTAGTTTTGAAACAGGATAAAAAAATAACATCTCTCTTTCTCTCTGCTATTCTCTCTTTGTGTGTGTGTGTGTGTGCTTGTTTATGTGATTTATAAGGACACAAACTTAATTTAATTTATTTTTAAATAAGTGTTAGGATAAATACAAAATCAACATTCGGACGGTATTCTGCACACATTTGAAATTTTACCCGGTGTTATTACCCGGGTGTGGCAGTGGGGTCTGAAAACTTGGTCTATATATCAAACACACTTGCACGTACATGTATGAAACTCGGTACACATATAGACCTCATCGGGCCGAACAACTTTAGTGCTCTAAAGTTATGCGTCAGCCCAACAGGAAGTGAGCTATTATGTGTTGTTCGGAAAACGCATGCTCTGGAATTTAATATACTCCTCCGAGGCCATGTTTCAATCAGTGCCATACTCGGTCAGCATAAAGTCAAGATATTGAGGATGCTAAATTGCGAGCGGATTTTTGATATCTCAAACGGTTTGGCCGTGGCAAAGAAACAAATTTATGGTGAGAAAACGGAAACAGGAAGTGCGTTATAACTTCTGCAAACATTAACTGATTTGGATGACACTTCAGCTGTGTGTATGTTGTAGGAAGCCGATCTCGTTATGGATATCGACTCGCTCGAAAGCTGCGCGAACATGGCGACCGAGCGCGCGGTCGCTGCTGACTTGCCTCCGTCAAATCGAGAGCAAGAGTGCGGTTCCACTGAAGTTATTTCAGAGGCTCCTGGGGCATATGGCATCTGCAGCCACGGTAACGCCGCTCGGATTGCTTCATATGCGACCGCTTCAGCACTGGCTTCGCGACCGAGTCCCGAGAAGGGCATGGCAGTCTGGCACACTCCGGGTACAAGTGACTCGGGCCTGCCTGCAGACTCTCACCCTGTGGTCGGACCTCAGTTTTCTATGGGCCGGTGTGCCCTTAGAACGAGTTTCCAGGCATGTTGTCATATCGACAAATGCCTCTGCCATGGGCTGGGGTGCCATGTGCAATGGACAAGCAGCCGCGGGCTCCTGGACAGGACCCCAGCACCTTCTGCATGTCTATTGCCTCGAGTTGCTGGCAGTACGGTTCGCCCTGCACCGCTTCTGAGCGTTGCTGAAGGGTCAACATGTACTAGTCAGGACAGACAACACGACCGTTGTTGTCTCAACTCGCCCGCCATCTCGTTCTATGGAGTCAGAAGCATCTGAGGTCCCTTCGTGTTGTCCATATTCCGGGAGTTCTGAAACCGTGCAGCCAACAAGCTCTCTTGGTCTCAGCCACTTCCAGGAGAATGGAGACTCCATACCCAGACGGTCCAGCTGATTTGGGAACAGTTCGGCGTTTGCATCCCACGACTCTTCCCATTGCAGCCTGTTTTATTTCCTGACCGAGGGCACGCTCGGCATGGATGCACTGGCGCAGAGCTGGCCGTGGGGCCTGCACAAATATACGTTCCCCCCAGGGAGCCTTCTCACACAGCTTTTGTACCAGTAGGTGGCACTGCACCAAAATGCTGCAAGTTGCCTCAAGTCATGCTTGTGATGAAATGTGCCAAGTTTGGTTTGAATATGATAAAGCATTGCGGAGATATTGCCTTAAGAGTATTTTTGCAACCGCTACAAAAATCGTCTTGAGCCAAGGAATCAGAGGAAAAAAGAATTTTGTTTCTAGCCCTTATGGTTCAAAAGTTATTAGCATAAACATTAGTGCAACTTTGGACAGTTGGTGGCGCTAGAGGGATTGAGTTAGAGACTCCAAATTTGCTATGTTGACATTTCAGACTGTCCTCTATGAGTGTGCCAAATTTCATAACTTTTTACCATACGGTTCTATGGGCTGCCATAGACTTCGTGGCAGAAGAAGAAGAAGAAGAAGAAGAAGAGGAATAATAATAAGAATTCCATTTTGGTGAAAATCAGACAAATGGTCTAGGAGGAGTTCGTAAAAGTAGGTTTCTAAAGGAAATCAAAATGGCGAACAAAATGTTTGGCCAAATATGGTAAAATTGAGATCCATGTTCTTGGCATGACCCAAGGAATCTATTAAAACCAGATTTATGCCAATAGTCAAATTGAATAAAAAGTTATTAGCATTATTGGGAAATTCATTATAACTTTTGTCCACAAGGTGGCACTGCCTTGAAACTTTTTGAGTACTTTCAGGGCTTGGTGACGAAGACACACACAGAGTTTCGTAATGATACACCAATGCGTTTGTAAAACAAAGCACTTTCTAACAAAATTCAAAATGGCCGACGCCCAAAATGGTTGATATGGGAAAATTGTGTATGGTATGGCTCGGCGTGATACCCCGACTCTAAAGAGACCAGTTTTGTAATATTTGGCTAAAGCGTTCTTAAGTTATAATCAAAAATATAATTTTTTTGTATCTCTGGACCACGAGGTGGCGCTGCGCCGAAACGCTGCAGGCAGCCTCAGGTCATGGTTGGCATAACACATGCCACATTTGGTTAGAATATGCTAAAGCATTGCGGAGATAGAGCCTGACTTTCATTTTTGTGGCCACTTTGTCGATTTCATTCGAGCGTTATTCAAGAACAGTTTGACTAATCATCTTGAGTCTAATACGGTTTTGTCACCATAGTCTGAAGATGTTGAACATTTTTGAGGAGTTCGCTAAAGTAGGTTTTTTGGTTAATTAAAAATGGCGGGAAAATTATTATGACGGAAAATGACGTCATAGGGTGCAATCGTATTGGCTTGAGCCAAGGAATCAGAGGAAAAAAGAATTTGGTTCAAAAGTTATTAGCATAAACATTAGTGCAACTTTGGACATGTGGTGGCGCTAGAGGGATTGTTTTAGAGATTCCAAAATTGGTGTGGTTAATGCTGGGACTGTCCTCTATCTGTGTGCCAAATTTCACAACTTTCCCGCAAGCGGTTCTATGGGCTGCCATAGACTTTTGGCAGAATAATAATAATAATAATAATAATTAAAGCTGCAGGCAGCATTTAGCGGGGTTCAAGCAATGAAGGCCTATAAGCATTTAACGCCTTTTGCATTTAAGGCCTTTAAGCAGTAAATTAGATAAAACAGAGCTTAGGTGACATGAAGTGATAAGTCTAAATGTGAATTATAGAACCATATTAGTGAGTAGTATGACAAAATGACTATTTTGACGGGCAGGTGGCAGCAGAGAACCACTCATTACCTCACTTTCATTTGAAAAGTGTTCTATTTGTTTTATGGCACATTTTCCATGTTAACTCCTTTATATGTGCTTACACATACGCATTTTATTGCAATATAAATATTGATATATGAAATAAATGTATTTTGACTAAATGTGATTGTAAATGTTATAATAGAGATTTTATAATGTCTAAAAATGAATTAAAGAAAAATATTACTAAGAATTAAGACATAATGACTATTTTGACCAGCAGGTGGCAGCAAAACCCTCATTGGCTCACTTTCATTTTAAAAGTGTTCTGTTTGTTTTAAGGCACATTTTCTATGTTAACTCCTTTAAACGTGCTTACACACATACACATTTTATTGCAAAATATAGATGTAGATATTTGAAATAAATGTATTTTGACTAAATGTGATTGTAAATGTTATAATAGGGATTTTATAATGTCTAGACATGAATTAAAAAAAAAACAACATCAGTGAGTAGAATGACAAAATTACTATTTTAACCAGCAGGTGACAGCAGAGAATGTATGTTTTTTATTTAATGGCACATTTTCCAAGTTAATGCCTTCAAACCTGCCTACACGCACACACATTTTGTTGCAGATATAGATATGTGAAATAAATGATGGGTAACAAATTGCTTATTCCATGTTTTCCCCTTTAATACATCTTTTTCAGGTCTTATTGTAGATTAATATATATTGTAATGTAATATTATTGCAAAAACATACCTCAAATTAACAAATGAAGTGGTAATTTTGGACAAAATGTGATTTGTAGCGTTATTATAATGATTTTATACAGTTTAAATATGATATATAATTATTTCAGTGAGCATAATAAACCAGTGAGTGGTCTTCTGCTGCCCTCTGGGGGTTTTGTAATTGTAAGAAATATATAATAGGCACATTTTCCATGTTAACTCATTTAAACTTTCATTTTGTTGCAGATATATTTGAAATAAATTATTTTGACAAAATGTGATTGTAAATATTGCAGTAGTGACTTTATAATGTCTAAATAAGAATTATTTAACATGATAAGTAAATAGTATGACAAAATGACTATTTAAGCCCAGCAGGGGCAGTAGAGAAACACTCATTGGCTCATTTTCATTTTTCAATGTCTGTTTTTCCTTTAATGGGCACACTTTCCAAGTTAATGCCTTCAAATGTT
Source organism: Romanogobio albipinnatus (assembly GCA_023566225.1). NCBI lineage: Eukaryota > Metazoa > Chordata > Actinopteri > Cypriniformes > Gobionidae > Romanogobio > Romanogobio albipinnatus. The sequence goes on along the minus strand of CM042254.1, from coordinate 34,296,693 downwards.
TTTAACTCACATGCACATTTTGTTGGAGATATTTGAAATAAATGATAGGTAACAAATAGCTTATTCCAGGTTTTCTCCTTTAAAACATATTTTCAGGCATTATTTTAATTGTAATATAATATTTATTGTAAAAACATACATCAAAGGAACAAATTAATTGATAAACATTGACAAAATGTCATTTGCAATGCTATTATAATGTTTTTTTTTTTTTTAGAGTTTATATATGCTTAGTGGACAGATGAACCAATGAGTGGTCTCCTGCTGCCATCTGGTGGCAATTTTAGGTAATATGGCATTTAAGCATTGGCTCTTTTTTTACAGTTATAGAGGCATCTAATGCTCGATCTCCATGAAATTGTGCATGCTTCTTTAGAGTCACATGCTGCATGTGCCCACCTATTTTCGTGAAGTTTTGAGTTTTCGTTCAGGATTAATAGGCTTTTGAGCATGTTTTGCCACACCTTTTCTCTAAATGACCCTGTTATAGCTACCCAAAGTGTAAAGTTCAACATATTTTTGATAACTATTGATCAGGAGAGTCCAGAGAATCATACTGCAGTGGTTTGGTTCCGATCAGGCAAAAAAACTAGGACTAGTTTGCAAAATTAGGTTTTTAACATAATTGTGAATATTTAAATAACGATTTGATTGACAATATTGGTTCTTGAGGCAAAGTTGTTCAGTATGAGGAGATCTATCATAATTTATGCATATTAAAAATGTATTCAGAAACATTGGACTACACACACACATTTTGTTGTAGATAATGTGAGTCAAGTTCATGTTCAGTCTCTGGACAATAAACTCTGCGAGCTGAGAGCACGGATCTCTTCCCAACGAGAGACGAGGGACTGCTGTATTATCTGGTTGTGCATTGAACATAGTAAGGCAGACAACATCCAAGACAAAAAACACAAAAACTATAAACAGAACAAACAAAAAACTACAATGTTTCAGCAGAGCTTGCGACGTAGCAGCCATCCTCGGCGCCATCTTGACTCACATGAGAGCTGTATTATCTGCCTCACAGAAACTTGGATGTCTGCTGAGATTCCAGATTCGGCCATCGAAACCACGGGGTTCTCCGTGCACCGAATGGACAGAGAAAAAGATCTCTCAGGGAAAAGCAAAGGCGGGGGTGTGTGTTTTATGATCAACCGATCCTGGTGTGATCAGAGGAACGTACATTCTATCAAGTCTTTCTGTTCTCCTGATCTGGAATTTCTCACGATTCTGTGCCGACCATTCTGGCTACCGAGGGAATTCACAGCGGTCATCATCACAGCTGTGTATATTCCCCCACAAGCCGACACAGACCGGGCACTAAAGGAACTGTATAGGACAGTGAGTGAGCAGGAAACCGCGCATCCTGAGGCTGCGTTTATTGTGACTGGGGACTTTAACAAAGCCAACTTCAAGCGCATCGCACCCAAATACCACCAACATGTTAGCTTCAACACGCGAGGGAACCGTGTTTTGGATCACTGTTACTCTCCCTTCAAGGATTGTTACAAGTCCCTCCCGCGCCCACCATTTGGCAAATCAGATCACGCTTCCATCCTACTTTTGCCCGCATATAGGCAAAGACTCAAACAGGAAGCACCCGCCCTCAGAACCATCCAGTGCTGGTCGGACCATTCAGATTCTATGCTACAGGACTGTTTTGATCACGCGGACTGGGAGATGTTCCGGTCAGCCTCTGATGACGACATCGAGGTCTACGCTGATAGCGTAACGTGTTTCATCAGGAAGTGCGTAGAAGACGTTGTTCCGACCAGAACAATTCGGTTGTACCCAAACCAGAAGCCGTGGCTAAATGGGGATGTTCGCGCGGCACTCAATGCGCGGACCTTCACCTTTAACTCCGGTAATGCGGAGGAGCATAAACAAGCAAGTTATGCCCTCCGGAAAACCATCAGAGCAGCAAAACGCCAGTACAGGGACAAGATTGAAGGACAGTTCAACACCACCGACTCCAGAAGCATGTGGCGGGGTATTAACACCATCACGGACTATAAAGGGAACACAAACTCCACCGTGAACACCGCTGCCTCACTCCTGGACGAGCTCAACACCTTCTATGCTCGCTTTGAGGGAACTAACAGTTTTATGGACAATCTTCGACTCCCTCCTGAGATCGCTAGGACGCCCGAGGCGATGCGCTAAACCCGGCCGGGCGGAAGTGCACGCAGACGGCGGCGTGATCGTAAACAAAGGCGGGGGAAGCGTGGAGGATTGCGGGCTAAGCTAACGCGTTCTCCTCACCGGCTCTCTTTACCCAGCATTTTCCTTGCTAATGTACGATCGCTAGTGAACAAAATGGAGGAGATTCGACTCAGCATCACACACAGTAAGAAACTTTTGAACTGTAACGTCCTAATCTTCACTGAAACCTGGTTAAACAGCGGAATACCGGACACCGCTATCGAGCTAGCGGGACGCCACACACTCCGGGCAGATAGAACATTAGATGGCTCCGGGAAGACCAGAGGTGGTGGATTGTGCATTTATATTAACAAAGCTTGGTGCACAAACTCTGCTATTGTTGGGAGTCATTGTTCAGCTAACCTGGAGTTTCTCATGGTTAAATGTAGACCGTTTTATCTACCGCGGGAGTTCACTTCCACCATTATAACTGCAGCCTATATTCCCCCGGATGCTGATGCCAAGCTTGCTATGAAAGAACTTCACGCAGCCATCAGTAAACAACAGACTGATCACCCTGAAGCTGCGTTTATTGTTGCAGGTGACTTTAATCATTCAAACTTAAAGTCAGTGCTACCCAAGTTTCACCAGCATGTTTCCTGCCACACCAGAGGAAACAAAACCTTAGACCATGTTTACACAAACATGGCCGGAGCTTACGTTGCAACACCCCTCCCCCACCTAGGACAGTCAGACCACATCTCTTTGTTCCTCAGCCCCAAATATGCACCCCTCATCAACCGTGTGAAGCCATCAGTGAAGACCATCAAGGTGTGGCCTGCGGGGGCCGATTCCACACTCCAGGAAAGGTTTCTAAACACAGACTGGAGTATGTTTGCTTCTCAAGCCACCAGTGGCGCTCACACGGACATTAACTCCTACACCTCCTCAGTATTGGATCATATCAATACCACCATTGACAGTGTTACAACCCAGAAACAGATCACCACATACCCAAATCAGAAGCCTTGGATGAACAGGGAAGTACGACTCCTGCTGAAGTCACGCAATACTGCCTTCAGATCAGGAGATGCACAAGCCTACAGCGCATCCAGAGCAAACCTGAAGAGGGGCATCAAAAAGGCCAAGCACTGCTACAAGCTAAAGATAGAGGGACACTTTTCCAACTCTGACCCTCGACGCATGTGGCATGGCATTCAGGCCATCAGTGATTATAAACCCACCCACTCCACCCCCGCAGCCACTGATGTCAACTTCCTGAACGAGCTAAATTACTTTTATGCTCGTTTTGAAAGAGACAACAGAGAAACTGCCACCAAGCTCAAACCCTCAGCTGACCACCCACCAATCACACTCTCCTCCACAGATGTCTGCAAGGCACTGAGCCGGATCAGCGCGCACAAGGCTGCTGGACCAGACAACATCCCTGGTCGTGTTCTCAGGGCATGTGCGGAGCAGCTCGCTGGGGTTTTTACAGACATTTTCAACCTGTCTCTCGCCCAAGCAGCTGTACCATCATGCTTTAAACGCACTTCCATTGTGCCAGTGCCGAAACACTCCAGCCCGAGGTGCCCTAATGACTACCGCCCTGTAGCACTCACACCCATCGTTATGAAGTGCTTTGAGCGGCTGGTCCTGGAACACCTAAAAGACTCTATACCATCCACATTGGACTCACACCAGTTTGCCTACCGCAGCAATAGGAGCACAGAGGATGCAGTTTCCATGGCACTGCACTCTGTGCTCACCCATCTGGACAGTAAAAACACCTATGCACGCATGCTGTTTGTTGACTTCAGCTCAGCATTCAACACTGTCATCCCATCCAAGTTAATTGCCAAACTTGGAGACCTGGGCATCAACACTTCAATGTGTAACTGGATTTTAGACTTCCTAACTGACAGACCACAGAATGTTCGATCAGGATCCACCTGCTCCACGTCCATCACACTCAACACTGGTGTACCACAGGGCTGTGTGCTAAGTCCGTTTCTCTACTCCCTCTTCACCTCCGACTGCAAGCCTGTGTATGGAACTAATTCCATCGTCAAGTTTGCGGACGACACTACGGTGATTGGTCTCATCAGCAACAATGATGAGACTGCCTACAGGGAGGAGATCCAGCACCTGGCCACATGGTGCGCTGATAATAACCTGCTCCTCAACACCACCAAAACGAAGGAGCTCATCGTGGACTTCAGGAAAGAGTCAAGAGGCACACGACACCATCCACATCAATGGAATGGCCGTTGAGCGTGTCTCCAGCTTCAAGTTCCTGGGGATCCACATCTCGGCGGACATGTCGTGGACGACCAACACCTCCAGCCTGGTCAAGAAGGCTCACCAGCGCCTCTTCCTGAGGACACTGAGGAAGAATCAGCTCTCCTCGGCTATCCTGGTGAACTTCTATCGCTGTGCAATAGAAAGCATCCTGACCAACTGTGTGGCAGTATGGTATGGGAGCTGCTCTGTTGCGGAGCGCAAGGCACTGTAGCGGGTGGTGAAAACTGCCCAGCGCATCACAGGGACTCCACTACCTGCCATCGAGCACATCCAGAGGAAACGCTGTCTGCATCGAGCTCGCAGCATCCTCAAGGACTCCTCTCACCCAGCCCACAGACTGTTTTCTCTCCTGCCCTCCGGCAGGCGTTTCAGGATCCTCCGGACCAGAACCAGTAGACTTAAGAACAGTTTTTTCCCCAGAGCTGTCTCTTTACTGAACTCAAACCCCCGTTGATCCACTTCCCTCATAAACTGCTAACTCTCCTACCTCACATCTGCCTTCACTTTATTTGCACTACCGACTGTTTATTACAGTAACAACTGTTTACTTATGCATTTTGCACCGCCATATCTTAACTGGATTATGCTCATTTGCACTGCCGACTGTATTTATAGTACCAACTGTTTACATTTGCATTTTGCACCGTACTTCTAACTGTAATATGCAACCACTTTCCACTGCACTTTTACACTTTCTTTCGGATAGCTCTGTCCATCATTTATTGCACTACCTTAATCCACTGCTATATTCCTCATATTAGCCTAACATATTATTGTATACCTCTATCTGTAAAATTCTGTTTATAGTAATAGCCATCTGTATATTATATTCATAGTACATATTCACCTGTAAATTCTGTTTATAGTAATAACCATCTGTATATTTATTCACTACATATTCACCTGTAAATTCAGTTCTGTTTATAGTAATAACCGTCTCTCTATTTATACATGTTTATATATATTCAGTACATTGCCATGTCCTGCCCTTATGCAACCACTGTATATATCCTGCACTTGCTGCTATTGCACTTCTGGTTAGACCTAAACTATTTCCATTTCCTAAACCATTTCGTTGCCTTGTACTTGTACAATGACAATAAAGTTTAATCTAATCATCTAAAAAAGTCATATTCCTATTAAAGTATTTAAAACATATTACTTAAAAAAAGCTTTCACTGATAATGACTAAATCAAGCCACAAATGATGCCAAATTAGAAATGATAATCAAGCATCATTTTAGCAGTTAACAAGCTAACATTATCAATCAAATCTGTGCTAAATAAATTATATCTGGGGATGTCCTTATTCAACTAAATAATACAAATTCACATACTACTATCACAGAAATAAGCACTAGCCTGGTAGTTACCGCTCCTCAGCTACAACGTTGTATTATAAGTAATCATCTGACTGCAAATCAAGGATTTCACAGGGAAATAGGCGTATGATTAAAGAGATAGGATGAGCAGGAATTTTTTGGTTCAGCTGGCGTTACAGCAGCCTTCAAGTTTGAAATAATTCAAATGATGTAAATTACAACATTCAAGCAGATGTATCTAGCCTATCTACTGTAACCCATCTCACCAGGCTTGTGACCCAGTAAAAAGGGTCTAGCGCAACCCCTGGTAAGATGACAATTTCAAAGCATTTTGTAAGTGACACACTCTCTGCTGCCAGTTGGTGGCACTATGAACGTGACTCACAATATCACTTCCATGTGATCAGACTCCTTCACCGAACATACAGGTTAAGTTTGTTCAAAATCTGTCAATGTATGTGAAAGTTATAACAAACTTCCTGTTTCCGGCTTTTTTAGCTATTTTATTTCCTTTCCACAGCCAATCAGGGGTGCGTTTGTCATACAACGACGTAACTCACTGCTTAACTAACATAGTACAATGTATCATTGAAGAAATCTACTAGGTAGTCACGACTGTTTCCCAAAAACATATTGTCGCAAATTTGTTGTTCAATCACGTTGGTTAATGATGTCACGCTGTATTAACTTCTTTTATTTCATTAGTTTGAGATCGAATTTATGCTAGAATTTTTGCTATACATTACAGACATGACATCCGAGGAGTAATTCTTATTTTTCTCAGTTATTTTGCTTTATTTACAGATTCAATCATAGGTTACTTTTTAAGTACTAGAGAATGTACGCACATGTGCACTCTTCAAAAAAGCTATAAACTAAAAGACATAAAAAGTTATGTATTCGAAATAAAAGATATAGATTGTCCTTAATGTCAGCTTGCTCAAGATAAGGATTTATTAAGTCCACATGACATGCAAACAAGAAACAAAGCTTCTAACCACAGGTCGAGAGCTGTCATTCCAACCACACAACTTTGCGATGTTGTTTGCGAATGTTCGTCGAGAAACAGCGACTTGTTGTACTATGTTGATAATGACGGAAGTTGCGACCATAGTTGGCTAACGATGCTTTTGGGAAACTCAATGTCTTGGCATCATGTTGAGCAAGTTTGGTGGGGATCGCTTAAATCACCTAGAAGGTGTATTTAAAAATGTGTTTCACAAAACCCAGAGTAGCCCTAGTGTTTTGTACATTTAAGTGCAATGGACAAAGTTTTTGAGCTGCGTTAAAGGGGGCACTGTTAGAGCTGCACCACGTGCCTGGCACTAATAGCCAGTGTTGGGGAAAGTTACTTTGAAAAGTAATGCTTTATATTGTGTTACTCCCTTAAAAGTAACTAATTGTGTTCTTAGTTACTTTTTAAGAAAAGTAATGCATTGCGTTACTTTTGCATTACTTTTCTCACCTGGGCTGAGCTTGTTTTTTTTTTTTTAAGTTAAATTTTTGGGCAAAATTAAATTAATAAGACCAAATAATAATAAGCAAATAATAAGGTATATAATAAGGAATATATAATATATATATAATAAGGAAATGCAAATTCAAACAAACAGGTGTGCTGCCATTCTGGATAATGGAAGAATAGGACATATGACTTTCTTTTTTTTTTTTTTTTTTTTTTTTTTTTACTTCACCTATAAAAACAAAAAACTCTAAAGTAATTTATGCTTATTGTTTAACTGAATCATTGAATGTCAGCAGCAAGACATTGGTCAATAAAGTGAGATTAAATACATAAAAATATTTGTTTTATTTAACATATTCAATTTTTGGAGGTATGCATAGTATTCTGGTTTTGCATTTGATTGATTTAATTCATTTTGAGGAATACTGAATCTTTTTATTGTGCAAGTGAGCTTATTAAATGCATGCTCACATTTAGTCTAGAACTACAATAACCATCATGTTTACACACAATGCCTATGCACCTACAATTTTTCTTAACATGGGGACAAGATAGCTGTCAGTCAATAAATGGGAAATAAAAGTAACTTGCTTTACTAATTTGAAAAAGTAACTCAGATATTTTGTTGTAAATTTTAAAAGTAATGCGTTACTTTACTAGTTACTTGAAAAAGTAATCTGATTACGTAACTCAACTTACTTGTAATGTGTTACCCCCAACACTGCTATGATCTCTTTCCAGAGTGTGTGTAAAGTTTTTGAGAATGTAAGGGCTTCAAAATGCCCAGACACATTGAGAAGTTACTTAAAGTTGTTTGAGAAAAATTATAGCCTCCAGGACCTAAAATATTGGAGACTGCAAATCGCACTCTTTGCACAAAAGGACACGTTGATTAAATTAGAGTTAAAATATATGCTACTATCTGCAATGAAAAGTTATGTTCAATAAACTGCAGGTGTCAGAATATTACAGAATAGAACATGAATACACACACACACACACACACACACACACACACACACACACACACACACACACACACACACACACACACACACACACACACACACACACACACACACACACACACACACACACACACACACACACACACACACACACACTCTTTCCACACACTCTTTCCACACCTCTCTCTCTCTCTCTCTCTCTCTCTCTCTCTCGCTCTCTCGCTCTAGATTTAGTGACAAACCTGTGAGCCTTTTGTTATAATGTTAGCCAATAGAGACGGATTACGCCACTAGGCAGCAGCTATATAAAGGGCGCTTTTAGACGCATTTGTACAGTTGAAAAAGACGTGCTTTCAACAGTGAAGCAGGAAGCTGATAAAGATAAAAAAAAAAAAAACAACAACACACAAATTGGAATGCCTTAAGGAACGTTCTTTAAAATGGTCTGATTATAGACGTCGCTTTGTACGTATAAAATGGAATACATCTTCTGCTGAAAAACGTCTTTATTCCTTTTTTAGATAGCTAATTCGTTGCTCGAATACATTTTCTCAAGATAAGAACAACAGTATCTTGTAAAGCCAAGAGGAAACCATTTGGTCCTGACCATTTAACATCATGACAAGGTATAACTTTTTATTGTGCTTAACGGTTCTTATTTCTTTGGGACTGTCCGGGAGCGATGAGCCGGACCTCTTTCTGGCCCAAGTAAGCGAGATGTCCTCGGATGCTGGAGTCTCTCTTTTTGATGTGGATGATTTTGACTCTCCTGAGTGTTCCGCGTGCGTTTGGAGAGAACAGAGTAAAGTCTTACGGCTGGAAACAATCAAATCACAAATCCTTAGCAAACTGCGTTTAAAACAAGCGCCCAATATCAGTAGAGAGGTGGTTAATCAGCTTCTTCCTAAAGCACCTCCGCTGCAACAGCTCCTGGACCATCATGACTTCCAGGGGGACGCATCCTCCCTAGAGGATTTCATGGACGCCGATGAGTATCACGCCACCACCGAGTCTGTCATCACCATGGCCTCAGAGCGTGAGTTACAAAACTTTTTTAATTTGTTTAGTTGTTTAATAAGTTATACCGCTTAAGATGATCGTATAATCGAAAACACCCTCACCCGCAGTATTCTTTGTTTCCTTTAACTGCATTCATAAGCAAATATTTAAAAGTAGGCCTAGTATCAAAATGCCTTTTATTTATTTAAATATGATATAAGCGACAGTTGCCTAAGGGTGGTCATGAAAGACCAAATATTCATAAAAAAATACAATGCATAAGTAGCCTAATATTAATGGCCTAGACTATAAATATTTATAGTACTCTAAATATTTTTAAGTAGTCTATTTTATTATTTATACAAAGATAGGCCCTATTCACAAATATAGCCTACAATAATACACGTAATCTATGAGTGACCGCTAATCATTTTGAAAGCCGTCTTCACTTGGTTGCGCCTTGTCCGTGTAATAATGACAATGTAATTTAAGACATGACAGACAGATGCGCTGAATGTGGCTTCGAAAACATTATACTATGTTAAAAACAAAGAGCAGTATTTCAGCAGATGATTAATTGGAGAGTTGCATTATAAATGCTGCGCTTTAAAAGCAGTTGTGTCAGAACCGTCTTGCACAAGGAGGTTCTCTTGCCGTTAGACTCTGCTATAAAAAGTGTCCCAAAAACTATTGTTTCCCCCAAAGAAGCAGCAGTGCCTTACGACTGCACTTGCCTTTTAAATGTGAAGTTTATAGGCATAGCCCGTTTTTTCACCTCAGTGGGGACACAAAGCCGTGGAGGAGTTTGGGTCGAGGGGAGTGTGTGACCTTTCCGCTGAGAATAGCCGGGGTTCAACAACATTTACACACATAATGTATTCCGCACAAGGCAGATGAAAAGCCGAGCAAATAATCCGTTTTTTTCCTGACCACAGTGAACAAAGATAGGTTTGTGTTCCCCTAACTAACCTCTGCGTTGATTGTCACACAGCCCACGTTCCTGCTGGCACAATGAACACGCTTGACATTCAGGGGACGAATCACATAAATGATCATTTAACGGCTGCAAAGCTCATGGATGCCTTTTATAAATAGCTTTTTTGTTATCAAAGATTATTGTTGTAGCGGTGCAGTATGAGAGCAGCATGAAAAACTGACTTATTAGTCATTTATACCAGGATGTTTCAACGAGTGCATTTGCCCATGTACACCATAGTTCTTACTTTTTGAAATTTTAACTTACATTTTAAGTTATTATACGTTTCGTGTAGTTACATCTTTCTGTTCTTTTTTTTCCTTTTGTTTATATAGTGCGTTCTTATTGGTTCTTATTTTAAAAGTTCTATTGGATATTGTAGTGTAATCTTTAACAGTAGCCTTGTTGTGGTGGAATAATGTTTTGATACTGATGAATTCAAGGAAGTCTCAATAAGAACTATTAGAGTTTTAAAGTTTTTTTAAATTCCTTTTACCTTTCAACTTCTTTTGATGTCCTACAGACATTATACATTTCTAACCATAATAGTTCTATTTAGAATTGTCATATATAAAATACCAAAATATTTGTTTATAGGCTACTTTGTTAAACAAATATTTGTTAAAGGTTATTTTAAATATCATAAAAAATAAACCATTACTCTAATCTTCCCAGTTTTGATTTTACCATTTTGATTCTTTGCAGTTTTTTCCCCAGTTTATCTTTACCTCTCCTTTTTCATTATTTCTCAGCAATCCTTGTTTCTTCTGCTTCCCTCTCCCATCATTGTATTCTTGATAATCCCCCATTCACTTTAAAACACGTGTACTCAAACCACCCAAAAATAAGTGACTAATAAAATAGTCAAGTTTACGATGTTCAGTTGTGAAATAGCCATGTACCCAAAACATTGCTGCTCTAAGTGTAAGTGCAATGGAAAGTGCCATGTATTAACATAAGATTTTCCCACTGTTACCATCTTATATTTTGGGTGCCAGATATTGTGGTGGATATTGTGTTTAGATGTTCTGCCTCTGTTTTGAATTTGACTGTGTACTGGCAAGAGTAGAAAATTGATCCTTGGAACTCATTTGTCAATTGTCATATATTAAGACCAGACCTTCCTCCCTTATCAGTGTGCTTTCATAACAGTCAGAGGTTTTTGTTTTTTGCCAGTAATTTGTCGTCTTACACCCTCAACCCCCCTCCCACATAATCACCCACCAACCTCCCTTCGGACATTGATTTCACTGACTTGTTTAACTTATTTCAATGTGCTAGAATATGTTTCCAAATAGTGCTCACTATGCTCTGCTAATGTTACAAGAAATACAATTTAAATTGCCATAACTTCTCTTTTTGTTCCCCAAAAAATTTACTCTGTAGTACACTCCCAAAGAAACACATTCATCAAGTCAGAGAGGAAAAGGCCTCCTATTGACAAGAAGGGTCAGAGAGTTCACAGCAATGTGATATATTGGTTGAGGAGCCAATTAACCTCTTCAGGTCTTTTTCTTTGACTGCAAAAGAGAACTAGTAGATTAAACACTACTACCCCCACCTAAAATGTCAAAAAGGGACGGGTAGGAGATTAAACAACACTACCAAACGCTGCCTCCCCCACCTAAAATCTCTCTCACACACAAAGTCACATAAAGACTTATATACACATACATTTACAAACACTAACCTTCTAACCACTCCCAACTAGAAAAAAACCAAAGGTCTTTTATTGTGTTGACCCTATAAAAGGGTAATTTCCTGAAGGTTCAGGAACCATAAACATTAGGAGAGAGAATGCTAAAAAGACAAGACGGTTGTCCGACCATCCTCTGATCAATGGGAAGTGTGTGGGAAGTTTTTTAGTATTAATTAACCGTGTGAACACCTGTGTCTAAGGCTACTTTCATTCTTTCCTGTTCATCCGAGGAGGATGAAAGAGGAATAGAATAAAGGAAGAAAGTTTTTTTTTCTTGTTTTGTAAACATGAAATAAAAAGTGAAGAAGTTAAAGAGCTGTAGAAATAACACTACATGTAGCCCATTTTTTGGGGCTAATAAACGTTCAATGGAACTGAAGTCCATTATACCCTGGGTACAATTTCACTGCTCTCTCAAGAATGCCTCTCTTTCTTTCATTCATTCTCTTTCCTCTTCCCACGGTTCAATGCTTCTCCTCCCCTACTGGAGCAATTCCAGACCCAGACAAGCAGGTACTGAAGTCATCACATGCGACAAATAAAACTGTATATTGAACATAATTACAGCTCTTTAAAGTAAAAAATATTATACATATTTATTGACAACTCATTTATTGACAACAGTTGTATCTATCTTTCCCCTCAATCAAACTACAATTAAAGACAAGGTTTAAAGGTTGCACACAGAACATAATACAATCATTTGATGGTCATGAAATTAAGTACTATTATATTGACATTTTGAGAAATTCTTTTGCTATATATTTCACTCTACGTTTCTCTTGCCTTGGGATTGTTGAGGATAAGGACATTTTGGGTATTGTCTGGTAATTCGTAACCAGCAATCATAGTCCACCAGAGAGTATCCATAAACTGCAGACTTTGCAGGAATGTTTTTAAATATGCGGTTAAATATTAAATACTAAAAGTAAAAATTGTAGTACTTTCTCATTACAATTGTTAACAGTCTTGTTGTCTAATAAAACAAAGCAGACTATTTGTCCAATTTTCAAAATACTATTATTTAAATCAAAGTTTGTAAAGTTGTGATTCATCTCCTAGCTGGATGGTTTGGTTCAGGTCTTATAACACTTAAACAAAGACTTTTTAAAACTAAAAGCATATTTAAAAAAAAAAAAAATTATAGAAAAAATACTGTTGCAGCTGCACTCTACTATGGTGCCAGAGGTTTACGTGTGTAAAACGAAGTGGTATAAGAATGTAATGACTAGTTGTTTAACAACTAGAATGTAATGACTAGTTGTTTAACAACCATTAACTAATTATAAACTGAACAACAATTGCATCGTTAAATACACATTGTACATTCACAGAAACTTTCACATGCGTTTCATTTCTGCATTTGAGTGAAAAATAAAAAATATCAAACAGTAATGAACATGCATTCATTAAATTGAAGAAGAGACACGGCTAATGCCTATAAACAGGATGTGTGCTTTGTTCATTCAGTCAGTGATACTGACATGCATAGATGTATGCAAATGCATGATCTCATGAGTTTTCGTGAGTATTTGTACGAAAAAAGTGTGGTACATTTATTTACATTTTCACACACACTGAAACGTACAATATTGACGAATTGGCAGCACTAAAGCATAAATGATTTACCTTTTAACTTTTAGACGTACACATTCAATTGTCATATAAATGCAGTTTACTCATCTACTTTATATGAAATGATAACATTTCGCTCTGTTCTGTGACTTTTTCTCCCACCTTGTTTGGAATGATGTTCAACAAGACCACACTTTAAACCCTTAAAATGAATAGCATTTCTGTAATCGTTTTGACCATTGTTTATCATACTATTTATTTATCTTTTTGCTGTGGGACACAAAATACATTTTCTCAGTATATTCCAGTGCTGTGACTGACAATAGAATAGTTTTTGTGAAGAAAAAGTACATACTTTTGAGTGTGTAGCAGAAGAGTAGACAACCTTTTGGACATACTACTTCATCATACTTGCGTCTTTAACGGACAGCTCTGTTGCTTAGTTACACATATCCTGTCACCATTTAAACTGTAGTGTCAATAATCTTGTCACAGTTAAAATCCTCCACATTTAAAGTTAATGGCCAAACGTATGCTTGTAAAAGTTCACAATGCTGTTGCAGTTGAAATATAATGTGGATAATATTGAATAAATATATTTTTGTCAGGTTAGATACTAATAATTAATCACTCAAACCCCCTTATCTAAACCTCTCTACTTAACGTCGGACTTTGCACATCCGTCATGTTTGTAGTTTTTTAACACTTTTACATGTTTGTAGTTATAATCGAATCCTCGTAAAACATTCAATGGTTTGTGGGCAGTATTAGAGTGTTAGAGTGTGCACAGATCTGCACTTCAGATTCTAAAAGTAGACCAAACAGGTATCTTTAGAATACTCATTTCACCATACTACTATTTGGGATTCTAATCTCGAATACTACAGATAGTGTACGAATTGGGGCGCAGCAGCTCTTTGGCTGCCACCTGCTTCGTCACAGATTGCGACATGCCATGTGTTGGGTGATGTGCATTTGAATGATAAATGCGTGCCTTCACAAAGTTGATCAGGATAAGATTTTCAGCCATTACTTAAATTCTGCTCGGTCCTGCATAAAAAACAATTTTATTCCGCTAGAGAAGGCTGCGACTACAAAACATCATGATCACCAACTACTTTTGGTACTGCTTTTGACATTTTTGCAATAAATACATTCCACTTGTTTGTCTGTTAGGCCTATGTTTTTCTTTATAACTAAATATTTTAAGAAATGGTTATGGGTAGGTTTAGAGGTAGGAGTGGGATTAGTGGTTAAAAAATACTGTTGCAGCTAAGTATTAACAATAAGACCAGGCTGGCAAAAAAGTGCATTATACCAGATGTATAAAGCAAACCCTGGATAAACCAAGGATTTACAGTGGGCTGTGGAAAACCATTTTAAGTGTGAATATAGCCAGTTTAAGAATTTCTCATTCCATTGTTCTGTTCATGAAGAACCACATTATAAACGAAACAGCTGCCAGAGAAATGTAAATAGCAGCTATTATTATCATTATTTAAAAAACACACACACGCACGCACGCACACACGCACACACTTTAGGGCTGGGGTAATTCAACAATGCTGAGAATATCTGTTGAGTAATATCAGCAAAATATGCACCATCACATATGGGATATACAGAGAGAAAAAAAGGAGCACAGAGGTCAGAAGATGCCCCCTTTTTCATTGTCAGTCATCTCATTTTCAGTGCCAAAAAGAAAAATAATGTCAGCAAACATGAATATAAATTAATTCATTTCATGAATTATTTATTTGGACAGATTGCCATTTAAAATTAGGCCACAACAATGATCTGCGTGCCAAAGTGGAACCAAAAAAAAAAAAAAGGTTATGGCTCAGATGTTCTTTTTTACAATGGAAACTGAAATGGAGGCACACATACAAATACTAAGATTTAGACTTATCAGATTTTTTGACTATTTAGAGATGTGCATAAAACTTTTTATATCAATGTCCTGACCAAAACAAAAAAGTAAATGTTGAACAAACTACATTAGGATATATCTACATTTATGAGTAATACAAATAGTCAGGATTTAATAGATTATACGTGTTTTTATTCATAAAGTTGCAGCAAAACAAAAAATAAAATGTTTGTGGGCACATTTTAATGTTTTTTGTCAACTCTAAATACATCTAGGTTATTGTATGGTACCATATTGCTCAGATGGCTCAGTTTAATAAATCCGTCAAATAAGTTAGCATGTGAAACTAAAACTACATGTAGCTGTTGTATACAAGTGCACAGATATAAACCATATTTTTCTTTTTCTGATTTTAGGTAATACACAGTGAAAAGTACTGTACAAAATAAAACGGACTACTGTTGTATGTAATGCTAAACCTTTAAAACACACATTATTGCATTTTAATTATGTTTATAGTTTAGGGAAACTATAGTCAACTCAGTGCTCTTACCATTTTTATTGTGACAAATCTGCAAGATTTGCATAGAGTTTTGGAGCCTATGGATCAGCCATCTGTCAAGATATTGCCCTTTTATACTGCTGTTGTGGATTTGAAATTTTATTTCAGAAATAGTCCTGTATCAAGCCAGTTTTTCTCCACTAAATTTTGTGTGTGTGTAGTTTTTAAATATGGTATATTTTCTAGTTTCATGTACAATCAACTGTAAGATTGTTCTCTTAATTACCTTAATCGCTGTTTCTTGATCCTGGTGGTTCCAATGTGTCCCTAAATGCATGCTGAGTCTGCATTAGCATGCTCATAAGCATTCTCATATCTGCACTTTCGTGTATTATTTTTGTTCTTGTTTAATGTATGCAGTGTGCACTTGTACACTTTTAGTACACTAGCTAAATACCCCATTATTATGGGGAGCATGTAGCATGTCTGCTTTTGTTGAGCATGGGGGGCTGCGCTGCTAAAACTGTGATAGGAGTCTTGTGCCTCGCTCTGTCCCCCAGGAGTATTCTGAATGAGGGTGTCACTTGCGGTTTGTACCCCCCATTTTCCCAACACACACCAATCCTCTGTCCTGTCCTCCCCCACTTCTGCTCTTCGATCTCCTGGGATAAGGGGGCCAAACAAAGACGGGAGCGAGGCAGCATAGGCTGGGATGGTGGGGTGGGGAGCTCTGTGGCCCCTGTCTTATTAGAAGGGTCGTGAATGTGTCAGAATGATTAATTTGCAGAGGTGCACAGGGATACCCTTGAGCCACATTTATCCTGAGCTCTACCACATACATCCCCTGATATGTTTAGTTGATATTTGGAAAATTAAGAAAAGAAAATATGTAATATAATGAATGCAAACAAAATTACAAAATGTATAAAAAATGTGACCTAGCTATACCACTCAATAACTACAACAACAGGTGATAAGATTATTGAATTTTTAACAAAATTCTCACATTCAGTCATTTAAACATTAAGATCTGTACTTTCTGTCAGTTTTCTTTACAATTTCATATAACTCAAGAATAATCTAATTGGAATAGTTTTAAATATAACAAATATATATCATGCATTGCCTACAAAAGAAAAACATAATACATCTTATCAATGATTGGAGCTTTAATAGATCAGAAGGCAATGTAGATATCTTTAATGAATTAGCAATCTTCATGACTTAAAGGGTTAGTTCACCCAAAAATGAAAATTCTGTCGTCATTTACTACACTCATGTCGTACCAAACCCGTAAGACTTTCGTACATCTTTGGAACACAAATTAAGATATTTTAGTGATTTCTGTCCCTCCAGAAATCTGAGTAAAATCTGTCCCCTCCCCTTTGATGCTTAAAAAATCTCATAAAAAGATTGTAAAACTAATCCATATGAATTGAGTGGTTTAGTCCACATTTTCTGAAGAGACATAAGTGCTTTATATGCGGAACAGATTTAATTTAGGTTTTTATTCACATATAAACATTCATCAACGCACACATCAGTTATAGTAAATGGAAGCTCAAGCTGTTCGTTTGACATGTGAGAACCAATGTTTGGTGCAGCATGTTTGAGCTTCCGCAGGTGTTGTTGTTTGTTATCGTTTGAACTGTTTATGTTCGCTGATCAATGTTTAAATGTCAATAACGGCCTAAATTCAATCTGTTAATCATATAAAGTGATTGTGTCTCTTCAGAAAATTTGGACTAAACCGTTCAATTCATATGGATTCGTTTTATGATCTCTTTATGAACAGTTTGAAGTTTCAAAGTGGCAGTTGCATAGCTTACAATGGAGGGACAGAAATAGCTTAGATTTCATTACAAAATCTTCATTTGTGTTCCGAAGATGAACGGAAGTCTGATAGGTTTGAAACAACATGAGGGTGAGTAAATTATGAATTTTGGGTAAACTTTCCCTTTAACTGTGACCCCCTGACCACCCCCTGACCACTGAGGGTGTCTGTGAATAATCTGAGACAGGCAGCATGGTACATTTTCCATGGTCTCTGTCACTTTGTTGACAGAATCTCTGAACTTGTTGCTAAGAGCTTATAGGGTTACACTTTATTTCGATAGTCATCTTTAAACATTCTACTAACTTCTACTAAGTAACTTTGCAACTACATGTCAACTAACTGTCATTAGAGTATTAGTTGACTGTCAGTAGACTGGTAGGTTATGGTTAGGTGTTAGGGTTTGGGTTAGTAGAATAAGTTGAATTGTAGTTGCCAAGTTACTTATAGTCAGTAGAATGTCTGTTGGGGGACCAATAAAATAAAGTTTTAGTAAATATTAATCAGACAGTCTACAAATACTCTAATGACAGTTAGTTGACATGTAGTTGCAAAGTTACTTACACTCACCTAAAGGATTATTGGGAACACCATACTAATACTGTGTTTGACCCCCTTTCACCTTCAGAACTGCCTTAATTTTATGTGGCATTGATTCAACAAGGTGCTGAAAGCATTCTTTAGAAATGTTGGCCCATATTGATAGGATAGCATCTTGCAGTTGATGGAGATTTGTGGGATGCACATCCAGGGCACGAAGCTCCCGTTCCACCACATCCCAAAGATGCTGTATTGGGTTGAGATCTGGTGAATGTGGGGGCCATTTTAGTACAGTGAACTCATTGTCATGTTCAAGAAACCAATTTGAAATGATTCAAGCTTTGTGACATGGTGCATTATCCTGCTGGAAGTAGTCATCAGAGGATGGGTACATGGTGGTCATAAAGGGATGGTCAGAAACAATGCTCTGGTAGGCATTTAAACGATGCCCAATTGGCACTTAGGGGCCTAAAGTGTGCCAAGAAAACTTCCCCCACACCATTATACCACCACCACCAGCCTGCACAGTGGTAACAAGGCATGATGGATCCATGTTCTCATTCTGTTTACGCCAAATTCTGACTCTACCATCTGAATGTCTCAACAGAAATCGAGACTCATCAGACCAGGCAACATTTTTTTCAGTCTTCTGTCCAACTGTCCAATTGTAGCCTCTTTTTCCTATTTGTAGCGGAGATGAGTGGTACCCGGTGGGGTCTTCTGCTGTTGTAGCCCATCCTCCTCAAGGTTGTGCGTGTTGTGGCTTCACAAATGCTTTGCTGCATACCTTGGTTGTAACGAGTTCTGTCTGTCTAATTTATTTAAAAAAAAAAAAAAAAAAAAAAAGTCCTGTGTGTTCTGTGTTAGATTAACTGAGACTTGTTACAGCACTTGCATATTGTTGCCCTTGACTGTTCTAGTTGCTTCTATTGCTCTCATTTGTACGTCGCTTTGGATAAAAGCGTCTGCTAAATGACTAAATGTAAATGTAAATGTAAACGAGTGGTTATTTCAGTCAAAGTTGCTCTTCTATCAGCTTGAATCAGTCGGCCCATTCTCCTCTGACCTCTAGCATCAACAAGGCATTTTCGCCCACAGGACTGCCGCATACTGGATGTTTTTCCCTTTTCACACCATTCTTTGTAAACCCTAGAAATGATTGTGCGTGAAAATCCCAGTAACTGAGCAGATTGTGAAATACTCAGACCAGCCCGTCTGGCACCAACAACCATGCCACGCTCAAAATTGCTTAAATCACCTTTCTTTCCCATTCTGACATTCAGTTTGGAGTTCAGGAGATTGTCTTGACCAGTACTACACTCCTAAATGCATTGAAGCAACTGCCATGTGATTGGTTGATTAGATAATTGCATTAATGAGAAATTGAACAGGTGTTCCTAATAATCCTTTAGGTGAGTGTATAGTTAGTAGAATGTCCAAAGTGGACTATCAAAATAAAGTGTTACCGCTTATAGCAAGGCCTGTGAAAAAGGTATGGTTTTGCAAAAAGCTGCCAGAATTATTAAATACCTGAGAGGTATTTATTATCAATTATCAAATAATTGAGAGGACTGACTGAAGCTGAATAAAAAAATAGTATCTGTAGAGCTACTTAAGATTAACTGACTTTACACAAAAATTATTCAGTTATAACTGAACCGAACCAACACTGAACGGTCTTGAGTAATGACACTATTGTCTTTTTAGAGCTGTTTAATTTGAATCTCATATTTGATGAAGTTCCCACAATACCTCATTATTCTCTGAAGAGTAGAATGTAAATGATTTTTCCCCCCTTCTATTTGACAGAGGAAAATGTATCCTTTTCTTTGAAACTCCTAAAAGGCTAGCATACCAGAGTATTCTCTTCTCTGTTGCAGATGAAGCTGTTTAGTAAAAAATGAATCTGCTAGATGAGAACTACTGAGAAGTTGTACATTTTTCAAACTTCATACTCTAGTGTTTAGATGTTGTTTTAATTTGTGCCATTCAATTTCTTTCTTTATCTTGGTTAGATCCAGATTGTTTTCTTCTTTTGAGACAGCAGTGAATGACATAGCCTTCATCTCGCAAAATAACATAATGAAAGGTTAAAGAGCATAAACAACGTTAGCTGAAAGACTAAAACTAAGTTTCTATAGAGACGTGTTTGGTCTTATTTAAAACCAAATTTTCACTTTATGTATGTTTTGCACAGTTTAAAGTCATCGTAAAAGTAATCCATATCAAGTGTTTTATTCCAATTCTTCTGAAGATACATGATTGATTGTACAGATATTAAAAATAAATAAATGAATCACACAAACATTTCTGTCAGGTCCATTAAGTCAATAACACACATGACAATAAAAATGATTTAGAATTTTTTATTGAATAAATTGCAATCAGTTGATGAATCTGAATAAAATTGTTTTTGGCGGTATGGCTCATAATTTCTTGCCACCCTAAATTTTACCTGACTACCTTTATTTACTATTCAACTGAAGTACTTCATACAGAAAATTTTGCAGACTTTTCAAACGAAACAAGCCTAAACTTGCAAAAGCTGATGAAGAGTCAGAGGCTTTATCCTGTCCTGCCGTTTCCACCCACCTTGATGCAGTTAATATAGTAAACATTTTTACTGTATACACCCCTAATTTATCAGATGTTCTATTTATTATTTTTTTTAAATCCTGGTATTGCCACCCCATACCATGTTGCCTCTGTCTCTGTTTTTAGCACTGTCCATATAAATCTGTATAAATTCACTATAGTCTTCTCCTACTCAATTATTAAAAACTTTTATCAAATTAATTTCCAACTTTGCTGTCCTTTTTTTCCTCTACCACAAACCAGTCTACCTCAGGCCACACCTTCTTCCACGGAGCAATCACTGGAAAAACCACGTAGGGCTTAATCTCAAATTCAACACACATATATATATATATATATATATATATATATATATATATATATATATATATATATATATATATATATATATATATATATATATATATATATATATAAAACATGACAAGTAAATTACAAATAAATTCTTAGAGTTGAACCTTGACTAACTGTGGCCCAGGTCAGGAAGCAGACGGACTGGCTTAACCGAATTAGTAAATACAAAAAAACATCAAAACCATTTAACAGTAAATATGTAATTGATGTCCAACAAATAAAAAAAAACGATATAATACAAATGACCAAATGATAAAGCTTGGGCTGCTGAATATTTGATTCCTTCCCCCAAAAGCGCTTATAGTCAATGATATGATTACAGATCATAACCTAGATGTGCTGTGTTTGACAGAAACCTGGCTAAAAACTGACGATTACATTACTTTAAATGAGTCCACCCCTCAAGACTATTGTTATAAACACGAGCCACGTCTGAAAGGCAAAGGGGGAGGGGTTGCAGTAATTTACAGTATAATTTACAGCAACACATGTCAGGACCCACTCATTGCTGTAATCATACTTTAGACCTAATATTGTCACATGGAATAAATGTTGATACCATTGAAATTCTGCAGCAGAGCGATGACATCTCAGATAATTACCTAGTATCGAGTATACTTAATTTAGCAAAGGCTGCAAAGCCGTCCCCTCGTATCAAATATGGCAGGACTATCACCCCTGCCACTAAAGATTGCTTTGTAAATAACCTTCCTCATCAGTTTCATCTCCTCAGCATCCCAGATAGCCTAGAGGAACTCGATGTTGAAACAGAAACGATTGACTCTTTTCCAGCAATTTAGACATCGTTGCTCCTCTGCGCTTAAAGAAGATTAAAGAAAATAGTCCAACACCTTGGTACAACGAGCACACTCGGGCCCTTAAAACAGCAGCCAGAAAAATGGAGCACACCTGGAAGAAAACAAAACTGGAGGTTTTTCGCATTTCATGTATCATGATCGCATACAGAAAGGCAGTAAAAACCGCTAGATCTGCACTTAAACTCTGGAACAGTCTTCCTAGCATTTCTCAGGAAGCAGACACTCTGACAGTTTAAAACCTAGACTAAAACACATCTCTTTACTATGGCTTACACATAGAACATTATCAATTTATATTATTCAAATCAGTTAAATGATTGGCTGAAAGTTATAGGCTGCAATAACTAGGTCAGCCAGAACCGGGAACACTTCCCATAACACCTGATGTACTCGTTACATCATAAAAAGAATGGCATCTATGCTAATGTTAGTCTCTCTGTTTATCCCGAGGTTTACTGCAGTCAGCCGGATCCAGGCTGTATCCAGATCAGATGGCGGACCTGCACCTAGACATGACCAACGCATCCCTGAAATGTCTGCAGAGACCGTGTAAATTAGACTTCCCCCTGTAATTGCCTCATCGACACAACATCCTCAATAAACCTGTCTCCGGCATGATGACTCCGATCTTTCGAATATTCATATCTTGTATGACTTCCGACCTTTATTGTTGCCAGAATCATAATCATACACTGTTTCGTTGGCCAGAGGAGAACTGGCACCCCGACTGAGCCTGGTTTCTCCCAAGGTTTATTTCTCCATTCGGTTTCCTGATGGAGTTTTGGTTCCTTGCCACCGTCGCCTTTGGCTTTTGGCTTGCTCAGTTGGGGACACATATTCAACTATATTACTGATCCGCCCGCATTGACACTATATGATAATTGAAATGAGCTGAATGACATCACCGTTCCCTTTCGTTCAGTCACTACGACGTACGTTAGTGACTAACGAATGGGGGTTTCGCTTAGAAGCCTATCATCTTCGAGAATTCAACAGCGCCCAATGGCAGTGCCAATGCCATGTGCATGCGGAATTTGCATGCGTAACTCCGCCCCACCCTGTGGGTATATAAGGAAGTATGCTGGCAACATCGCATTATGTTTCTGCTTTGGAGCCAAGAGCATCTCTTCACTCCTACAAGCCTGAATTCTGAAGTCCTCTCTTCAGTCTTCGAGACGAGCGGTTCTCCAGGGTGTTGGTGTGACGGCGCATTCCAGCGATCTCGCATTGCCTGCCTGCTGATCTGTGCAGTGATCTGCAACAGCTGTGTGTGTTTTCCCTGGGCGCTTCGGCACTCTGCAGAGCTTTCCTCTCACAAAAAGAGCTTGCGCGTGGCACGTCTTTTTCAAGACGGTTCGCCCGTGCACTTCCGGGTGCGATCGATCTCCGTTGCTGTCTATGGGCACATTCACTGCTCGACGTGTTTGGGCTTCAGCACGTTCGGGCAGTGATTGTGGATGTGTCATGTTCCCACAACGTGACCATCGCGATGTCGCGGTCGAGACTCAGTGATCTCCGCGAGGAGAGAGAGTCCCCTCTGCCACACCCCAATCTACCGTCTCTGAGAGAGGTGGTACTTTGGCTGGTGGCCAGGGTGACCTGAGGGCGGTGCGTGGTTTAAGAACCCCGACGATCATTCCTCGGGCCACGCCCCCCTCTCGCACATCGCTTCCCGCGAGTGCTGGACTGAAACAGCGGCCCGTCTCTGACGCCTCGTTCATTTCGTTCACACTCCAGATAGCGGCGAGATGTCGATCGCCGCATCCCAAGGTGGGCTAGATCCTTTGGGGATGACGATTAGGTTGTGCTCCGCCTCCGGGTGTGTCAGCACTGCCTGATCTGACCTAGAGTTGATAGCCATGTTATCTCGGGCAGCCGCGAGCCTCGCGCTGGTGTGGAACTCCGCCCAGTCGCGAGTGCTCGTGGTTGCGCGATTGGTTTTTGTGGGCGGCACCCGACAGCTGTTGGGCCCCGCCCCCAATGCCTTTCGCTCCCGAGGTGCATGAGGAGATCACGCGGTCCTGGAAGTCCCCGTGCTTCCCGTGACCGTTTGGTGCCTCCTCCGCCTTCTCTGCCCTTGATGGGGCCGCGGCCTAGGGTACACTGGGGCCCCCTCCCCACTGTTAAACAACTCTGTTGCGCACTACGGTGTCCACAGAGGGCTTTGACGTGGTGTGGCTGTCCTAAGCACCCTCCCTAAGCCTGTGGGCTCGTCTACTTCGGTGGCGTGGTCCTGCAGTGCTATGGGGTAGGCCGCCGCCCCTTTGCACATGCACAAGGGTGGAGCTGACCCAGGGCTCTTTGTTGAGCTGCGTGCCGCCACTGATCCCGCCCTCTGGGCGGTGAAGGTGGCCACACGCTCCCTCGATCGGGCGATGTCCACAGCTGTGGTCCGGGAGAATTTCCTGGCCTTACCTGGTGATATGGGGGGGTTGACTGAGCCCGCCTCCTCAACTCGCCCATATCCCAGGCTGGCCTCTTCGGCGGCGCGGCCGAGAACTGCGCCCAACAGTTCTTGGCCGCCCCAGAGCGGACTGAGGCTGTAACACGTACTGCCCCGGCGGCTGGCTGCTGCACCAGCCGCCGGCCCATTCGCCTCAGTCCGCTCGCCGCTGAGGGCGCCCTCCCTCCTCCCGTCCGGCCCCAGCAGCAGCCTTCTCCGGGCCGCGCCGTGGAGGTGGTTGCAGGATGTCGCCCAGTCCGCTCCTCAGCCTGGCTAAATCGCCGGGCTGGAGGTGGACAACTCAGAGATGGGTTCCAGTTCTTTCCAGGGGATGGTAGCAGGGCCTCTCCTTCCCCCGGTGGAGGGCCGGGGGAAAATCCTTCTGCTGCTGGCCCTCGGGCTAGCAGCGCTTGGAAAGAACTCATGTTCCTGTCTCTGAGGATCCAGAGACCGGTGATGGCAGTGTGTGCCGCCTCCGGGCCGCGCCACTCTCGTCCCTCTCTCTCGCCAGCCTCCTCTCAGAGCAGACCCCAGTGGAACGTGCGTCCTTCCCTGGTCTCCTCTGTCAGGACGCAGCAGTTAACCGTGCCCCCGCACCGGGACGCCCAACAGCCTCCCATGTCCGGGCCGGTAACGCTGCCTCGCTGCCCCACCCTGGGTACGTCTGTGGTCCGAATGACCCCGCTGGTGCAGTTCCTGGGAGTCTGGCTTCAGCTTCCGGGACTGTTCCGCTGGGTCACGAAGACCGTCAGGCGCGGCTACGCGATTCAGTTCGCGCAGGTTCCTCCCCGCTCTGGGGAGGCCGCCCGCTATGATGGGGCCTATCCCCTGTCATGCGTGCGGAGGTTGTCACCCTACTGGCGAAGGGTGCGATCGAGCCTGTCCCTCCAGCCGAAGTGAAGTCCGGCTTCTCAGCCCTTGCTTCATTGTACCCTAGGAAACCGGTGGGTTATGGCCAATCCTGGATCTGCCCGTCTTGAACCGATCCTTCTCAGGCTTCCGTTCAGGATGTCGGTAGCGAACGCCTCTTTGGACACGTTCGTCCGGTAGATTGGTTGCAGCGATCGACCTGAAGGACGCTTACTTCATGTCTCCTTCCTCGACGCGGACCGTTCCTACGGTTTGCTTCGAGGGGAGGACATTCAGTACGCAGTCCCCCCATTCGGGCAGCTCTGTCCCCTCGTGACTCTACGTAGTCTATCGAGGCAGCCCTTGCGCCTCTCGGCAGCACGGGGTTCGCATCTTGAACTACTTCGATGACTGGCTCATACTGGGTCACTCTCGTAAGCAGGTCTGCGGACACAGAGTCCAAGTGCTCCAGCACTTAGCCCGTCTGGGCCTTCGGGTCGAGGATCTCCCGTGCAGAGGATCTCCTTTCTCAGTGTGGTTTCCAACTCGGTCGCAGGTGCGTGCTGCTTACCAGCGAGCGCGCACATAGTCTCTGCTGACTTGCCTTCGTCAAATCGAGGGCGAGAGTGCGGTTCCACTGAAGCTATTTCAGAGGCTCCTGGGGCATATGGCATCTGCAGCCACGGGTACGCCGCTCGGATTGCTACATATGAGACCGCTTCAGCACTGGCTACGCGATCGAGTCCCGAGATGGGCATGGCGGTCTGGCACGCTCCGGGTACAAGTGACTCGGGCCTGCTTACAGACTCTCACCCCGTGGTCGAACCTCAAGTTTCTACGAACCGGTGTGTCCTTAGAACGAGTTTCCAGGCATCTTGTTGTTTCAACAGATGCATCATCCACGGGCTGGGGTGCCATGTGCAATGGACAAGCAGCCGCGGGCTCCTGGACAGGACCCCAGCGCCTTCTGCATGTCAATTGCCTCGAGTTACTGGCAGTACGGTTCGCCCTGCACCGCTTCCGAGCGTTGCTGAAGGGTCAACATGTGCTAGTCAGGACAGACAACTCGGCCGTGTAGCGTACATCAACCACCAGGGCGGTCTACGCTCCCGCCGTATGTCTCAACTCGCCCGCCATCTCGTTTTATGGAGTCAGAAGCATCTGAGGTCCCTTCATGCTGTCCACATCCCGGGAGTCCTGAACCGTGCAGCCGACGAGCTCACGGCTTCAGCCACTTCCTGGAGAATGGAGACTCCATCCCCAGACGGTCCAGCTGATATGGGAACGGTTCGGCGACGCACAGGTAGACCTGTTGCCTCCCAGGACTCTTCCCATTGCTCCCTGTATTATTCCCTGACCTATGGTCGGCACGGATGCACTGGCGCACAGCTGGCCGTCGGGGCTACGCAAGTATGCGTTTTCCCCCAGTGAGCCTTCTCGCACAGGTCTGTGCAAGATCAGGGAGGACAAGGAGCAGGTCATGTTGGTCGCCCCGTTGGCACGGCCAGACCTGGTTCTCAGAACTGCTACTCCTTGCGACAGCCCCTCCCTGGCCTATTCCTCTGAGTCAAGACCTTCTCACTCAGAGACGGGGCACCCTTTGGCACCCGCGTCCAGCGTTCTGGAAGCTCCACGTGTGGCTTCTAGACGGGACGCGGCAGGTTTGAGTAGCCTTCCACCTGCGGTGGTCGCTACCGTCACTTCCGCTAGAGCAGAGTCTACACGACACCTCTATGCGTTGAAGTGTATATGCTTCCCAGTGTACCTTGGTAATCCTGTGATAAGTGGGAGTCCTTCGTCCGTACTAGTCTTACGACAGGGTACTCACACTTATGCAGGGCACTGGATGACAGCTGAGTGGCGTTGTTGTATTGGAACCCCCATTCGTTAGTCACTAACGTACGTCGTAGTGACTGAACGAAAGGGAACGTCTCGGTTACGTATGTAACCCTCGTTCCCTGAGGAGGGAACGGAGACGTACGTTTCCTTTGCCACGTCAGCTGTGTTGCTGGTATGCGGAGTTCAGTCTTGGCTCCTGCAGCAGTAACATAATGCGATGTTGCCAGCGTACTTCCTTATATACCCACAGGGTGGGGCGGAGTTACGCATGCAAATTCCGCATGCCCATGGCATTGGCACTGCCATTGGGCGCTGTTGAATTCTCGAAGATGATAGGCTTCTAAGCGAAACCCCCATTCGTTAGTCACTAACGTACGTCTCCATTCCCTCCTCAGGGAACGAGGGTTACATACGTAACCGAGACGTTTTCTCCAGAGAAACTGTACAGCCAAATCAAATTATTTAGCATTATTTTCCTGTTTAACACTGTGAAGCTGCTTTGAAACAATTGGCATTGTAAAAAGCGCTATATAAATAAAGGTGAATTGACTTAAAACATTTTAAACTTCAGCAGCATTTAGACACACAGACATAAAGAATCAGTATATGAATGGTGACATGCTTTATGTTGCAATGCATGCTGGGAACCGTCATAGAATAAAACTCCACCATGGCTCCCAGAATGTATTGCAGCATGAAACATGTCACCATGAGATTCATATGGTGATTCTTGATATCTGTGTGTTTCTAAATGCTCTTTTGCCACAGTAACAGTAATGCAATATTAAAAGTATTCAATGACCTAACACACTTTCGATCAGGGATAAACCTTGCGATGATATCTGTAATTTAGGTTATATGATGATGTCATCATGATGGGGCACTCAAAATCGGAAGGCAGTGGCGCACCACTAAAACCATATTTAATGAGAAAACGGAAGTATGTGAGCAAATCGGTAATATTTCCTCCGGAGCAAAGAGTTCCATTCCGAAGATTCTGCTCAGTCCGCTCTGTTTTATTTTATTTATTTAATTCTTTATTTGACAGGGACAATGGACAGTAAGAAACTGCCCCAGAATTAGCTACAGAGCTAATTTTCATCTGCTGCCCCTGAGCAGGATATTACCAAAACACATTACATTCCAAAACATCAATATAATATCATATATAATAAAATCCCCCCCAGAAATGTAAAATAAATGACAAAAAATCCATAAAAAAACTACAATCCAAATTACTACAAAATATCCCCCAATATACATGCAATACAGCACACAATAATACAAAGTTAATTCCTCAAAATTATGAAACCATTACAAAACACTAAAATATTCAATGATCACAAACCTGACAAATTTGTAACCATATTTTCAAATGTTACTCAAACTGTGCAAAAGTAAGGCGCTGTCTAATATTAATTAGGGGTGAGAGAAAAGGTCGATGCATCGCGATTCATTATCCATCGATTCAGAATGGATTCTCAAAAATTCAGAATCGATTCTGTGTTTAATTCAAATGGCCACTTCACCACATTCAATCAATCAGCATGTTCAGCGCCCAAGTCCCACCCCCGAAAGTTCCCCAACTTTGAAAAAGTACTACCTCGGGAGCAGGGCCGTTTGGAGGGGGAAATATTTACCCGGAACTACATTTAGACCCTGGTTCCTGCGGTTGAAACACACCGAGTACCACCCCAAAGTTCCTAGTTCCTGGGGGAAGTTCCTGCGTTGGAAACGCGGCTTAACATGACTGTTGCAGCTCGGTTGTTTTCTCATGCGAGATGTTATGCGCACACACTGAATTTGGCTTCTCAGCGAGCGCTAAAGTTGTTTTTCTTCTGCATTAGCCTATGTTTTAAAGATTTATTTGTGGCTCTAACCAAGTAAACTTTTTTTTTGCTTTAAAGACATTTTTTAATAAAATGTTGTAAAGAAACTTAAAAATTACACTTAGTTGTAAATTGAGAACTGTTTATTCTTAATGATTGTTCTTTGCAATTGTATGGCTTACTATGTTTCATTAGAGCTTGTTAATCTTGAATATAACTTTGTTAATAAAATAAAAGTATTGAAAGTTGCCAGAATAATTATCATACACTGTTTATTAACTGGCCAGAGGAGAACTGGCACCCCAACTGAGCCTGGTTTCTCCCAAGGTTTATTTTTCTCCATTAGGTCACCTGATGGGGTTTTGCTTTCCTTGCCACTGTTGCCTCTGGCTTGGCGTGCTCAGTTGGGGACACTAAATTCTTCTAAATGTTTCAACTAAATATCCAAATAAATCGAATTAAACTAAATTAACCATATAAACTAAATTACTGATCTAAAGCCCACACTCAAGGACATGTGAGCTCGAGTAGCATGAACATCCAAACTATAAAATCTGATGAATGTGTGTGCCACATCACATATTTGTTGCATATTTGTGTGTGCCACATCACATATTTGTTGCAAGGGGGCGCCCCTTGCCAAAGCCTTGAAGGAAGCAACCCCCCTGGTAGAATGAGCCCTAACTCCTAAAGGTGATGCTTGACCGCACGCCTCATAGGCTAGGGCAATGGCATACTCCACCCAGTGTGGCAATGTTTGTACAATGTTAGCTGAAAGCCCAGCATCCCTCAGTTGTTCCCCCTCAGGGGGCAAATGTGAAGGTTCCACAGGTAATGAAATAGTATCCCCTGTGCAGAAGGTCCCTCCTGTTCGTTATCACCCAATGTGAGCCGTCGAGGAGGGATATTATCTCAGAGAACCAAACTCTGGTCGGTCAACGAGGCACTATCAATTAATTGCGTCCCGACCCAGGGGGGCTGGGTATCTCAGAGAGAAGTAGAGTAGGGATGCACCGAATCCAGATTTTTGGGGTTCGGCCGAATACC
The DNA here is from genome assembly GCA_023566225.1 of Romanogobio albipinnatus. NCBI lineage: Eukaryota > Metazoa > Chordata > Actinopteri > Cypriniformes > Gobionidae > Romanogobio > Romanogobio albipinnatus. Next base: position 34,266,717 of record CM042254.1, on the reverse strand, counting down.
GAATCCACTGGTTAAGATTCGTCCGAATCCGAAACCGAATACCGAATCCTACTCCCATCCGCAGTCCATTATCACAGTAAACACATTAATGAAGTTAACAACGTCCACAGCAGTGTAGGGATGCTATTGACCATTAACTGTTTTGGTCAAGTTTACTAAAGTAAACATTGTCGCTATTTCATGATGGTTTATAGAAAAATTACCCCGAGTCGTCCTCTGTCGTTTCAAAGAACAACCCAACGGAGAGCGCAGGAGGCGCTTGCTAGGGTTGTGCCACCATCGTGATGCCACGCCCCCGTTGCGAGTCTGTTGTGTGCGACACACTAATCCTCTTCTATAGTATTAGTTAAACTAAAAACTTAGCAGGGATTGCTCTGTAAATTAAATTGAGAATGTAACTAATGCATATATGCTATTTTAAATACTGTAGTCTATGCCAGATATATAGCCTACATTTTGAAATCATTTGAGGCTGAAACATCCATAAGCATGCGTGTTTATTTTAGCACTTCCTAAAAATTAAATATTAGTTAGAAAAATATTTGATTCATACTATTATTTCCCCGCAAAGATGTGTCATATAGGCTATACCGCTCTGCGCTTTGAGAGGAATGGGACACTGAATAGACACCTTCTTGAATATCTTCGTCTTCATATGTTCTGCTGATGTTGCAAAGCAACACTTGTTGTAAAAGGTCTGAAGAGAGGATCTTATTTTCCACAGGGTCAAGACAAGGCAATGTTTGATTATTCACTGCCAGAGAAAACGAAACTAAAATCACCGGCGTGTGTGAAATGCGCTATTCAAATAAACCAAACTTGACGCGCATTACCACGTTTAATAACAAGAACAAACTGTGTTAAATAAAATTTGAAGTAAAAAGGTGTTTGTCTTACAGTGTTTTTTATACTTCCCCACAGTAAAGGATGTGAATAGTTATAATAGACTTAATTATAAGCAAACGAAAGGAAGAGACGTTTATAATCCCCTGCGAACATGGGTGAGACGTGAGTGAAGAGTTGGGAAAAGAAACCAGATGTCCATGTCCATTGGGATAAAATGGACTAGGCCTATTGTTCAAATTCACGGAAAATCGAGTGACCCGATCGCAAAACAGAATGAAAAAGTGCTATCTGACCATTATTTCCTTTCTAGGCTAAACAAAGCTTTGTGCTTCACTCCTGTGGTAATATTCACGTGAAACAGCATTCACATACAAAACACTGGGTTAGTAAAATAACGAAGTTATTTTTTAAAAAGTAGAAAATAGTATTTATGTAAAGAGATAGGCTATATTCAAATAAAAAGAGCTCAACTCTTATAAGTGGAAGGAACCTATTTTTTCCCCCTCACGTGCAACCTAGCGGATGAATCATTATTTGGGTTAGTAAAAATAACGAAATGATGGTTTTAAGAGAATAGTATTTATGTAAAGAAAATATATATAGTATATTATCTACCTATTTACCTAATTCCGGTTCTTCAAAGCTTACGGATTCTGTGTATTTTCGTTTTGTCATCTTAATTTGGTAATTATTTAAGTGAAAAATATTTAGTGTAGGCCTATATATTTTATTAATTTTATTTATATTTTATCTGATCTATAGATCTATAGGCTGTTTGCACGGTAAAATAAAATACATGTCTGTAGACTTCATGCACAACTCGTATTCTCTCGGATGTTTCATATGCAAATGTTTTAACAGCGGCTGTTGTTTAGGGTCCTTGTCATCACGAGACAAATCGCAAATTGAACGCGTAGCTCAACTTGAATCGCCTTATTTTGACTTAAAGTATACTGCCACGTTTTCTGTTCATGAGTTCCATTTTCACTTTCAACAGCGGCGTCATTACGTTCGACCAGCGGGGCGCGCATAGTGCAAGCCTAGGGTTCGGGTTCGGTGGAAAAAAATTCTGAGGTTCGGCAGAAACCGAACCCAGTCAAAAAGCCCAATATTCGGCCGAATCCGAACCCGAACCCTGGATTCGGTGCATCTCTAAAGTAGAGGGTACATTGGTCCACTTCTGCTTCTTGGGGTGGAGTTTTCATTCATTGTGTGTCAGTCTGGATAATAAATCTGCTCCTACATTCAAACATCAAGAGATGTAAACCGCCCTGAGAGACAGGAACTTGTCCTGAGCCCAAAGCAGAACCTGCTGTGCTAGCCTGTTCAGACGGCACGAAAGCAGTTCGCCCTTGTGATGTAGGCGACTACCATAGTGTTGTCCACCAGTACTAGAACATTGTAGCCCCTTCCGGAGGAAGAACTTCAGGGCCAGAAATACAGCCATCAATTTGAGGCAATTGATGTGCCAATCAAGATGATGACCTCTCCAGATCCCTTGGGCTAAGACCGCTCCCCAGCCCAAATGGGTAGCGTCTGTCTTTAGCATCTTGCGACGACAACATGCACTTAGAGTGGGACCAAGGTGAGGAACTGTGGTCTGAGCCACATAGAAAGGGAATGCTTTTGGGATTGGCCCTTGGATGAAATCCCCTGGCTTTGAGCCACAACTGAAGTGGTCTCATGTGAAGAAGGCCCATCAGTCTCACAACTATATGTATTTAGTTTCCCCCATTAACGAGTTAATTTGTCTTCAAAGAAGGGGAGAGACAGTTGCCCAGGTCCCTCCTCCTGGCCAGCAGACAGAAATCTATCCTCTAACTTTGAGCGTTTGTGGGTCTCTTGTTCCTGTGGTCAGTCCAGTTGTAAACCTGGCTAAAGCACGAATCACCACCTTGAGTAGTTCCTATTATGTTTTATCATCACGTGAGGAGCGCTCTGAGGAGGCGCTAGTTCCGTACAGAACACACACAATGCGGTCTTTGAAGACAAAGAAACCTGAAAGCGCACATTTCACATCTATTTATAGCCTCTCACAAGTGCGCATTCCAATGATGTCATCATGATTTATTTAAAGCCAAGTTCCTTTGTTCCTTTGCGTGTTTGCCACACATACTTCACAACCGGTCAAAGATGTTTTCCCATAACACTATGAGCACAACATTGAGAGTAGCTTTTGAAAGTCTTATTCTAGTTTCATACATCCTTTTTTATCAATGCATTAATGTGGGTAAGTTTCATTAACCCTCTGGAGTCTGAGCTCTTTTGGGGCCCTTTAGAACGCTGACATTTGTGTTTTTTTTCAGTTGCTTATAAACACATGAATGACAAAAGTGTAATTACACTGTATTCAGCGTAAACTGGGCTACCATAACATGTGAGCAACATGTACACTTACCTAAAGGATTATTAGGAACACCATACTTTTAATGTTTGACCCCCTTTCGCCTTTAGAACTGCCTCAATTCTACGTGGCATTGATTCAACAAGGTGCTGAAAGCATTCTTTAGAAATGTTGGCTCATATTGATAGTATAGCATCTTGCAGTTGATGGAGATTTGTGGGATGCACATCCAGGGCATGGAGCTCCCGTTCCACCACATCCCAAAGATGCTCTATTGGGTTGAGATCTGGTGACTGTGGGGGCCATTTTAGTACAGTGAACTCATTGTCATGTTCAAGAAACCAATTTGAAATGATTTGAGCTTTGTGACAAGGTGCATTATCCTGCTGGAAGTAGCCATCAGAGGATGGGTACATGGGGGTCATAAAGGGATGGACATGGTCAGAAACAATGCTCAGGTAGAACGTGGCATTTAAACGATGCCCAATTGGCACTAAGGGGCCTAAAGTGTGGCAAGAAAAAATCCCCCTCACCATTACACCACCACCACCAGCCTGCACAGTGGTAACAAGGCATGATGGATCCATGTTCTCATTCTGTTTACGCCAAATTCTGACTCTACCATCTGAATGTCTCAACAGAAATCGAGACTCATCAGACCAGTCAACATTTTTCCAGTCTTCAACTGTCCAATTTTGGTGAGCTTGTGCAAATTGTAGCCTCTTTTTCCTATTTGTAGTGGAGATGAGTGGTACCCGGTGGGGTCTTCTGCTGTTGTAGCCCATCCGCCTCAAGGTTGTGTGTGTTGTGGCTTCACAAATGCCTTGCTGCATACCTCGGTTGTAACGAGTGGTTATTTCAGTCAAAGTTGCTCTTCTATCAGCGTGAATCAGTCGGCCCATTCTCCTCTGACCTCTAGCATCAACAAGGCATTTTCGCCCACAGGACTGCCGCATACTGGATGTTTTTCCCTTTTCACACCATTCTTTGTAAACCCTAGAAATGGTTGTGCCCAGTAACTGAGCAGATTGTGAAATACTCAGACCGGCCCATCTGGCACTTTATGACCACCATGTACCCATCCTCTGATGGCTACTTCCAGCAGGATAATGCACCATATCACAAAGCTCAAATCATTTCAAATTGGTTTATTGAACATTGGTTTCAGTTCACTGTACTAAAATGGCCCCCACAGTCACCAGATCTTAACCCAATAGAGCATCTTTGGGATGTGGTGGAACGGGAGCTTCGTGCCCTGGATGTGCATCCCACAAATCTCCATCAACTGCAAGATGCTATCCTATCAATATGGGCCAACATTTCTAAATAATGCTTTCAGCACCTTGTTGAATCAATGCCACATAGAATTAAGGCAGTTCTGAAGGCGAAAAGGGGTCAAACAGTATTAGTATGGTGTTCCTAATAATCCTTTAGGTGAGTGTATTTTCGAGAGAAACATTTTTATGCATGTTTTTTGAAAAAACAAAAAAATGTGTTTTAAAATTAAGGCCTCAAAACACACAATAGATATATGTTCACAAGACTTTTGACTCCAGGGTGTATTTGCATAGAGTTTTTTCTTTAAACTGATGTGAGAATCATTGAGCCTACTAATTTGCATAAAACAATATATTCATTTACAATTTGTAAGACAGGTTTTCTTCACAAAGCTAATATGCGAGGAGGCGTGATAGCTAATGAATAATGCTGGAGATCACTTGAGAGGACAAAATAACATAATAGCCTGCATAATGAGCTACATAATGAGCTGCATAATGAATTAGCTTCAGGTAGGCCAATGTGACAAAGAGCAACAGAGCAAAGGAAATATATATTTTTGTAGTTTATTTTATTTGGAATGAAGTCAACAACGGCCTATTATATTATTTTAAATTATCAAAATATTTCACTACACTGCAAACAAAATAAATATGACTAAAAATAAAAATGATAAAAATGGGATAAAAATGAAGTGAGTTTTTGCTTAAAACAATCTATATTATCTGCCACAACAATTTATGATTTATTAAACCATAATTTATGATTTATTACACCAATTTATTAAAACACAATTGAGATTAAAACCATGTTTTTACTCCAAACTTACTTTATATCACAAGTCAAATGTTTTTAATAACCTTATGTGATCTCATTTGGCTTTGGATCAAAAAATCAGACAGAAAATATATAATTTTACAATATTCTGCATAATTATAAAAGCTTGAATAGCATTGCATTATAAATATAATCTATTATGAAAACACTGAACATGGTATAAATAACACAGATAAGCCATATATTGTCGCAATTGTGTGTTTATTATCTTCAAACGTGTCTATCTGCATGTTATAGAGATTTCTGGAAGCTGTTTATATCAATGTCACATGGTATCTGTAACGTTGTTGGTTCGTGTGGGTGTAGGAAGGAAGAAGATGGGGTCGGCTTACTGGGACTGCTCTCTTTATTTGGTTCACCTTTTCTTAACTTCACACGCACGATGGCGCTTTAACTCAAAACATTCACACTGACGCTCCACGTCAGTCACAAACTCAGTTTCTCTCAAATTCAGTCTCTCTTTTCGTATCCGACAGCGAGGTGTCTGCTTGCAGTCCCAGTCTCGGTCTCTCTCTCCTCTCTCTCTCTACTGAGCGGCTTTTACGGTCTCTCCACGCCAATCACTGGAATCAGACACAGGTGTTAGTGATCTGCACTTGACCTACTTACTCACCGCTCGTCTCCGTCTTTGCTCGCTCCCGCTACAGACCTCGCAGAACCACGCCTCCTCCGCCACATACCCCCACCGCCCGCACCAGGCCGGGGAGCCATCCGGCCTGCAGCCTCCCCCCCCCCCCCCCCTCCTGGAGAGGAAGTCAGCCACAACCATCTGAGCACCCGGCCTGTGGATCACCTTGAATTTAAAAGGCTGTAAAGCTAGATACCAACGGGTGATCCGGGCGTTGGTATCTTTCATGCGGTGGAGCCACTGCAAGGGGGCGTGGTCCGAACAGAGGGTGAACTCCCGGCCCAGGAGGTAATAGCGGAGGGTGAGAACGGCCCACCTGATCGCCAGGCACTCCTTTTCAATGGTGCTGTACACCGCCTCTCTCTTAGAGAGCTTGCGGCTGATGTACAGCACCGGCCGCTCTTCGCCCCCCACCTCCTGGGTCAGGACTGCGCCCAGCCCCCTGTCCGAGGCGTCGGTCTGTAGAGAAAAAGGGAGAGAGAAATCAGGAGCTTGTAAGAGCGGCCCACCACACAGAGCAGCCTTTATCTGGGTGAAAGCCTGCTGGCACCGCTCCGTCCACTGAACTGTATCTGGTACCTCTTTTTTAGTTAGATCAGTCAGCGGGCTAGCGAGGTCCGAATACTTAGGTACAAACCTTCTATAATATCCCGCTAGCCCCAGGAACTGTCTAACCTCCTTTTTGGTCTTAGGCCGTGGGCAGGTTGCAATGGCTGCAGTCTTATCAATTTGGGGACGCACCTGTCCATGACCCAAGTGGAAGCCCAGATATCTTACTTCCACCCGCCCAACTGCACACTTCTTTGGGTTTGCCGTGAGCCCCGCCCTTCTCAGCGACTTCAGGACAGCGCGCAGGTGCTGCATATGCCGCTGCCAGTCCGCACTGTAGATGATAATATCATCCAAGTACGCAGCAGCATATGCAGCATGCGGCCGGAGAATCCTGTCCATCAGGCGCTGGAAGGTCGCGGGAGCCCCGAACAAGCCGAAAGGAAGGGTGACAAATTGGTGTAATCCAAACGGCGTGGTGAAAGCGGTCTTTTCTTTGGACATTGGCGACAAGGGGATCTGCCAATATCCCTTGGTTAAGTCCAGCGTCGAGTAAAAACGAGCGGTTCCTAGCCGATCAAGCAATTCATCGATCCTTGGCATTGGGTACGCATCAAACTTCGACACCGCGTTCACTTTTCTATAGTCCACACAGAACCGAACCGAGCCGTCAGGTTTTGGGACCAAAACTATCGGGCTCGCCCAGTCGCTGTTGGACTCCTCTATTACCCCCATATCCAACATAGCCTCTAATTCGGCCTGCACAATTTTTTTCTTGTGTTCAGGTAGACGATAGGGCCGGCTGCGAACTACCACGCCCGGCTCTGTCTCAACATGGTGTTGAATGAGGTCCGTGCGACCAGGGAGGGGCGAGAACACGTCAGCAAAGTCTGCTTGTATTGTTTTAACGTCAGTGAGCTGCGACGGCGAGAGATGACCCCCCCCCGGGGCCAGAGCGAGTGATTGAGGCTTTTGAACCGCCTCCGGCCCGAGATCATCCTCTCCACTCACCACCGTCGCCAGCAACACTGACTCCGCCTCCGACCATTTCTTTAAAAGGTTGAGGTGGTATATTTGACGTGCTCCGTCCCTATCTGAGCGTACTACCTCATAGTTGAGATCACCAACTCGCCGTGTGACCACAAACGGTCCTTGCCACTTTGCGAGTAATTTTGAAGTGGAAGTAGGGAGTAATACAAGCACCTTGTCTCCCGGTGCAAATTGACGAAGTCTAGCCCCTCTGTTGTACAGCTGTCTCTGTTTGTCCTGAGCCTGTAACAAATTCTCCATTGATAGCCGCCCTAAAGTGTGGAGTTTTGTTCTCAGTTCCAGGACATACTGGATTTCATTTTTACTCGCGGAAGGTCCGTCCTCCCAAGCCTCCTTAAGGACATCAAGCACCCCCCGAGGCTGACGTCCATAAAGAAGCTCGAAGGGGGAAAACCCCGTGGAGGCTTGCGGGACCTCGCGAACAGCAAACAACAGAGGTTCTAGCCACTTATCCCAATTTTTGGCGTCCTCGTGAACGAACTTACGAATCATGGATTTCAACGTGCGATTAAATCGTTCCACCAAACCATCTGTTTGTGGGTGATAAACGCTGGTGCGGATCGATTTAATGCCCAATAATTCATAAAGTTCGCGAATCGTTCGTGACATGAACGCCGTGCCTTGATCGGTGAGAATCTCTTTCGGGATTCCCACCCGGGAGATCAAAGAAAACAGAGCGCTCGCAACACTTTTCGCTGAAATAGTGCGGAGCGGGACTGCTTCCGGGTATCGCGTTGCATAGTCCACCAAGACCAATGCAAAGCGATGCCCGCGTGCTGACCGTTCTAATGGCCCGATGAGGTCCATACCAATTCTCTCGAAGGGGACCTGCACTAAAGGGAGTGGGCACAATGGTGCTTTTGGGGTGGCCGGCGGGTTCACCAACTGACATTCACGACAAGACGCACACCATCTGCGTACATTCTCGTGAATGCCCGGCCAAAAGAAGCGGGCCATTAGACGGTTAAGGGTGGCCGTTTGCCCTAAATGCCCGGCCATTGGATTGGAATGAGCCGCCTGGAAAAGCATTTCCCGGCGGCTTTTAGGTATTAACAACTGGGTTGTATTCTGCTTTGTCTGGGCGTCTTGGGTCACCCGATACAACCTATCCTTTAAAATACAAAAATACGGATAAGAGATCGGCTGGTCAGGGTGGAGGAGGTGGCCGTCGATGGCACGGACCTGAGTGAACGCATTTTTGAGCGACTCATCCTGGGATTGTTCCAGGGGAAAATCATCGCGGTCTGTGAGAAGAGGTAACTCAAGACCGCTCTGTTCCCCTGGAACAGCTCCCAGAGGCCCCGAATCCACCTCCCCGACCTGCACAACCGACTCTTTCCGGTTTACCTGTTTAGCCCAAGAAGCACCCGCACATAAATGACCCAACAATTCATTAAACGCTGTCCAATTGGTCCCTAAAATTAGCGGATGCCGGAGGTGCGGGTTAACTGCGACCTCCACACTATGCTTTTGCCCCCTAAATAGAAAATCCACGGGCAGCAACGGATACTTCACCACTTCCCCGTGCACACACCTCACCGTAACCGTGCGGCCGGTACCCAATGCCTCAGGCCGAATCAGGCTTTGGTGGATAGAGGTCTGGTTACAACCCGAATCCACCAACGCCTGATACGTACCCCCCTTGATACTCACTGGAATTAGGTACAGCCCAGCTTGATCGAGGGCAGCTTGTGGAGCATCGGGGATCCGGACCATTGTCCCGACCTCCATGACGGGACAGCGGCCGATAAAATGTCCCGGATCCCCGCAGCGCCAGCAAGCCGGCCCAGGCTTCCCCGCCGCCCTAGTGGCTGGAGGTAGGTCCCATGATTGGCGCGGAGAGAGCGCTGAGCCAGAGGGAAAGGCTGAGGGCTCCGAGACGGTTGTCGCTCCCCTCTGGAGCGACCGGGGAAGGGATGCTGGATCGCTGGAACCGCCGGTCCTCCATCTTGGAGCTGGTCTGGGCGGTAAAACCCCACGCGACCTGGGAAGGGGAACAGGTTTGGGGAGAGAAGGGGGAGAGACAACAGGAGAGGGAGAGAGAGAGAGAGAGGCGGATGGTAAGGGGTTGCCGACCCCGGGGCACGCCACCATGTGGTCCTCCGCCAAGTGGATGGCCTGGGTTAACGACGTCGGGCGGTGGCACTGGACCCACTGCGCGGTCTTCTGCGGAAGCCGCGCGATGAACTGCTCCAGTACCACACGGTCGATGATTCCCTCGACGCCGTCACCGGCGGCCATCAGCCACTTGCGGCATGAGTCCCGGAGCTGGTGCGCGAAGGCGAAGGGTCGACCGGACTCGGCGAGGGTCAGGGTCCGGAACCGCTGTCGCTGTTCTTCTGGGCTCCGGCCGACCCTCTGTAGGACGGCGCGCTTCAGGTCTCCATAGTCCAGGAGATTCTGGACTGGCAGTTGGTGTGCGGCTACCTGCGCTTCTCCAGACAATAGCGGCAGGAGCCGCATTGACCAGTCCGACCGGGGCCACCCCCGGGACTCGGCGGACCTCTCGAAGAGGTCGATGAATGCCTCCGGATCATCCTCGGAGCCCATCTTCGAGAGGTGGATGTTGGGGCCCGAGTCGGTGGTAAGCGGGGGGGTGGCCGGAATCTCCCGGACCATCCAGCTCCGGAACAGCTCGCGGTCTTCATGCTGAGCGCGAATGAGAGCCTCAAAACGCTTATCTTGTTCGGCCCTCACGGCCAGCAGATCTTGATGGGTCTCTTGATGAAGACCAGCGAGCGATGCAACGAGATCCGCAAGCGGCGTCTTTGGCGGAGTCTGCATAGCGGCGGCACTCTTCTTCCTTCCCGGGTTTCGGCACCAGTGTAACGTTGTTGGTTCGTGTGGGTGTAGGAAGGAAGAAGACGGGGTCGGCTTACTGGGACTGCTCTCTTTATTTGGTTCACCTTTTCTTAACTTCACACGCACGATGGCGCTTTAACTCAAAACATTCACACTGACGCTCCACGTCAGTCACAAACTCAGTTTCTCTCAAATTCAGTCTCTCTTTTCGTATCCGACAGCGAGGTGTCTGCTTGCAGTCCCAGTCTCGGTCTCTCTCTCCTCTCTCTCTCTACTGAGCGGCTTTTACGGTCTCTCCACGCCAATCACTGGAATCAGACACAGGTGTTAGTGATCTGCACTTGACCTACTTACTCACCGCTCGTCTCCGTCTTTGCTCGCTCCCGCTACAGACCTCGCAGAACCACGCCCCCTCCGCCACAGTATCTTCTTCGTCTACCGTATATGGACTACATGTGCACGGAGCGCACTCCGGCTGCAAGTTTGAACTGAAAACACAGCACAACAGAGTATCCAGCGTTCATAATGATGATTACATCTGCGATTGAATAAATAGCACTTCTCTGTATAGAAATTTGACACAGACATATGAGAATCTATCAATATTTTTCCTCATCTGCACACTTTTGAACTAAAAGCCCTGAGGGATGTTGTCTTCATGAGAAGCATATAGGAGTTTTTTTTATAAATGAGATCAGCTGACGCTCATATTACAATCTAAGGTACCAACGCGGTTTTCATATTCGTAAGTCCTGACACATATTAACAAATTACGGTCACTATGTGACTGTACACACAAAAAAAGAAATTTAACAGATTATAATGATGTATAACACTTACCTGAATGATAAAAAACGACAGTTATTTGAGTCTCTTTGGCACTGATAAGAAAAAAAGTGACACTGGCGCGCAGCCGACTCGAGAGGGTTAAAAGGCAACATTTTAAACAAAAAGCTTGTAAAATCAAATTTTTATCAAAGACTACATCTGGGTCGGATTCAGAACGATAATCAAATCATGATGGAGTATGAGTAGATCAAGTCCATCAAAACCCCCAAAACTTCACAGTTGTTAATCCTTCCTGGGTCGACATTTCATTCTGTAGCGTTTGGAAGTTTTAAACTTATATGCTGTTTGTTTTTTATGATCACGTTATTTTACATTTTCATAAGCAATTTTATATCACTTGTTTCTGCTTCTGCTTCTGCTTCAACTGTTTTGATCCGGAGATTCTGTACTCTTTCAGAAGATGAGTAATAGCGCCCCCTACGTATAACAGTGAAAACATTTATAGCCAGAAAATTCAGTCAATGGCAGGGAAAGAGTGATTTGGAATAAGTAGATTTAAAGTAAATTCCAGTAAAGTAAATTACATTTTCAGTGGACTAGCCTACAGAAAAATTCAGATTTTTGTATATTCTGTTATATTGCTGTTTTAAGTATGTTTCTGAGAGGCACATAAAAAGTAGACTGAAAGTATACAATCTTATTTTTAGTTTAAAAGAAGTATACTAATAGCACATCATAAGTATACTTAAGTTCAAGTATATTTTGTAATAAGTATACTAATATCAATGTACTAGTAGTAAACTATTTCAATACTACTGTATTTTTCAATACTGCCTGGGACTAAGTTTGGCCCACTTTTTAGTACCGGTATGTAAAGTGTAACCGTAGTAAACTTTAAGTGCTAGTTCACAACTACATTTTTCATTTGTACTGCATCTGTACTACAAGTGAACTTATTATTATACTAGTAGTTTATAATTTTAATACACTGTAGTATTTGTAGTACATTTTTTGTAGTTTATGAAAGTACACTTTGAAGTACACTCTCAGTAAACAACTAGTTTAGTAGTTTTATAACGCAAGTATATTTGTAGATTTTCTGTAGTGATATGTAGTGAACATATCACACTTATAGTTTATTAGGGCCCGAGCACCGATGGTGTGAGGACCCTATTGGAATTGCTCCGTTTATTATTATTAGGGCCTGAGCACCGATGGTGTGAGGACCCTATTGGAATTGCTCCGTTTATTATTATTAATATTATTCTCCCAAATTAATCGTTTTTTGGGGGGCCTAAACACGCTCAAACTCATAAAACTTTGCACACGCGTCAGAAGTGGCGAAAATGAATGTCCGATCTGCCCCAAAATTCACATGTTTGATAAGAGTCCTGACCTAAACACATCTACATGCCAATATTCAGTTAGTCATAGCGCCACCTGCTGGCAACAGGAAATGGCAAGCTTTATACTATAATTCACTCCCAGAAACGCTTTTAAATATGCCATGAAATCCCAAACATGCTAGAAACACATTAAATCTTGCAACACGTGGCTACGTGCTAATGTATGTGATTTACGCCATTAAACAGGAAGTTGTTGTAACTCAGGCATACAATGTCCGATCTGCCTCAAATTTCAAATGTTTGATAATAGTCCTGACCTGAAGACATCTACATGGCAATATTCAGTTAGTCATAGCGCCACCTGCTGGCAACAGGAAATGGCAAGCTTTATACTATAATTCACTCCCAGAAACGCTTTTAAATATGCCATGAAATCCCAAACATGCTAGAAACACATTAAATCTTGCAACACGTGGCTACGTGCTAATGTATGTGATTTACGCCATTAAACAGGAAGTTGTTGTAACTCAGGCATACAATGTCCGATCTGCCTCAAATTTCAAATGTTTGATAATAGTCCTGACCTGAAGACATCTACATGGCAATATTCAGTTATACACTCTAAAAAAAAAAGGTTCTATATGGCACCAAAAATGGTTCTTGGCTCGTAATCATAGGGGAACCTTTTTTAGTGCTATATAGCACCAATTTTGGTGCTTCAGTGGTTCTTCAGCGGTTCTTCAGAGGTTCTTCACCGGTTCTCTGACTAAGGTGCTATATAGCACCTCTGAAGAACCGCTGAAGAACCACTAAAGCACCAAAATTGGTGCTATATAGCACTAAAAAAGGTTCCCCTATGATTACGAGCCAAGAACCATTTTTGGTGCCATATAGAACCTTTTTTTTTTAGAGTGTAGTAAAAAAAAGCCACCTGCTGGCAGAAGGAAGTGTGGCACATTGAACTGAGTTTTCCATATTTCTCCTATATTGACCTGCTTGAATGCATGTCACCCACTATTCACTGTTTTCCTGAGGCCACCGGGTGGCGGTGCATGTGCGAGGGCCCTTTCATCGCTGCTAGCAGCTTTAATTAGGGCCCAAGCCCTGAAAGGGCGCAGAGCCCTATTGTTCCCCTCAAGATTATTCCTTTTTTTTAGGGCCGAAGCCCTGAAAGGGCGCAGAGCCCTATTGTTCTTCTAAGGACAATTTTGTTTTTATGACAATTCGGGCACTTTTGGGGCCCTTACCATGCTCAAAAACTCTTGAAACTTTGCACACACGTCGGAATCTGCGGCCATCAGGTCCGGACCAAAGCTGGTACCCGGGCGTGGCAGGGGGGCTCGAGAGCGCCCCCTTAAGTGGCGTCTAAAAACTTGGTCCATATATCAAACACACTTGCACGTACATGTATGAAACTTGGTATACATATGGAGCTCATCTGGCCGAACAACTTTTGTGCTCTGTTATACGTCAGCCCAACAGGAAGTGAGCTATTATGGGTTGTTTGGAAACCGCATGCTCTGGAATTTGATATACTCCTCCTAGGCGATTCACCCAATCAGTGCCAAGCTCAGTCAGCATGAGGACAAGGCATTGAGGATGCTAAATTGCGAGCAGATTTTTGATATCTCGAACGGTTTGGCTGTTGCGAGGAGACAAATTTATGGCGAGAAAAGTGAAACAGGAAGTCTGTTATAAATTCTGCAAACATAAACTGATTTGGATGAAACTTCAGCTGTGTGTTAATTTTAAGAGGCCGATCACATGAGTGTCACTATTGTGAGTCAAAGTTATAGCGCCACCAACTGGCAGCAGGAAGTGTCATTTTCAAAATGCTTTGAAATCATCTTATTTTCACCCGATTTACTACAAACTTCATCAGTATAATGTCAAAACATGGCAGATAGAGACATATGAATGGATTCCTGATATTTTAAATATTGTTGCCATGGCAACATGTCAAAGTTTAATCATATTTTTGGATGTTTTTGAGAATCTTAGCATGCTTGAAATTGCATGAAACTCGACACACACATCAGAGATGTCAGTCAGTACGCATGGGCAAAGTCTCAGAAACGGGTGGGGATGAGGGGCTCTATAGCGCCACCTTTTGACAAAAGTGGGGGGCTTAGTTTCATCTACAGTCACCAAACTCGGTATATATATATATATTAGTTCTCATCAAGCCGGACAACTTTCTAATTTACGGTCATTAGCTCCGACCAACAGGAAGTCAGAAATTTGGGTTGAACGTGAATTTTTGGATAAATCAGGCTCTGAGTTTTTACATTCTCCTCGTAGGCGATTTGTTCAATCTCCACCAAACTCGGTCAACATGAAACAAAGATATGGAAGATGCTAAAATGCAAACGGATATTGGATACCTCAAACGGTGTTACCATGGCGAGGGATTAAATAAGGACAAAAAAGGGGAACAGAAATTCTCTCATATCTTGTAAAATCATAGTTTTTTTTAAATTAAATTAAGATTGTATGTTCGGTAATTGAACCTGGATACATTTAAAATGACTGTACTATTTTTCAGATCAATATATTTATGTTTTTAAAGTATTTCATCTAAATCTAAACTCTGCTTCTGTGTGCCCTCCCCTCAATGAACAGAAGATGGCAGTGTTGTTATATTTGAAACTCTCTTTCTCTATGCCTCTCTGTGTGTGTGTGTGTGTGTGTGTGTGCCTGTTTATATGATTTATGAGGACACAAATTTGTATAATGACATGGGTATTACACTGGTATTACAACATAAATGTGGTTTATGAGGACATTTCATGTGTCCACATAATAAAAATAGCTTTAAAACATACTAAACAATGTTTTATTAAAAATGTAAAAATGCAGAATGTTTTCTGTGATGGGTAGGTTATGGGGTAGGGGTAGTGTATAGTGGGATAGAATGTACAGTTTGTACAGTAAAAAAAAAAAATTAAGCTACTAATAGTAACTAATAGTCGTCTTACATGCATGAATTAGACCAATGTTTTTTTGTGAACATAGAAAGCATCATGATCATGCGTAATAAACCATAATTCATGATGATGGACTCACCTTAGTTAATGTTTTAATTAAGTTGTTGTTCATCCATGAAGTCATGAATGAAAGACTTTGAACTCCTGTTAGTTCCTGATGATTCATGAGATATTAATGCATGTAGTAATGCATAAGTCATGCATGAATTAATGCATGAATTCATGATAATTCATGTACCCTTACCGTAAAGTGTTACCCAAATTTTAAATCAATATATTGATTAATGTGACTGAGTGGCCAGAGTGATTTTTACATCGCCTTGAAGCAAAAATTCTAGCCTATGTGATCCAGTTTTTAAGGTCTTGTGAACAAATATTCAGTATGGCCTTGTTTCAGTGACTACATTTTTTTATTTATTTTTCAAAAACCATGCATAAACGTAATTTTTCCTCAAAACTACAAACTTTTACATACATGCTGCTCACATATTATTGTAGCAGAGTTTGTGCTGAATACAGTGTAATCAGACTTTAGCCATGAAAATGTTACTGGACGTAGTCTGATAAAAATGCGATTTTCTCAGCTTTTTGTTTTAAATGTTGCTTTTTTTAAATTAAACTTGCCCACATTCAAGTGTGAGTAAAAAAGGGTCCATGAAGCTAGAATAAAATGTTTGAAAGAGTTCGTTTTTAAGATGGAAAGTACAGTTAAAGGTATATTTCAAGTATAAATGTAATACCTAACTAAGAACATAGTAGTAAACTTAAAGTGCAAAAATAATATATAAATAAACTTCTAAGTGTGATATGTTTACTTAACCCTCTGGGGCTCTTCGGTCACCCAAGTTTTTAAAATATATATATATTTTAAATCGTAGCTTCATCGGAATGGTCCGAAACTTGGTGACTTTATTGGTACTAGGTATATGAACATCCCAAAATATTGGGAACAGGATTTGAAAAGTCTAAGTGGTCGTAAAAAAAATTGTCACACTCAGGACCATGGGGTCAAAAATTACCCCCATAGGAAATGAATGGGAAATTGGCAAAAATATGAAAATACAGAGTTTTTTTGTGCATACAATCTACAAATCAGCCAGGATGCAGAAAAAAGGACTCAACAGTGAAGGGTTGAATCTCTAAAACATCAAGAGTGCAAAATAGACAAAAAAACACAATTAGCTTTTGGAATGGCAAGTGTTAATTTGTGTGTGTGTGTGTGTTTTTTGTCTGTTTTGCACTCTTGATGTTTTAGAGATTCACCCCTTCGCTGTTGAGTCCTTTTTTCTGCATCCTGGCTGATTTGTAGATTGTATGCACAATGCACAAAAAAACTAATTTCCCATTAATTTCCTATGGGGGTAATTTTTGACCCGAAGGTCCAGAGTGTGACTTTTTTTTTTATGACCACTTAGACTTTTCAAATCCTGTCCCCAATTTCTTTGATGTTCATATACCAAGTACCAATAAAGTCACCAAGTTTCGGACCATTCCGATGAAGCTACGATTTTTAACTTTTTTTTATAAAACGCAAGATCCACTATAGTGGTAAAAATGCGCTATTGCGTGATAAAAATGCTCAATGTGTCCACCGGATGGCACCGATCTCATTTAAAGCTACACTGTGTAACTTTTTTAGTTTATTCTTAGCTAAAAACACTATTACATGTGCTCATTAATGTATTTTTACTTCTTTCAAGTAATAAAGTATTCTCGTAAGTTTATAATATGCCATTGAAAATACATACGGGTAAGGGGTTTGAATGGGGGTCGCCATGTTGCCCCTCCATCTTGAAAGTACATTAGCCAAAGAGGGACATACCCGTAAATTCAAGCTTCACCTTTCGCGTTTTAACACTCGATGGCACCGTGACGAAAGTGAAGAGGGTGATTGCTGGATTGAACTGAAAGCCATGTTAATCTTGGACTAAATGGGCCAACGTAGGAGTTAAAACGAAATCGGAATTGGGAGGAACAGAAACTAATATTTACTGGATGGTCACATACCTTTTCACCGCTAGATGGGGGAAAATATCACACAGTGTAGCTTTAAAAATAGCTTTGAGGCCTAGGCTTGACTCTAAAATGAAATACAGCTGTAATAATCTTAATCCCGCCCTCTGGGCCATTTTTGACCCGAAGGTCCTGAGTGTGACCCATAAATGAAGAACCCCAGAGGGTTAAAGAAAACCTACAAATACACAATTTAATCCTAAAAATAATTTTAACATGATAGAAATGAATGTCAACAAACCATCTAAAGCTTTTGTAGCATTATACACTGCCGTTCAAAAGTTTGGATTCAGTAAGAATTTGTTTTAAATTAATAGTTTTATTAATAATTCATAATCTTTAAGAAATAAATAGTTTTATTCAGCAAGAATGCATTACATGTATCAACATTTACAAAAGCTCTCTATTTCAGATTAATGCTGTTTTTTTAAACTTTCTATTCATCAAAGAATTCTGAAAAAAATGTATACAACTGTTTTCAACATGGATTTCTCATTAGTGTATCACCGTGCAAGTCAAGTCAAGTCAACTTTATTTATATAGCTCTTTTTACAATGCAGATTGTTTCAAAGCATCTTCACAGTGTTAAGCAGGAAAATAATGCAACAGAATTTTATTCGGCCGTACAGCCGCTCCAGAAAAAATGGTGATGTCACAATTTGACAGTAACAATGTGGGCTTTAGATTAGTAATTAGATCAGTAATTTAGTTTATATGGTTAATTTAGTTTACTGATTCGTTTTATTTGGATATAAAATAAATCAAAATTGGGATTTATTGCAACAGTGGCAAGGAGACCAAAACCCCATCAGGTTGAATGGAGAAAAATAAACCTTGGGAGAAACCAGGCTCAGTCGGGGTGCCAGTTCTCCTCTGGCCAATTAACAAACAGCGTATGATTATTATTCTGGCAACTTTACAGGACAGGGGTCATATTAGATTGGATGATCGATTGATGGATTCATATTAGATTCATTGGTCAAATTAGATCGGAATATTCGAAAGATCGGAGGCAACACGCCAGAGACGGGTTTATTGAGGACGCTGTAGTGATTAAACAATTATTAAAGTGCAATATTCGAAAGATCCGTGTCATCACGCCAGAGATGGGTTTATTGAGGATGCCGTATTAATTAAACAATTATTAAATAGGAATATTCGAACGATCGGAGTCATCATGCCGGAGACGGGTTTATTGAGGATGCCGTGACAATGAGGTAATTTCAGGGGTAGTCTAATTGGCATGGCCTCTGCAGACACTTCAGGGTCATGCGTTTATCATGTCTGGGCGCAGGTCCACCATCTGATCTGGATACGGCCCAGATCCGGCTGACTGCAGTAAACCTCGGGATAAAACAGAGAGACTAACATTAGCGTAGATGCCATTCTTCTGATGATGTAACGAGTACATCAGGTGTTATGGGAAGTGTTCCCGGTTCTGGCTGACCTAGTTAATGCAGCCTAGCAATCATTTAATTGAAAAAGTGTTTGATGTGTATGCCATAGTAAAGAGATGTGTTTTTAGTCTAGATTTAAACTGACAGAGTGTGTCTGCTTCCCGAACAATGCTAGGAAGACTGTTCCAGAGTTTAGGTGCTAAATAGGAAAAGGATCAACCGCCTGCAGTTGATTTCGATATTCTCTGTATTATCAACTGGCCAAAATTTTGAGACCACAGTAGACGTGATGGAGTATAATGTGTTAAGAGCTCGCTCAAGTACTGGGGAGCTAAACCATTTAGTGCTTTGTAAGAAATAAGCAAGATTTTTAAATGTATGCAATGTTTAATAGGGAGCGAGTGCAGTGTTGATAGAACTGGGCTAATATGGTCATACTTCCTGGTTCTAGTAAGAACTCGAGCAGCTGCGTTTTGGACCAGCTGGAGTTTGTTTATTAAGCGGGCAGGACAACTACCCAGTAGAGCATTACAATAATCTAGCCTTGAGGTCATGAACGCATGAACTAACTGTTCAGTATTTTGCATTGAGAGCATGTGCCGTAATTTAGATACATTTTTAGATGGTAGAATGCAGTTTTACAGATGCTATAAACGCGGCTTTCAAATGAGAGATTGGTATCAAAGAGCACAGCCAGGTTCCTCACTGACGACGAGGACTTGACAGAGCAGCCATCAAGTGTTAGACAGTATTCTAGGTTACTACTTGTGGAGCTTTTTTGTCCAGTAATTAATTATTATTTTTTTTCTGAATTGAGTTGCAGGAAATTACTAGTCATCCAATTTTTTATTTCAGCTATGCATTCCGTTAATCTTGTGAATTGGTAAGTTTCATCAGGGCGTGAAGAAATATAGAGCTGAGTATCGTCAGCATAAAAATGAAAACTAACGCCATGCTTCCTAATGATATCTCCCAGTGGTAGCATGTACAGGGTGAAGAGCAACGGTCCTAGCACTGAGCCCTGTGGGACTCCATACTGAACTCCATACGTGATCGGTGTGACATCTCTTCATTTACTGCTACAAACTGATAGCGGTCAGATAGGTATGATTTAAACCATGCCAATGCAATTCCACAAATGCCTACATAATTTTCGAGTCTATTCAAAAGAATGTTGTGGTCGATAATCGATAATCAAATGCAGTGCTAAGATCGAGTAACACTAATAGAGAGATACAACCTATACACTAATAGAGTAAATCATTTGTAACTCTGATGAGAGCAGTCTCAGTACTATGATACGGTCTAAATCCTAACTGGAAATCCTAACAGATACCATTTCTTTCTAAAAAGGAACATAATTGTGAGGACACTACCTTTTCAAGTATTTTTGACAGAAAGGGTAGATTTGAGATTGGCCTATAATTGACTAATTCTGTAGGATCAAGTTGCGTTTTTTTAAGTGGTTTAACAATAGCCAACTTAAAAGTTTTCGGTACATATCCTAATGACAAAGATTAATGAATGATATTAAGAAGAGGATCTATGACCTCTGGTAGCATCTCTTTTAATAGCCTAGTCGGTATAGGGTCGAGCACATGTTGTTGACTTTGAGGATTTAACGAGTTTAGCCAATTCTTCTTCTCCTATAGCAATGAGTGAGTGTCATTTTTCCTCAGTGACACTACAATGCTCTGTCTGATGTGATACTGTAGTAGACGGCTGCAGGTTAAAGTTTTCTTCCTAATATTATCAATCTTACATGTAAAGAATTTCATAAAGTCATTACTGTTGTGCTGTTTACAAACATCAGAAGTTGAAGCTTTATTTTTGGTTAATTTAGCTACTGTATCGAATAAATACATAGGGTTGTGTTTGTTTTCTTCTAAGAGAGTCGAGAAATAAGCAGATCTAGCAGTTTCTATGCACTCTTTCCACGAATTACGAAAAACCTCTAGTTTTGTTTTCTTCCAGCTGCGCAACCATTTTTCTGGCTGCTGTTTTAAGGGCCCGAGTGTGCTTGTTGTACCACGGCATTGGAATTTTTTCTTTAATCTTCTTTAAGCGCAGGGGAGCAACTGTGTCTAAAGTGCTGGAAAAGAGAGAGTTAATTGTTTCTGTTGCAACATCGAGTTCTTCTAAGCTATCTGGGATACTAAGGAGATGAAACTGATTAGGAAGGTTATTTAGAAAGCAATCTTTTGTGGAAGCAATGATAGTCCTGCCATATTTGAAGCGAGGGGACGGCTTTGCAGCCTTAGCTAAATTAAGTATACATGATACTAGGTAATGATCTGAGATGTCATCGCTCTGCTGCAGAATTTCAACGGTATCAACATTTATTTCATGTGAAAATATTAGGTCTAAAGTATAATTATGGCGATGAGTGGGTCCTGACATGTGTTGCCTAATTCCAATAGAGTTTAGAATATCTTTAAACGCTAATCCCAATGCGTCTTTTTCATTGTCTACATGGATATTAAAATCCCCAACAATTAGTGCTTTATCTGCAGCCAGAACTAACTCAGCAAATTCTTTGGTAAAGTCTGTATTGTGCCCTGGTGGCCTGTATACAGTAGTACACAAATAAACGGGATTTATCATTTACACTACATAGCGTTACATAAAACACCAAGACTTCAAAGGAATTATATTTGAAACTAGACTTCTGAGTAATACTGAAGATATTATTATAGTTTACAGCAACCCCTCCCCCTTTACCTTTCAGACGCGGTTCGTGTTTATAACAATAATCTTGTGGGCTGGACTCATTTAAAGTAATGTAGTCATCAAGTTTTAGCCAGGTTTCTGTCAAACACAGCACATCTAGATTATTATCTGTAATCATATCATTAACAATATCATTAACTCGCGAGCAGGCTTATTTCATGTAAACAGGATTAGATTGCATCTTGAGGTGATACTTAAAATCTGTCCCAGCCACTGCTACTTTATTACAAGAGTTCATTACTGAACCAGGGGCAATAATAATCATTTTAAATAATAATAATATACAAATTTTAAATTGTATATGTATATGAGAATGTATATAATATTATAATGTTGTGTATAATACTATAGACACAGCCACTTGATTGAGCGATTTATTTGTGATGGATTACTTTATAATTTTATTGGAGGTTTGCACACGTTGTACAGTTAATCTGAGCCATGCATTAATTTAAGTGATGACGGATATTATGGGAGTGGCTTGATGCAGCGCAGGAGATGCAGAGAATTTGATCTTGACCCTTAAGAAACTTTAATACTGTCACGTTACAAATCTGCTTCAAATTGAATTCAAAATTGAATTACAACATTGAAATAAAAATGTAAAGGGTGTACAAATACTGTATAAAATCATGAATATAAATAATTGGTAATCATGTAAAAAAACAAAAAAACATTTATCATTGATCTATTATAACTTATGTTGGTTTGGTTGTTTAGCTGTTTCCTTATAAAGGTCCAGATATTCGTGTTTTTTTTGTGTGTAATTTGCCAAGTTTTTTGCCAGGTGGCTTTTTTAATTATATGATGTCATTACGTTGCTGACTTGACGCCAGCCAATCGCTGCATTGCTGATCATGGTTTCGAGTATCGATGCATCTGCCCTCTTCAGGGAAAACAAGAACGCGCAGTGATCTTAGATAATTTAATCCAGATATTTAAATCCAATCCGCAAATACATTTGAAGAACCAAATTAGCCAGACATCAGTTATCATGATTAAAAGATCTGGGATCTGTCAAATCATCTCAGATGTATTAAAGGAGGTACAAAGAACGGACCCCTGGGCCCTAGTCAGTCAAGGTTTAGCTCTAAGACTATGTGCCAAATTACTAGAGAGAAGAGCAGCACCACCCCAAGAAGGAAAGATGCCATACTTCTTCAACAGGTCAGGTCTGCCCCAAAAAGCTTTTCCAATTGTCTATGAACCCTATGTTATTTTGCGGACACCACATTGAGTGATGATAGTCTGCTAAGTATCTCATCACTCCTTTTAACGGGGAGGGGTCTGGAGCAAAAAAATTGCATTTCACAACGTACTTGCGAGTTCACCAGGGGTGGATCTAGACTTTTTTTATGGGGTGGCAAGGGGGTGACATGAGAACTATGAGGGGTGGCAACACTGAAGCAAGCATCCTTGCATGGTTCTTGTGGATTCAAGTAATAATATACATATTCAGTAAGGGTGTCGACCGAAATTAAGTCACAATCTCGGACTTCGAATTAAAAAATGTAATCGTCGATGCTGCCACGCCCCCATGTCACGTCCTGTTGCTTGCCAGCCGAGCAGAAAAAAACAATCGTGTTGAAGTGCTGCGAGTCAACCTCAGCTACAGCCACTCAAAAGATAGCATGGCAACTGCAGATGCAGGAGACCCATCGACAGAACTTGAACCCCGTCCTCTTTCACTGAAGTCGGTGTGGAAGTATTATGGATTTCCAGTGAGTTATGTTGACAACGCTCGAGTGCAATTCAATTACGCGCGCGTTACGAGTATTCATAGCCGCAGACATGCAACCTTATTCGGTGGTGGAAAACTCCGGTTTTAGGCATTTAATTTGTGCGCTAGAACCACACTACGAAATCCCAAGTAGAACGCATCTCGCAGCTACGGTGATTCCCTCCATGTACAAGGAGGAAAGTTATTGAAGGTCTGATCACTGCACATTTAGTTGCCTTGACTACAGTATTTTAGCAATAGTTTAACAGTTCTCTTTCCATATTCTTCTTTAAGAAAATTGTTACAGTTGTCTTGTCTTGTTCTATTATAAAAAAAAGTGTTTGACAACTCAAGGAGCAGCTCTAAACAACATATCCGTCTTTAGGAAGAACATGAAAGAATGAAGAAATACAGTCATCATTCTCAGGGGATAAAAAGAAGCCTAATTATCAGTGTGGTATATGTTCAACTGTTCGGAAATAGTTTAAGACACTTAATTGTTCAGAGAAGACTATGGACATGGCTGTTTTATTGTTTTTGTTTGTTTTGTTGTGAACTTGAATGTCATCTTCTGTGAAGAAGACTGCACTTACAAAAGAGAAACTAGATGGCAGGTTATTTTGCTGAAGTTTTCAATTGACTGAAGACTGAAGATACAAGTTGTTACATTATTGTTAATAAATGTTAACTAAAATAAATTTGACAATGTAGTGTGGTACATTGCAAACAAAGGTCAGATATTATATTGCATAAAAGTCTAGTCTAAAAATGGCAGCAACCTGTGCTTTAAAAAAAATAAATGTAAAAATCGAGAATTGAATCGAACCGTGACCTTAGAATCGAAAATGTAATCGAATCAAGGATTTGGAGAATTGTGACACCCCTAATATTTAGTGTATATACACAGGCACACACATGGTTTATAAAGATTGAAGACTGTTGTGTGATAGATTTTGCCTGAACCTGATAGCTGGACTGGAAACTTGAAGTGAGTACAAGTTCATATCGATATTAATTTACAAAGCATGACAAACAATACAGACTAGCCTATATGGATATAAGCCTCAATGCATAAAGTACTGGTTTATTTAATCACCAACACATAGCAAATACATATAAATCACAAGTTGTAGTGCATCTAGATTAAGATGTGGTACATTCAATCACCAACACCAAAATGAATCACAGGTTTTAGTGCAACAAGAGCAACAAAATGCCCATCTAAAGTCATCAAATATCTTGTCACCAGTATCTAATAACAAAAGCACTGATTGTAACCATTAAATATGGTTTACAAGGTAAACATATATTGACATATGGTCCTTTAAATCATAACTTTTAGGTTATAAAAATAAATAGGTTTTGACTATTTTATGTTAATGTAAAAAATATTTGAAAAGGCTCATTGAACTCCACATACCATGGGCACCTGACACACAGGGTGCTGGTGTTTCAAGCTCTCCCTCTTCTCTTTCCATGTCTGAGCTCTCTTCCTCCCTTAGCCCTCTCTCTTCCACCTCTTCACTCACTTCATGCTGTATTTCTTCTGTCTCATCACCTCTATCTAGCTCTGTCATACATTTCTATCTTTCTTTCTTCCACCACTCCATCTTCTCCTCTGCTGCCTTCCACAACTTAATTTGTACATATACCTTTTTCTGTCTTATCTGCACCTTCCACTCCAAACATTATCTGACTCTGATTTTCCTTTTCTTTTTGGTTTAAAAAAACTCTGGATTTCAGCCTTTCTTTTCATAATATTCCGCAAGACGTAACAACAAGTACAAAGTTTAGACTTTCTAGCTTTCTAAATATACACTACACTCAATAGTTTAATCTCCTTAATGAATACAAATTAAAACATTGTGCCTGTTTCTCACATACTCCGTCTGCAGTCCGTATGTTATAGCCTATGTTAAAATCAAAAACATTTTACATTAAAACTTACAATAGACAAAAAATCTCGTCTTTTCTTTCATTTTTAAATCTTTTTACAAGAAATCCTGCAGGTCATAAAGAACTTTGTTTTTCCACCTCGAGTGCTCTCCATTAGGTCTCCTTGTTTTCATTTGTGGCTCTGGCAGAGGACAGATGTCAATTGCTGCATCGGAGAGAGGGCTGTTATGCGCTGGAGATGATGACGCTGAGTTTCCCACTATAATAGTATGTGTTCATGCTGAATCAGATTCAGTGTTGACAGCCATGCCTTCCAGGGTGGCTGCCTGGATGTGCATTGGAAAAATTTAGCAGTGTGAAACTATTGGTGTCAAAATATGGAACACCAAAAGGTGTTCTGTATAAATTCTTTCGCTCTCTCACTACCCTCTCTCCTGCATGCACGAGGGTAGTGCCGACTCAGGGGTTATGCAGGAACTGCGTGCAGTGATGGACTTCACTCTCCGGGTGACGGAAGTCACTGCACGCTCCCTGGGTCAGGCGATGTCCACATTAGTGGTCCAGGAAGCTGGGGCTAAACTTGACAGATATGCGTGAGCCTGACAAAGTTCGGTTCCTCAACGCCCCTGTCTGTCAGGCTGGCCTCTTCGGCGACGCTGTCGAGAACTCGTCCAGCAGTTCTCGGTGGCCCAGAAGCGGATGGAGGTGGTTTAAAAAAACAAAAAAAACATCCTGCCCCGACGACTAGCTGCTGCCTCCACCCAGTCGTCGGCTGCAGCACCTCCATCTGCTTGTCGCCGAGGGTGCCCCCCCTGCGTCCGCCTCCGCCCCTGCTAAGCCAAGCAGCAGCTTCCACCCGGGCAGCAGGTGGCCGGTCGCAGGGGATGTGCCCAACCCGTCCAGGGTACCGCGAGTTCGCTAGCAAGCACAAGGGCAAGCGGCCCTGGAACGGGTAGCCCAGCGAGATGGCAAACTGCTCGGGGAGACGGGGGAGGACCGGGGGGAGAATATTTTTCGGTTTGGTCCTGCCACTGGCTCTCTGGAGTCCAGCGGTACCCACATTCTCAGAGCAGTTTCCTCCCTCCCTGGGCCCTGAGAGGGTCAGGTTGGCAGTGTGCGACACCCCCGGGCCTTGCCACTCCTTTCCTCCCCTCTCCCCCTTCGCCAGGGGGCAGCAGTGTGGGCACCGAGGACGCCCCCGGGCCTTCTCACCCATACTCTGCCCCCCCTGGAGTACTCAGACAACACTCTGGGCCGCCTCCGGGCCCCCCGAGTCGGGTCTTCGTACTCCACCTCGCTGCCCCACCCCGGGTATGTCTGTGGTGCTGTTGGTCCCGCTTGTTCGGTCCCTGGGGGCTTGGCTAGGTCTCCCCGGACCGTCTCGCCGGCTCATCCGTACCATCAGACTCGGCTACGCGATTCAGTTCGCTCGCCGGCCTCCCAAGTACAGGGGCATCCTCTTCACCACCGTGTGGAGCAGCGATGCCCATGTCTTGCGGTCAGAGATCGATGTCCTGCTGGCGAAGGACGCGGTCGAGCCGGTTCCTCCAGCCGATATGAAGTCAGGGTTCGACAGGCCCTACTTCATTGTACCCAAGAAAGGTGGTGGGTTAAGGCCAATCTTGGACCTGCGCATTCTGAATCGGGCCCTGCACAAGCTCCCATTCAGAATGTTAACGCAGAAACGCATTCCCGAATGCATCCGTAGAGCACTCCAGGGTCCTCCATTTGAGCCTTTGCAGTCAGTTGAGCTAAAAATCCTGTCCATGAAAACAGTCCTCCTGACCCCATTGGCCTCAATCAAGAGGGTAGGGGACCTGCATGCACTTTCGGTCGACGAATCGTACCTAGAATTCGGGCCGGCCAACTCTCGCGTTGTCCTGAGACCCCGGCCTGGATATGTGCCCAAGGTTCCTACCACTCGACCTGAAGCCCTTCGGGCTGTCCCTGTCGCCTCGCATCTTCACGAAAGTCATAGAGGCAGCCATTGTTCCGCTCAGAACGCGGCCTTCGCTTTCTCAACTTTCTCGCCCAGCCTCGGGAGCAGTTGTGCGAACACAGGGACATGGTGCTCAGTCACCTCAGCCTGTTGGGACTTCGGGTCAACCGAGAGAAGTGCAAACTCTGTCCCACGCAGAGGATCTCTTATCTCGGTATGGAGCTGGATTCGGTCAGCCGGACGGCGCGCCTCACTCCGGAGCGCGTCCGTTCAGTGTTGAACTGCTTGAATACGTTCAAAGGCAGGACGGCGGTCCCACTGAAATTCTTTCAGAGGCTGCTGGGGCATATGGCATCTGCAGCTGCGGTAACGCCGCTTGGATTGCTTCATATGAGACCGCTTCAACGCTGGTTACACGACGAGTCCCGAGATGGGCGTGGCAGGGCGGTCAGTACCGGGTCCAGTGAATCCTTACTGTCGCCAAAACTTCAACCCGTGGTCAGACCCCTCGTTTCTCCGGGCCAGAGTGTCCTTAGAACAGGTGTCGAGGCATGCTGCGGTCTTCACGGATGCCTCATCCACGGGCTGGGGGGCCACGTACAACGGGCAAGCAGTTTCGGGTCTGTGGACGGGACCCCAACTGCGTTGGCATATTAATTGCCTGGAGCTTCTGGCGGTATGTCTTGCCCTGGCCCGGTTCAAGAAACCGCTTCGGGGCAAGCACGTACTGGTCCGTTCGGACAGCACTGCGGCCGTTGCGTACATCAACTGACAGGGTGGTCTACGCTCCCGTTGCATGCTCCGGCTCGCCCGCCATCTCCTCCTGTGGAGTCAGAAGTTTGTGAGGTCACTTCGTGCCATGCACATCCCAGGTGCGCTGAACCAGACAGCCGACGAGCGCTCTCGTCAGTCGACACCTCCGGGCGAATGGCGACTCCACCCCCGGAGCGTCCAGCTGATATGGGACCACTTCGGGGTTGCACAGGTAGACCTGTTCGATTCCCCGGAGTCAACCCATTGCCAGTGGTACTACTCCCTGACCGGAGGTACCTTAGGCATAGATGCACTGGCGCACAGCTGGCCCCGGGACCTACGCAAGTATGCGTTTCCCCCAGTGAGCCTTCTTGCACAGACTCTGTGCAAGGTTAGGGAGGACGAGGAGCAGGTCTTGTTAGTTACGCTCTATTGGCCCAACCGGACCTGGTTCCCCGAACTCACACTCCTCGCCACAGCCCCTCCCTGGCCGATCCCCCTGAGGAAGGACCTTCTCTGTAAACTCCATGTCTGGTCCCTGGACGGGACGCGGAGGTTCTAGGTGGCCTACCACAAGCTGTGGTAGACACCAGCGCTTCAGCCCTCTACGAGGCGCCTCTATGCTCTGAAGTGGAACCTGTTCGTCGACTGGTGCTCTTCCGGAAGTGTTCGATTAACGTCGTGCTTTCCTTCCTGCAGGATGGGTTGGAGTGACGGCTGTCTCCCTCCACCCTCAAAGTGTACGTCGCAGCAATAGCGGCGTATCACGATGCAGTAGACGGTAAATCCTTAGGTAAGCACGACTTAATCGTCAGGTTCCTCAGAGGTGCGAGGAGACTGAATCCTCCTCGTTCTACCTCGATACCCTCTTGGGACTTAGCCCTGGTGCTTAGAGCACTCCAGGGTCCTCCATTTGAGCCTTTGCAGTCAGTTGAGCTAAAAATCCTGTCCATGAAAACAGTCGTCCTGACCCCATTGGACAGGTCGACATTTTCTTTGAACAAGTAAATCAATTTTTACAAATTAACTTCCATTTTAAATGAACAAATATTGTAAGTGAACAACAATAGCTCAATAGCAAACATTTATTATTAAGACTTATTTTATTTCTGCATCTGAGTATAATGAGTTGAGTAGCCTATAACAGCAGCCAGAGTCTGCTTGTCATACATTGCTGACAGAAAACGCTGCTGTTTAAAGTGGACACAGAATGTTCTAGGCAACATTAAATGTTTAGGTTAGCTAGCTAACGGTCTGAAGTTACCTAGCAACAGTGTATGTTAACGTTAGCTCATCAACAGGTGTAGACCATAGACCAGGGGTCTTCAACTAAAATTGCTTGAGGTCCAGTAAATGAACCCTCGTCACCGGCCGAGGTCCGGACAATTATATACCTAAAAACAATAATTTATGTTTATTGCCAGACTAAAGAAATTAGTGTAGATATAATTTGTTCTTAATTGAACAAAATATAATATGTTCTCATATGGACAAAACATGTCTGTTCATATTGTTAAAGCAAACATAGGTAATCCTTCACAAAATTGATCTCATTTTTGTCTCATTTGTTGTTCTGTTATGTCCTTTAAGTTGCTTTGGTACAAAATATCTAAATTCAACCAGTAACCATGGCTGACAAAAATATGAACTAAAAATGCCTTCATCTCTAAATCTGTACTGAAAATACATTCATTTCAACATTACTAGCAACTAAAGTGCTCTTTCCTGCTGAACTGAGATAAATAATAACAGTCAATGAACGCAACCCCCCCCTGGATCAGAAAATCAGAAATCTCATAACACATTTTATGTTCATTCACATGTATAGTCTTAACTAAATGTATCTAATATTGACCACTGCTCTCTTCTGTGCTTCAAATTGCACTGGTGAAATATCATTAGGAAAATCATTCAGAAACACAAACAGGCAAAAATAAAGTGCCACCAGTGTTGGAAAAATTAAAAAGTGCAAGAAACATTTTATTTAATGTTTCCACTTTTGACAACCCGCAACAGAATCAGAGCAAATGAGACCTCGTACAGGATGCTGGAAGAATAAATGCGATCCCATTCATTACGGAAAACTCGGGTTTTCAGCGTCAAATTTCCTAATTTTCGAAAATGCCATTGTTTTTGCGCGCTGCTTTCTGCTCTGATGCTGCGTTCACACCGGACGCCAATGAAGCGTTTCGCGTGAGTGATTTAAGTCAATGCAGAGAAGCGAATAGACATTCTGCGGCGCGAATTAAGCGGCGTGCATGACGCGTCATTCGCGTCCGGTATGAACGCACCATCAGTCTCTTCTTCACTGCATGTCCCCCCTGTCCCCATAGGAAATTACGCCCGTGAGTGACAGTGAAGTGACTTGGCATACAGATCCAGGTTTGAGGTGCTCCCTTTTGTGGTTCACTCAGGTTAAATAATAGATACTTTGTATACATATCACAACCTTAAGCCAGGTGCACACTGTGTGATTTATAATAGTCCTTCACATTTAAAATTCTGTTGTATTATTTTCCTGTTTAACACTGTGAAGTTGACTTAAAGTTGACTTGACTTGACTTCACGATTGTTCCTTGTCAGACTTTACGAACATGATCCCCGCTGTAAGCCATTTCACACTGTAAGATCTAAGTTGTCATTAACGTCAGACCGTACGATAGTCAAGGTGCGTTAAAAACAGAGTTTCGTATCACCAATCAATGCCGCGTTCGGTGACAGTGAGCTGCATTACACGCAGGACTGAAATGGTGGCTACAAAGAAATCTCAAGCGCTCATTTTGGTCATAGTTTGTCTTGAAACCAAAGATAATTTGACTGTCATTGTAGGAGTCACAGTGCAGGATTGTGTGCCAAATCTTCTGACACTGCCAGAATTTCATCTGAGGTAAAATTTGATTGCAACGGTCATTAATCGCCTGACTGTGAACATGTCAAACTAACGATCAAAGACTTTTAAGATTTTAGCCTAGGATCAGAAAAATATTTTAGGATTTGCAAAATTTGTCTCAGACGGCCAAATCGTGGCCAAAATTGCACAGTGTGTAAAAATTTGTTTAAACGTTTTTGGAGATCAGCACTGTACCTGCCGAGAACAGCTTTATCTCGGCCAGTCCTTCGGGAATTTGCTGCTGGCTCTTATGTTGGTAGCTTAACCTAGTGGTTAGTAGTTAAACATTAGATATAATTTGTTTTGGGTATATCAAACGGGCAAATTGGTCTTATGAATCTTATACTTGTTTCAGAGCAAATCAATTTGGCTAGGGCAAAGTTAAGTTTCATAACTTCATATTTTTATTTAAATCCTGTACTAACTAGAGTGCTGCTCTTGTACTTTTGACTGCAAAGTTTGGTTGTGTTTATTTCCTATTGTACACACTTTATAATGGTAATTATGTTTCATTTAAATATTATTGTTCAGTAAATAATATGCTGTATTTGCTATTGAGAATAGTTAATGATTGTGATTTCGACTTTAGAGAAAGTTACATTATTATTGGCTAAAACACTGTCTTTATGAGTAAAGACATATGTATATATGAAAGGGACAAGGTTGTAAACAAGGCCATTATTTTTTTACTATAAACAACACCTTATTAGATGCAACTGACTATGCATTGACTAGCGCCGTCATGGGAAATACCCTTAAGTGTTAAAAGGA
The DNA here is from genome assembly GCA_023566225.1 of Romanogobio albipinnatus. Classification (NCBI taxonomy): domain Eukaryota; kingdom Metazoa; phylum Chordata; class Actinopteri; order Cypriniformes; family Gobionidae; genus Romanogobio; species Romanogobio albipinnatus. The sequence continues at coordinate 34,235,152 of CM042254.1, read as the reverse complement.
TACTAAGACAAAGATAGACATTTAAACAGATTTTTATTATGATTATAAGATGGACCTGAAGAATAAATGCTTTATTATACACTCGCTTAGTCTATCTCTCTCTCATTATACAATAAGCTTCAATGAAGCAACTCTGCGTTCCTTTATTGATAGTTCTAAAGTGACATTTTAGAAATAGTAATGGAGGCTTGGGCTCATCTGTTAAACTGTCAACATGAGATTTGAATGCATGGCGGAACAAAGTAGTTCCACACAAAAGAGGGATTTTAAAGACCCGTCATTGCTTAGTTTGCACGAGTGCCCACTACTGGTGGAACCCTTGAAATGTGTTTAAATGTAAAGCCCCTGATCACTTGGAATCTGCTATGGAGCTGTTTTATTGTTTAGTTTTTTTTCCATATGAATTTGTTTTATACACTATTCTTTAGGCCTGTAAGCCGGCCGAACACTATTCCAACAGCTCAAGGTGCTCTTCAAAAGTCCTAGAGAAAATAATTATGTCATCGAGGTAGATAAGGAGGCTCTCAAAGTTCAGATCACCAAAGCAGCAGGTCATCAATCTTTGGAAGGTTGACGGGGCATTCTGCAGCCCAAACTGCATCCTGTTGGCCTCATATAACCCCATGGGAGTGCTGAAAGGAGTTTTGTGCTTGTTGTGTTCAGCCACCTCAACTTGCCAGTAACCAGATTTAAGATCGAGAGTTGAGAAGAACCTTGCCTGTCGCAGCGCCTCCAATGCATCCTCTATTCTTGGTTGCGGAAAAGTGTCTCTGGTGCTGCAGGAATTCAGTTTCCTGTAGTCCATGCAGATCCTCAAAGAGCCATCTTTTTTAATTACGACAACGATGGGGCATGCATAGGGGGTTTTGCTTGGCCGAATGACTCCAGCTTCTTCCATCTGTGATATGGCCTTCCGTACCTCCTGGTACTGAGATGGGGGTATTTTCCAATAAGGAATGCGGAAAGTTTTTGGGTCTACCAGAGGTATTTCATGTTGCACAGTGGTGGTATGTCCATTGTCCATGGAGTGTTTGGAGAAGACATCAGCATTTCTCCTTAACAAATCCTGGAGCAATGCAAACTGCTCCTCACCTTCCACTGCTGCAGCACTAAGATCAACTCCACATTTGTAACTTGCGTTTGCAAAATCTTTGCACTCACATCTAGAGCTACACTTATGTCAACAACCAGTCAAGAAACCAAGTTGTTAACAAGTAAAATGTGACAGACATATCCTCTTCTTCCATTTCTACTCTGTTAAAGAAAAGTTACTGTAATGTTAGCTTTTAGACACATCAAAGCTGCATGGGGGAATTTACTTAGGCCAGACTTTGCTCCTGATGAGTTACTATAAGCAATGACTTAAATGCTATCTGTCTGCTCATGTAAATGTATGATAAAGTAATAGCATTCTATATCTAATTCCTCTCTATATAAGATAAGTTGTCCACAGAATGCTATGTAATTACACAGAACCGCATGTATTCAACCCATTTTTGAGCTAAAATACAAATATACAGCTAAACCTAAATTGAGCTAAACCTATACAAATACCTCAACTGTACAATTTTCACACCCTAAACTACATTTACAATAGGCTACTCATCTGGATTGAAGCAGCAAACATTCAGTGTAAGAGTAAACAAATTACATAACATTATTGAATATTTGAATCACAGCTTATATAGTGTTTTGACATCAAAGTGCATTTTACCTCAAACTTGCGGCTAGTTAACTTTCTAAAGTAGCAATCGCTTCTCAGGTCAACATTAACACTGACAAAATTATATTCTGAATTAAAAATATTTTATACCACTTTTTAATGTGTGATTGTGTAAAGGTGTTCACGAGATACCAACCTTTTACGAACTTGCTTTCAACGTCGAACACTCATGGAGATGGTGGTGTGCACGGAGGGGAGGGGCTGTGTGTGTGTGTGTGTGTGGGTGGGGGAGGCACCATGTATGTGAGAGAGAGCGTGAGTGAGAGACGCAGGGAAAGGAAATGCAGCTGAACATTATTTGCTCTTTGAAAGACATTGATAAAGACGAAAACTAAGGACATTTAATCTATAATTTTATTTTAGTTAGTTTTGCCAAACACACATCACAGTTTTGGTTAGTTATCGTTTTTTTGTAATGCCTCGTTTTTATTTTTAAACTAGATGAATCCTCCAGGCAGTTACTTGCAGTAGCGCTCCGGTCTTCGCTCTGAAAGCTGCCACAGTTCACACCAATGCAACGAGACACGGTGCGTCATCTTGATAGCACAACGACTCTTTGTACTTCTGTCCAACTTCCGACTTTTCGGCTATTTTTCTTGTTACTGGTTATATATCATTTGTTGCGTCTAAATATGAATGAGGATACAGTTATTGATAAATTGTTATTGTTGTTCTTATTATAATTTAGGGTGTTAATTTCGTTGACGAATAATTTTCATCATAATTTTCGTCAACAACCTTTTTTCACTGATGAAAACGAGACGATAACTAAATAAAAACTAGTGTTGGAAAACTATGACGAAAACTTACTGTCATTTTCGTCAACAAATAAAAACGAGACAAATGTTAGGGAGGGTCGATTAGGGAAGAGATCCAGTCAGAACTGATATCCTGTGTAACAGATGCGCACATTTGAGTTGAACTGATCTAACCGCTGGAAAACACGGCGCTGTTGCGCTTCTACAGGCTCATCCCCAATCCAGCGCTCCCAGAGCGGCTCACTATCAATGAATAGCGCACATTTATGCCAGGCAATTGTTTATGAACTAATGCTGATGAATAAGGACAATGTTTACTTTACGATGTTTATATAGTAATGTGTTTTAGACGGTTGTAACAATGCATATTTTATCTCCTGAACTTGAATGAGCTCCTGCAACTGTAAGGCACAGACATTTCAAAATAAGAGTCAATGTGTATTTCAAGCTTGTTTATAATTTAAAAGTCACGCATTATATATTAGTTTTTGGTTACACAATAAACTGTATTTAATTTCATTTCCATTTAATTCATAGTCAGCAGAAAAGACCAGTATTTGACACATATTCAATAAAGTATCAGGGTTATAATAGTTCACTAAAACCATTAAAAAAAATAATTACTTGAAATTAAATAAATGTTAACTGAAATAAAAAAACTTATTTGAAGCTTTAGCTTTACCTGATATGGCCTACTAACTAAAACAGAAATACAAAGTTATAAAAACTATATAGATGTTTTTAAAAAACAAACAAAGTTAATTGAGCTCTCTTTCGTGTATTTTTAATGTCAAAAACAAAATTATGTCAAAATTAAATGGAGTTAAAATGCTTAATGTATTACAATTTAACTAAACACATTAGATTTTAGGAGACTAAATCTACAGTAGATTTAGTCGACTAAAAGTAAAAACAATTCAGGTGACTAAAATATGACTGAAACTAAATGGCATTTTTGCTGTCAAAATTAACACTGGCTTCAGCCCCCCTAAAATTGGCCTAACGACGTCCCTGCATTCAACACTGGTAGTCTGCTGTTGACTTTGACAAGATGCTGTCACTGAATTCCCACACTGACTCTGATACACGAATTGGTTCTGGCATGACAAATGGCACTTTTCTTCCTCTTCAACAACATTCTGGACCAGGAAAGCATCTGCAAGCAGGGTACTTGGATTGACAATCACATCCTTCTCAGACAGATTCAAGAGACGGATGGGAACACAACCTTTTTCCACATTAGCAAGCAGCTTGGCAACCATAAGGCCTTCTGGTATCCTTTTGGAGGATTGGCTCTCCACCAGAACTGTGTACTGTTCTCTTTGGCCCACCCATAACTCTGCCGATAACATCCTGCTCCTTACCAACTGGTATTCTTATTTTGTGGCCAGCATACTGTACTTGAACCACTTTACCCTTAGCTCCATTTGGTTCGCTTTTACTCACAGCCACCAGTGCAGAGTGCCACTCAGGATTAGTCAACTTCACTTTGGCCAGATATTTTCTGCCATATGACGCATGGAGGTAATTTCTGGAAACTCTTACATTTAGTCCCAATGAGCAATGGAACACTAGACCGGTACTCTGGGACAACAAAAGCAGGAACATTTAAGTAGACCCTTCCAAAAACTTGAGGTTGATACAAAGCACACCAACATAAGATACGGGCTGGCCAGCCCGTACATCTTCAATGGGGATGTCTGATGGCTGCAATTCCTGAGTACATAGGGCAGTGTGTCGGCACCAGAACTCATCAGTAATTGTTGTTACTTGAGAGCCAGAGTCAATGAGAGCCCTACACATCTCTCCATTCACTTCGACCATCCCTTCATTACAGGGACCTACCAGCGAGGTATCACCTGGTTTAGACTCGCCCGTTCCATGTTGCTTGGGACTCTGTTGCAAGCCTGGGGTTGCCCCGGTAACCACAGGCCCTACACATTTAAATCCTGCCTGGACTCTGCTCCATTATCAGCTTAGGCTGCCTCATCAGTCATTACTGTCCGACACAGAAGTGCAATGTGTCCCGGCTTTCCACAACGATAGCACACTACGCCCCTTACTGCAGTGTCACTACTCTCTTAAGAACTCTGGATCTGAGGAATGATCCAACTCTAGATTCCAGCTGTGTCAACCTATTGATCTGATCCTCTTGGTTGCTCACCAGTTTCTTTACCATTACTGTAAGTTCAGTAAGATCTGTGTTCTGTCTATTTCCTTTCTCTGTTCTCTGCTTTTCATCACTTTGGTTACCACTCGCTGTCGTAAACTGAGCCTGGGTGTACATCTTTTTGGCCTTTGGCTGTGTCTGAAACTTCCTTGTCTCCCTAGCAAGGTTACGAAGTTCCGCTTGAAGTTCACGAAAGCTTAAAAGTCTAGGCTTCATCGGTGCTATCCTGTGATAAACATCTTCGTCACTCAATCCTCTCATGAACTGGCGAGTCAGTTTGCCATCCCAGTCTGGAAAAGGTTGGCCTCCATACTGTACCTCTTCCACTGAACGTAAAGTGGCCTCCATACCAATGGCATATTTCTCTAGGGCGCTTCGTTCAATGATGATTCTCCAGGACGCTGGTATCTCTCATAGAAATCAGCTAATGGGTCCAGAGATGTCTGCATATTACTATACTCAGCTCGTAGTTCTTCAAAAGCTCTGCCGGTGGTCTGCTCATTAGGAGGGAGATTCAGAACTAGCCTTCTGGCTTCGCCACTCAAATGTCGCACTACAATAGCAAAGGACAGATTTGCGGGGCATTCCTCCAGCATCAAGGAGATACTTCATATCCCGTATCCAGTCTTCAATAAGTACCCTGCAATCAGGACCACCGCTGAATACTTGCACATTTCGAACTTGGTGTGTCTGTGTAAAGCTTGGTTTTGGCATGGTCATTGCAGAGGCATGAAGGTTTGCATCTTGCTGATAAGCAACATACGGAGGTGCAGTCTGGGGTTGTTGCACAGAACTGGGTTGTCGGGCATATATATGTGAACCAGAAGGTATTGGCACTTGCATGGGAGCATACATAGGAGTTGAGGAGGTTGACACAATGTCACAGTTTGAATGTAAGGTGTGCTGTCGACCATTGGAATCTCTGTGCGTTTGAAATGAGTCTGCATTTTGCAGAAAGTTTGTTCCAGACAAGACAGAAGGTGCTGGAGGCAGAAGTGAATCAGTTGGTTTTGAGTACATAGCATTTGGCACACCATAGCAGAAGGATGGAGGAATCTGAACGGCTGTTGGATGACCAGGCAAGTTGGTTTGGGGTGTAATAGTCATTGCAGCAGGAGAGTGCAGGCCATATGAAGAAGTGCACATAGGTGGCACAGTCGGTGCCGGGGGCAGGCATGGGTTATTTGGAGAATGTGACATGTCAGCTGGCATTCGTTTGGCCACGTTTGGTGAAGCCTGAGTGGTAGTTACATTGCCATGCATGTTAGGTCGGGATGAAATAGTTGGCACATTAGATGGGCGTTGGATAACAGAAGACAAGTGCATGGTGGTTGGAAGTCCATAGAAGGAGTTATATGGGACTTGGGCATGAGCTAAGGGCTGATGTGCCCAACTTGTGCCAGCTCGCTGCCGAGGGATGCACATTCTCTGTGTGTGCCGCTTGCTGTGGCAATTTTGGCCTGACAAGACTGTTGGGGGTTATCGTCTGGCTGGGATACAGTTTCAATACTCACATCAACAGACATGCTTATTTCATACTGTTGGATTTTGTCCTGCTCTTCTGGTAACCATGGGGTGGCTTGGAAGGGCTGCCTTAGTGGTACTCAGGGACGAGGAGGTGATCAATGAGGGGTGGTTTCATGGAGCCCCTGCATTTGTTTATTTTTCTCCATTATGCCACCTGATGGAGTTTTGGTTCCATGCCACTGTCGCCGTTTGGCTTGGCTTGCTCAGTTGGGGACACTACATTTTCAACTAAATATCCAAATCAATTTAATTACTAAACTAAATTAAATACATAAACTAAATAACTGATCTGCCCACATGTATGATAATTGAAATGAGCTAGATGACGTCACCGTTTTCTCCAGAGCGGCTGACAGCCGAATCAAAATCTGTTGCATTATTTTCCTGTTTAACACTGTGAAGCTGCTTTGAAACAATCTGCATTGTAAAAAGGGCTATATAAATAAAGTTGACTTGACTTGTCTTCTACTTCTTTGAATTTTCTAGTCTGTGTAACACACAATGTGCATGTAGTGTGCAATACACTGTGTAATGTTTGCAAATGTAAATATATGAAAAATTTAGCAAAGTGCAAATTAATGTAGTAAATTAATGTTATATATTACTTATGTTTCCTATATTCACCAAAGCACTTTATCAAGAATGAAAGCAGAAAAAAAAAAACTCACTTCAAGAGATTTAAATACTACGGAGCCCCTAAAGGGACGTGGTGGTGGAAAATATTTTGCGTTCCCTCGCAAAAGTTTTGCGCTCCGACGCAAAAATATTTGCGTTCCCTCGCAAAGATATTTGCATTCCCTTGCGATATTTGCTAATAATGTCCCTCTGTCAGTGTTTCAAACAGCGTTAACAATGAAGCGGTTAGAGTTTTATTTTGAATTTGGGCTTAAGTATAAATAAATACAGTCAGTGCTTAGTTCGGAGTTCAGTAAAGTTGGCAATGTAGGCTATTCACAGATTTGAACTTCCCGGATCAATAACTCGTGAGCTAAAAACGTTGATAAAAAACAAATCACACCTCTTTAACGTACGAGCTGCAACCTAGTTTCCTCAAAACGAGCCTAATATGAGAGACAAGTACAAAGGGACCGTCTGCAAAGTGCAAAACCCGAAAAGTATTACTAAAAAATAGGCAATAACAATTGTGTCTCCAAATTCAGTTTACACATCGATGCTCTCCTACTACAATATACTACTACAGTATACAGTGTAATGCCATCAAAATCAGTAAGCAATTATCATACAAAAGCTATGGTTGCAACTACTGTATTTTAGCTGGGTACCATCATTTGTGTAAAGAATAGGCCTACTGTATAGCTATGTGCTATTACTTTTATTATTTTTGTGCTATTACTTGCTAAACTAAGCGTTGTAGTATAACCAGCAGGAGAGCGTGATGTGTGAACTGAATTTGGTCTAGTCAAGTCAACTTTATTTATATAGCGCCTTTAACAATGTAGATTGTTTCAAAGCAACTTTACAGTGTTAAACAGGAAAATAATGCAGCATAATTTTATTAAGCTGTATAGCCATTTGATGTCATCAGTTCATTTCAATTTCCATACGGTGACAGTGTGGGCTTTAGATCAATAATTAGATCAGTAATTTAGTTTATATGGTTAATTTAGTTTATTAATTAGATTTATTTCGATGTTTAATTGAAAAATGTTAGTGTCCCCAACTGAGCACACCAAGCCAGAGGCAACAGTGGCAAGGAAACCAAAACCCCATTAGGTGACCTAATGGAGAAAAATAAACCTTGGGAGAAACCAGGCTCAGTCGGGGTGCCAGTTCTCCTCTGGCCAATTAACAAACAGCGTATTATTATTATTATTATTATTATTATTATTATTATTCGGGCAGCTTTACAGGTCAGAGGTCATAATAGATCGGAATATTCGAAGGACTGGAGGCAACACGCTGGAGATGGGTTTATTGAGGATGACGTTGATTAAATAATTATTAAAGTGCAATATTCGAACAATCGGAGTCAACACGCTGAAGATGGGTTTATTGCAGATGACATATCGATTTAAGTATTATTTAATTGTAATATTCGAACAATCGTAGTCATCACGCTGGAGGCGGGTTTATTGAGATGCCGTGTCGATGAGGCAGTTGCAGGGCGAGACTAATTGACACGGTCTCTGCGGACACTTCGGGGTCCTGTGTTGGTCTTCTCTGGGCGCAGGTCCATCATCTGATCTGGATACGGCCCGGATCTGGCTGACTGCAGTAAACCTCGGGATAAAACAGAGAGACTAACATTAGCGTAGATGCCATTCTTCTGATGATGTAACGAGTACATCAGGTGTTATGGGAAGTGTTCCCGGTTCCGGCTGACCTAGTTAATGCAGCCTAACAATCATTTAATTGAAAAAGTGTTTTATGTGTATGCCACACAGAAAAGAGATGTGTTTTTAGTCTAGATTTAAACTGACAGAGTGTGTCTGCTTCCCGAACAATGTTAGGAAGACTGTTCCAGAGTTTAGGAGCTAAATAGGAAAAGGATCGACCGCCTGCAGTTGATTTGGATATTCTCGGTATGATCAACTGGCCAGAATTTTGAGACCGCAGTAGACGTGATGGAGTATAATATGTTAAGAGCTCGCTCAAGTATTGGGGAGCTAAACCATTTAGTGCTTTGTAAGTAATAAGCAAGATTTTAAAATGTATGCGATGTTTAATAGGTAGCCAGTGCAATGTTGACAGAACTGGGCTAATATGGTCATACTTCCTGGTTCTAGTAAGAACTCGAGCTGCTGCGTTTTGGACCAGCTGGAGTTTATTTATTAAGCGAGCAGGGCAACCACCCAGTAGAGCATTACAATAATCTAGCCTTGAGGTCATGAACGCATGAACTAACTGTTCAGCATTTTGCATTGAGAGCATGTGCCGTAATTTAGATATATTTTTTAAGATGGTAGAATGCAGTTTTACAGATGCTCGAAATGTGGCTTTCAAACGAAAGATTGGTATCAAAGAGCACACCCAGGTTCCTCACTGACGACGAGGACTTGACAGAACAGCCATCAAGTGTTAGACAGTATTCTAGGTTACTACTTGTGGAGCTTTTTTGTCCAATAATTAAAAATTCTGTTTTTTTCTGAATTGAGTTGCAGGAAATTACCGGTCATCCAATTTGTGATTGCAGAGCTTTTTGAAACCATATTCTTTTTTGCGTGCCTGGTTTAGTGTTTGAGTGTATTTTACGGAGCCCCTAAAGGGTCGTGGTGGTGGAAAAAATTTAGGATGGGAGGATTTTTTCCCCCCCAAAATCTTTTTCATTCCCCCGAGAAACTTTGCGTTCCCTCACAAAGATAGATGTCCCGTGGGCCGTTTCAAACAGCTCAGTATGTTAACAATGGAGCGATTAAAGTTATTTTGAACTTGGACTTAAGTAGGCTAGGCTATAATAAAGTCATTTGGTGACAGTAGCTACAGTGCATTCAGTGAAGTTAGCTGAATATTTTTCATAATAAAAAAATCCTAACAATTATGCAAAAGCAAATTTTATCAAACTAAGTGTTTTTATCAAACTAAGTGACCATTGATGTGTAAACTGAATTTTGAGACAGTGTGTAACATTGAAGTTAATGACTTGTAGTAGGCTAACGCTTTTCGGGTTTTGCACTTTGCAGACAGTCCCTTTGGATTTGTCTCTCAGCCGCCTGCTCATATAGAACAATGTATAAGGCTCGTTTTGAGGAAAATTAGGTTGCAGCTTGTTGTCTACGTTAAAGTGACATTGTGTTTTAACAACATTTTAGCTCAACGAACACTTTGAACTAAGCACTGACTGTATTATAGCCTAGCCTACTTAAGTCCAAGTTCAAAATAACTTTAACCGCTCCATTGTTAACGTACTGAGCTGTTTGAATCGGCCCGTGGGACATCTATCTTTGTGAGGGAACTCAAATATCTTTGCGAGGGAACGCAAAAGTTTTGCGAGGGAACGCAAAGTTTCTCGGGGGAATGAAAAAGATTTTGGGGGGAAAAAAATCCTCCCGTCCTAAATTTTTTCCACCACCACGACCCTTTAGGGGCTCCGTAAAATACACTCAAATACTAAACCAGGCACGCAAAAAAGAATATGGTTTCAAAAAGCTCTGCAATCACAAATTTGTTATTCAAATCAGCAAATTAACACTCTTATAGCACCATGTCAAAAGGTCAGAAACAGAGGGGGAAAAATCCTCCTTAAGCAAACTCAGTTCAGTCCAACAATATATTTAACACTGCCACTTCAAGACAAAAGAAAGGATGGGGAATACTGTTATATACTGCAAACTAAGATAAACTATAACATGAATAAAGAGAGATGTAAAATATAACCAAAATACAAAGAATAAAAGCCCAAAATACACAAATAAACCTTGAACACAATACAATATACAGAAAAATAAAATCCACTGCATGGAATCTTAAAGACATTAAATAATGTCAAAAACACAAAACCATCGAACGAAAATATATGCACATATACATTTGTAAACATCTTTAAAATCAATATATGTCTTCAAATAACATGGATGGACAAAGTAACCAAATAAATGTAACTGATGAAAAAAAAAAAAAAGCTCTACCCATGTAAAGAAGGGCTCACTCCTACAATGAAACACAGCTCCCCCCAAAGGCAAGGAGAACATATTACATCTTCCCTACATCTACATGTTGAGTAGACTCACTCAATCGGTCAGAATCGAGGGGTTGAGGGTCTGTTAAAAGCCCTTGTATTTTTTGGCCTATTCTAATCGGTCCACTTCAAGTTGAAAACTGTCTCAGGTTACAAATGTAACCTTTGTTCCCTGAGAACAGGGAACGAGACGCTGCATCAGCTTCGACGCTACGGGGAATGCCTCCAGCGTGACAGGTGTCTGAACTACTATCAAATCACGGCAATCCTATTGACCGGCGACAGCCTATGATGTCATCAAGGTGCGACCAGGAAGTATATAAGGGCACCTTGCCAACATGACACCGCTCCTTCGTCTGAAGGGACTGTTGGCAGGCAGGCCCTGCGGCATGGCAAAGCGACGCAGCGTCTCGTTCCCTGTTCTCAGGGAACAAAGGTTACATTTGTAACCTGAGACGTTCCCTTTCGAAAGGGAACTCGCGCTGCGTCAGCTTCGACGCTACGGGGAACGATATACCCACGCCGCCATGCCGACGGGAGTGCATGCCCTCTGGCAGTGACAACTGTCAGGACAAGCAAATTCTGCTGAAATGCCTGAACCACTCCCCTTCTGGTCACGTTAGGCTGTCAGTGACAGCGCTCCCTACGGTCAAAGCCCAAGCTTATCGCCTGAGAAGGATACCTTCACACACATGAGTTCCCTCCCAGGCCTTTCTCGAAGGCCTGGAACCAACCCATTCGACTTAGAAGGGGTTCCTTTAAGGGAACGTGGCAAGGGAACAAGCGAGGGAACCCTATGCCAGTCACTATTCGGGAGGTCCTCTCACCGAATGCCACCAGGGAGACCTGACCTGGTGACCCAGTCTGCAATGGGACACGTAATATGGTCAACCCTGTCTGTATAGTACAGAGCCTCTGCTACTCGTCTCCGAAGAGACATCCCGCTAGGGTGCTGCAAGAAAGGCAGTGACATCCAAGAGACGGACCTCAGAGACGGGTTATCCCGGAGAGCAGCGCTCAGCGAAGCACTATAAAACCCTTGGCAACGAGGTTAATCTGCTCGATCCTAGGATCTACTGAGCTATTATCAAGTAGAAACACTCAGGAGGCCAGACTGGCCTACAAGCTGATCTAATTGGGAGGCTACACTAGGGGCCTACAACCACCCGATCAGGCCCAGGCAGCTTAGGCTCACAGACGACCCTCCAAGAGAGGGGAGCTTAAAGGGGGCTGCCCGGTAGGTAGACATGCTGTAGGCGATCTATGAAAGTCCCCTCCTGCAGGGACCTCATAGCAGCAGCATCGATTCGTCATGCTAGGGTATGAACACCGCCTAAGGTCTTGCAACCGGCAGAAGCCAGAGCCTGATAGCGGGTGACCACTAGCTGTCAGCGAAAAGCCAGTTGTACGTTCCCACCTAGGGAACTCGTTCCCCAGGGAGGCCGAGAGGGGCCTCCACCTGGTAACATGTGTCGACTGCTCGCGCATCCAACAGGAGCGCTCGCCCTCAGGTAGGCCAAAAAACGGGCCAAATACCTGATCGCAGTCTCGCTACCCCTCGGAGTAGCTGGGAAGACCAGGGACTCGCTTTACCAGGGAGGCCATGTGGGCCTACCAACTGCAAAGAAATCGGCCATTCCTCCGACACAGCCTAGCTGAACGTGCTACTCATAGCACTTCATGCTCATCCACAGCGGCTGGGGAGCCGCCCTCTGCTCAGTGACTGGACTCAACCAGGAACCACGAGCCAGAGCGTGCCCTCAGAGGAGGCCACGTGGGCCTACTACTCCCAAGCGAATCCCCTCAGGGAAGCCCGTGCAGCTTGCCTGAAAGCAGCCCATGCTACCATCCGTTACCGACCTGGGGACCGGGGAACGATTCCAGGAAGGCGCAATGCCTCCACCTGATAGCAGAACATGCCGCCCATAGCCATTTAGAATGTGCTACTCATAGCACTTCACGCTCATTACCACAGCGACTGGGAACCGGGAGCTCGCCCTCAGGGAGGCCACAATGCCGGACGAGGCCTACTACTCACTAACACTCGTGCTAGTCATCCAGTGACTGGGGCCCAGGAACACCGTCCGCAGAGGAGGTCGAGTGAGCCTGCTTACCCCACACCTATTTAGCAGCTCGTACCAGCCGTCGAGGGACTTAAAGCCGGAAATGCCCCCTCAGGGGAAACCAGGCAGTGCCTGCTGACCACAGCAGGCTCTCAGGGAGGCCAGACAGGGCCTAACGCCTGAGCGAAGGTAACCCAGACCGGGAGCCTACCCCTCAGGGAGGCCTAGCAGGGCCTACCCCCAAATGGGAGGTCTGCAGATTCCAAAAGACCCCTGCCGCGACCTTAAGAAGGCTGGCTGCTGCGCCTGGGCTGACGGCAGCTGTCTGCTGCTGACGAAGGCCTGGAAATCCAGTTAGCACCTGGGGACTTGTCCCCAGGGCCAAATGATGGGTCACTGCTGACGTCGACACCAGTGGAGAAGAGCCTCCGAGGCCCACTCATGGGCCATGATGTCGGGACTTTCCTGCAAGGAGGCCGGTTAACGCCTACTACCTGTCTTGAAGTCCTGCTGCCCAGACCGCCCAAGCTGGCTAACAACAACCAGCTGGCTCCTACGCCCGCACCTGGGGCTGGCTCCATCCCAGAGGCAGCTAGGGACAACTGCTTTACCGTGTCCTAGGGCCCCCAGGACGGCGCAGTCTCTCGGGCAGTGCCTACAAACATGGACCTAATCACATTACCAACAGCAATGTACTCAGCGAAAGTGCTTATACAAAGACCCTCTAAAGCGAGGGGAGTACAACTTACGTCGCCTGCATCGGGGCGGCTGTCTTACTTTCCATGCAGCGGCCTGCCGTTCATGCGAGGGCGTCAGCCATTGGCAATGCTCGGGCCTCAGGGGAGCATCCGACCAAAACATTGAGCTCAACCCGAGCCCTAAAGAAGGTGGAGCAGAAGACATAGAGCAAGGGTGAAAATATCATACAAATATGCAACCCACCGGCCCTGCCATCCTCCAGGATGAGGCCGGGGGCCGCCAGAAGGTGGCGGCCACACGAGCTCTGAAAGGCAGGTTACAGCAAAATAAAGTCTAATCGCACACAAGCGAAGGACGCTTAACCCCGCCCCACGACCACTGGCAAAGTCGCTATCCCTGCTGCAACACCTAAACTGCATTACTAAACAACCCCAGAACGCAGAGAAGGGGGCGGGCCTTGGCCGGACGACTCTAAAACAAGAGGAGGCTGAATCAAGGATGCAGAAAATACAGCACTGTTTTTATACTTAAAAGACAGGCCCGGGGCGAAAATACCTGCATTTAAAGGAAACGCCCCCCATCCCTAGCGAAGCCTAGGCCAAGAGGTGCGGCGCCAAGCCTGCACGCGATCTACTCAGGGCTCGGGAAAGAAATATTATCACCCCTTATAAACACAACGAGGCCCGACAACCCATACAACAGCCCAATAAGGCTGGGTGCAGATCACACTACAGCTCATGCATTAGTGCTTACCCGGTCGTGGCTACTTTATACTTAAAACCAGGAAATAAACTCGCCCCCGCACACCACAAGCCCTCGAGCAAGAGTGGCAAATACAACCACTCACATCAGTGAGAGAAATAACACGGAGAGGCGGTAAACTCTACTAGCCAAGGTATAGCATATATTCGCAAACATATAAATTTGCAAAGAAGATCGTTCTTAGCTACTCACGGGGAGCTGCAGGCCCTGCGATGTCCAGCGATGTTCCATAACCCCCAAACCCTCTCAGGGGAGCGAAAAGGGTCCTAAAAAACATAGTAAGTAATGTTTCACCCTTCTCGAGGGGGACTCACCACTCGCTCGTTCGGCGCTTCAAACCTAAAACAACCAGCCATCAAGCTAGTAACGCCACCATCCTGAGGGGGGCGCTTTCACAGACCGGCCAGGCGGGGCCTAGAATATCATCATCACAGGCCCGCCCCAGGCCGGATGTAAAGGCGCCTGGGGAGATGATGAAGAAGAGAAGTGAGGGTAAATGTAATTCTCAGCTCACCCTCATGGAGGAGACCCATTATGAACGCTGCTTTCTACTGCGTTTTGTGATACACAGCTCCTACTTCTCCCGGGAGTCCGCCTCTCTGTGCCTCACCCTCGACTGTGGGGGTGCACAAGAGACAATGCTGGCCCTCGGGCCCCGTCTCCGGTGACACCTCCCGCCTGCCTGGGACCAGGCTTTCAAGTCAAGTCAACTTTATATAGCGCTTTTAACAATGTAGATTGTTTCAAAGCAGCTTTACAGTGTTAAACAGGAAAATAACGCAGCATAACTTTATTAAGCTGTATAGCCATTTGATGTCATTGGTTCATTTCAATTTCCATACGGTGACAGTGTGGGCTTTAGATCAATAATTAGATCAGTAATTTATTTTATATGGTTAATTTAGTTTATTAATTAGATTTATTTCGAAGATTAGTTGAAAATTTTAATGTCCCCAACTGAGCACGCCAAGCCAGAGGCAACAGTGGCAAGGAACCAAAACCCCATTAGGTGACCTAATGGAGAAAAATAAACCTTGGGAGAAACCAGACTCAGTCGGGGTGCCAGTTCTCCTCTGGCCAATTAACAACCAGCGTATTATTATTATTATTATCATAATTATTATTATTATTCTGGCAGCTTTACAGGTGGCATGCATCTCAGTGATATGCAGGCCCTCAGACGCTGCCAAATGCGCTGTTCCTCCGCAATGCGCATAAAACACTGTTGCCGTGTATGCCCTGAAGTGCCCAACTGAGCCGATGATTACGGCTGGGGAGAAATCAATCGTTTAGTCCAACACGAGCGATCTCTCCTCTAACGCGCCAACATGGCGGCCACAGCCCGCCCTCAGCGCGTTTCATAACATTCAACGGCTCAGCATACACAGTCGGGATGGCTGAGAAGATTAATCCCCTTCTCACAGCCACCCCCAGAGCATTTGTAAACAAATCTCGTCAGCCTCCGGAAGGTCAGAGGGAAGAACGCCTTCCCGTGACGATTTCCGCGAGCTCTATCCATGACGTGCATCTGCGTTCAGCCTCGGCATGAGCGGGACCGCGTCATCAGTCTCAGATGCAAAAACCCTCCTCCCTCAGGAAGAGAATCAGACGAGAGCAGAGCGATCTCGCTCTGATTGTTTTTACAAACACTCTTGATCCCAGGCAGAAACACACGGCTCGTGTGTATAGAGTAATACATCTGGATTACCTTCGCTCGAAGCAATTCAGACAGAACAGTCCCTGAAGACGAAGAAGCGGTGTCATGTTGGCCCTTATATACTTCCTGGTCGCACCTTGATGACATCATAGGCTGTCGCCGGTCAATATGATTGCCGTGATTTGATAGTAGTTCAGACACCTGTCACGCTGGAGGCGTTCCCCGTAGCGTCGAAGCTGACGCAGCGCGAGTTCCCTTTCGAAAGGGAACAAAACATCAAAAGCATATATGCTTCTTCTTTTTTTTAAAGAAAAGCACAAGTATCTCACAACACAAGCATTACATTGTTACAGAATTAAGTGGGGAAAAAAAGCAAAAAATAAAATACGGCGTAATTGCGTGAACAAATCGGTGCAGAGCCCGCCGAGCTGAGTGCAGAGCCTGCCAGAACGGACGGGGCATCTGCCTATTAAAGACGCTCGGATTGCCATGGATTCAGGTTTAATTCAACTGAAGCGATGATCGCTAGTCGTATGCACCATAGCATGGCCGTTTACGCAATACTCGTTGCCTTATCTCAGGTTACTTCAGTAACCGAGTATGTTCCCTTTCAAACAGTCAGTCGTTTTGCATCTTGCTAGATGCAGTGAGAACCTATTCAATCATGCCGTGCTATGATAAGCGCAACATGTACCTCTACTCAAGCTGAGATGCTAGTATAAGGGTCCCAAGCCAGAGTGTATTGACATATCGTGTAAGGAGCAAATACCCTAATATGAAAGACCAGGCTGAGACACAGAGGCCAGACACCATCATAATGAAGGGGCCTATGTGCTTACAGCACAGGGACATATGAGTTCTAGACCCTTAAGCGCTAACTGTGAAGGGCCAGGCTCATAGAGGCCACTTTCCTGCAGAGCAGGGACTTCCACACTGTAAAATCTGGGAACAGTAGACGGCGACGACCAGCCAGCCGCTCTACAGATATTGCCAATAAATACTCCGCTTGACCACGCCCAGGAAGAAGCCATGCCTTGTGGAGTGAGCCTTGACGCCTATGGTGCACTGCAGGCCCATAGAAGCGTAGGCCAAAACGATATCATCCACCAACCATCTGGATAGTCTTTGCTTGGTGACCCTTTGGTGCGGCCACCGACACTTACAAAACGTTGCTCCGACTGTCTGTACTGGGTGGAGAGCTCAATATATGTTCTTAGAGCCCTGTCTGGGCAGAGCAGGTGCAACTGCTGCTCATCCTCCATGGAGGGTAGAGCAGAGAGCATGATTATTTGTGCTTTGAACGGGGTCGAAAGCACTTTCAGCACATAGCCATGTCTTGGTTTGAGGGTGACTTTAGAGTCAGCCGGGCCAAACTCCAGACAGGAAGCACTCACGGAGAGTGCATCTAGGTCACCAACTCACTTTACTGATGCTAATGCTAGCAGTAGTGCAGTTTTCAGCAAGAGTGTTTGTAACAGTTTGAATGGGACCTCTTTCAGAGCTCGAAGGACCAATGATAGGTCCCTGGAGGGCACCGTAGGAGGCTGTGGGGGGTTAAGCCTTCTGGCTCCTTTTAGGAAACGAACAATCATGTCGTTCCTGCCCACTGACTGGCCAGCCATCAGTGCATGAAAAGCGGCGATGGCTGCCACATAGACTTTGAGCGTGGATGGAGTACGGCCTGCATCCAACAGCTCTTGTAGGAAAGAAAGTATCGGTGATACTTCACACAAGACTGGCTCCTGGTTCCTGGCTGAGCACCAGCTAGAGAACACAGACCATTTAAGAGCATAAAGGCGTCTAGTAGACAAAGCTCTAGCCTCACTGATAGTGCTCAGGACACTTGCTAGGAGGTCCTTGAGCTACCGTCGAGGGGCCACACATGTAGTGCCCACAGTCTGGGACAGGGGTGCCAAATCGTCCCGTTCGCCTGGGAAAGGAGGTCTTTACTCAGGGGAATTGGCCATGGCGCTGCTGAGAGCAGCTGAATCATCTCGGGGAACCAAGGCTGGGTCCACCAGAGAGGGGCCACTTGTAGGACTGTATGTCTGCCCTCCCTGATTCTCTTTATGACTTGGGGGAGGAGCAAAACTTGGGGGAAATCATAAAGTGGGTGGCTAGGCCATTCGTGGGCCAATGCATCCCTGCTTTTTGAGAAAAATATTGGGCAATGACAGTTGTCTTTGGAGGCAAAGAGGTTGACCTCTGTCTGCTGAGTCGCCGTTCTCTGGCGACTCGAGGAAGCAGAACTGGAGCATTTAGGCAAAAAGTGTCACATAGCCTGGGACGCCTTTTGTGCCACGGTGAAGCTCTCTGAGAAACCATCCACAGCAGAGCCGAAGAGGCCAGTGGGGGAGATTAGTGCATCAGGTAAGGCGATTCCCACTGACCAGCCAAGAGCGTGCGAGTAAGCGTCAGCAATGTTATGGCTGTGCAGTAGCACTGCATTATTTTATAAAAGGCTTCAGTATTTTCGAGAAAAGGAGTTCCCTTTCAAGGGAACTCGCACTGTGTTGGAATGACAAATTTGGGGATGCTCCCTTAGCAACAGCGTATCTGAAGTCTGAATTAAACTATTCCAATCCTGATTGGTGTTGCGTCATGACGTAGTATGTGACGGCATACCCGGAAGCTACATAAGGGGGGCCGGCGCATAGTAATGGCAGTTATCGCTTTTCAGCATAGCGTGTCAAACTGTTTTGTCTATTTATTGTTGTCTGTCAAAAGAAAAATATATTGAGTGAGAATGGCGACTGTGAAAGAGTTTAAGCAATGTGTGCACCCGTGTCCCCGGGCTCGGACACACATTCGCTGTGTGTGGAGTGCCTGGGCGTTCAGCATGCGATGGCGGCTCTCGCTGACGCTCAGGGTGCTTCGCTCTCGGCTGGCCGTGTTTAATGAGGCCGGCTAGCCCCGTGAGCCCCATGGTTCTGGACCCGCGGTCGCAGACTGCTGAGGCACTTTCCCAATCCTCGTCTGACAGTTCAGATATTCTTGCTCCCCGTGTGGAAGCCCGCACTGCGGCTTCTTCCCCCGGGGCGGAGAATCCGATGTTCACGCTCTCTCTCTGAGTTTGACATCGAGGCGGGTGGTGAAGCACAAAGTGTGTCGCCACTTCATCCACCCGCTCAAGAGGAGCTGGTTGAGGTGTTTACCCGTGCGGTGGCCAAGTTAAACGTCTATTGGCCACAAGAAATGCATGAAATCCAGCCACCCAGTAGGCTGGATGATCGCTTTCTTAGTCGCCGGGGCTTGTGATGAGTTGCGCAAGTCTTGGAATAAGCCATACTCAGCGCGTGTGTCTAATCCCCCAGTGTTGGATTATGCCAACGTGTTGGGGGCACGCGAGGCTGGCTATGGGACGATGCCTCGGGTGGAGGAAGCTCTCGCGAGCTATCTTTCACCCGACTCTGCATCGTCCCTTAAAGCCCCGGCGCTGCCCACCAAACCCTGTCGGGACACATCATCCCTGGTGGGCAGAGCTTATATGGCGGCTGGGCGGGCTGATAGTACCCTGCGCACACTATCTATTCTGCAGGCCTACCAGGCCGACCTCCTTAAAGAGCTAAATGAGGGCGAGGGTCCCTCTCCGGAGGATATACTGGAACTCCGGAAGGCTGCTGACTTGTCTCTCCGCATCACCAAGGAGACGGCCCGTGCCATCGGCCGCTCCATGGCATCTATGGTGACTGTGGAGAGACACTTATAGTTAAAGTCTGCAGTCAGCAGCTTTCTGCCAGTATCTCTCTCGCTGCTCAAAGCCTGGAAAGGCTGCCTACCTCAGCCGTCCACCAGCTCCTTGCACCGGCATGTGCAGAAAGAGTGTGTCGCCTCTAGAGTCACTCCTCCGGGAGCTTGACAACAGATGCGGCGCTCTCACCAGCAGTCTTCAGCGCTGAAGAGTGATCTGAGGAACGTCCTTCAGGCGAGGAAGGCTGCTGGGAAGAAGTCCTAGCTTCGGCTGGGCTTCTAAGAGCGGTCCCCCCTGCGCAGGGGCAACTGAGGTTGCTTTCTCCACGGCGCTCTTGGGAAATTGATGTGGTAATCCCGCCGTCACAGACGCTTTCGGGCCACATCAATTTCCCGCGAACGCATGCTGTTCCAGCCACCTCTGGAAAGACCGCACAGCTAAAATCGTTCCCAACTGCTTCCTGCCGGTCAGCCGCTTCAGGGGGTTGGGAAAGAGGCTCGTATAACACCAGAGGCCAGCCTCGAGAGGCTGGTTCCCTTAGTAGATTATCTCGGCGCATGGGAGTGCCTTCCAAATATTTCTACATGGGTCCTGTGTACTGTAGAGAAAGGTTACAGACTGCAGTTCGGTTACCCTCCAAAATACAACAGGGTGACTTGGACTGCAATTGTACCAGAGCGGGTTCGGGTAATGGAACAAGAAGTAAAATCCTTGCTGGCAAAGGAGGCCGTAGAGTGTGTTCCTCAGCTGGAGAGGGAGTCCGGGTTCTACAGCTGGTACTTTATAGTTCCCAAAAAGGATGGAGGACTGCGTCCCATTCTTGATCTGAGATATTTGAATCGGTTTCTGAGGAGATTCAGATTCAAGTTGCTCACTGTTCCCATCATCGTGGGTCAGATCCAGTCTGGTTCGTCACGATAGATCTGAAAGACGCATATTTCCATATATCCATCCTTCCATGTCACAGGAAATTTCTGAGGTTCGCTTTCGGGGGCGAGGTGTACCAATATCGAGTGCTTCCCTTCGGCCTAGCTCTTTCCCCTCGCACTTTTACGAAGTGCATGGATGCAGCTCTGGCTCCACTGAGACTCCAGGGCCCAGTCGTACGAGATGGCAGTTCGGCATTGAGATGTCGTTCTGGCCCACATTCAGTGCTTGGGGCTGAGACTCAACACGAAAAAGTGTGTTGACGCTCTCCCAGAGAACAATATTCCTGGGGATTGTATGGGACTCGACGACGATGCGGGCACAAATGTCTCCCGCATGGGTCGAGACCATGCTGGCGATGGTCTCCAGAATAAAGCTAGGCCACAGCATCACTGTAAAGCACTTCCAGAAGTTGCTGGGGAACATGCCGGCAGCATCCAACGTGATACATTTTGGCCTGCTGCACATGAGACCCCTACAGTGGTGGCTGAAAACCAAGGGGTTTTCCCCCAGAGGGAATCCGTTCCGTATGATCAGGGTAACGCGCAGATGCCTTCGTTCCTAGGCATATGGAAGAAACCTTGGTTTCTGTCCCAGGGGCCAGTGTTGGGAGCGTCCTGTTGCCGGAAAACCGTTTCAACAGACGCCTCCCTCACTGGTTGGGGCGCGGTCATGGACGGCCGCTTTGTGAGAGGACCGTGGGAGGGCTTTCATTCCTCCTGGCACATAAATTGCCAGGAGATGATGGCGGTCTATAAAGCTCTGAGGAGTTTTTTCCCGGACCATGTCCTGGTACGAACAGACAACACATCAGTAGTTTTGTACCTGAATCGTCAGGGGGGTCTGAGGTCGTGCCCTCTGTGCAGAATGGTGCATCGCATCCTCCTGTGGTCCCAAGGGAAACTGTTGTCCCTCAGGGCAATGTATGTCCCAGGGGTCCAAAATCTGGGAGCAGACGTCCTGTCGAGGCAGGGGCTGAGGCCTGGGGAGTGACGGCTCCACCCAGAGGTGGTGGAGGCCATGTGCGAGAGGTTCGGCCCAGTGGAAGTGGATCTGTTTGCGTCTCGAGAGATGTCCCACTGCCCACTGTGGTTTTCTTTCACGCATCCAGCCCCGCTGGGGTTGGATGCCATGGTGCAGACGTGGCCGAGGCTGCGTCTGTACGCCTTTCCCCTGATCGCTCTGCTCCCGGGAGTCCTGGAGAGGGTCCATCAACAAGGGGTCAGCCTGCTTCTAGTGGCACCTCGTTGGTCGACTCAAGTTTGGTTCTCAGACATCATAGCTCTGCTGGCGGGTCCCCTGTGGCAGGTCCCTCTGAGGAGGGATCTCCTATCTCAGGCAGGGGGGCACGATATTTCACCCCCAGCTGGGAATTTGGAACCTTTGGGTCTGGCTTCTGAGGGGGCCAGGTACCTAGAGGCCGGCCTGCCAGGCTGATGTGATTGAGACCTTGCTCAGTTCCAGGGCTCCGTCTACGAGGAGGCTGTACAGCCTTAAGTGGAATGTGTTTTCCACTTGGTGTAGAGAGCGTGAGGTGGACCCAGTTAACTGCCCAGTGGCTTCAGTGCTGGAGTCCATCCAAAACCGCTTCTCTGCGGGTCTTACCCCGTCCACAATCAAGGTGTACGTGGCTGCCATTGGCTTCATGATGCTGTGTTTTGAAATAGGTCATCACTATATAAGTCGTTATTTAGGGTTTTTTTGCACACAAAAACTATTCTCGTCACTTTATACAGTTATTGCTAAATAAACAAGCCACCATTAATAAACGACATTACTAAAAATAATGCAGCAACATAATTCAATGCAGTAACATACCCTGAAATGCGTTAATGCGGTTGAACACCCTCAGGCCCACACCCAGGGTTAGACAGGAATTTCAGCCTTATACAGGTCCACGGCGCTTAATATGAGCTCAATGCTTAACGCAAACCAGACAGCTCTCGTGACACATGAATGCAGCCTGCATACCATGCCAGGGAAAAAAACGGAAGTAAAAGGGAAATCCCCGTGTTTTTAAAGGGACTGTGAGCTTAACTTCAGCCCAGCTCCATTCACCCATGGAAGACAGAAAACCAACCTAAGGGGGTCACCCCATTACATTAACATCATAGCGATGGAAGCAAATAACGAAGAGTCGCAGACGGCTAGCCTCTGCAGATTTCGGTGCAAGTGTACAATGAGTGCGAGCAAGGAGTGCAGGTTCAGGAAGATAAAAATTTTCTTCCAAAGCATCTGCCACAAACTTTGTTAGTTGTAGGCTTTCCAAACCTCTCGGAATTCCCACCAGGCGAAGATTGGATCTGCGGAAACGACACATTTCAAATTGAAGCACTTAGCTTTCAGTCAAGCAATCTCTTTCTGAAGAGAAAAGACCGTAGGCTCAAGTGATTGAAGACTGGTTGTTAATAATGACTTATTTTCAGGCAGGTCTTTTACACAATACTATGTTGTGACCTCAAAACACTTAGTGTCACATAGTGCATGATTTGTAAACTATATTTTGTATTTTGATATTTTAACTTATCACATAACCAGCTCCAAATGTTTGGCTTTTCTGTTGTAAAAAGCTTGCTTTGTCGCTTTTTCATACAGCATTGCACTTGTGGAGCACTTGGGTACGAGTGACATGAAACATGAATCATGATAAAAGAGCTCAAAGACTAGCAAATGCGTCTTTATCTCATGTTTGCTTTTGTCAACACTATTGTTTAGGTTTAGGGTCAGGCAGTTTGTTAGGCCAGACATTTATTTCGAAACTGCTGTGAAACATACAACAACCAACATAATAAAACGTTGTCATATTCACATCTGTTTCTGATAAACTGAAAATGCTTTTTGCACCACTCACTGGACATTTTACTTTGAACATGACATGAGCCGTGCAAGAAGCAATGTAATATCATTTTGCACAAATATTGCCCCAGGCAAGTTATTCCAATGAGCCAGGGTTGACAAAAATGATTTGAGCTCAATTACAACCATATATTAGAAACATTCATGGGTTCACGCTGACCATAACATTTCTTAAACGTTTTGAAAACAGTATTACATAACAAAGACTTGATTTCTGAAATCAAGTGACTTGCCCCGTTTGATACTCGCTCTCAAACACATATTTACATTAAATATTAATAATGAATTAATAAATAAAAGCTTTATGAAGCAGTGTTTCACAATGTGTTTTCATCCCTACCCATCAAAAAATATTCCTAATACAAGCTGGAAAGAATAAATCAAACCATTTGTGTTTGGATCATTTTGATACAATCAACTAATCAGCAGTATGGTTTTGGGGCAGTTCTGGAGAAAACAGATATCATTGCCACAGAGCTGACCTTGACCTTCAAACTAAATCTGGTTTTAAATAACAACCCCTTCTTGCACCACCAGGAATATAAAAGGCTGCCAGTGTTGACCCTTGACCCATTTTTTAACTGGACCCACATCTCTATATAACCCCTTGACCCTTGGAGTCTGTTCAGGTTGCCTAAGTAACCTCTAATTTACCTATGAGTGACAGTTCCATGTTATTTATTCATGCAGAGGGAGGGAGACACAATCCCCTTTGTGGATGGACAATAATAAAATTAATTTTGAGCATTATATGCTTGGAGCCTAATAAGCAATAAGCAGTGTACAGGTGTTTCCCTTTTAGGTTATTTCTACGGATAATATGGATCAAATTTTGCAAGCTTTTGCTGATATTTGCTGTTATAGTTCTGGTCCTAGCATGCAAAACACACTGCTGGTGACCGGCAATACTAGATTTTTTAACTACATACATTATTCGTTTTTAACAATTACTAACAAGCATTTACCTTTACTTAAGATACCTTTTCTAAACTCTTAAAACAGAAACACACCCACAACTAATTTATTAAAACACAACAAACTTGACTTAACTTGACAAAATAGTAATACATTTTCTATCCAAAAGGAACATATAGACAATCATAATGGAACATATAGACTTTCAAAATACTAAACATTACAACATGCATAACTTATGTGTTAGTTCTACCTACATACAATAGATAATATAAAATATTGAAAATATTATAGAAATTTTAATAATTAATTTTCCCTTTACTATAATCCACTGTACATTATTGGTTGAGTGTCGGATGTGTGCATTTTTGGCAACACAATCTAAAAGTGATCAGTCATCATTACTTTATAAAATTTACTGCTGAAAGTAAAAGTTTTATTAACAACATGAAATTGCAACATTTCAACAACAAAAAAATCCAATATACAGGACCTGTGGTTCCAAATGTGTAAAAAATAAAACACAATTACAGTTATAAAAAAAACAACACAGAAGAGAAAAATGCCCTTGTTATAATCTATATGAGCTTCAGCATTTGGCCACATGTTCTCGTCTACATCACAACTTGTTGTCTTCAGCTAGGATGTTTTTTTGTTTCTTGTTTGTTTTTTATGCTAAAACAATACACAAGTAATAATAGAACACTAACAACAACAAAAAAGAAAAAAAAAGAAAAAGAATGACATGACACTGAAAAAAAAGGAAAAGAATTGCGAACAGATAATGTTTTTATGGCTTTTTTGTTCTCAGATAATTTAATTGAAACATTTTCAAGTTCTTTCACAAATAGAAAGAGAGGTTTAGCATTTAGATTTATGAATGTGGAATTTAGCGAGTAACAAGATCAGATTAATTCAGCTAAGATGTCTCTGCAGTCGACATCCATTGCATCCAGCAGGGCATTTGAAGAGATCACTGCCACCTGCAGGCAGAAAAAAATATTCCTCAATAGGGTTGAGGAAAGACAAGGAGGGGGGAAGGAAATTGAAAACCTTTCTTGGATGGACTACAAACTTGTTTGTGTTTTGCATGTGAAAGGTGGAATGCATTGTATATTGAACATTGTACAACTACTGTATCTAAACCTAATCAGCATCATCATAATCATCGGTGGTCACTTGAAGCGAACATGAATGTGTTCCCAGTTGCTTGATGTGATATGGAATTTCTTCAGAATGGCCTTGATATTGTCCTTGTAACATTTCTTTTGTAACATCACCTTCTTCTATTACTCCGTGGTCCAGTTCTGATGCTCACGTGCCACTGTTGGCTCTTTTGGCGATGGACAGGGGTCAGCATGGGCACCCTGACTGGTCTGTGGCTATGAAGCCCTATACGGAACAAACTGCGACGCACTGTATATTCTGACACCTTTCTATCAGAACAAGCATTAACAAGCATTAACTTCTTGAGCAATTTGAGCTACAGTAGCTCGTCTGTTTGATCGAACCACATGGGCCAGCCTTCGCTCCACAAACATGTGCATTAATGAGCCTTGGCCACCCATGACCCTGTTGCCGGTTCACTACTGTTCCTTTCTTGGGCCACTTTTGACAGACTGGGAACACCCCACAAGAGCTGCCGTTTGGGAGATGCTCTGACCTGGTCGTCTAGCCATCACAATTTGGCCCTTGTCAAACTCGCTCAAATCCTTACGCTTGCCAATTTTTTCCTGCTTCTAACACATCAACTTTGAGGACAAAATGTTCACTTGCTGCCTAATATATCCCACTCACTATCCTTCTTCCTATATATTATTCTCATCTCACACATAAGTGATCTGCATTCAGACGTTTTTTTTTTCAACAGGATGTTTTCTATGCTATAATTAATTTCTATGCTAAAAAACATAGGTCTATGATATATTTTACCTATCAAGCAATGTGGAAGTAAAATGACTAAACAAAAAATAAACTTTTACAGCCATGGTATATTTGTAAGCACAGACAGTTATTTTGTTTAATCAGTCATTCTTTTTTTAAAATATATATTTAGCATCAAACAAACAATATGGTTCTTATTCACAGTGATTAAAGATTATTAAATGAAAATATTGAAAAATTACTGCACAACTACCAAACAGGTGGTGATATGCACTAAGTATGTAAATAGCCATTAAACAAAAGAAGAAGAAAGAAGTAGTATGGCGCGCAACTTCTTAGCTTCCATTTCCATGGTGAGTCGTCGATTCGTTGCTCTGTTGAGAATGTCTTGTGTGTTAACAGTTAACATACTCTGGGTTGGCTTTGTCTTACTCCCGGATGCATTTTTGGAACCAACATACCTTGAGTAAGCGAGGCTCCCTTTTGTTCAGTCACTACGACGTAACGTTAGTGACTAACGAATGGGGGTTTCGCTTAGAAGCCAATTACCTTCGAGGAATTTTACAGCGCCCAATGGCAGTGCCAATGCCATGGGCATGCGGAATTTGCATGCGTAACTCCGCCCCACATCGTGGGTATATAAGGAAGTATGCTGGCAACATCGCATTATGTTTCTGCTTTGGAGCCAAGAGCATCTCTTCACTCCTACAAGCCTGAATTCTGAAGTCTTCTCTTCAGTCTTCGAGACGAGTGGTTCTCCAGGGCACGTTCCAGCGATCTCACATTGCCTGCCTGCTGATCTGTGCAGTGATCTGCAACAGCTGTGTGTGTTTTCCCTGGGCGCTTCGGCACTCTGCAGACCTTTCCTCTCACAAAAATAGCTTGCTCGTGGCACATCTTTTTCAAGACGGTTCATGCACTTCTGTGTGCGATCGGTCTCCATTGCTGTCTATAGGCACATTCACTGCTTGACGTATTTGGGCTTCAGCACATTCGGGCAGTGTTTGTGGATGTGTCATCGCGATGCCGCGGTCGAGACTCAAGGTGGGCTAGAGTCCTTTGGGGATGACGATTAGGCTGCGGAGTACCCTAAAAAAACTGTGGGTTATGGGCAATCCTGGATCTGCCCGTCTTGAACCGATCCCTTCACAGGCTTCTGTTCAGGATGTTGGCGGCGAACGCCTTCTCGAATGCGTTCGTCCAGTAGATTGGTTTGCAGCGGTCGACCTGAAGGACGCCAACTTCCATGTCTCCTTCCTACCTCGACACAGACCGTTCCTACAGTTTGCTTTCGAGGGGCGGGCATATCAGTACGCGGTGCTCCCATTCGGGCTAGCTCTGTCCCCTCGCGTCTTCACAAAGATTGTCGAGGCAGCCCTTGCGCCGCTCAGACAGCACGGGGTTCGCAGTCTGAACTTTCTCGATGACTGGCTCATAATGAGTCACTCTCGAGTGCAGGTTTGTGAACACAGAGACCTAGTGTTCCAGCACTTAGCCCGTGTGGGCCTTCGGGTCAGCTGGGAGAAGAGCAAACTTTGCCCGTGCAGAGGATCTCTTTTCTCGATATGGATATCGACTCGGTCTCCATGTGCGCGCAGCTTACGAGCGAGCGCGCGCAGTCTCTGCTGACTTGCCTCCGTCGAATCGTGAGCAAAGAGGGCGGTTCCACTGAAACTATTTCAGAGGCTCCTGGGGCATATGGCATCTGCAGCCGCGGTGACACCGCTCAGATTGCTACATATGAGACCGCTTCAGCACTGGCTTCGCGATTGAGTCCCGAGATGAGCATGGCGGTCTGGCACGCTCCGGGTCCTAGCTTACAGACGCTCACCCTGTGGTCGAACCTCAGTTTTCTACGGACCGGAGTGTCCTTAGAACGAGTTTCCAGGCATGTTGTTGTATCAACAGATGCCTCTGCCACGGGCTGGGGTGCCATGTGCAATGGACAAGCAGCCGCGGGCTCCTGGACAGGACCCCAGCACCTTCTGCATGTCAATTGCCTAGAGTTGCTGGCAGTACGGTTCGCCCTGCACCGCTTCCGAGCTTTACTGAAGGGTCAACTTGTACTAGTCCGGACAGACAACATGGCCACAGTAGCGTACATCAACCACCAGGGCGGTCTACGCTCCCGCCGTATGTCTCAACTCACCCGCCATCTCTTTCTATGGAGTCAGAAGCACCTGAGGTCCCTTCGTGCTATCCACATCCTGGGAGAACTGAACCGTGCAGCCGACGAGCTCTCACGGTTTCAGCCACTTCCTGGAGAATGGAGACTCCATCCCCAGTCGGCCCAGCTGATTTGGGAACAGTTCGGTGACGCACAGGTAGATCTGTTTGCCTCCCACGACTCTTCCTATTGCAGCCTGTACTATTCCCTGACCGAGGGCACGCTCGGCACGGTTTATGTGGCCGCAATATCTGCCCACCACGATCTCTTGGGGGACAAAAAGGTAAGTCAGCACAACCTGATCACCAGGTTCCTGAGGGGAGCGAGGAGACTGAATCCTCCTCGCTCTCCTCTCGTACCCTCTTGGGACCTCTCAGTAGTTTTAAGTGCTCTGCACTTAAGAGGTCTCCCTTTGAGCCTTTGCGGTCGGTTGATATTAAGTTCCTGTTGATGAAGACGGCACTGCTGACCGTATTGGCCTCCGTTAAGAGGGTAGGGGACCTGCAGGCATTTTCGGTTGACGAAGCGTGCCTGGAATTCGGACCGGCTAACTCTCACATGATCCTGAGACCCCGGCCCGGATATGTGCCCAAGGTTCTCACCACTCTGTTCCGAGACCAGGTGGTGAACCTGCAAGCGCTGCCTTTGGAGGAGGCAGACCCAGCCTTGGCATTGCTCTGTCCAGTACACGCTCTCCGCGCTTACGTATACAGGACACAGTGTTTCAGGACCTCAGACCAGCTCTTTGTCTGTTATGGTGGAGAGCGGAAGGGTTGTGCTCTCTCAAAGCAGAGGTTGTCTCACTAGATTGTGGACACCATTGTTTTGGCTTACCAGCAGCAAGGTCGACCATGTCCCCTTTGGGTTAGGGCCCACTCCACCCGGAGTGTGACCTCCTCTTGGGCTTTAGCGCATGGCGCCTCGCTAACAGACATCTGCAGAGCTGCAGGCTGGGCGACACCTAACACATTCGCCAGAATCTACAATCTCCGAGTGGAGCCAGTGTCTGACTATGTACTCGCCTCTACTAGTGGCCGGTAATGGACCAGGCTCAGGTGTCTTCGCTTGCTCGCCATTCCACTCCACGGACTGGGTACGTGTGATATTTTCCTCAAGTGAGCTTCCCCGAGAGCCCTGAGTTCCTCCAGCACTGTTGACGCAGACATCAGTTCAGTCTGCCCTTTCGAGCCCAGACCGCGGGTTGAAGCGACCCCAATTATATGATATTTAGCCCCGGGAATGCGAATTTTAGTAGGCAACCATGCCAAAAAAACATATATTTAACCCCCCAAATGCGATTTTGCAAATGGGCGGGTTTTGTTGTGAAAACCTGGCAACCCTGCACCGTATCAACTGGAGTTCTGCAGCAGTAAGCCTGACGCGAGGATAGCGAACATGGCAGATCATGGAAACAAATGTTATGTTCCAGGCTGTGCAGGGGATGTGAAGACGTTTCATACTCTTCCCACAGATAAAACATGTCAATAGGCATGGTTGATGTTTATTTATAATCGGATACCACAACAATTTAATTCAAAGTTGTTAGTTTGCTC
Source organism: Romanogobio albipinnatus (assembly GCA_023566225.1). NCBI lineage: Eukaryota > Metazoa > Chordata > Actinopteri > Cypriniformes > Gobionidae > Romanogobio > Romanogobio albipinnatus. The sequence continues at coordinate 34,205,164 of CM042254.1, read as the reverse complement.
AGCCCATTTCACCACGGACAGTTGTTCAAACCTGGGATAATATCAAGCAGGCTTTGCTCAGCGTCTGATACTGAAGAAAGGGGCAATTCCAACCATATACCTGCAACCAGTAAGTGATTTTATCCACTTCTTGACTGTCTAAACCATTTCTGATTAAATCGAAAGTTTCTTAGAGAGACAACATTAACGATAATATTACTGTTGTTGTCTATATCCAACGCAAGATGCTATACGGTAAGAATAGGATAATCCAAGTGGCTTACATAACTAAATAGTATGTCTAATGACAAAGGTTAATATTATTTCATGCCAGTGTTGTCATAAATTAGTAAATGCAACCATAGATACGTAACATACTATGTTAGTTTAGTTGCTTACACATAGCTCACTCGATCCTTCTAGCTAACGTCACCACCTCCACCATTTAAGTTGAAACGATAGTAATTTGATATTTATTTATTTATTTATTTATATTTTTGACAACTGAAGTATGATTATATACTGATTGATATATATAAGGTTGAATGCCTAATCTCTCCATCGTCAAGACGGTCAGTAAAGTTGTGCCTGCTATCATTGAGCCGCAGTGAAACAGCCAATCAGAGTAGAACTCTGCATTAATATTCATGACCCTTCCAAATAATGCAAAAATAGACCATTTCATCCTGGGGAAGATTTCTAGAGTTGTAAATGGACCTGTAAAACCGTAGCTGGACAATTATTGACCTTAAATAAGCCATATACCCTCTATGTAGATACCAGAGAACAATTTAAAAGTTGTTTCAAATCATTCTAGGGCACCTTTAACACATTTTGTGCTTGTTATTAGACTTAAGGTGCGTAAAGTTTATGTGTATAGCGCATTTCACACACGCCGGATATTTTTAGTTTCGCTTTCTCTCACAGCGCATAATCAAACAAAGCCTAAAGTTCTTGACCCTGTGGAAGATAGATTCGCTGTTCACACCTTTTACTACAATCCATTTTCTAATCTAGTTTTGGAACATTAAGAGAAAACATGAAGACATTAGAAAAGCGATGCTCTCTTTCCTGCTCGTGTCCCACATCCCTTTAAGCACAAAGTGGCATGCACCTCTGTGGGGAAATATAAAATTAATATTTTATAACTAAAATTGAACTTTCTTATATTATTTATATTACTATTATTTACTGATATTTATTTCAATGTTTTACAAGCTGTAGTATGTTGTTTCACAGATGGAAGTACTAAAATAAACGCATGCTTAAATGGATGCTTGAGCCTTGTTTATATTTTTTATTTTCAAAATGTAGGCTATTTAATATAATATAATATAATTAATATAATATAATATAATATAATATAATATAATATAATATAATATAATATAATATAATATAATATAATATATGTGTGTGTGTGTGTGTGTGTGTGTGTGTGTACCCCCCCCTCCCAACCACCGCACCACCGCCGGTAGTTGGTCAGTTACTACCACGGTGGTAAAAAAGTGCCACCGTCACAGGCCTAGGGCCCGTTCTTCGTACCTCGCTAACTCAGTTAGCTGGATTTGAGTGTTGACGATTTGGCATGATCTTGGATTGTTTGGTTCTTCGACGCTCATCCTGGACTTGCTGTCATAGCAACAGGTCCATAAGCTTAAACCTGCTCGCGAGCAGGCTTATTTCATTTTCAATTGAAAATTGGCTTAAAAGTCGAAAGTGACTTAGGGACAACTCTGTAAATGTCGTGAATATAAATCGTGAATATAAATAATTGGTAATCATGTAAAAAAAACAAAAAACATTTATCATTGATCTATTATAACTTTTATGTTGGTTTGGTTGTTTAGCTGTTTCCTTATAAAGGTCCAGATATTCGTGGGGTTTTTTTTGTGTAATTTGCCAAGTTTTTTGCCAGGAGGCTTTTTTAATTATATGATGTCATTACGTTGCTGTCTTGACGCCAGCTAATCGCTGCATTGCTGATCATGGTTTCAAGTATCGATGCATCTGCCCTCTTCAGGGAAAACAAGAACGCGCAGTGATCTTTGATCATTTAATCCAGATATTTAAATCCAATCTGCAAATTCGTTTGAAGAACCAAATTAGCCAGACATCAGTTATCACGATTAAAAGATCTGGGATCTGTCAAATCATCTCAGATGTATTAAGCGAGGTACGAAGAACGGACCCCTAGTCGTAATTTTTAAACTCCATTGCTGATTCAAATAGTAAACAACTCTTACTGCACGCACCACAACAGCTTTTAGGTTGAAATAAAATGCTGAATAAAATGCTGCGTCACCAATAGCATGTTCAGTGCCCAAGTCCCACCCCCGAAAGTTCCTGAACTTGGAAAAAGTACCTGGCGAGCAGGGCTATTTTGAGGGGGAAATTTTTACCTGGAACTTTATTTAGACCCTGGTTCCTGCGGTCGAAACACACCAAGTACCACCCCAAAGTCCCTATTTCCTGGGGAAAGGTGGCTTAAGATTACCTTGCTTTCTGGAATACCCCCCGGAGTCATACTAGCACCAAAACGACAACATATGGTGGTCTACCAGCACATCAGAGGCCTGGTGTAAACATTCTCTGTCAACTCAGGTTTGATCCAGAGTTTGCAATTAACGTGTGTACCAAGGGGGCAATTCCAGAAAGCAGGTTATGCGACATCTCGTTTAATATACGTCACTTTACTCACAGCTGTGTTGTCCTGTTTTGGTTTGGTTAATCTTAAGAAAGAATCCCATATCTCTAGCTAATTTTCTGTATTATGTAACTGTTACACTGAAAATACAGTGCACACAGAATGTCCTCACCGTTTACTAGTCTTTTACCCTCATGCCATTCGAGATGTATACAACTTTATTTCTGTCAGGTCCATTAAGTCAAGAACACACATGATGATAAAAATGATTTAGAATTTTTTTATTAAATAAATTGCAATAGTTGATGAATCTGAATTAAATTTCGTTTTTGGCGGTATGGCTCTGTTCAGGGAGTCAGCAGCAGCATTAGGAAACGCTCACACAGTTTAGGACTGGGAGAGCTTAACTATTCCCCCCAAACAAACCACACCTGGCAATCCTCTTGAGAATAAAACAAGAGAATGGAATTGACAATTAAAATGCTTAGACATCTCATGAATGAATTACGAATTAGTGTCAATATGGTTCTGTTCAGATCAGTCCTAACCTTTCATGAGCACCATGATATTTCATGAGCTATTGCATTGAGTCAGGGGACAGCAGCAGCATTAGTGGACGCTCACATGAATTAGGACTAGGAGAACTGAACTATCCCCCCCAACAGACCATACCAGGCAATCCTCCCTGGCTCTTCTAGCTAATTGAAGAGACAACAGAGGATACAAAAGCAATTTCATCTATGTGAAGCTAGCAAGAGGAATGTAGCTACAATTAATGATACGAGTAAATAAATAGTAAATAGGTGATATGGCCCTGTTCTAAATTCCCCTTGAAATGGGAAAAAAGCTCCATGAAATCCAAAGCAGGGAACAGCAGCAGCTTTTAGAGGCAATCCTCCTATTTTATAGACTGGAGAGTAGCATAAATTCCCCCCAACAGACCATAACCGGGCAATCCTCCCTGGCTCTTCCTTCTAAATCGAAGAGCCACGGAGGATCCAAAAGAGCGTTTGGAGAGAAGGCAATCTAGCTGAATTTAATTGTAAAGATCCAATCGATCTACATGAAGCTAGCATGATTAATGTAATCAGCGAATGGATATTTATATATATCAACAGCTACTGAAGCTATAATATTAAATTTCTCAAGCCACGATCAGAGAGTAGCACTCATAGCTTTTCTAATGGATGGCTCGAGCATCGGGCCAGAAAAAAACGTTCATAAGCAGCTGAAGACAATTGCATGAATGGCCTTTAATGTAGAGACAGGAGTGGAGGAAGCTGCAGTTGTAGCAGCCTCTATGCACAGAGAATGAGCCGTATAATGCTCTGAAGGAAGCTTGCAGTATGCATAGCAGCGGAGACAGGAGGCAAGCCAGGCTCTGGACATGAGCTTTCTCTACTCCAGGGCAAATAATGGATCCTGCTGACCAGCTTGTGGATGACTCCTCAGGTAGGCTAACATAGATTACATAAAAAGCAGATTCAGAGATAAAACGCTGTTCATCCCCTTTTCCCATCAGTTTAGTGTGCTTAGAATTATGCTGAAGTTCTAGGAATAAATTGATACATAAGAAATGTGAGGTCATGTGACCGCGAGTAAAACGCATCCAGCAATATATCAGGATAAGGCCCAAAAAACACCTCTATCAGCTTTAATATCAAATTCCCATAGTGCCTATAGCTTTAAGAAAAGCATATTCCCAAAAGTGCCTATAACTTTAAGAAAAAGCATATTCCAAATTCCAATAGCGACTATATCTTGAAGAAAGCATTTCCAATTTAATTTATTTCCCCAAGTCTAAGGGTGAATGAGTAATCTGTGCAAGTTGATACACCGTAAAAATAGTGCCGTGGTAATCTTTAATCAAATCTGAAAAGTAACTTCTAACTCTAAAGTTAGTTATAACTTAAGAACAAGTGTGTTTCCAATAGCAGCTACAGCTTTAAAAACAAGCACGTTTCCAAACTCTACTATAGCTTACGATATCACTTTAAGACAAGCACATTTGCAACATCTATAGCTTAAGAAAGAGTAGTTTTCCAGTAGGTATATAGCTTTAAGACAAGCATGTATCCGACACTATAGCTTTAACAACAATATTAATTATAGCTTTAAGACAAGCATATTGTAATTATAATTAATAATAATTGTAATAATAATTGTAGCTTTAAGGACAGAACTTCCAATATTAGTTATATCTTTAATATTGATTATAGCTTTAAGAACACGCATATTTCCAATATTAACTCTAGCTTTAAGAACAAGCACTTCCGATATTAATTATAGATTTAAAAAAAAGATTAAATTGTCTTTTCAATAAAGTGTGAGTGAGCCGAACGAAAGTCACAGCAGTGTCAGATTTCATTCCTCACGAAGAGCTGAGCAGAGATGAGGCAAGCGCCAGTCTGGCACATTTTCAGATCGCATATGGAAGCTAAACTATCACAGGAATTCATTGAAAAGTTGAAACACTCACTTTACTCTGCACCGCGCTCCGTTATTATGATTGTCCGTGCGGCCGTCTGTGTCTTACATTCAGTGCGTGAGATCTCGCCCCTATGGGTGGGTTGATAACATGCGGAACAGCTCCTTCTAGTGGCTGTAGTCTTTAGCCTCTGGCCAAAAAAAATCCTCAGATGACGCAAAATGACGATATTTGGGAATCTCATTCAGGAATTTTTCCAGAAATAAAACGCATAATTCTCTCATCTCAGGGGGATATGATGGGGGAAAGTACCATAATTTGAATATACTACCGGATTTCTACTGATACCCTTTAAGAACAAGCACTTCTGATATTATTATAGATTTAATAACAAGCATTTCCAATATTAGCAATAGCTTTAAGAACAAGCACTTCCAGTATTAGCTATAGCTTCAGACAAGCACTTCCAATATTAATTATAGCTTTAAGAACAAATATTTCCAATATTATAGCTTTAAGAACAAGCATTTCCAATATTAATTATAGCTTTAAGAACAAGCACTTCCAATATTAGCTATAGCTTTAATACAAGCTTCCAATATTAATTATAGCTTTAATTTAATAACAAGCACTTCCATTAATTATAGCTTTAAGAACAAGCACTTCCAATATTAGCTACAGCTTTAATACAAGCTTCCAATATTAATTATAGCTTTAATAACAAGCACTTCCAATATTAATTATGGCTTTAAGAACAAGTGCGTTCCCAATCTCAACTATAGCTTAAGACAATATTTCCAATAGCAACTTTAGCTTAAAACGAGTTACACATTTTACAAATACCAACTATAGAGACAAGAATATGCATAAGCCTAGCATTTTACTGAAAACGACTAAGCTTAAGCAATGCAGATACCATTGTCAATTACGTTGCCAATGACCTGGGCTGCGTTTCCCAAAACCATCGTAAGCTTAAGTTGATCGTAAAACAATTGCCACCAATGGTCTCTACGATCAACTTAGGCTTACGATGGTTTTGGGAAACGCAGCCCTGATAGTTTTAAAACGGTGTTAAAATTATCTTAGCTTCGTGAAGACTTCGTGAAAATTGCCAGCTGAGACATATGCTTGATATACTTAACTTGTAGAGTGCAGATTTCTCTGAAATTGTCAGTCAGTCACATAACGTTATTAGTATAACTTCAGAGAGTCCATGAAAATAAATGCAGTGATGCAAACTCCAAATAGACAGTTAATGAACCATGCGACGAAGTCGCGAGTTCAAGTTTACAACCTGAATGAATGCGAGGTGAACTGTGTGGGGGCTACTTGCTCTCGCTAGATTTCGCACTTGCACAATTCCTTGTGATGAGATTCTGTTTTGCCTGCCGAATTCCCCATTTAATTAGCTCCTGACAAATCTTGTATTAAAGCAAAACATGCATTTGAGCATTTGAGATTTTAACTAATAAATACCTCTCAGGATCACGTCCGTGACGATCGGCAGCCGCTGCTAAACACGCTGCAAATGGAACACCCGACGTATCCCAGAGCCCGAGACACAGAACCCAGTGAAACGTTTGCCAAATGATAAAATTACAGCCTCGCTCATCAAGCAAGGTTGCTTTCGTTGAGAAAATAGCTTGTAACGTTAGAAATTGAACCACCACACTCGGGTAAGCTGAAAAAAAAAAAATCACTTACGAGACAGCAGTTCATCTAGTAATAAGCTGACGAAAGTATCCAACACATGGTCATAATTGTTGCTGCTCCCATAGTATAAATAGTATATATCCTGATATAATTCTGCTGAAAATGCAGCTGCTCGTGTTCGTCCTGTTTGTACGTAAATATTGAATACATTATTTGCAAAAATAATGCTCTCATTGCATGATTGAATCATTAGCCGACACATACTTATCTCACTCAAATATACAAAGTGAAAGGCAATTGAACTTTAAAGAGCCTGTGTATGGTTCGATGATTTGATAAAGCAGACTGCACAAAATGTATAGTGATAAAGCATAAGAAAACCAATACATTCTTATCCTGATTACAAAGCAGCTAGCAGTAAGTAATAAGAGCTAACTGAATCTGCTTTAAATAGGCGCCCTGTTTTTAGTGTAGCCATTAGCAGCGAGGGGAGTTGAAACAGCTGATGCAAATCAGCTGATGAGACGGTGTTGCTGCCAATATCGTTAGCAGCATCTTGACTACTTGGTTTGCCAGAACTGGGGCCCGTTCTTCGTACCTCGCTTAATACATCTGAGATGATTTGACAGATCCCAGATCTTTTAATCCTGATAACTGATGTCTGGCTAATTTGGTTCTTCAAACGAATTTGCGGATTGGATTTAAATATCTGGATTAAATGATCTAAGATCACTGCGCGTTCTTGTGTTCCCTGAAGAGGGCAGATGCATCGATACTCGAAACCATGATCAGCAATGCAGTGATTGGCTGGCGTCAAGACAGCAACGTAATGACATCATATAATTAAAAAAGCCACCTGGCAAAAAACTTGGCAAATTACACAAAAAAAACCCACGAATATCTGGACCTTTATAAGGAAACAGCTAAACGACCAAACCAACATAAAAGTTATAATAGATCAATGATAAATGTTTTTTTTTTTACATGATTACCAATTATTTATATTTTCGATTTTATACAGTATTTGTACACCCTTTACATTTTTATTTCAATGTTGTAATTCAATTTTTAATTCAATTTAAAGGAGATTTGTAACGTGACAGTATTAAAGTTTCTTAAGGGTCAAGATCAAATTCTCTGCATCTCCTGCGCTGCATCAAGCCATCCCATAATATCCTTCATCACTTAAATTAATGCACGGCTCAGATTAACTGTACAACATGTGTGCAAACCTCCAATAAAATTATAAAGTAATTATTCCATCACAAATAAATCGCTCAATCAAGTGGCTGTGTCTATAGTATTATACACAACATTATAATATTATATACATTCTCATATACATATACAATTTAAAATTTGTATATTATTATTATTATTTAAAATGATTATTATTGCCCCTGGTTCAGTAATGAACTCTTGTAATAAAGTAGCAGTGGCTGGGACAGATTTTAAGTATCACCTCAAGATGCAATCTAATCCTGTTTACATGAAATAAGCCTGCTCGCGAGCAGGTTTAAGCTAACGGACCTGTTGCTATGACAGCAAGTCCAGGATGAGCGTCGAAGAACCAAACAATCCAAGATCATGCCAAATCGTCAATAATCAAATCCAGCTAACTGAGTTAGCGAGGTACGAAGAACGGGCCCCTGACGCTCAATTTCTTCATATGAACACAGAAAAATAAAGAATCTCTGCTAATGAAAACTCATTTGGGTTCCTAAAAGTAATCAAAAGGCACATACAGCAATAACTACAGTAATCCATCCCAATGGATGAATAGATGTCTTCTGAAGTGAAACGATAAGAAAAATAACAATATTTAAAAAATTATTCCGACCAGCATTCATCTGCGTGTGCATGCGAGGGTTGAGTTCACGCTTGAACTTGAAGTGTGACATGAGCGCGCCGAGAAACTCTGGTCATGTGGATGTCGGATGCTGGTTTTTATTTTTTTAAATGCTCACAACAGTATACAAACAATAACATAAATATATATTAATAGCAATGAGAAACAAACAAGACTAGAAGACAGAGACACCAGTTCTCGCGTGTGTTTCAGATTAAACTTGTGCGAGAACGTCGTGAAAGCTTGAAGCTTCTTTACTCAGCCATGCCGGTAACAGTTGTCTTGGTGTACTTTTTCTTTTAATAAAAAATAATACAAAATATCAAAAGACATGGGATTCCTCTTAAGATCCATCAGTGGAAATAACGAAAAAGAAGAAGAGGGACGAGCAAGAGAAACAAAATAAGGGACAAAACGTGCCTCTTTCTATGGGGGTAGATTTGTTGCTTTATTCCAAACAAATAGATTATTATCCACAAATAAATGTAAAGAGATTCACAAAAATTAAATAAATTCACAAATAAATAGAATGAGATCCACAAATATATGCAGGAGTTTCACAAAAATGAATTAGATTCACAAATAAATACAATGACATTTGTGAATAAAAAAAATATCCACACATGTTTTTATGTCACAAACACAACTCTTGCATTCATTTGTCAATCGCTTCCTGTGCATTTGTGAATTGCTTCCTCTGCATTGGTGGATCTCTTCTTGCACATTTGTAAATCTCAGCACAGCGCGTGGATTTTGAAACATTTCTAGCTTCTACACTCACACAAATCCACAAATAAGTAGACTCCACCCACCGTCTACTTAAGCCAATCAGATAACGGCCATATTGTGCTGACTAGAGCCACAGAGCTCTCAATAGTTCTAAACAACTCCGCGCTGTCAATCTGTTTTAATAGGATTAAGCAGGATAGACAGCATTTTCACTGTATTTGCAGCGATTTCTGGCAAATATTAAAGGTCCCGTTCTTCGTGATCCCACTGTTCAAACTTTAGTTAGTGTGTAATGTTGCTGTTAGAGCATAAATAATACCTGTAAAATTATAAAGCTCAAAGTTCAATGCCAAGCGAGATATTTTATTTAACCCTCAGAGACCTAAGGGTATTTTTACAATTAATTTTCCGCCTGGTGTTATTTACTAAAAAAGCTTGTAAAACATCAACCCTGTTGTGCACAGACAATTGACACACCTCTTTTTTTTCAAGACAAGTTGCACTGTCAGTATATTTGTGTTGCATTGATGTCACCTGAATGTAAAATACGTTATGGGACCATAAAGACAAATGAAAACATAAAACGGAAATTGAATCCCTCAAATATTTATTGAAAACACACACAAATAAATAAAAGCTAAGCATATTTCCTCTGGAAAACTGTTTGTTCAAGTCTTTGGAGTCCTGGAACTCAGGAATAAACATGATAACTTATACAGAACCAAAACTATTTACATTTTTCCAAAAAAAGTCCAGGCGCTTTTGGCCTCTTTGGATTTTGGATATTTACTGGTGCCAAGCCTCAAAACAGTTCCTATCAGGAACTTCTCCTCAAACTTTCTCCTCAAACTTTGTCCACAAAACTACTCAAAACTGCAGCACGTCTCTCTCTATCTCCTCAATACTAGCCGTGCGTCTCTATCTCTCCACAATAACAGAGCTGTGGTTCATGCGTAATGACGCACACCAACGTGGATGACGGATCAGCCTGTCATTGGTCAAACCCTCATCCAAAATGGCAGCTAGCATCGCGCTAGCGGCAAAAATGACGGAAAATGTATAAATTATGGACATCAAGTGGATATATCTTGGATGTAAGCGTTTTGATTTATTGCTGAACAACTCCAAAAAGATGCACATGTTCCAGGCTGGATAGAAAACCTTCTGTAAAGGCTACAAAGACACCAAAGACACCCCCGTGATGGCTAGCTCGTTAGCTTTCTGCTGGAAAAAAACGGTAAGAAAATCGATAAAAGTTTCATGAAATAATATAGATTTTTATCGGAGGTGCCGTGTGACGTCGTGGGCGATGCCGTCGGGCTCTGAGGGTTAACAGAAGTTCCCTTTCAAAGCCTACAGCGAACGGCTGGCTTGGACTACATCCTGGTACTTCCTTCATAAATGACGTCGATAGAACAGTAGAACAGACTAACCTCCGCCCACAAGAATACGCGCAAAAAGGGGGCGTGGTCTTGTTGCTGTCCCACATGGAGAAGAGGACGTGTCGCTTGGAGAAAAGGAAGTGTTGCGTTTGAGTGCGTTTGTTGCCATGTCGTCGAGACGCTGTTATTTTCATCCCGGAGTCAAATCACCTTCGTTTGGCTTTCCCAGGGACGCTGTAGAGATCATTGAGCGCATATATCACCCCGTTAAGAGGCGTGACCTTTCCACGTGCGCTAAGCTGCTGTCGAATCACAACACAGGAACCGGGCCACGTTCGCTAAGCTGCGGTCAAATCCCAACACGGGAACCGCTGGCACAATCAGAACTCGTTGCGTATTTCTGAAGGAGGGACTTCATAGAACAAGGAACTCATCAACCCGTTTTTAGGACAGTGAAAACAGCGGTATACAGATAAGTAAATTGTGTTAAAAATACTGTTTTTTTTTACACACGAAACATGAACACATGTTATATTGCACACTGTAAACACAATCAAAGCTTCAAAAAACACGAAGAACGGGACCTTTAACACAATATGTGCATTGATGCATTCGATTAAGCTTTACAGTAGCATTTTATTCTGGGGAGAGATAAAGAAAAGACAACGTTAATCTTTTTTTTTTGTTGTGATCTGGTCATTTTATTTGGGTCACACGACAGTACAACATGATTTTACAGCGTTGAGTAGCCTATTGTAGTCAATCACGGGCATTTCTGTTGAAAATAATAACCAATCAATCACAGTGGTTCCCACACATAGACTCATTTTTTAATGCTATTTAAAACGTTCAGCTGCATTTCCTTTCCCTGCTCTCCCTCCGTCTCTGTCACTCACGCGCGTCTCTCGCTCTCTAATTACCAAACCTGCTTTTGATATGAAACAAAGTCTAAGCGTTTACATTTTTTCAAGTTTTAATACGAAATTCAAACAATAATAGCGTTGTGGCACTAATGTGTAGCTAACAGTTAAAGCCAGAGGCGTTGAAAAACAGAGGTGCGACCTGCTCTCATCTCCCGGCGGCGCGTGCGGTCACATGGTTCACGGAGTTCTCATAGAAATGTGCTACGATTGGTCAGCACAATATGGCCGTTATCTGATTGGCTTAAGTAGACGGTGGGTGGAGTCCACCTATTTGTGGATTTGTGTGAGTGTAGACGCTAGAAATGTTTCAAAATCCACGCGCTGTGATTTACAAATGTGCAAGAAGAGATCCACCAATGCAGAGGAAGCGATTCACAAATGCACAGGAAGCGATTGACAAATGAATGCAAGGCAGAGTTGTGTTTGTGACATAAAAACATATGTGTGGATATTTTTTTTATTCACAAATGTCATTGTATTTATTTGTGAATATAATTTTTTGTGACACTCCTGCATATATTTGTGGATCTCATTCTATTTATTTGTGAATTTATAAAATTTTTGTGAATCTCTTTACATTTATTTGTGGATAATAATCTATTTGTTTGGAATAACGCAACAAATCTACCCCCATACTTTCTGTCTGGACGTTATTATTTGAAATGAAAAGTTTATTTAAAAAAAAAAATTATAAGAAGTGTCATAAATCTGTTTAGAATTTTTCAAATAAATAATTCCAAGTGATATCAGATTTTGTATGTGTTGTGTATTGTACTTCTGGGGAAAAAGCACCACTTTAATTTACAGCCCGTAGATTCATACTTACCCTGTAACTACACAGATAATTACTCCTTAATTAAAAAATACTTACAGTATAAATAATGTGTTAATTTTCCTGATAGTTACCCCTTTATTCCCCCAATATTACATATTATTCCCTTATACCTACTCAGATGTGCGTCATTGCTTATGTTGCATGAGTGCCCACTACTGGCGGAACCTTTGCAATGGGCTGAATTGGAACATCTTAAGCCCTTGATCAAGTACTTTACAGTTACACTATAATTACCGAAAGTTATGCTGTAAATTCACTTTACTTACGTAGTACTTTCCGGGCCGTAATCTAAAGCGTTACCAAAGTCAAGTCGCAGCTCAACGATCGAACTGTATAGTATGAGCACATAAATCATGAGCTTTGGCTTTACATAGCATGTGATCTACTCAGAAATCGCGTAGAGTAAAGGTGTTGCGCAGTGATACCCAGATCTGTTCAGTAAAGCGGTCATAGCTGGGCTTTATTGTAAACCCAGCTATTGTCCAATTAGCGCCATGGACTGGAATAAATTTGCAAAAGTACCACAAATAAGTTTTTTTTTCTTTGTAATTTTGGGATGTGACACAGTAGTGCACAACACAATGGAAATGCTCCCACACTCTAGTTATCAGGGTGTGAATGTGGGATGTGGCGAGGAATCAGACTCAAGCGCAGCGATTGCTTACATTGCATGAGTTCCCACTACTGGCAGAACTCTTGCATAAGGTTTAAATGAAACGCACTAAGCTCTTGATCACTTGGAATTCACCATGGAGCTTATTTATTATTTAAACCCCTTTTTTACTTACAAATTTGTTTTATGCATCATTACGCACAAAATATATAAAATCCTATAGGTAAATGAGCTGTATGAGAAAAACTAAATTACACAAACGAAAAAAAAAAATCAATACTACAAGTATTATGCGATTCATTCTCAAAATAATTAATATATCATACACTTTAGTTAAGAGCGACCTGCTGTGACGTCCCAATCAAGTTGAATTGTGGGATATAGAGCTGCTTGAAGTATACCTCAGAGTACACTCGCTCCCTCAGTCAAAATCGAGGGAATGAGGGTCTGTCCATAAAAACTTTCCTCATCCACTTCACAAAGTGGAACACACTTTAAATGGCAACTGGGATTCCCCGAGGAGAAGTGCTTAGGGAAGTTTGCAAGTGTGTGTCTAAACGTGGAGTGGAATGCAGCCTAGGACTGCAAAAACAAGGAAAAATATAGCTGCAAGCAGCCATACCGGGGCCAAGCGCAAAGAAGAAGACAAGACATGCCAAAATGGCTGGCAATGTCAGATCAACTGCAGCAATGAGCAATTAAAGACCCATTAAGGTGATTTTAGGCAAAATAGCTGTAAAATGATAAATACAGTCAATAACAAGCGCAAAGAAGAAGACAAGACGTGGCAAAATGGCTGGCAGTGTCAGATCAACCGCAGCAATGAGCAATTAAAGACCTATAAAGGTGATTTTAGGCAAAATAGCTGTAAAATGATAAATACAGTCAATAATAATGATTTAATGATTTATCACTTTCAACCAATAGGTGGCACAGTTACGAAATTGATATGGTGTGGTCAGAATAAGGGAACAATGACACATGCAAAGATTGGTGTCAATATATCAAAGCAGGGTGTCAATATAGTGTCAATATGTCATTGCAGAGATATAGCCTCAAGAGGCCTTTTCATTATAAGTATGGACCACATGGCGGTGCTGTTTTGAAACCTTTTAAGTACCTTAAAGGCATGGTGCTGATGGAACATACCAAGTTTCGTAATAATACACCAATTCATTTGTAAAGCATAGCATTTTATATCATAATACTGCATTGTAGTCATTGGGAATTTCATGTTTTGTTCTATTATAGCGCCACCAAGTGGCACAATCCTACCATTTTTTTATGTGTCCTCGGAGTGAGCCCATACATGTGTGTGTCAATTTTGGTGAAAATATCTTGTTTCGTTTTGGAGTTATAGACCTTTATATGAAAAAACACATGAAAAATGACTGACACCTGACTTTGATTGGATTTTACACCCCCTTACTATCAATATTTTGACATTTGGGCAATAGAATTCAACTAACGACTTATGTTTCCGAACTTCTGATTCTGGTTTCGTCTCAATCGGACTAGCGGTTTCGAAGATATCAGCTAATGTTTTTAAAGCGCTAAATTACAACGCTGCACAAACCATAGACCGAAACCTAGCAAGTCTGGTATTGTTGGACTTGGCGAGGATTCAGGAGACAGAAGTTTCGTAACAATCCGTTCATGTGTTCATAAAATACAGCATTTTAGCACATAATTTTTCACAATATTTTTAATCTCCGGACCAGTAGGTGGTGCTGCGCCGAAACGCTGCATGTTGCCTCAGGTCATGCTTGTGATGACATGTACCAAGTTTGGTTTGAATACAATAAAGCGCTGCAGAGATATTGCCTTAAGTGTGTTTTTGCAACCGCTACTTAAAATTTGTTTGCGCGTTTATTGAAAACGATTTGACGAATCAACTTGATTTGTAAGATTTTTTGTCAACATGGTCTGAAGATGATCTGGTTCAATTTTCATGCAAATCGAATGAACCGTCTAGGACGAGTTCGCAAAAGTAGGTTTTCGGAAAATTCAAAATGGCGAGAAAATTTTAATGATGGAAAATGACGTCATAGGGTGCAATCGAATCGGCTTTAGCCAAGGAATCATAAAAAGTTACTCCCATGAAAATAAGTCAAGCTCACCCAAAGTTATAAGCATTTGGGGAAAAAAATTATCCACTAGATGGCGCTGTTTCAAAACTTCTTGGGCTCATTCAGGGCATTGTGTTAATGACCTAAACCGAGTTTCGTAACAATCCGTTCATGTGTTCATATAATACAGCATTTTAGCACATAATTCAAATTGGCCGACAGCCAAAATGGCCGATATGGTACAATTGAATATCAGACGACTCGGCATGCCGTCCTGAATCTAACGAGACCACTTTTATGATTTTTGGACAAACGTTTCAAAAGTTATAAGCAAAAACAGGCATTTTTTGTATTTCCGGACCAGTAGGTGGTGCTGCGCCAAAACACTGCATGTTGCCTCAGGTCCTGCTTGTGATGACGTGTACCAAGTTTGGTTTGAATACGATAAAGCGCTGCGGAGATATTGCCTTATGAGTGTTTTTGCAACCTTTACGTAAAATTTGTTTGCGTGTTTATCAAAAACAATTTGACGAATCAACTTGATTTGTAAGATTTTTTGTCAGCATGGTCTGAAGATGATCTGGTTCAATTTTCGTGCAAATCGGATGAACCGTCTAGGACGAGTTCGCAAAAGTAGGTTTTTCGGAAAATTCAAAATGGCGGGAAAATTTTCATGACGGAAAATGACGTCATAGGGTGCAATCGAATCGGCTTGAGCTCAGGAATCAGAGGAAAACCTAATTTTGTTTCTAGCCCGTATGGTTCAAAAGTTATTAGCATAAACATGAGTGCAAATTCGGACAGGTGGTGGCGCTAGAGTGATTGAGTTAGAGACTCATAATTTGCTATGCTGACATTTCAGACTGTCCTCTATTAGTGTGCCAAATTTCACAACTATTTACCATACGGTTCTATGGGCTGCCCATACCTTCGGTGCTTGGCCCCTAATAATAGGAACGGGAACGGTTTCAATAGGTGCCTTCGCACCTTCGGTGCTTGGCCCCTAATAATTAGGGAGAGCAAACAAAGCAGGTAACAAGGGAGGACAGGTGGGGCAAATTAACCAATCATTGGATAACAAGAAGGGTGGGGTTAGACGATAGACAGGAGAGCACATAGAAACAAACATGACAAGCCAAGCACATGGCCAGTGAACACAATCACAAGCTATGTACTATGTAAAAAACATGACACAAACACACAGCCATTGAGAACACTCACAAGCAGCATGTTCACACAAACCATAACAACATGAAAGTAAATGGCCGATGAAAACATGAACCACAGTTGAATGAGCAGAGTCAGAGTTTCTCCATCTGTAAAGGTGCGTTAAATTCAGTGTTGGGAGTAACGCCATGTCGGTGTTTTTCGTTGCGAAAGCCAAATTACTTTGTTTGGACTTACAAAAGAGGGGACAATTAGACAACAGTGGCTAAGCTTTAGTTACAACACTGTTCCAGAACAGCACAACACAAATATTCGACTGTGTGATGCGCATCCCATTTATAGCATCTGGGAGAGCACAGACCATTTCTACGTCTTTGTCGTTTCTACGATAACAAATGCAAACTTATCAGTCTGATACTTTCTGGTCCAGTCGCGCTGGCAACGTTGACGATCAGCTTGGTCATCTGCATCATCAAGTTCAGATTCAAGCTCGAATTGATTAGGTAAAACCGACATTATCATCTGTCAATTTTGCTTTGCTATGGGAGCTGATGTTCCAAATATGGTAAGAAACGTGACATTTCCGTCAGACACTTTAGGTATTCGGCCCAATCACAATGCACTAGATCGCTGGCCAATCAGAGCACACGTGCTTTTCAGAACGATGAGCTTTGAGAGATGAGACTTGTTAGCCCATTTTAACTTTTGTTGAGAATCTCATCTGTTCTCTCTTTATCTTTGCCTAATAAGTTTGTTAAATCATTTTGTTAAACTTTTGTTAAATCACATATTCAATTATATTCAGCACCTCAAGGCACCTTTGTTTTCACTTTCAATTAGTGTTAATACTGTAGGCCAATCACTTTTATTTCATTGGGCCTAATGTAGTAAAAAAAAAAAAAAGTTAAATGACTGAAACAGTTGTTATTTAATTTCAAGGACACTGTAAAAAAAAAAATCAGGTCTCCAATTGGAAATTTTCTACTGACCGATCACATCTACATTTTTTTGTTGGCCAAACTGAATTTCTGTGAATAAAATTGCATCAATTAACAGAAATTCAATTTGGCCAACTGAAAAGTTTAGATGTGATCGGTCACTGGAAAATTTTCAATTGGAGACCTGAATTTTTTTGCAGTGTATTAAAAGGGACTTTTGTACTACTGCTTGATTTGAAGGCCTGTTGTCCTGTTAATTACAATAAATGGGTCTAAAAATTATGTTAATTGTGTTCAACTGTTCATTACTGTTCATATTTACATTTAAAAAGCAGACATAAAAGTAACTTAAAAGTTACTTTCCATAGTAACTAATTACTTTTGATATACAGTAATTGATAAAGTAATTAAATTACTTTTTAAAGAAGTAAATAGTAACTGAAACTTAAATTTGACAAATGGTGTTTAATGCAGGATCTAATGATCTAACAACATCCAAAAAATGTTGTACCAATCTTTTTTAAGGACACCTGAAATTTCTTTTTTCTGTTAAAGACAAAAGAAGACATTTTAAATAATGTTTGTAACAAAACAGTTGATGGGCCTCATTGGATTCCATAGTATGGAAAAAAAAAATACTACGGAAGTCAATGGGGCCCATCAACTGTTTGGCTACAGAAATTCTTCAAAATATCTTCTTTTTTGTTCAGCAGAAGAAAGAAATTCATAAAGGTTTGGAACAAATTGAAGGTGAGTAAATGATGACAGAATTTTCCTTTTTGGGCGAACTATCCCTTTAACATTAATTAATGCACTGTGAACATTTTATTAAATAAGGGAATATGCTGTTCTCGTAGAATAAACCCCAACAGGGTGATCAAGTCCCCAACACAAAGCCTTTTCAATGCAATCGATAAATATAACAGCGATGCAAGAATGCAGCACCTTTGTTTGTATGAAACAAAGCGAAAGTGTGTGTAATATGAGAGACATAAAAGACGCTTCAGATACCCGATGGGCGGTATGTTATTCAGCATTGCTATTGATGACAGTTGTTATCAGGGAATCAAGTATTCCAGAGAGCTGTGTAATAACTAACATTAACAATAAAAGCTGTAAAATATTGCCCATTATTAGTTCATGTTGGTTAATGCATTAACTAATAACAAATGAGACCTTATTGTAAAGTGTTACCATTATCTTTAATCATTATATTTAATCTTTAAATTAGCTGTTTTCCCTGATCCTTATTTCTTCCATCCAAAAAGTGTGCTATTTTATTTTAATGACACAAATAAAGGCCAACTGTAAGGTAAACGTGTCCTTAGTAGATTATTTCTGAAACAGGGACTGGTAAGTGCCAATATCCTATTAAAAGAGCAGATTTCATTACATGCCTTTAATGAGGGGCATAATTTGGCCTAGCCGTTACAATTTCAGTTTTATTGTATTGTATTCTATTTTAGTTTTAAGTTTTTTTGTATCATACTGCTTTATTTCAGTGATTAATAGCATTTTATTTTGTTTCCTTTAGCTGAACCTCTGGTGCAGGTGGATGGGAAACCCAGCTGTTGTTTTTTCAAGTTCAGTCCAAAACTGATGTTTACCAAGGTCTTGAAAGCCCAGCTGTGGGTTTATCTGCGGCCACTACAGCAAACTTCCACTGTTTACCTGCAGATTCTTCGCCTTAAACCTATCACTGAGCAAGGAAGTAGACACATACGCATCCGGTCGCTCAAGATCGAGCTCAATTCTCAATCGGGTCATTGGCAAAGCATTGATTTCAAACACGTGTTGCAGAACTGGTTCAAGCAGCCACATACAAACTGGGGAATTGATATAAACGCCTATGATGAGAGCGGCAATGACCTGGCTGTGACATCTCTGCGGCCTGGAGAGGAAGGACTGGTAAGGACCCTTAGACCTGCTAAACTATTCAAAATGCTGTAGTCTTAATATTTTTGTTCATCAAAGAATCCTTTGGCATTCCTAATAATTCTACCAGTTATTTTTCTTATTTCAGAAGTTTCAAATCGATCTTTGTAAGACTTCTCAATTAAATATAAATTAAATTGTTAAATAAGGACAAGTTAATTTTTTTTTACTTTAAAAAAAATAAAGGGGGGTTTGTACCAGCGGCTTGACCCATTTCTGTATGTTTTCTTCCTCCCCTAATCTCTAGCAGCCATTCCTGGAGGTCAAGGTTCTTGAAACAACCAAGCGATCACGGAGGAATCTGGGTCTTGACTGTGATGAACACTCCACAGAATCCCGCTGTTGTCGCTACCCGCTCACAGTGGACTTTGAAGCTTTTGGCTGGGACTGGATTATTGCACCTAAGCGTTATAAGGCAAACTACTGCTCAGGCCAGTGTGAGTACATGTTTATGCAGAAGTACCCACATACTCATCTGGTGCAGCATGCCAATCCCAGAGGCTCAGCAGGGCCATGCTGCACACCCACGAAGATGTCACCAATAAACATGCTCTACTTCAATGATAAACAGCAGATAATCCATGGCAAAATCCCAGGAATGGTAGTGGACCGTTGTGGCTGTTCATAGAATTGTGAGTTTTGGTTGACCTAAAGGGGAAGTGATGGATTCGTCAGAGATCTACAGTCTAAAATCTGCATGTCTCTACAATTTCCTTATATTTTCATTACATTCTTTGGAAAGAATACTTCATAATGTACAGAGAACAAAAACACATTTGTAGTTTCTTTCGCAAGTCCAGCAGAACAGTCCAGGATAAATCCTAATACGATTTCTCACTATATTATTTGAATCAGAATTTTTGTTCTACAAACAATTTTTACACACAACAAGACTTAGTTTTTTACTTTTGATGCATTACGCTGGGTAGCTCTGACCACATTCAAAGGGATTCATAGTTCCAAAATCCTGCTCTGCAGCAAATATATTGTCATTGGCTGTGATTTTGTTACTTTGTGCAGTATTTCACATTCAGAAAGAATAGAAAAAAAAGAAAAAAAAACTTGCTGGAAACTTTTTGAATAACAGCTGGTTATGACAGTGTCAGAATGAAATATGACACACACACACACACACACACACACACACACACACACACACACACACACACACACACACACACACACACACACACACACACACACACACACACACACACACACACACACACACACACACACACACACACACACACACACACGCACACAATCTTCTTTCAGTTGTGAAAAATATTTTGAAATTAAGACGGCATACTAATACTTATTCTAGGTTTCCTACATGCCTTTTTATTGTACTTCAATGCAAATGTTATGCATTGAAGAAATTACAGAAGACACACGCACCCCGCCCCCTCCACTAATGCTGCTACCACTATGGTGCAACATTCTCAATAATCTAGGCACCCTTTCATGACTACTTTGATCCTCTTTTAACTCTTTATCTTGTTAAAAAAGGAATACATTTATTTTTCGTACTTTTAAGGAGAAAAGGAACATAACTATGCTTGTAGCACTATTAATGTGTTTCAGCATCTGCGATGAACAGAATCATCTTAACAGAAATAAATAACAGAAATAGCTTATTTAAAAAGATAATATCACACATATCTAGAGTGTCACACATTAATTTAATAGTAATTTGTGTAAAGATAATGTTTCCCATGAACTATAATTTTACATGAATGCTATTTCAGATATTTCTTCTCAGCTTATAAACTAAAACAAAATAATATATTTTCGTGGCTATATTCACTTGTACTGAATACAGCTGAGTTTTCAGCTGTACTGAATACAGTTGAATATATGTTCCTATGCTGGCACAGGTATTTACATTAATATAAAATAACAAATGTCACTGTGGATCACAACTATAATTCTCTATCCTGTGAAGATAAGACACTTTTTGAATTAGTGTCTGCATTTAGAGAAAAGTAATTTCATTTTTGCTGTATTTAATCAGATATCATTCCTGCCCCTTACCAACCTTACTGGTACAGTAAACTTATTTGGGAGTGCTGAAAAGCAAAGGATGGGGAGGGGGAGGGGGAGAGGTAGAATAGAAATCGTCTCAGGTTACGCATGTAACCATGGTTCCCTGAGAAGAATAACGAGACACTGCGTCCTCTAGAGGACACAATAGGAAATGCCTCCTGTCTGAAGCACATATCAAAATGCAGCAATTGCATTAGCCGGCAATAGCCTATGACGTTTTTTATCAGTGCGACGTAAGTATAAAAGGCCACCTGAGGAACATGTCATCCACTTCTTTGTCTGAAGGAGACGTAGCAGGCATCCCAGAAGCCTGGCAACGAGACGCAGTGTCTCGTTCCTCTTCTTAGGGAACCAGGGTTAAATGTGTGACCTAAAACATTCCCTTTAGAATGGGAACTTGCACTGTATCCTCTAGAGCAGGGGTTTTCAAACTGTGGTCCGGGGACCCTCAGGGGTCCTCCAGATAGTTCTAAGGGGTCCCCAGACAAGTTCAGAGAATAAAAAGACAAAGCAAAAATGGATAAAGTCTACCGAACATTCCAACTGTTTCACTTCTAAATGTTTCTCTTTTTTCCTGCCGTATACATACTTTCCAGAATTGTGTATGTTTGCTTTGTATCTTTCTAGTTATTATTTTTTTACTATAGTCCCCTTTATCTTGCCCACTGGGTTGTAAAGCAGTATTCTTAACTCAGTACGTAAGCTGCTTATATACATTTATTGTGAAAGTTGCTTATATAAATAATTTAAATTAAAAATGTTCTTCTTTAGGTTTAACATCCAACGTTAATATAGCCAATTTAAGTTTGGAAACAGTATGTTGTATTTATAATGTCACACTTATCTAAAAGTTTTAATGTTTTTTTTTCATACATTAAAATATATAGATTAGGAAGGGGGTCCCTCATAAAAGATTCATCATATCTGGGGGTCCTTGGCATCATAAAGTTTGAAAACCCCTGCTCTAGAGCAGTGGTTCTCAACCCTGTCCTGGGGACCCCCCACCACTGCACATTTTGTGTGTCTCTCTCATTTATCACACCTGATTCAACTCATCAGCTCGTTAGTAGAGACTGCAAGAACTAAATTGGGTGTGTCTGATAAGGGAAACATACAAAATGTGCAGGGCTGGGATGCCTCCAGGACAGGTTTGAAAACCACTGCTCTAGAGGACACTATTGGGAAAAATACCCACTCCGATATGCTGATGCATGCCTTTGTGACATAAGCACTCAATGTTGACTCTACCAACCTCAGGGAGTCAAAATTCCCCAAAAGACGCACCAGCTAGCTGTCTGTGACACTATTCCCTACAGCCACTGCCCAAGCCAGAGACAGTCTTATCCAAAGAGCCATACACCTAAACAATACTGTCTGTGCAGAGCCCTTGGGAGTGGAGGCCTCAGCAGAATGACTCTCTAGAACGAGAGGAGGCCTAACAACACTCAGCCCTTAAAACAGTCAACCAAGGAGGCTTCTCAAAGATCCTACACCTTTTTTTGCTACTGTCTATACGGAGCGGAGTGGAGGCCTCAGGAACACGACTCTCTAAAACAAAAGGAGGCCAAACAACACCCTACACCAGAGACAATCTCTTTAAAGAGGCTCACAAAGAGCCAAGCTCTGAAGAGAGCGGAGGCCTCAGCAGAACAACCCCCTTATAACGAGAGGAGGCCGAACAACCCTCAACTCTGAAGACAGTTAATCGAGGAGGCTCCCAGAGCCTATAGTACTACTGTTTGTACAAAGCTTGCACGTCCCACACTCGGAGCTGATATCCAGGCAGAACTCTAGAGCAGTGGTTCTCAACTCCAGTCCTGGGGACCCACTGCTCTGCACATTTTGTATGTCTACCTTATTTAAGGCACCTGATTCTGATCATCAGCTCGTTAGGAGAGAGCTCCATGAACTGAACTGAGTGTGTCAGATAAGAGAGGCACAAAATCTGCAGAGCAGTGGGTCCCCAGGACTGGAGATGAGAACCACTGCTCTAGAGAGTGGAGGCCTCAGAAGGACAACACCAGGCAACGCCTTTTTTAAGCCTGAAAATTTGGCACCACTGCCTGCCAACCCGACCAGCCCTCCCCGGAGGTCCTGCCATTCAGGAGTGATGTAGTATCATAAAGATCTAAATCTTTATTCTAAAAAAATCTTTATTCTAAATCTAGTGATCAGAGCCTTCAATGAGGATGCCTCAACCTATGAAAAATAGTACAGAGGCATCGACACATCTAGGATAAATGCAGGACAAATTTGGTTTCTCTTATGATCTCTCTGCCTCAACTTAGCGATCAAAGGGGAAACTCAATCTGATCTCAATCTGTTCATGGCGCAGGCCCTAACCTCCCACACCCCATAAATTGATATAATAATAACTACTACACTCTTTCTGCCTCTAATTAATCAGAATTAGAAACAGCACATTGAGCAGTAGCAATATTTGAGCCAACAAGAGGAGCCCAAAAAGGAAAAGTTCTTGTTTGACTCCTCCCGTGCTCCGTCCACAACCCCCACGCTCGATCCCGCCTACTGTGGTGGCGGCCGCGGAACCCGAACCACAGAGTGCAGGTGCTCAACTCATCTTTTTAAGAGGGTGTCAAGTCTGGCTGGAACCAATTACTGTTACCACATCGCAATACTACGCATTTAATCCCTTCGAGAGTGAAGCTCGCTTAGTTCAAACATCAGATTTTACCAATCTATAAAGAACCATACGAGAACAGGCATGAATGCATCTCTATGAATACCTTCAACTCCCTCGAGAGCTGAATGTGCGTGTCCAAACGTCAACTACAACAACCTCAGGAGAGAACTGAAAGAAAAAGCTTCTTACCAGTCTCATTTAGTCAATTTCGTAGAATGTTTACCTAGCACATTCAGCTTCTTCAAAGAGTCAAACACATTCCACCTAAATGCGCATCCCACATCCCTCGAGAATAGGGATGGCGTAAACAGAGCTTTTCATTGAGAAATCCTCACAATGCGCGCAATCAGCTCCCTCGAGAACTAAACGTGTATGCTCCTTCACATGTATGAAGCACCGGTCATGCCGGAAACATTTCCCATAGTGTCCCTCTAGAGGACGCAGTGCATGTTCCGATTCAAACTTTTTCTATTCTTCAAAGATGTCCCTTTGTTGAAAACAAAAGCACTATGATGTTGGATAAAAGAGGAGCCTTCTTTACACTAAATCTAAGTAATATATGTATATAACAGAAAATAAAAAAGGGATGGGAGTTTTTTTTTGGGGGGGGGGGGGGGGTGGTACTGAAGGATAAAAGATTATTTTGGGCACTCTACTTACCAACAATAAATTTTGCACTATGGGAAGTAAATGGCAAGAGGAATCATTGTTGTCTCCAATTGTATTTGACCTTTTCAAGCACAAGAATTTGTAGATGGATTTTAATAACTGAAAAATGTCTAAGGAGTTTACGGTCCATCCATTATACTGTATCTGTTTTCATCCCTCTATGAAATCCTTCTGCTGAAGCAGCGACTAGTAGTTGGCCCCCTCTAAGACAAAACATATCTAAAATAACAAAACTGGTCTATGCCTGGAGTTTAAAAAGGTTCTGTTTTGTAATCCTATAAAATCCACAAAACTGAACTCTAAAGTCTTAACATACTAGATAACATCTAATTAAGTTCTAAAGTTTCAGCAACTATTGCTTGCGGCTTGAAAAAAAGTGGCCATGCACCATGAGAATGCAGGTAACAAAAGTGACTAACAATGAACATGTTTTTAAACAGAAAAGAAACAAGGTTATATGGGCCAATAATTATCACGATTAGTTTTCAGTTAGTAATTACCTCTACTGAAAACTAAATCAATCACAAAATAAGTAAAAACTACCTCATCAAAAGGTTTAAAGTCTTGCTATAAAATTAAAATGGACAAATGTTATATCTCAAGAGCCAAAATCCTTTAAATGTATGCTCAAAATACAAATGCATGTAATCACATCATCAAATTTTTACTCTTGCCATTTCAGTTCTGTCAATGTTGTTTAAAACATTATGACTACTCTGTCAATGTTTTTTTAGAACAATATTATTTGAACAATGTACTTCTGTAAAGTCTTCTAAAATGCCACAGGGTCTCTATATTAAAGTCCTTTAAGGACACAAAGAAAGTATGGTACGTATATGGAGATCACAAGCCATCACCCTAAGTTTTACGATTTGAAACCTCTGTATAATATAATGTTCTCAATGTTTTTTTTTTGTCATAGAATATGTGGGGAAAAAAAGAATTGTGATCTGTAAATGTGAAGAAAAAAAAATCAAAATGAAAACATTTTACATTACATAGTGTTGAAAGACTCTCGGATTTGAAGATTTACCTACTCTTTTCAGTCGTGTTCAGCCACTCTTTATATTGTGTAGATAAATTAATTATAAAGTAGTTTGGTTTTCATGCAAAGAAGAATTGTTCATCATTATTTCTGTCCTTGTTTGATCATTTTTTGTACAATAAATACTTTATTTAGCTTACAAAAGGACTGCTCCTTTTTTAATAAACATTGCCATAATTTATGGTGCATCTGACACGTTAGGAAAAGACATCCAGAGGATTATGTGTCTTTTCAATGAGCAATTAATTTATTACATTACTATGCTTTAGCTGACATGAATGTCAGACGACCGCTCTGGCTCAGTGTAAGGAGCTACCTGAGTAATAGAGAGCAAAAGGTGAAGTGGGGCTCCTGTGTGTCTAACTCTTATCCAATTGCAGTTGGTGTTCCTCAGGGGGGTCTTCTATCCCCTCTGCTTTTTGTCATCGCCACAAACAGCTTGGATTCCTTTCTGCCTCCTTCAGTAATTCCAGTAAAATATGCTGATGATTTAACAATTACTGAATTTTTAATGGGATCCCTACCAGGATTAACTCAGAGAGCCTTGGATTCAGTGGTGGATTGGGGACAGGAATTTTCATTGGCAATGAATAGAGGTAAGACTGTGGACATGGTCATAAGTGCCAGGAAAGATGAAAACATTCCCTGCCCTTCCTCTCCCGTAATATCAGGACATGCAATTGGCAGAGTTTCCATTTTTAAACTGCTTGGAGTCCAAATTTCTTCTGATTTGTCGTGGGATGCCCACATTAAGTACATGATTTCGAAGGTGCGTCCTAGAATACACTATCTCTGTGTTGCTAAAAATGCGGGTCTCCCTTGTGATGTTTTAATGAAAGTGTATCTAACATTTATACGGCCAGTCCTTGAGTACGCTAGCCCAGTATGGGGTGGACTACCTAAAGGTCTCTGATGAGCTGGAGAGGGTCCAAAAACGTTGCTGTCGGATAATAGGTGTTCCAACTTCTACTGTCCCATTACTGAGTGAGAGGCGCGACGAGGCCACTATACGTACTTTTACAAAACTACTCAAAGACAGTTCATCACCAATTTGCACTGTTTCTTGTCTGTGGCTCCAAGACCTACCTACCTACTACGGCAGCATAGGGAGTTTGTTGTGCCCAGGAGTAAATCAAAAAGACATGAACTTTCTTTTATTCCACGTGCTCTTAAACTGTTTTATAAATAATTTACAGTTTGTTTGTTTTTTGCGTGATGCCTGATGTATTTCAGGTTTTTTTGTATCTGTTTTTACTCTACCTGGTTGTTTTATTTATTATTATTTATTTATTTAATTTATTTCAATTAGGTAAGGTTGTTTTGAGTATGTTTGACACATTTCAGGGTCTTGTCCTTCAATATCCTGCCTTGTCAAACTTTAAATAAAAACTAACTAACTAACTTGTTGTAAAGTGTTACCACTGTTTTAAAAAGTCGTCACCTTTATTTATATAGCGCTTTTTATAATGCAGATTGTTTCAAAGCAGTGGGGGCAGTCGTGGCCTATTGGTTAGAGAGTCGGACTTGTAACCGGAAGGTTGCGGATTCGAGTCTTAGGTCCGGCAGTAATTGTTGGTGGGGGGAGTGAATTACCAGCGCCCTCCTCCACCCTCAATACCACGACTGAGGTGAGACCCTTGAGCAAGGCACCGAAACCCCAACTGCTCCCTGGGCGCTGCAGCAATATGGCTGCCCACTGCTCTGGGTGTGTGTTCACTTGGATGGGTTAAATGCAGAGCACAAGTTCCAAGTATGGGTCGCCACACATCACTTCACTTCACAGTGTTAAACAGGAAAATAATGCAACATAATTTGATTTTGCTGTACAGCCGCACTGGAGAAAACAGTGATGTCATCCAGCTAAATTCAATTATCATATAAATGGACTGCATTTATATAGCGCTTTTAACAGAACAATGGCCATCCAAAGAGCTTTACACATTGCCTCACATTCACCCATTCATACACCGATGGCGGTGTCTGCCATGCAAGGCGCCATCCAGCTCGTCGAGAGCAGCTGGGGTTAGGTGTCTTGCTCATGGACACCTCGACACTTGGTCAGGTGGAACCGGGGATCGAACTACCAACCTTCCGGTTTGTAGCCAACCTACATGAACCATTGAACCACTGCCGCCCCACTGCCGCCCACAACATATACAGGGAGTGCAGAATTATTAGGCAAGTTGTATTTTTGAGGATTAATTTTACAACATTAATAATTAAACAACAACCATGTTGTCAATGAACACAAAAAACTCATTAATATCAAAGCTGAATATTTTTGGAAGTGGTTTTTAGTTTTAGCTATTTTAGGGGGATATCTGTGTGTGCAGGTGACTATTACTGTGCATAATTATTAGGCAACTTAACAAAAAACAAATTTATACCCATTTCAATTATTTATTTTTACCAGTGAAACCAATATAACATCTCAACATTCACAAATATACATTTCTGACATTCAAAAACCAAAAAAAAAAACAAATCAGTGACCAATATAGCCACCTTTCTTTTCAAGGACACTCAAAAGCCTGCCATCCATGGATTCTGTCAGTGTTTTGATCTGTTCACCATCAACATTGCGTGCAGCAGCAACCACAGCCTCCCAGACACTGTTCAGAGAGGTGTACTGTTTTCCCTCCTTGTAAATCGCACATTTGATGATGGACCACAGGTTCTCAATGGGGTTCAGATCAGGTGAACAAGGAGGCCATATCATTAGATTTTCTTCTTTTATACCCTTTCTTGCCAGCCTCGCTGTGGAGTACTTGGACGCGTGTGATGGAGCATTGTCCTGCATGAAAATCATGTTTTTCTTGAAGGATGCAGACTTCTTCCTGTACCACTGCTTGAAGAAGGTGTCTTCCAGAAACTGGCAGTAGGACTGGGAGTTGAGCTTGACTCCATCCTCAACCCGAAAAGGACCCACAAGCTCATCTTTGATGATTCCAGCCCAAACCAGTACTCCACCTCCACCTTGCTGGCGTCTGAGTCGGACTGGAGCTCTCTGCCCTTTACCAATCCAGCCACGGGCCCATCCATCTGGCCCATCAAGACTCACTCTCATTTCATCAGTCCATAAAACCTTTGAAAAATCAGTCTTGAGATATTTCTTGGCCCAGTCTTGACGTTTCAGCTTGTGTGTCTTGTTCAGTGGTGGTCGACTTTCTGCCTTTCTTACCTTGGCCATGTCTCTGAGTATTGCACACCTTGTGCTTTTGGGCACTCCAGTGATGTTGCAGCTCTGAAATATGGCCAAACTGGTGGCAAGTGGCATCTTGGCAGCTGCACGCTTGACTTTTCTCAGTTCAGGGGCAGTTATTTTGCACCTTGGTTTTTCCACACGCTTCTTGCGACCCTGTTGACTATTTTGAATGAAACGCTTGATTGTTCGATGATCACGCTTCAGAAGTTTGGCTATTTTAAGACTGCTGCATCCCTCTGCAATATATCTCACTATTTTTGACTTTTCTGAGCCTGTCAAGTCCTTCTTTTGACCCATTTTGCCAAAGGAAAGGAAGTTGCCTTATAATTATGCACACCTGATATAGGGTGTTGATGTCATTAGACCACACCCCTTCTCATTACAGAGATGCACATCACCTAATATGCTTAATTGGTAGTAGGCTTTCCAGCCTATACAGCTTGGAGTAAGACAACATGCATAACGAGGATGATGTGGTCAAAATACTCATTTGCCTAATAATTCTGCACTCCCTGTAGTGTCAATGCAGGCAGATCAGTAATATAGTTGAATGTTTAGTGTCCCCAACTGAGCAAGCCAAAAGCCAATGGCGACATAGTATAGACTATAGACATAGTCACTGAAATTGGAAGCTCTTCTCTCTAGTAATTTGGCACATATTCTTAGAGCTAAACCTTGACTAACTAGGGCCCAGGTCAGGAAGCAGACTATCTGGCTAAACCGACCATCTGCTAGCTGTCTCACGTCACCGGAGTCAGATAAATCCCAGCACATAGAGACTCTTTCACCTAGATATTATCACATAGAGACGGTGTCTGTTCAAATACAAATACAGATGACAAATAAAAAACCATCAAAACTATTCAAAAGTAAAAATTTAAATGACGTCCAACAAATAAACAATAGATTTTATACAGATGAACAAATGATAAAAGCTTGGGTTGCTGAATATTCGATCCCTCTCCACAAAAGCGCTTATTGTTAATGATATGATTACAGATACTAATCTAGATGTGCTGTGTTTGACAGAAACCTGGCTAAAACCTGACAACTACATTACTTTAAATGAGTCCACCCCCCAAGATTATTGTTATAATCATGAGCCGCGTCTGAAAGGTAAAGGGGGAGGGGTGCTGTAATTTATAATAATATTTTCAGTATTACTCATAAGTCTAGTTTCAAATATAATTCCTTTGAAGTGCTGGTGCTTTAAGTAACGTTATGTAGTGTAAATGATAAATCCCGTTTAACTTCTGTGCTGGCTACTGTATATAGGCCACCAGGGCACAATACAGACTTTACCAAAGAATTTGCTGATTTTCTATCAGAGTTAGTACTGGCTACTGATAAAATCCTAATTGTTGGCGATTTTAATAGCCACGTAGACAATGAAAAAGACGCATTGGGATTAGCATTTAAAGACATTCTAAACTCTATTGTAGTTAGGCAACTCGTGTCAGGACCCACTCATCGCCATAATCATACTTTAGACCTAATATTGTCACATGGAATAAATGTTGATACCGTTGAAATTCTGCAGCAGAGCGATGACATCTCAGATCATTACCTAGTATCATGTATACTTAATTTAGCTAAGGCTGCAAAGCTGTCCCCTCGCTTCAAATATGTCAGGACTATCATTGCTGCCACAAAAGATTGCTTTCTAAATAACCTTCCTAATCAGTTTCATCTCCTCAGCATCCCAGATAGCTTAGAAGAACTCGATGTTGCAACAGAAACTATTGACTCTCTCTTTTCCAGCACTTTAGACACAGTTGCTCCCCTGTGCTTAAAGAAGATTAAAGAAAATAGTCCAACACCGTGGTACAACGAGCACACTCGGGCCCTTAAAGGTCCCGTTCTTCGTGTTTTTTGAAGCTTTGATTGTGTTTACAGTGTGCAATATAACGTGTTCATGTTTCGTGTGTAAAAAAAAACTGTATTTTTAACACAATTTACTTATCTGTATACCGCTGTTTTCCCTCTCCTAAAAACGGGTTGATGAGTTCCTTGTTCTATGAAGTCCCTCCTTCAGAAATACGTAACGAGTTCTGATTGTGCCAGCGGTTCCCGTGTTGGGATTTGACTGCACCTTAGCGAACGTGGCACGGTCCCTGTGTTGTGATTCGACAGCAACTTAGCGCACGTGGAAAGGTCACGCCTCTTAACGGGGTGATGTATGCGCTCAATGATCTCTACAGCGTCCCTGGGAAAGCCAAACAAAGGTGATTTGACTCCGGGATGAAAATAACAGCGTCTCGACGGCATGGCGACAAACGCACTCAAACGCAACACTTCCTTTTCTCCACGCGACACGTCCTCTTCTCCACGTGGGACAGCAACAAGACCACACCCCCTTTTTGCGCATAGTCTTGTGGGCGGAGGTTAGTCTGTTCTACTGTTCTATCGACGTCATTTATGAAGGAAGTACCAGGATGTAGTCCAAGCCAGCCGTTCGCTGTAGGCTTTGAAAGGGAACTTCTGTTAAATAAAATATCTCGCTTGGCATTGAACTTTGAGCTTTATAATTTTACAGGTATTATTTATGCTCTAACAGCAACATTAAACACTAACTAAAGTTTGAACAGTGGGATCACGAAGAAGGGGACCTTTAAAACAGCAGCCAGAAAAACGGAGTGCAGCTGGAAGAAAACAAAACTAGAGGTTTTTCGTAATTCGTGGAAAGAGAGCATGAACGCATACAGAAAGGCAATAAAAGCTACTAGATCTGCTTATTTCTCGACTCTCTTAGAACAAAACAAACACAACCCTAGGTATTTATTCGATAAAGTAGCTAAATTAACCAAAAATAAAGTTTCAATTTATGATGTTTGTAAACAGCACAGCAGTAATGACTTAATGGACTTCTTTACATGTAAGATTGATAATATTAGTAAGAAAATTTTAACCATGTAGCCGTCTACTACAATATCACATCAGACAGAGCATTGTAGTGTCACTGAGGAAAAATTACACTCATTCACTGCTATAGGAGAAGAAGAATTGGCAAAACTTGTTAAATCATCAAAATCAACATGTATGCTTGACCCTATACCGACTAGTCTTTTAAAAGAGATGCTACCAGAGGTTATAGATCCTCTTCTTAATATCATTAATGCATCTTTGTCATTAGGATATGTACCAAAAACTTTTAAGTTGGCTATTATTAAACCACTTATTAAAAAAACACAACTTGATCCTAAAGAATTAGTCAATTACAGGCCAATCTCAAATCTACCCTTTCTGTCAAAAAACTTGAAAAGGCAGTGTCCTCGCAATTATGCTCCTTTTTTGAGTGAAATGGTATCTGTGAGGATTTCCAGTCAGGATTTAGACCATATCATAGTACTTAGACTGCTCTCATCAGAGTTACAAATGATTTACTCTTATCATCCGTTCGTTGCTGTATCTCTCTATTAGTTTTACTCGATCTTAGTGCTGCATTCAATACTATCGACCACAACATTCTTTTGAATAGACTCGAAAATGATGTAGGCATTAGTGGAATTGCATTGGCATGGTTTAAATCATACCTATCTGACCGTTATCAGTTTGTAGCAGTAAATGAAGAGATGTCACACCGATCACACGTTCAGTATGGAGTACCGCAAGGCTCAGTGCTAGGACCGTTGCTTTTCACCCTGTACATGCTACCACTGGGAGATATCATCAGAAATAGTGAGATGATGGTCCAGTGGGTTAAACCATGGAACTGAAACACAGAAGGTTGCTGGTTCGATCCCAGCAGTCACCACCAGTGTGTCCTTGAGCAAGGCACTTTACTCCATGTTGCTCCAGGGGGATTGTCCCTGTAATAAGGGCACTAAGTCGCTTTGGATAAAAGCGTCTGCCAAATGCATAAATATAAATATATAAATATAAAGCATGCCGTTAGTTTTCATTGTTATGCTGACAATACTCAGTTCTATATTTCTTCACGCCCTGACGAAATTTACCAATTCATAAGATTAACGGAATGCATAAGCCTATATAAAAAATTGGATGACTAGTAATTTACTGCAACTCAATTCAGAAAAAAATGCATTTTTAATTATTGGACAAAAAAGCTCCACAAGTAGTAACCTAGAATACTGTCTAACACTTAATGGCTGCTCTGTCAAGTTCTCGTCGTCAGTGAGGAACCTGGGTGTTCTCTTTGATACCAATCTCTTATTTGAAAGCCACATTTCTATCATCTGTAAAACTGCACTCTACCATCTTAAAAATATATCTAAATTAAGGCACATGCTCTCAATGAGGCACATGCTTTCATCACGAGCGGGGATACACATCTAATGTGTGTTGTTTGTTTGGGTGAGCAGCACGCGCAGTCGGCACTTGAGGGTTTGCCGCGGCTCGGGCCCCGCTGGATCTGACGGTCGGGTTTGAGACAGGCCCGCCCTATCGCAGCCTTCTCCGGTCAGATCCGCAGCCGCTTCTCTGGGTTCGGGAGCCCGCGCTGCGGTTTCTCCCGCCCAGGGGGTGGCCTTGGTGCTGCAGTTATCTTCCTCCGAGGAGATTGATATCTGCAGTATCGATGCGTGGGTTGAAGACTCATCACTTCAAACCCCCGCGAGTGAGGAGCTTGTGGAGGTCCTGAGCAGAGCGGTGGCCAGAATGAACATCGACTGGCCGGCACAAGATATTAATCAGGAGCGCGCCTCAGTAAAAAGCAGGCTTGATGAGCGCTTCCTGCCAGCCAGTTCTGCTCAGCCTCCGTGGCGGAGCCTTCCATTCTTCACTGATCTCCACACCGAGGTGTCGATATCATGGAGGCGGCCCATGTCAGCGAGAATTTTCAGTCCCCATACATCAGTATACAGTAACATCGGGGGGCTGAAAAGACATGGGTATGGTTCGGTGCCGAGGGTGGAAGAGACGCTTGCGAGCCATCTCTCTCCCGAGTCGGCATCGACCATTAAGGCTCCGTCATTACCCACTAAGCCTCTCAGAGCTACCTCGGCATTAGTGGGTAAATCTTACTCGGCAGCAGGTCAGGCCGCCGCGTGTCTGCACACTATGGCTAGAGGGACCTGGGGGAAAGCAATGGGATCGGGGCTGATGTTATCAGTGAGCTCCGATCCTCTGCCGATTTAGCCCTCTGTGCCACCAAGGAGACGGCCAGATGCATTGGCCGTTCTATGGCAGCCCTGGTGGTCACGGAGAGACATCTCTGGCTAAATCTGACCAAGATCAAGGAAAAAGACAAGAGTTTTCTGCTTGATGCGTCGTGTCTCCTGAGGGCCTGTTTGGTGACTCTGTTACTACGGTTACCGATAGGTTCCAGGAGGCAAAGAAACAAGCAGCGGCGCTCAAGCAGTTTCTTCCCCGCAAACCCCAGGCCTCGCCTGCTGCTGTGAGAGAGCAGCAGGCGCCAAGTACAAGCTCCTCCCATCGAGCGCAACAAAAGCAGAGCGTCACTACCCGTGCATCCCCGCAGAAAGGGTGGGGTGGTGGGCAGCACTCTCAGGCGCAGCCTTCCAAGGGTAGGATTGATCTGAGGACAGTCATTATCTTGAGGAAGGCTGCATCGAAGAAGCTCTGGCGCTTGTGGGCTCAGGGCTGTGAGGGTGATCCGTTCTGGGGGCGGACGGTGCCCTCAGCACCCTCACAGGGCCATTCCACCAACCCCGCCCGAGTGCCGGGGCATGGGGGGCCCTCGCGAGTCATCCAAGGATGGCCCGCCCCTTCTGAGGAGGGAGGTGGCGCTGTCGAACCAGTTGTTCCCTGCCGGTTCGCCGTTTCAGGGCGCTGCGCTCACGGTGCAGAGTACATCAGAGGCCAGCCTCGAGAGGCTGGTACCCTTAGTAGATTTTGTGTCAGAGTGGGAGAATCTGCCAAATATATCTTGTTGGGTCCTGCGGTTCATAAGAATTGGGTACGCCATTCAGTTCAGAAGTCGTCCTCCCAGTTTCAACGGGGTTCTGTCCACAGTGGTGGGCCCCGAGCAGGCTCTGGTTATGTCTCAAGAAGTACAGACTCTGCTGCAGAAGGGGGCTATAGAAAAGGTTCCCCTGCCAGACAGGGAGTCAGGCTTTTACAGCCGGTACTTCATAGTGCCAAAGAAGGATGGAGGGCTGCGCCCTATCTTGGATCTTCGCGTCCTGAAACGGGCCGTAGCGAAGCTCAAGTTCAGGATGCTTGCACTCAAACAGATCGTGTCTCAGATCAGGTCCGAGGACTGGTTTGTCACGATAGATCTCAAAGATGCATATTTCCATGTCTCCATCCTTCCGCAGCACAGGAAGTACCTGAGGTTCACTTTCAAGGGAGAAGCGTATCAATATCGGGTGCTTCCCTTCGGTCTAGCTCTTTCACCCCGTACGTTCACGAAGTGTGTGGACGCCGCGCTAGTCCCCTTGCATATGCAGGGAATTCGCATTCTCAATTACATCGACGACTGGCTGATCCTAGCACAGTCAGCTCGTCTCGCGGTTCAGCATCGATATGTTGTGCTCGCGCACATGAGGAGGTTAGGGCTGAGGCTCAACTCCAAGAAGAGCATTCTTTCTCCGGTTCAGAGAATAATGTACCTAGGCATGAGTTGGAATTTGGTCTCTATGCGGGCCTGCTTCGGGTCATAGGGTCCATCCGCTCGGCCGTGAGAGGGGCGAAGTTAGACCAGTCACTGTAAAGCAGTTTCAGAGACTGCTAGGTCTCATGGCAGCAGGGCCGGCCCGTGGCATAGGCGGAATAGGCAAATGCTAGGGGCGCCACTCATCCATAGGGGCACCAAAATGTATTACTGATACTATTTTATTCATATTAATTTGAAATATTACCAAATAAAGCGCAAAAAAACTTAACTAAGTCCACCGCATCTTCCCGGTCCGCCTCATCAATCTCCCCCGCCGAGATTGAAGTGCGTCCGAAATATAACGCGTGATCAGTTTAACGTTGGGAATTTGTTGTGTCGCGTCACCTCTCGCCGCATCTAATATAGACAGGATTGCTTTCGTTTTTTAGGGTGCTTGGCCGCTCGCTCCAGGTGTAGACACGGTGAAAGTTGCCTGATAATTTATGGATGGCCGAATTGTAGTGTCATAAAAAACAGAAGCCCTCTGATGCAGGCAAGATAAGGGAAACACTGCAAAAATGCTCTTCTTATTTAGTATTTTTGTCTTGTTTCCAGTCTAAATATCTAAAAATTCTTAAACCAAGATGCATTTACTAGATAAGTAAAATTATATTTTTTCTTAAGTGAGTTTATGCCTAAAACAAGCTAAATTATCTGCCAATGGGGTGAGAAAAGTAATCTTGTTTCTGATTGAAATCGTGTTTCTTGTTTCTGTCCCAAACAGAAATAAGAATTTTTCTCACCCCATTTGGCAGATAATTGTGCTAGTTTTAAGCTAAAACTCACTTCATTTCGATTTTTTCCCCCAGAAAACAAGGAAAAAATTATCTAATGTCATTTTACTAAATACATCTTGATTTAAGAATTTTTTGATGTTTGGACTGGACACAAGAAAAAATTACTTAATAAGAAGAGCATTTTTTGCAGTGTAAAGACAGAGGTAAAGTGGTGTAATGAATGAACAGTTTATTTATTTGCATAGTAGTAAAATACTAATGTACGCTAATTAATTCCAGTTTTACCTTAAACTATATGCAAGCAGCTGTTCTGGGTTCTCCAGTGGCCACAGACAGTGTATTTTGTCAAAAAGAATAATATCTGTTTTTTAAACGCATGTAATATCACTTTTTTAATAGCCTAATGTTTTTACTCTACAGTGGTGCAGTTTTAAGGGGACATATGGACATTTTAAAATGTATTTGCCGAAATTAGTAATGATATTTATATACAGGTTCATTTAAAATAGCAACATTTTATGTAAATTTCACATTAAATATCTAAATTTCTCAGTTTAATTCATGGTGAAAACATGAATGTGCATATTAGTGGAAGTTTGCTGTCATCTACTGGAAAACAAACACTTTTGCTAGTTCTCAATAGTTGTGCATGAATGCAAGATGCAATTACTTGTTATTTGTGTTTAGGCTGTAATGTGGCGTAGGTGCAATTTTTGTATAGTTTAACTATCATCAGCCTTTAAAAAAAATAATAATAATAATATCATGAACATAATGACGGGGTAGAATGGACTGGACATCATATAAAACAATAAAAATTAAAAAACATCAATGCATTAAAAAAATAAAACAGTACCAGTGTTTCCGCAACGTAGACTGAAAACATGTAGCGCTAAACCTTGATACAAGTGGCACCAAGTAAAATCTTGCCTAGGGCAGAAAATTGGTCAGGGCCGGCCCTGCATGGCAGCAGTGTCCAATATCATTCCGTATGGCCTGTTGTACATGAGACCGTTACAGTGGTGGCTCAAAACCAGGGGCTTTTCCTCTAGGGGAAATCCCTTTCAGGTGATCAAGGTTTTGTGACGGTGTCTTCACTCCTTGGTCATGTGGAAGGATCCTTGGTTTCTGGCTCAAGGCCAGTTACTTGAGGCACTGTGTAACCAGTGGTTATCTCTGAGCACGGATGCCTCCCTTACGGGTTGGGGGGGCGACCATGAGTGGTCGCTCGGCCCAGGGCTTATGGCAGGAACACCATCATTTGTGGCACATAAATTGTCTAGAAATGCTGGCAGTGTTTCATGCTCTGAAGCACTTCCTGCCGTATCTCAGGGGCCATCATGTGCTTGTTCACACAGACAGCACATCGGTGGTCTCTTATATCAACCATCAGGGGGGTCTGAGGTCTCGCCAGTTATACAAGCTGGCGCGCCTTATTCCTCTGGTCCCAGGGGAAACTACTCTCAGTGAGGGCTATGTACATTCCTGGGCGGTTGAATGTGGAAGCAGACATCCTGTCGAGGCAGGGGCCAAGGCCCGGGGAATGAAGACTCCACACCGAGGGGGTGGAGCTCCTTTGGGAGAAGTTCGGCAGGGCCCAAGTGGACCTTTTTGCAACTCACAAGAACACTCATTGTCATCTGTGTTTCCCCCTAATGCCTCCAGCTCCTCTCGGACTGGATGCAATGGTTCAGGAGTGGCCGAGGCTGCCCCTGTATGCTTTTCCCCCGATCCCTCTGCTTCTGGGAGTTCTAGAGAGAGTGCGTCTGGACTAGTCTGAACTGGTCTGCTAGTAGCCCCGTTCTGTCCGGGCCAAGTTTGGTTCTCGGACATTGTGTCTCTCCTCGACGGCTCTCCCCTGGAGATTCCGCTCAGGGAGGACCTTCTCTCTCAGGCGGGTGGTGTCTTCGTACACCCTCGCCCAGAGTTGTGGAAACTGTGGGCTTGGCCTCTGAGGGTGCCCAGCTCATAAGTTCTGGTCTCTCAGCTGAGGTTGTGGAGAACATTCTACACTCTAGAGCTCCCTCCACAAGGAACCTGTACACTCTGAAGTGGAGACTCTTCACCTTATGGTGTAGAGAGCGCCTGTGGGATCCAGTTAACTGCCCTGCGAGTGCGGTGCTGGAGTTCTTGCAGGAGAGATTCTCCGCTGGGTTAGCTCCCTCCACATTAAAGGTGTATGTGGCGGACTTAGCTGCTTACCACACTCCTTTGGGTGGGGTTTCTTTGGGGCGACACCGTCTAGTAACTTGTTTCCTCCGTGGAACCTTGAGGTTAAGACCTGTAGTGCGCACCAGGGTGCCGGCCTGGGACTTGGCTATTGTCCTTCAAGGCCTTTCCGAGGCTCCTTTTGAGCCACTTGAGGAAGTTTCCAAGAAGTTTCTCACGCTAAAGATCTACTAAGACCTTACTATTTGACCAGGACCAGCAGACTAAAGAACAGTTTTTTCCCCAGAGCTGTCTCTTTACTGAACTCAAACCACCGTTGATCCACTTCCCTCATAAACTGCAAACTCTCCTACCTCACACCTACATTCACTTTGTTATTTGCACTACCGACTGTTGATTACAATAACAACTGTTTACTTATGCATTTTGCACCACCATATCTTAACTGGATTATGCTCATTTGCACTGCCGACTGTATTTACAGTAACCATGTTTACATTTGCATTTTGCACCGTACTTCTAACTGCAATATGCAACCACTTTCCACTGCACTTTTACACTTTCTTTCGGATAGCTCTGTCCATAATTTATTGCACTACCTTAATCCACTGCTATATTCCTCATATTAGCCTAACATATTATTGTATACCTCTATCTGTAAAATTCTGTTCAAAGTAATAGCCATCTGTATATTATATTCATAGTACATATTCACCTGTACATTCTGTTTACATTCTGTTTATAGTAATAGCCATCTGTATATTTATATTTATTCACTGTATATATTCATCTGTAAATGCAGTTCTGTTTATAGTAATAACCATCTCTCTACTTATACATATTTATATATATTCAGTACATTTTTATGCCCTGCACTTACGCAACCATTGTATATATCCTGCACTTGCTGCTATTGCACTTCTGGTTAGACCTAAACTGCATTTCGTTGCCTTGTACTTGTACTTGTGTAATGACAATAAAGTTGAATCTAATCTAATCTAATCTAATCTAATCTAATCTATTTCTTCTTTGAAGAGAATTGGAGATTTACAAGCCATTTTGGTGGCACCTTCGTGCTTGGAATTTGCTCCCGGTATGGCCAAGGCCTTCCTGTTTCCCATGCCGGGTTATGTTCCGAAGGTTCCCACTAATCCTGTGAGACCTATTGTACCTCCGCCCTTTGTGACGTCAGACCAGGAAAGGCTCAATCTGCTTTGCCCTGTTCGTGCATTAGATTCTTATGTCCACAGAGCTGCCCTGTGGAGGAGATCCGAACAGTTGTTTGTGTGTTACGGGCCACCCTCGAGAGTTCTAAGCAGAGGATGAGCAAGTGGGTGGTTGAGGCCATCTCACTTGCTTATGTGGCGGCCGGGCAGCCTTCTCCTTTGGCTGTCTGGGCCCACTCAACTAGGAGTATGGTGGCCTCTCAGGCTCTTTTGGCAGGGGCCTCCCTGCAGGATGTTTGTGATGCACAGGATGGTCCTCACCACTCACTTTCGTCAGCGCAGCGCAGCGTCTCATTCCCTACTCAGGGAACTAAGGTTACAGATGTAACCGAGACGTTCTTATTAGAACCAGGAAGTGTGACCGACCATATTAGCCCGGTTCTGTCAACACTGCACTGGCTCCCTATTAAACATTGCATACATTTTAAAATCTTGCTTATTACTTACAAAGCACTAAGTGGTTTAGCTCCCCAGTACTTGAGCGAGCTCTTAACACATTATTCTCTATCACGTCTACTGCTGTCTCAAAATTCTGGCCAGTTGATAATACAGAGAATATCGAAATCAACTGCAGGCAGTCAATCCTTTTCCTATTTAGCACCTAAACTCTGGAACAGTCTTCCTAGCATTGTTCGGGAAGCAGACACACTCTGTCAGTTTAAATCTAAACTAAAAACACATAGATATATTTTTAACATGGTTTTTAAGGCAGATTTTTAAGGCAGTTTTACAGATGCTAGAAACGTGGCTTTCAAATGAAAGATTGGTATCAAAAAGAACTCCAGGTTCCTTACTGACGACGAGGACTTGACAGAGCAGCCATCAAGTGTTAGACCGTATTCTAGGTTACTACTTGTGGAGGTTTTTTGTCCAATAATTAAAAAATCAGTTTTTTTTTCAGAATTAAGTTACAGGAAATTACTACTCATTCTAGGGGTGTGCGATATTGACAAAAAAAGAAATCTCAATATTTTCTGGGATTTTCTCGATAACGATAATTAGACAATACAGGGAGTGCAGAATTATTAGGCAAGTTGTATTTTTGAGGATTAATTTTACAACATTAATAATGGATGGACTGCATTTATATGATTTTCGTCATTAACATTCGTCATAAACTGCATTTATAATTAAACAACAACCATGTTGTCAATGAACACAAAAAACTCATTAATATCAAAGCTGAATATTTTTGGAAGTGGTTTTTAGTTTTAGCTATTTTAGGGGGATATCTGTGTGTGCAGGTGACTATTACTGTGCATAATTATTAGGCAACTTAACAAAAAACAAATTTATACCCATTTCAATTATTTATTTTTACCAGTGAAACCAATATAACATCTCAACATTCACAAATATACATTTCTGACATTCAAAAACCAAACAAAAACAAATCAGTGACCAATATAGCCACCTTTCTTTTCAAGGACACTCAAAAGCCTGCCATCCATGGATTCTGTCAGTGTTTTGATCTGTTCACCATCAACATTGCGTGCAGCAGCAACCACAGCCTCCCAGACACTGTTCAGAGAGGTGTACTGTTTTCCCTCCTTGTAATTCGCACATTTGATGATGGACCACAGGTTCTCAATGGGGTTCAGATCAGGTGAACAAGGAGGCCATATAATTAGATTTTCTTCTTTTATACCCTTTCTTGCCAGCCACGCTGTGGAGTACTTGGACGCGTGTGATGGAGCATTGTCCTGCATGAAAATCATGTTTTTCTTGAAGGATGCAGACTTCTTCCTGTACCACTGCTTGAAGAAGGTGTCTTCCAGAAACTGGCAGTAGGACTGGGAGTTGAGCTTGACTCCATCCTCAACCCGAAAAGGCCCCACAAGCTCATCTTTGATGATACCAGCCCAAACCAGTACTCCACCTCCACCTTGCTGGCGTCTGAGTCGGACTGGAGCTCTCTGCCCTTTACCAATCCAGCCACGGGCCCATCCATCTGGCCCATCAAGACTCACTCTCATTTCATCAGTCCATAAAACCTTAGAAAAATCAGTCTTGAGATATTTCTTGGCCCAGTCTTGACGTTTCAGCTTGTGTGTCTTGTTCAGTGGTGGTCGACTTTCTGCCTTTCTTACCTTGGCCATGTCTCTGAGTATTGCACACCTTGTGCTTTTGGGCACTCCAGTGATGTTGCAGCTCTGAAATATGGCCAAACTGGTGGCAAGTGGCATCTTGGCAGCTGCACGCTTGACTTTTCTCAGTTCACGGGCAGTTATTTTGCGCCTTGGTTTTTCCACACGCTTCTTGCGACCCTGTTGACTATTTTGAATGAAACGCTTGATTGTTCGATGATCACGCTTCAGAAGCTTGGCTATTTTAAGACTGCTGCATCCCTCTGCAATATATCTCACTATTTTTGACTTTTCTGAGCCTGTCAAGTCCTTCTTTTGACCCATTTTGCCAAAGGAAAGGAAGTTGCCTTATAATTATGCACACCTGATATAGGGTGTTGATGTCATTAGACCACACCCCTTCTCATTACAGAGATGCACATCACCTAATATGCTGCCCTAGTGTGAAGCTGGAAACCCAGGCACAACTAGGACTGGAGCACCCTAGTGCCAGGCATCGTAGGGAGGTGCAAGCTGTAATATCTAATGAAAGTGTGTGGGGTGGCCCACCCAGCCGCCTCACAGATCTCCTGCATCGGGACTCCAGAAAGGAGGGCCACCGAGGAGGCCATGCCCCTGGTGGAACGAGCCCTCACGGCCATCGGTGAAGGCAAATTGTGCACCTGATAAGCCGTGGCTATAGCCTGGACAATCCATTTACTGATTGTCCGAGTCGAAGCAGGCAGCCCTTTCTTGGGTGAACCAAAGCACACTAACAGCTGTTCTGATTTCCTCAACTGCGCAGACTTCTCCAAATATATTTAAAGAGCTCTGACCGGCAGGTGAATTCTCCCTTCTTCTGCCGTAACGTGAGGTGGAGGATGGAAAGCCTGAAGAACCAATGACCTGGCCACACTAGATGGCACCTAGGGCACGTAGCCCGGCTTAGGATGTAAGATGGCCTTAACTCCGCCAGGGGCTCAGCCGACTCCAGTGGCTCAAAGGAGGCCTCAGCCAACCCTTCAAGTACCACCGCCAGATCCCAGGTTGGAACTCTGGAACGAGCCGTAGGCCTCATCCTCCGAGCCCCACGGAGGAACCGTACAACCAGATGGTGCCTACCCGAAGGCCCATCACTCACAGGAGTGTGGAAAGCCCCAATGGCAGCCACGTACACCTTGAGTGTGGACGGGGTAAGACCCGTAGATAAGCGATTTTGGAGGAACACTGAAGCCACTGGGCAGTTAACTGGGTCCACCTCACGCTCTCGAAAACACATTCCACTTAAGGCTGTACAGTCTCCTGGTGGAAGGAGCCCTGGAGCTGAGCAAGGTCTCGACCACATCTGCTGACAGTTCAGCCTCTAGGTATCGGGCCCCCTCAGGGGCCAGACCCAGAGGTCCCAAAACTCTGGGCAGGGGTGAAATATTGTGCCCCCTGCCTCAGACAGCAGATCCCTCCTCAGAGGAGACCGTCTAGCAGTGCTACATTGTCTGAGAACCATACCCAGGTCGGCCAGCAGGGTGCTAATAAGAGTAGGCTGATCCCCTTCTCGGCTGACCCTCGGCCACGTCTCTATCACTGAGAAAAAACCACAGTGGACAGTGGGACGTCTCTCGAGACGCAAAAGGATCAACTCCCACTTGGCCGAATCTCTTGCACATGGCCTCCACCACCTCTGGGTGGAGTCGCCACTCCCCGGGCCTCAGCCCCTGCTTCGACAGGACATCTGCTCTCTGGTTTTGATCCCTGGGGACATACATCGCTCTGAGAGACAACAGTTTCCCCAGGGACCACAGGAGGGTCTGGTGAGCCAATCTGAATAGAGGGTGCGACCTCAGACCCCCCTGATGATTCAGATACGAAACTATAGACATATTGTCTGTTCATATCAGGACATGGCGGCCGCGGAGGTCCAGGAAAAATCTCAGAGCTCTGTAGACTGCCAGCATTTCCAGGCAATTTACGTGCCAGGAGGAATGCCGGGTCTCCCACGGACCTCTCGCAAAGCAGCCGTCCATGACCACGTCCCAACCAGTGAGGGAGACATCAGTTGAAATGGTTTTCTGGCAACATGATGCTCCAAGCACTGGCCCCCGGGACCAAGGTCTCTTCCATATGTCGAGGGAACGAAGGCACCACTGTAGGGGTCTCGTGCAGCAAGCCAAGAGATATTCTGTTGGACGCAGCCGCAATGAGCCCCAGCAGTCCTTAAAACTGCTTCACAGTGATGCTGTGGCCTAGCTTCATTTTAGAGACCACCGCCCGTATGGACTCGATACATGCTGGAGACAATTGTGCCCGCAACGTAGAGAATCCCATACGACTCTCAGGAACATGGTTCTCTGAGAAGGCGTCAACACGCTACTGCATGTAGAGTCT
This sequence comes from Romanogobio albipinnatus, assembly GCA_023566225.1. NCBI lineage: Eukaryota > Metazoa > Chordata > Actinopteri > Cypriniformes > Gobionidae > Romanogobio > Romanogobio albipinnatus. The sequence goes on along the minus strand of CM042254.1, from coordinate 34,161,248 downwards.
CAAGCCCAAGCACTGAGAGCAGCCAAGGACGACACCTCAATGCCGAACTGCTGCTACTCGCGACTGGGCAAATATGAGCCCAGTCAAGTCAAGTTTATTTATATTGCGCTTTTAACAATGTAGATTGTTTCAAAGCAGCTTTACAGTGTTAAACAGGAAAATAATGCAGTATAATTTTATTAAGCTGTATAGCCATTTGATGTCATCAGTTCATTTAAATTTCCATAAGGTGACAGTGTGGGCTTTAGATCAATAATTAGATCAGTAATTTAGTTTATATGGTTAATTTAGTTTATTAATTAGATTTATTTCGATGTTTAGTTGAAAAATATAATGTCCCCAACTGAGCACGCCAAGCCAGAGGCAAGTCGATGTAGTTCAGCACACGGATGCCCCAGAGACTCAGTTGGAGCCAGAGCTGCCCGAGAACATGCGAGGGGAAAGCCAGGCCATATGGAAGAACCCGATAATGGTACACTTTGCCCCCGAAAGCGAACCTCAGGAACTTCCTGTGACACAGAAGGATGGATACATGGAAGTATGCATCCTCTTTAGATCCATCGTGACAGACCAGTCCTCAGACTGGATCTGAATCACAATGGAGGAATTGTAAGCATCTTGAATCTGAATCTCCTCAGAGAATGATCCAAGTACCTCAGATCTAAAGTTGGACACAACTCGCCATCCTTCTTAGGAACTATGAAGAACCGGCTATAGAACCCGGACTCCCTGTCTGGCGGAATAGCACGTTTTGTGGCCTCCTTACCAACAGGGAGTGAACTTACTGTTCCATTACCCAAACCTGCCCAGGGACCACTGCCGTCCAGACCACCCCATTGAGGCTGGCTTCGGGTGTCCACTGAGCCTCACTCACGACCTCCTGAAGCGGCTGACCGGCAGGGAGCAGTCGAGAATGATTCTCAGTGCGTGGACGCATTCGCTGCCAGCCGCAGGTCTCTCTAGAGGCAGATGGAGCAGCGTGCGTTCACAGGAGCAAAGGCGGGAGCACAGCATCGATTCCCAAAAGCTCCACAGGGGAGGCGACCTCGATTGCTCCTTCCCGGGAGAGGGGGCTGGCCAGCAGGGGCCTCATCAAAGGGAGCAGCTCGACAGGGCTGCAACAACTAGGGCGGACACTGCGATTAGAAATTGCTGGAAATTGATGTGTCCCGCAGCCCACAAGGCGGCGAGAACAACATCAACTTCCTGAGGGCTCCAAGGAGGAGCAACCCTCACAATGCATGAAAGCAGCCCCCTCAGGAACTGCCCATGCATGTCATGCTCCCATCTTAGATGAAAAATCAGACAAGTGAAACACGCTTTGGATGACAGGCTGATTTAAAATATCTAATTTATCAAAGTCAGATAATATGCCATTTAATTCCTCAGAATTAAATTCCACCATAATCACCCAACACGTGGAACCTGGTCTGAATGATAGGCTGAATAAAAATATCTAATTCCTCAAAGTCCGATAATATTTCATTTTAATTCCTCAGAATTAAATGCAGCCATAAACACCCAACCGGTGAAACATGGTCTGAATAGGCTGAATAAAAATATCTAACTCCTCAAAGTCAGATAATATTCCATTTGAATTCCTGAATTATCAGAATTAATCAGAATTAAATGCAGCCCTAATCACCAGACGATACTGATTTAATAAGTATTATACGGTCTCATAATCTACACATTGCCTCAGCAACGCGAGATTCGAGCAGTTATAATATAATTATAACTATAATTATAAGTCAACAGGCACGAGGCTGAAACACCGGAAAGGCGCACGGCTGTACACATCGAGATATTTCTCACAGCACCCTCAGGAGCTAACTGCATGCCTCGCACCCAACCAGTATCACATGCACACCGATCGCGTCATTTTAATTGCAGACCCGTAACCAGCGCGCTGCCTCGGCAACGTGAGATTGAATCTTGCATTAAGAAGTGGCGAGCTCTCGTTATTACTTCAACTGCCTCGATGCTGAGCACATCTAATTCCTCAGAATCAGACCGCTCAAGCATCGGATCCTTCACCCCGGGGGAAGAAGCCACAGTGCGGGCTTCCACGCAGGGAGGGAGAACATCTGAACTGCCAGACGAAGACTGGGAAGATGCCTCAGCAGTCCCAAGTCTCGCTGACACTTCCATCTGTGAGCCCCATGACCGGCATCGCTGCACTGCGGGTCCCGATCCACGGGGCTCACGAGGCTGGCCGGCCTCATCGAACACGGCCAGCCGTGAGAGAAGCACCCTGAGTGGCAGCTTATCACAATCGCCGCAGGCGGCTCCCTCGAAAGCCGCCCTAGCGTGCTGCATGCCCAGGCATTGTACACAAAGCATATGCGTGTCCGTGCCCAACATATAACAGGGACACGGGTGCACACAACGCTAGTATTGCTCGCCATACTTTTCACTTTTATATATATATATTCTTTTTTGTGACAAACAACACTAAATAGACAGACAGTTTTGAACACAGAGCACTATGCTGAAGAGCGAAAGCTGACATTACTATGTGCCAGCCCCCCTTATGTAGCTTCCGGGTATGCCCTCACATACTACGTCATGACGCAACACCAATTAGGATTGCTATAGTTTCATTCATACTTCAGACACGCTGTTGCTAAGGGAGCATCCCCAAATTCGTTGTTCCGACGCAGTGCGAGTTCCCTCGAAAAGGAACTAACACCATGCTTCCTAAAAATGTCTCCCATGGGTAGCATGTACAGGGTGAAAAGCAATGGTCTTAGCACTGAGCCTTGCGGTACTCCATACTTAACTCTTGATCGATGTGACATCTCTTCATTTACTGCTACAAAGTGATAATGGTCAGATAAGTATGATTTAAACCATGTCAATGCAATTCCACTAATGCCAACGAGTCTATTCAAAAGAATGTTGTGGTCAATAGTATCAAATGCAGCGCTAAGATCGAGTAACACTAATAGAGAGAAACAACCACGATCGGAAGATAAGAGCAAATCATTTGTAACTCTGATGAGAGCAGTCTCAGTACTATAATACGGTCTTAATCCTGACTGGAAATCCTCACTGATTCCATTCCTTTCTAAAAAAGGACATAGTTGTGAGGACACTGCCTTTTCTAGTATTTTTGACAGAAAAGGTAGATTTGAGATTGGCCTGTAATTGACATTCTGTAGGATCAAGTTGTGTTTTTTTTAAATAAGTGGTTTAATAATTGCCAGATTAAAATTGTCGGTACATATCCTAATGACAAGGATGAATTAATGATATTGAGAAGAGGATCTATGACCTCTGGAAGCATCTCTTTTAGTAGCTTAGTCGGTATTGGGTCAAGCATACATGTTATTGATTTAGATGATTTAACGATGATTTGGCCAATTCTTCTTCTCCTATAGCAGTGAATGAATGGAATTTTTCCTCAGTGACACTACGATGCACTGTCTGATGCGATACTGCAGTAGATGGTTGCATTGTTATAAATGTTTTCCTAATATTATCAATCTTGCACTATATCAATCTTACCACTGTATCAAATAAATACCTAGGCTTGTGTTTGTTTTCTTCTAGGAGAGTCGAGAACGGCGAATTCTCAAGAGCAGTTCCAATACCTCTGGGTTTCGGGAGTTCAGGAATGACAGCGTGTGACACTACAAAGCCTCGCTGCTCTCATTCCCCTCCCCACAAGAGGGCGAGAATGGCAGCGTGTGACACTACAAAGCCTCTCATTCCCCTCTTCTCAGTGGTGCGTGGACGACAGTGTGCGACGCTATGCCTCGCCGCTGTTGTTCCCCACTGAGGAAGGAGGTGAGGCAGACCGTGTGCAACGCCACAAAGCCTTGCCACGCTCAGCCCCTCCTTCATTTGGGGAGCGCGCTTGGTGGTGTACAACGTTCCCATGCCTTGTCAACCTCTGGTGCCTCTCCAAATCGCCAGCAGGGGGCGCTGGCTGTCGGGACGCACACAATGTGCCTCCTTACACTCGCCCGCCCCCTCAGCGGAAGCAGGTTTGTGTGTCACACACCAAACCCCTCCACGGACCACTCCCATGTCGTCTACAGGTCCCTGCGTTCCGCTGCACTGCCCCACTGCGGGTACATCTGTGGTGCTGATGATCCCGCTTGTACGGTCTCTGGGGGCCTGGCTAACGCTCCCCAGGCCGTCTCGCTGGCTCATCCACACCATCAGATTCGGCTATGCGATTAAGTTCGCCCGGCGTCCCCCCAAGTTCAGGGGTGTTCACTTCACGTCTGTAACGAGGGAGAACGCCACTGTACTTCAGGTGGAGATCGCTATCCTACTGGCGAAGGACGTGATAGAGCCGGTCCCTCCAGCCGATATGAAGTCCGGGTTCTACAGCCCGTACTTCATTGTACCCAAGAAAGGCGGCAGGTTACGACCGATCTTGGATCTGCGATACTTGAACCGCTCCCTTCACAGGATGCCGTTCCGAATGTTGACGCAGAAACGCATCTTCAGGTGCGTCCGTCCCCAAGATTGGTTTGCAGCTATCGACCTGAAGGACGCGTACTTTCATGTCTCAATTCTCCCACGACACAGACCGTTTCTACGCTTTGCATTCGACGGATGAGGATATCAGTACAATGTCCTGCCCTTCGGCCATTGCTCCCATGAGAGAGCGTGGTGTTCGCCTTCTCAACTATCTCCACGACTGGCTGATCCTTGCCCAGTCGCGGGATCAGTTGTGCGAACACAGGGACATGGTGCTTCGGCACCTCAGCCAGTTGGGTCTTCGGGTCAACTGGGAGAAGAGCAAACTCTGTCCCGTACAGAGGATCTCTTTTCTCAAGATGGAGATCGACTCGGTCGCCATGACAGCGCGCCTCACCGAGGAATTGAATTCTTCTTGAATTCAGCTTGAATTCGTTCAAATGCAGAACAGCGGTACCACTGAAACAATTTCAGAGGCTCCTGGGGCATATGGCAGCAGCAGCCACAGTAACGCCGCTAGGGCTGCTCCATATGAGACCGCTTCAACGCTGGCTACACAACGAGTCCCGAGATGGGCGTGGCACAGTGGGTCCCTCCGTGTCCAAGTGACGCAGAGATGCCGCCAAACCTTCAGTCGGACCATTCATTTTCTACGGGCAGGAGTGCCTCTAGAACAAGTGTCCAGGCATTCTGTTGTCTCCACCGATGCCTCATCCACCGGCTGGGGTGCCACATACAACGGGCTTGCAGTTTTGGGTCTGTGGACGGGGCCCCAACTGCAATGGCATATCAATTGCCTGGAGTTGCTGGCAGTTCATCTTGCTCTCAGACACTTCAAAACGCCGCTCAAAGACAAGCATGTTCTGGTCCGGACGGACAGCACTGTGGCCGTTGCGTACGTCAACAAATTCACGTGCCATTCACATTCTGGGCCCGCTCAATCGTGCGGCTGACGAGCTGTCACAGTTACCGGTGCTCCCCGGAGAGTTGAGACTCCACCCCCAGGTGGTCCAGCTGATCTGGAGTCGCTTTGGGGCTGCACAGGACGGTCTGTTTGCCGCCCCCGACACGACCCACTGCCAGTTGTTTTATTCCCTGACCGAGGGCACCCTCGGCACGGATGCACTGGCACACAGCTGGCCCCGGGGCCTACGCAAATATGCGTTTCCCCCAGTGAGCCTTCTTGCACAGACACTGTGCAAGGTCAGGGAGGACGAGGACCAGCTTCTCTTGGTAGCTCCGTATTGGCCCAACAGGACTTGGTTCCCGGAACTAGTGCTCCTCGTGACAGCACCTCCATGGCCCATTCCTCTGAGGAAGGACCTCCTAACTCAGAGACGGGGCACCCTGTGGTGACTAAATCCGCCTTGTGCTCCCTCTATACCCTCTTGGGACTTAACTCTGGTGCTGACCGCACTGCAGAGGGCGCCCTTCAAGCCTTTGCAGTCAGCTGAGCTGAAAATCCTGTCTCTAAAGACAATACTCCTGATTGCATTGGCCTCGGGTAAGAGGGTAGGGGACCTGCAGGCATTTTCGGTCGACGAATCGTTCCTGGAATTGGCGTATGAATCCCAAGACATGCCCTGCCCGCTCGGGGTTAGAGCCCACTCCACCAGGGGTGTAGCTTCTTCCTGGGTGCTGGCTCGTGGCGCCTCGCTGACAGACATTTGTAGAGCTGCGGGCTGGGCGACACCTAACACGTTCGCTAGGTTTTATAGCCTACGTGTAGATCCGGTTGCTTCTCGTGTGCTCGCTTCCCATAGTCAGCAACACTGAAGTGCCCGTTCTAAGTGTCGGCTTGCTGCGCCACTCGTTTCCCCGTGGAACGGATACATGCGCTTATATTCTCCAGTCGAGTTCCCCAGGAAATGGCAAACTCTGTTGAGTCCTCCGCAACCCCCGGCAGTCGGATGTGGCGGAGCGTCCGACGCCAGGTCTGGCACTTGTATGCATTGGTGGAACTTGTGTCAGGCTGGGTTTCGTATGTTGGGACCCCTACGGCGGTCCCATATGTGTATTCTCCACGGTACAGCTCCCTACGGCGAGCTCGTGTTTTTCCCTTGGCAGGGTTCCTCTGCAACAGGCCGGGGCCACCCCTGGGACTTCTGTATGTTGCACTGCCCAAGGCCAGTCTATACGTGTATTCTCCACATGGTAACTCCCTCCGGGCATGATGTGGCTTCCGCAGCGTCCCTCCGGGCACGCTTTCCCAGCGTTATCCAATAAGTCTGCTGAGTGGGTCTCGCAGAACAGCAGTGTGACTCTCCCTGCGTGAATTTCCCCGCCCGCATCAGAACGGGGTCTGTGGGGCTCTCTCGCTGGGCGCTGGAAGTGGTAGTAACTGTGGCGTTTTCCAAAGGGATCCCAATTCATCTGTATAACCAACGAACTTCGAAGTGACCGTCTGAAAGGGAACGTCTCGGTTACGTATGGTAACCCTCGTTCCCTGAAGGAGGGAACGGAGACGTACGTCCCGTCGCCACAGTTCCTTACCATCACTGCATGGCCGAGTCACTAGTTCGGCTCCTCAGTGAAAAACGTCAGTGCGTTGCTCTTGATTCCTGTTTATACCCGCGGGGCGGAACGCGAGATGCAAATCTCGCACGCCAATGGCCCATTGGCCTGTTCTCTATATCTCGAAGCTGATAGGGGCTCCCTGAAGTGATCCCAATTCGTCGGTATAACCAACGTACGTCTCCATTCCCTCCTTCAGGAAATGAGGGTTACCATACGTAACCGAGACGTTTTGTTTTCTTCCAGCTGCGCTACATTTTTCCGTTGGACTATTTTCTTTAATCTTCTTTAAGTGCAGAGGAGCAACTGTGTCTAAAGTGCTGGAAAAGAGAGAGTCAATAGTTTCTGTTGCAACATCAAGTTCCTCTAGGCTATCTGGGAAGCTGAGGAGGTGAAACTGATGAGGAAGGTTTTTTACTAAGCAGTCTTTAGTGGCAGTGGTGATAGTCCTGCCATATTTGAAACGAGGGAACAGCTTTGCAGCCTTTGCTAAATTAAGTATACACGATACTAGATAATGAGCTGAGATGTCATCGCTCTGCTGCAGAATTTCAATGGTATCAACATTTATTGTTTTAAAAAGTATTTCACTAACTTCTGTATTTGTTTGTCACACTAAATGATCATTAAATGAACCAATGAAGGCAAAGGGTTGCTTGAAAAACATTAGAAGACATGAAAAAACTTGGCAACCAGTCATAGAACCTAAGATAAAAACTTCCCTTATTCAGATTTATTTATTTTTAAAAATAGCTTGTAACAATTTTTTTTTTTAAATGAGACCTTCCACGACTTCATAGGTTCTCTACAAAAGCTTGATTTTTATGTGAAGGACTTGGGTCATTTTTGCTGGGAAAATCAAAAGGATGTGATGTTTATGCACGCTCCTGGGAGCCTCTCTTCCGTTCTGTGACACATGAAACGAATACTTGTACAATGTTCAGGATTATACAGAAATAGTTATTCTGCAATATCAATGTGCACTGAAAAAAGTCTAACTATTGCTGTTGCTATATTGCTATTGTTCGTTTAATGTGTATTTTCTCATTGAAATAGCTTGAAATTATTAGTTTTTTAATTTAAAACGTTTTAGTTTATATTTATGGTTGAATCCGTTTTTTTTTTTTTACATGGATGCAATATAAATTGGCAGCGGGACATTAAACTGAATGTATTAATTTGATCAGAGCATTTTTATTAGATTAAGCATGATTTGCACATGCGCATTGTTGAGTTGGAGATCCTGCTCTCTGACCTGACCTGACCTGTTTAAATAAAGGATAAAAAAAAAAAATGGACGGTACACTTCAAAAGACCCCTTTTTGCGACAGAAGCAACTGTCAGAAGCAAAAGACCCAGGCTGCAACAGAAGCAACATTGATACTGGTAAGGTAAACTTTGTCTACCATTAAGTTTTTTTTTTCTTTTCAAGTACACCTGACTGGTCCTGACTCCGGCCGTAATTTCAGCACTCACGCTTGATAGCATGTAAATTATAAGATGGCACTAAAAACGTTAGCATTTTTCATTCAAACTATAACATTAATGTTAGGTTACGTTAGCCGGGGTCTGTTTTAAATCTAGCAAGTGAAGATATCAGTATCATATGAAACTAAACGACATTAGGCATCAATTAGTAACAACCATGACGTTAGCTAGATTTTTTGACACTTGAAATGTGGTAACGTTAGTTCCCTATCGAAAGGGAACTTGCGCTGCATCAGCTTGACGCTACGGGGAACGCCTCCAGCGTGACTGGTGCCTGAAATCACAATCAAAAAACGTCAATCCTATTGACCGGCGACAGCCTATGATGTCATCAAGGTGCGACCAGGAAGTATATAAGGGCGCCTTGCCAACATGACAGTATCTTTTCGTCTTCAGGGACTGTTTTGCCTGTCTTCACGTGAAACGTCTACAAGAAGGATAACAATGAAGTGTGCTGAGAAGCAACGCCACTTCTGCAGGTGTGTTTTGAACGTGTACCAGGTAGCTTACGCTTTGGATACACACACACACTTTGCGGTTACTGTCTGGGAGAAGAGCATGCATGAGAGGTTCGCGAACCTCTTGTGGAAAGTATTGCAAGCGTTTTCCTCTGGGAACGCTCCGCTCTCAGCTGGACCTCTTCTCGAGGGGAGAGGTTTCAGCATCTGGGAACGGCCCCGCTCGAGCTGAGGCTGAGCGGCGTCTAAACATCATGTGGTTCCCAGATGGATCTGGCTTGTCGCTTGGAGACAGATGTGGTTCTCGAGGACGATCCAGATCGCGAGAGGCGGACTTCGGAGGAGGAGCAGTAATTATGTTCCTCCTCCTCGTCCTAAGTGCTTGGTATATCCGAGGATCGAGCGGCTAAACTCCCCTCGCTAGCAAGGGTTAGAAAGCACTTCGCTGAGCGCTGCTCTCCGGGATAACCCGTCTCTGAGGTCCGGCTAGTGGAGGACACTGCCTTTCTTGCAGCACCCTAGCGGGATGTCTCTTCGGAGGCGAGTACCAGAGGCTCTGTACTTAACAGACAGGGTTGACTGTATTACGTGTCCCATGTTGGGTCACCTGGTCAAGTCTCCCTGGTGGCATTCGGTGAAAACCTCCCGAATAGTGACTGGCATAGGGTCCCTCGGGTTCCCTTGCCACGTTCCCTTAAAGGAACCCCTTCTGTCGAATGGGTTGTTCCAGGCCTTCGAGCAAGGCCTGGGTAGGACCTCATGTGTGTGCAGGTTTCCTCCCAGGCTATAGCTTGGGCTTTGACCGTAGGGAGCTGTAAGGTGGAAAATAATCAAAGATATTTGAAATGGAACAAAATCATCTGCTTTGCTGTTAACTGCCATCGTTGTGATCAAGGTATTGAAATTGACTCAACCCCCTCCCCCTTAACGCCATCAGAAGGGCCAGGTTGAGTTAGAAAGACAAAAGAATGACTGGCCGGCTGGCCAAATGGTTAACACCTTTGATACAATGGGGGAAGTTTTGTCTGATTGGTTACTTTCAAATGTCTCACGGTTTGGTCTGATTGGTCAGTTTTACAAGAGTCAGATTTGAATTTGGTGACTTCAGGGAAGAGGATAAAAGAGAATTGCTTCTGTAGCTCGTTCTCTTTGGATTCTCTGGCTTTCTCTGGAGAGAGCTGTTCTTTAGCTCTCTCCCTCTTTCTCTTTCTTTCTCTCTCTCTCTTTCTTTCTCTCTCTCTCTCTCTCTCTCTCTCTCTCTCTCTCTCTCTCTCTCTCTCTCTCTCTCTCTCTCTCTCTCTCTCTCTCTCTCTCTCTCTCTATCTCACAGGTAACATTCTAGGCAGAGGCCTACAGAGCATAATTAATGGTTTATGTTTACATCTATTTGAAACTATTTAGAGTGTAACCATAACTAGAATTTGTGTTTCCTTTTAGAAGAGATTTATGTCTATGATGTAATTGACATTTTACGTTTACTTGATTGTTAATAAATTGTTACATTTTGATCCTTTCTGAATTAATCTGTAATTATTAACTATCTCCAATGTGGAACGGTATAATTGCAACAAAGGGTTAAAACGGAATGATTAAATGTATGATTAACTATCAAATATAGATGACCAAACAATCGGTTGGGATTCTCTTCTAAATGCGATAACTATGATAAATGGAGTCAGATAAAGAATATTATAATCAAAACCATTCTTCCACCATGATGCCATGATGACATCATAGGCTGTCGCCGGTCAATAGGATTGACGTTTTTTGATTGTGATTTCAGGCACCTGTCACGCTGGAGGCGTTCCCCGTAGCGTCAAGCAGCGTCAACAATGGTTACATTCGTAACCAGAGACGTTATGCTGCCTTCATGTGCTATCGAAAATGTGATAATTCCTATTTCTGAAGTCGTGATTAGCTCATTGCATTCAAATTTCAAAATGTGAGGGCGTTCATGTGCAATTTTTACCTCGGAAACTCGTATTTACGATAATTAAATAGACGTGAAGGCAGCATTAATTCCCAGGTTCAAAAGGCAAACTTGACTGATGGTTAGGGTAAACGTACCTATTAAGCTCAAGTACCCATTAAGCACACTACTATCTTTGAGGTCAGATTATATATATATATATATATAAAAAAAAATTTAAAAAATAATATATATATATATATATATATATATATATATATATATATATATATATATATATATATATATATATATATATATATATATATATATATATATATATCATCCTACTTGATGTCTTAACCAATTGATGTGTTTGTTACTATATGCCTCTTGTAATTTCAAGCTAATCAGACCATTGCACACTGAGATGTGGGTATCCATGTGTTCACACTGTCTAGACTTTTGCATATTATAACCTGGATGTGGGAAATAATTAGAGTTAGATCCAAAAGGTAGTTTTAGCAACATAGTGCAGGTGCTACAGAACGTTGTTAGCTTACTAGCTGTATAAGATTGTGTGCTACACTAATATATTACTTCACAGGCATTACTGGTTTGTACTTTTAAATCCATTATATTATAAATGTACAGTTTATTGATGTTCTGTGGTTTTACACGGCTGTAATGTTTAAAGAACTATTGTAAGGGGAGCTTAAAGGGTTAGTTCACCCAAAAATGAAAATTCTGTCATTAATTACTTACCCTCATGTCGTTCGACACTCGCAAGACCTTTGTTCATCTTCAGAACACAAATGAAGATATTTTAGTTGAAATCCGATAGCTCAGAAAGGCCACCATTGGCCTCAATGTACTTTGCACTCACAAGACCCATAAAAGGTACTAAAGATGTCGTTACAAAGCCCATCTCACTACAGTGGTTCTACAATAATTTTATGAACATGTACCCATTAAGCACAGCCAGACTTTTTGCATTTAATGATGTATATCTTAATTTAAATGCTTTTGTCATTTAAAATAACATTAAATATTATTGTGTGAGAGAGAAATCTTTATTTTATCACAACTTCTTGTACTCAAACCAAATACCCTGTGCACTAAAATGTCTCAATGTAGATTTTGGTGAGCTTAATGGGTACGTTTACCCTACTTCTGCTGTCAATAGTACGGACGTGGTGGAGGAATTATTTTAGGATGGTAGAATATTACAGTTAGAAGTACGGTGCAAAATGCAAATGTGAACAGTTGGTACTGTGAATACAGTCGGCAGTGCAAATGAGCATAATCCAGTTAAGGTATTGTAGTGCAAGATGCATAAGTAAAAAAAACAAAAACACAATTCCAGTAGTGCAAATAACAAAGTGAAGGCAGATGTGAGGGGGGAGAGGAGAGTTAGCAGTATATGAGGGAAGTGATCAACAGGGGTTCGAGTTCAATAAAGAGACAGCTCTGGGGAAAAAAAACTGTTCTTTAGTCTGCTGGTCCTGGTCCGGAGGCACCTGAAACACCTGCCGGAGGGCAGGAGAGAAAACAGTCTGTGGGCTGGGTGAGAGGAGTCCTTAAGGATGCTGCGAGCTCGATGCAGACAGTGTTTCCTCTGGATGTGCTCGATGGCAGGCAGTGGAGTCCCTGTGATGCGCTGGGCAGTTTTCACCACCCGCTACAGTGCCTTGCGCTCTGCAACAGAGCAGCTCCCATACCATACTGCGACACAGTTGGTCAGGATGCTTTCTATTGCGCAGCGATAGTTCACCAGGATAGCCGAGGAGAGTTGATTCTTCCTCAGTGTCCTCAGGAAGAAAAGGCGCTGGTGAGCCTTCTTGACCAGGCTGGAGGTATTGGTTGTCCACGACATGTCCGCCGAGATGTGGATCCCCAGGAACTTGAAACTGGAGACACGCTCAACAGCCATTCCATTGATGTGGATGATGTCATGTGTGCCTCTTGACTCTTTCCTGAAGTCCACAATGAGCTCCTTCGTTTTGGCGGTGTTGAGGAGCAGGTTATTATCAGCGCACCATGTGGCCAGGTGCTGGATCTCCTCCCTATAGGCAGTCTCATCATTGTTGCTGATGAGCCCAATCACTGTAGTGTCGTCTGAAAACTTGACGATGGAATTAGATCCATACACAGTCTTGCAGTTGGAGGTGAAGAGGGAGTAGAGAAATGGACTTAGCACACAGCCCTGTGGTACACCAGTGTTGAGTGTGATGGACGTGGAGCAGGTGGATCCTGATCGAACATTCTGGGGTCTGTCGGTTAGGAAGTCCAAAATCCAGTTACACATTGAGGTGTTGATGCCCAGGTCTCCAAGTTTGACTATTAACTTGGTTGGGATGACAGTGTTGAATGCTGAGCTGAAGTCAACAAACAGCATACGTGCATAAGTGTTCTTATTGTCCAGATGAGTGAGCACAGAGTGCAGTGCCATGGAAACTGCATCATCTGTGCTCTTATTAGATTAGATTAGATTAGATTAGATTCAACTTTATTTTCATTACACAAGTACAAGGCAACGAAATGCAGTTTAGGTCTAACCAGAAGTGCAATAGCAGCAAGTGCAGGATATACAGTGGTTGAGTAAGTGCAGGAAATGGAAATGTACTGAATATATATAAATATGTATAAATAGAGAGACGGTTATTACTATAAACAGAACTGAATTTACAGGTGAATATGTACAGTGAATAAATATACAGATGGCTATTACTATAAACAGAATTTTACAGATAGAGGTATACAATATGTTAGGCTAATATGAGGAATATAGCAGTGGATTAGGGTAGTGCTATAAATTATGGCCAGAGCTATCCGAAAAAAAAAGTGTAAAAGTGCAGTGGAAAGTGGTTGCATATTACAGTTAGAAGTACGGTGCAAAATGCAAATGTAAACATTGGTACTATAAATACAGTCGGCAGTGCAAATGAGCATAATCCAGTTAAGATATGGCAGTGCAAGATGCATATGTAAACAGTTGTTACTGTAATAAACAGTCGGTAGTGCAAATAACAAGTGAAGGCAGATGTGAGGTAGGAGAGTTAGCAGTTTATGAGGCAAGTGGATCAACGGGGGTTTGAGTTCAATAAAGAGACAGCTCTGGGGAAAAAAATGTTCTTTAGTCTGCTGGTCCTGGTCCGGAGGATCCTGAAACGCCTGCCGGAGGGCAGGAGAGAAAACAGTCTGTGGGCTGGGTGAGAGGAGTCCTTGAGGATGCTGCGAGCTCGATGCAGGCAGCGTTTCCTCTGGATGTGCTCGATGGCAGGTAGTGGAGTCCCTGTGATGCGCTGGGCAGTTTTCACCACCCGCTGCAGTGCCTTGCGCTCCGCAACAGAGCAGCTCCCATACCATACTGCCACACAGTTGGTCAGGATGCTTTCTATTGCGCAGCGGTAGAAGTTCACCAGAATAGCCGAGGAGAGCTGATTCTTCCTCAGTGTCCTCAGGAAGAAGAGGCGCTGGTGAGCCTTCTTGACCAGGCTGGAGGTGTTGGTCATCCACGACATGTCCGCAGAGATGTGGATCCCCAGGAACTTGAAAGTGGAGACACGCTCAACAGCCATTCCATTGATGTGGATGGTGTCGTGTGTGCCTCTTGACTCTTTCCTGAAGTCCACGATGATTTCCTTCGTTTTGGTGGTGTTGAGGAGCAGGTTATTATCAGCGCACAATGTGGCCAGGTGCTGGATCTCTTCCCTGTAGGCAGTCTCATCGTTGTTGCTGATGAGACCAATCACTGTAGTGTCGTCCGCAAACTTGACGATGGAATTAGATCCATACACAGGCTTGCAGTCGGAGGTGAAGAGGGAGTAAAGAAACGGACTTAGCACACATCCCTGTGGTACACCAGTGTTGAGTGTGATGGACGTGGAGCAGGTGGATCCTGATCGAACATTCTGTGGTCTGTCAGTTAGGAAGTCCAAAATCCAGTTACACATTGAAGTGTTGATGCCCAGGTCTTCAAGTTTGGTTATTAACTTGGATGGGATGACAGTGTTGAATGCTGAGCTGAAGTCAACAAACAGCATGCGTGCATAAGTGTTCTTATGGTCCAGATGGGTGAGCACAGAGTGCAGTGCCATGGAAACTGCATCCTCTGTGCTCCTATTGCTGCGGTAGGCAAACTGGTGTGAGTCCAATGTGGATGGTAGAGAGTCTTTTAGGTGTTCCAGGACTAGCCGCTCACAGCACTTCATAATGATGGGTGTGAGTGCTACAGGGCGGTAGTCATTAGGGCACCTCAGGCTAGAGCTTTTCGGCACTGGCACAATGGAAGTGCGTTTAAAGCACGTCGGTACAGCTGCTTGGGCAAGAGACAGGTTGAAAATGTCTGTAAAAACCCCAGCAAGCTGCTCCGCACATGCCCTGAGAACACGTTCAGGGATGTTGTCTGGTCCAGCAGCCTTGTGTGCGCTGATCCGGCTCAGTGCCTTGCAGACATCTTGTGGAGGAGAGTGTGATTGGTGGGTGGTCATCTGAGGGTTTGAGCTTGGTGGCAGTTTCTCTGTTGTCTCTTTCAAAACGAGCATAAAAGTAATTTAGCTCGTTCAGGAAGTTGACATCAGTGGCTGCGGGGGTGGAGTGGGTGGGTTTATAATCACTGATGGCCTGAATGCCCTGCCACATGCGTCGAGGGTCAGAGTTGGAAAAGTGTCCCTCTATCTTTAGCTTGTAGCAGTGCTTGGCCTTTTTGATGCCCCTCTTCAGGTTTGCTCTGGATGTGCTGTAGGCTTGTGCATCACCTGATCTGAAGGCAGTACTGTGAGTCAAGATGGCGCAGAGGATGGCCGCTACGTCGCGAGCTCTGCTGAAACATTGTAGTTTTTTGTTTGTTCTGTTTATAGTTTTTGTGTTTTTTGTCTTGGATGTTGTCTGCCTTACTACGTACGACAGACAGACACTTTTGGACATTGGTTCGGCAATCGCACACCGAAAACCGGACTTTAAATTCTTCAGTGACGAACCGCCGTTTACAAACACAGCAGCGGATCCCTTTGTCTGGACGGCCCGACCGCGCAAACGCGGCCGGAGAAGAGGGAAGAGAGCCGGCGTACTCATCAGAGTAAGACGCCGCGCAAACCGACCCCCGCTCCCCAGTATTTTACTGGCAAATGTTCAGTCTCTGGACAATAAACTCTGCGAGCTGAGAGCGCGGATCTCTTTCCAGCGAGACACGAGGGACTGCTGCATTATCTGCCTCACAGAAACTTGGATGTCCGCTGAGATTCCAGATTCGGCCATCGAAACCGCGGGGTTCTCCGTGCATCGAATGGACAGAGAAAAAGATCTCTCCGGGAAAAGCAAAGGCGGGGGTGTGTGTTTTATGATTAACCGATCCTGGTGTGATCAGAGGAACGTACATTCTATCAAGTCTTTCTGTTCTCCTGATCTGGAATTTCTCATGCTTCTGTGCCGACCATTCTGGCTACCGAGGGAATTCACCGGTCATCATCACAGCTGTGTATATTCCCCCACAAGCCGACACAGACCGGGCACTAAAGGAACTGTATAGGACAGTGAGTGAGCAGGAAACCGCGCATCCTGAGGCTGCGTTTATTGTGACCGGGGACTTTAACAAAGCCAACTTCAAGCGCATCGCACCCAAATACCACCAACATGTTAGCTTCAACACGCGAGGGAACCGCGTCTTAGATCACTGCTACTCCCCCTTCAAGGATTGTTACAAGTCCCTCCCGCGCCCACCATTTGGCAAATCGGATCACGCTTCCATCCTCCTTTTGCCCGCATATAGGCAAAGACTCAAACAGGAAGCACCCGCCCTCAGAACCATCCAGTGCTGGTCGGACCAATCAGATTCTATGCTACAGGACTGTTTTGATCACGCGGACTGGGAGATGTTCCGGTCGGCCTCTGATGACGACATCGAGGTTTACGCTGATAGCGTAACGTGTTTCATCAGTAAGTGCGTAGAAGACGTTTGTCCGACCAAAACAATTCGGCTGTACCCTAACCAGAAGCCGTGGCTAAATGGGGATGTTCGCGCGGCACTCAATGCGCGGACCTTCACCTTTAACTCCGGTAATGCGGAGGAGCATAAACAAGCAAGTTATGCCCTCCGGAAAACCATCAGAGCAGCAAAACGGCAGTACAGGGACAAGATTGAAGGACAGTTCAACACCACCGACTCCAGAAGCATGTGGAGGGGAATTAACACCATCACGGACTATAAAGGGAACACAAACTCCACCGTGAACACCGCTGCCTCTCTCCCGGACGAGCTCAACACCTTCTATGCTCGCTTTGAGGGAACTAACACCGCCCTCGCGGAGAGAGAGCTCGCGGCTGAAGATACAGAGGTTAGTGCACTCTCCGTATCTTTAGCGGATGTAACCCGATCCTTCCGGCGGGTGAACGTCCGTAAAGCCGCGGGTCCAGACGGCATTCCCGGCCGTGTGATCAGAGCGTGCGTGCACCAACTGGCTGGAGTTTTCACGGACATTTTTAACCTGTCCCTCTCCCTGTCCGTGGTCCCCACATGCTTTAAAACGTCCACTATTGTTCCTGTACCTAAGCAATCAAAAACCACCTGCTTAAACGACTGGCATCCTGTTGCTCTGACCCCCATCATCAGCAAATGCTTTGAGAGACTAGTCAGAAACCACATCTGCTCTGTTCTCCCCCCCTCACTGGACCCACTGCAGTTTGCATACCGCACAAACTGCTCCACTGATGATGCCATTTCATCCACTATTCACACTGCTCTCTCCCACCTGGAAAAGAGGAACACATATGTGAGAATGCTGTTTGTGGACTACAGCTCAGCATTCAACACCATTGTGCCCTCCATACTTGACATTAAACTCCGGGCTCTAGGCTTAAACAGCCTGTTATGCAGCTGGATCCTGGACTTCCTGTCAAACAGACGCCAGGTGGTCAGAATGGGCAGTAACATCTCCTCATCACTGACTCTCAACACTGGAGCCCCTCAGGGCTGCGTTCTCAGCCCACTCCTGTACTCCCTGTACACACATGACTGTGTGGAAACCCACAGCTCCAACACCATCATCAAGTTTGCTGACGATACGACGGTGGTAGGTCTAATCACTGACAATGATGAAACTGCCTACAGAGAGGAGGTGCACACTCTGACACGGTGGTGTCAGGAGCACAACCTCTCCCTCAACGTCAGCAAGACCAAGGAGCTGGTGGTCGACTTCAGGAGGAATGAGAGAGAACACCGCCCCATCACCATCGATGGAGCACTGGTGGAGAGAGTCAGCAGCTTCAAGTTCCTCGGTGTCCACATCACAGAGGAACTCTCATGGTCCGTCCACACCGAGGCCGTTGTGAAGAAGGCTCATCAGCGCCTTTTCTTCCTGCGACGGCTGAGGAGGTTTGGAATGAACCGCCACATCCTCACACGCTTCTACACCTGCATCATAGAGAGCCTGCTGACTGGCTGCATCACCACCTGGTACGGCAACAGTACAGCCCGCAGCCGAAAAGCCCTGCAAAGGGTAGTGCGCACGGCCAGCTGCATCATCGGAGGTGAGCTTCCCTCCCTCCAGGACATTTATGCCAGGTGGTGTGTGAAGAGAGCTCAGAGGATCATCAGAGACTCTAGCCACCCGAACCATGGGCTGCTCTCACTGCTGCCATCAGGCAGGCGGTACCGTAGCATCAGAACACACACCAGCCGACTTCAGAACAGCTTCTTCCCACAAGCAATCAGACTACTTAACTCCTGATCCATCAGTATCATAACACACACTGGACAGAATATCACTCAGCACAACCCACTGTAGATACACACACATTATATACACATTTATTTATCATACAGCATCTATTGCACTTTGGATTTAAATTTTTCAATCTGTGAATAATATTTTATACTATACATTGTATATTATTATTATTATTATAGCGTAATGTATATTGTTTAGTGTATGTTTAGTGTATATTGTTTAAAGTATATGTATATTGTAAGTATGTGTATATTGTTTAAAGCTGTGAGAACTACACTCACATTGTGTAAATTATTTACTGTTTATTGTAGTGTATACTGTGCTGTGAGTAATTGTGTGCGCATCAGATGTGTAATCTGTTGTTGCTTAAATGTTGTACATGTCATGTCATGACTACTATGTTGCTTGGAACTGCACCTAAGAATTTCACCTACTGTTGCACTTGTGCATATGGTAGAGTGACAAATAAAGTGATTTGATTTTGATTTGATTTGTATTGCGTGACTTCAGCAGGAGTCGCACTTCCCTGTTCATCCAAGGCTTCTGATTTGGGTATGTGGTGATCTGTTTCTGGGTTGTAACACTGTCGATGGTGGTATTGATATGATCCAATACAGAGGAGGTGAATGAGTCAATGTCCGTGTGAGCGCCACTGGTGGCTTGAGAAGCAAACATACTGCAGTCTGTGTGTAGAAACCTTTCCTGGAGTGTGGAATCTGCCCTCGCAGGCCACACCTTGATGGTCTTCACTGATGGCTTCACACAGTTGATGAGGGGTGCATATTTGGGGGTGAGGAACAAAGAAAGGTGATCTGACTGTCCCAGGTGTGGGAGAGGTGTTGCAACGTAAGCTCCAGCCATGTTTGTGTAGACATGGGCTAAGGTTTTGTTTCCTCTGGTGTGACAGGAAACATGCTGGTGAAACTTGGGTAGCACTGACTTTAAGTTTGAGTGATTTAAAGTCACCTGCAACAATAAACGCAGCTTCCGGGTGATCAGTCTGTTGTTTACTGATGGCTGCGAGAAGTTCTTTCATAGCAAGCTTGGCATCAGTATCCGGGGGAATATAGGCTGCAGTTATAATGGTGGAAGTGAACTCCCGTGGTAGATAAAACGGTCTACATTTAACCATGAGAAACTCAAGGTTAGCTGAACAATGACTCCCAACAATAGCAGAGTTTGTGCACCAAGCTTTGCTAATGTAAATGCAAAATCCACCACCTCTGGTCTTACCGGAGCCATCTAATGTTCTATCCGCCCGGAGTGTGTGGCGTCCCGCTAGCTCAATAGCGGTGTCCAGTATTCCGCTGTTTAATCAGGTTTCCGTGAAGATTAGGATGTTACAGTTCAAAAGTTTCTTGTTGTGTGTGATGCTGAGTCGAATCTCCTCCATTTTGTTCACTAGCGACCGTACATTGGCAAGGAAAATGCTGGGTAAAGAGAGCCGATGTGGTGTTAGCCTTAGCTTAGCTCTTAGTCCTCCGCGCTTCCCCCGCCTTTGTTTACGATCTTGATGCAGCCTGTGAGCACTTCCGCCCGGCCGGGTAGAGTGCATAGCTTCGGGTGTCCTAGCGATCTCAGGAAGGAGTCAAAGATTGTCCATAAAACTGTCGGAAATTCGCAAACCAATATCCAAAATCTCACAACGGGTGTACGATGTAAAGGCACAAATGTTCTGCATGAACAGACCCGAGATGAGCAAGAAAATTACCACAAAATTGCAGAATCTGGAGAGACTGTACTCGCGCCGCCATCTTGGATGTATCTGTACATGTGGAAATGTAAAGACTGTGACAATTCTTATTCAAGAAGATCTGAACTTTTGAAACACTATAAACTTGATCATCGGCATTATGGACAGGGCCGTGCTTACCCCTGTACTTATAAGAATTGCCCATGCACATGCAAGACATGGAAAGCTCTACTGGCCCATCTAAGCAAATACTAAGCAAAAAGTGGTGAGACTCCAGAAAGCCTTGAACAAGAGAGGATTTCCCTTCTGGCAGAACTACAGCAAAGAAACAACAGACAAGCAATAAAAGAAAAGATGGCAAAGACGTTTGGATACCGGAGACAAGAAATTGTGCATAAGAAGCCGAGCATTGAAGACGTCTTTGAGAGATGGCCTGCACTTTTTCAGATGGAAGAGGTAGGTTTTTAGATGCAAAGCACCTCAGATGCATTAGTCACCCATTCATTTACTCACTTAATTGTTGGCCTGTAGTGGAGTTTCACAGACATGGCACTTTGTCTAAGAACAGTTAAATCCATGCGAGCAAATGTCTTATAACTTACAGTTGAAAATTTTTAGACCTAACTGTTGAGTCACTTATGAGTTGTTTTTGTTGTAGGCGATAGTGTAGTAAGTTTGTGCTAGTGATTCCGTTTTGTGTTCACCATCTTAAAAACTTCTAAACTTATTTCTGCATGCTCTACTTTTTTGATCAATGCCGAGTTCTTGCGCATCACAACAGTTCCCTTGGAGACCAAGTTATTGGCGCAGTTGGACAAGCACTCCACCAAACTGTTGGAGGTCATCAGGAGCAAGGGAGGAGTTGTGAAAGAGAAGACCACCAGGACCTTGCAGGTTTTAGATGAGGTATCTATATGTTGTGTATCAGTGGGATCCATGGCTGAATTTTTTTTTTTTTTTTTTTTGTAAAGGTTTAATTTTAATTCATAATTTAATTCACAGTGTTCTTACTCAGACTGTGGACATCACCATCAGAAGAGAATGCATCCTCAAATCTCTGATGATCTACCTCGGTGAACCTGTTGAGCACCTTATCAAAGAATACCAGGTAAGGGCATCTCTCTCACTTGCTCACACAGTTAACGCCTACAGACTAACATGGTCATAGTCTAGGTTTTCCTAGCCATATTTAATAAATAGGGGTGTGACGAGAAGCTCAGCTCACAAGATGAGATTTTAACATTATAAGAAATCTTTGATGTTGAATTATGACAGAATTTGAGCAGTAAACACTTAGACCACGTCCAGACGTACCAAAACAATCTTTTATTTTCCTGTCTTCCCTGGAAGTGTCAAAAAAATGTGTCCAAACGAATCCATTTGCAAATGAATCAACACATATGCACACGCTACTTCATATTCCAGGCCTATATGTGGTGCTCTTTCTGCTACAGAAATTAACCAAAAATGGAGAAGAACACAGTCTTCAGTCTTCAGTCACTTCCACTTCTGTTAATAACATGACTAGATTTTCACCACTGCTCATTTTATAAAGGCCGCCACAAGAAAACGTGTCTTTGTTTACCTACATTATATAATGTGCTGTTGGATTGCTTTTTATTTTGCAATTCTGTCTGCTATCGGACATGATTGCAGCATGCTAACGTTAGCTCTGCTAGCTAACATCAATGATCCAATGTCTTTTTGATAATCTAGCTAGCTATACGTTTTTCACGTATACAATTTTTTTCACCCTAGGACAATTTCACGTTTTTTTCACCCTAGGACCAGGTTTCAAAAAAGTGCATCTTCATGCATTGCGTTTACAGGATTCTTTTGGACAATCGGCCCAAACGATGCTAAAAGTGTGCGTTTGCATCAAATCGTTTCCGTCTGGATGGCCCCTTAATGTCCTGCATTCTGGTGAATGTTTTGTGCATCAATTTATGGTGGAAAATGTCTTAAGGGGGAAACGCAATGCATGTGGAATTTAAAATACATTAATCAATCAATCAATAAATAAATAAACAGAAAGTAAAAGCGGCAGCCCCTCACAGACGACTGCCGCACACACACACATAACAAAACGTAAATAAAACACAACGTAAAATCCAGGCCTGGTCCTCTCTCATCCTTCACTGTCGGCGCTCCTCCTTTTATGCTCCCGTCACTCATCCGTGAGAGAACCGAGATCTTGCGTCGCTCTTGCTCGTCACATGCCTATTCAAGTTTTGAAAGTTTAGGGTGTATAAGTGCCTGGCACATTATGATCTAACATGAAATTCTGAAACTATAACGTACTTATTTTCTCTTTCTTTTTTATGCAGGAAAATGAGTTTGAAGAACTGGAGCAGACAACCATGGCAATCTTTATCACTGGGAAAGAGGATCCTCTCCATCCACCCAAAGACATTAAAATTGTCATAGAAGTAACAGAGGTCCTGAACAAGTTGCCCTCGGTAGCAACCGCTTTTGCCATGGTCTTTGGGCTCATATACACACTAAACCTAAAATATCCGAAAAGGCTGCAGTTCACCTTTGAATTTGTGCAAAAGGTCCTGATGGAGCTTGATGGAAAAAAAGATGACCCCAAAAGTCACTAGACTGACCACCCAGCTGTACAGCACAGATTAGGCAGAGCTGAATTGACTTGCTTGATTTTATTTTCAATTTGTGGTTAAATTTTAGTGTTTTTACATTTTAATCATTTTTATTAGAGGTTGCACTTACAAGGCTGCATTTTTACAGCAGCATTTACAAATGTGGCTGCCCAAGTTCGATGGCTACCAGCCTCAAAGGCTGAAGTAGGCAGAGTGTCTAAGGAATTCCACTGTTCACTGTCTGAGGAGCAGTTCCAGGATTTGTCTCTGGTGTTCAGCTGAAAGAGACTGTTGTTCATCATATACATTTGTATATAAACTGGTATACAATACTGTCATTACGTTTAATTGTATTTTAGGATGTTTTATGGTTAAATGTGTCCTGTCAGGACAAACCATCCTAATTTAATATTACTGTGGTGTCATCAAGTGATGATTTGATCATTTTGTGACATTTGTGGGCTCAAAGTATTTTTGTAACGCAGACTGTTGATCTTCATACATTTGAAACAGATGTTCAATGTTGTCAGTTTATTGAACAATAAATATGAATGTTCTAAAGGAAAGTGTTCTGATAGTCAGGGGCGTCGCACCCGTGGGACCCACACTTTTCCCAGTGAGAGGGTTCAACACCGACACTTTTTCTGCAGTTTTGCACAAACACCTTACAGCAGTCGCTCCTCCGTTTCTATGGCCGCTCTGTGTCTGCGGCTCTGCGCTTGCAGCGGCTGCCTCCTCTCTCCTCCCTCTCAAACATGACACCGGCTTTGAGTGTGACCAGCTGATGATTGGCTGTTCTGCCTTAAGTCCCGCCTCTCTTGGTGTGTTACTGAACGCACCAATGCACCAATAGATTTATTGGTCAGCTCGTGTTGAGGAAGCGGGAACTTATGGTTATTTACATCTCCCTTTTCCAGGTACTTTGAATGAGTGTTTATGCTTTCAAGGTTTTAACACTCGATGGCACCGTGTCGAATGTGAAGAGGCCTTATGCTATTGATGTCGTACAATATACAGAATAACGATAGCATTGATAAAAGTTACTTTACTAAGGTTACCTTGCATTCGTCTGGGAACCTGATAGCTGATGTTAGCAATGAAATGGTAAATAAATGACGAAAACGTAAAACTATTATTCATTTTACATTCATTTTACATAGATGTCATAACCTACATGTTAACTGACAAATTAAATAACTGCAAATTATAATAGTTTTCTAAAGTAACCTCATCACTTGAAGGAACACTAATGGACGAGGTCGAACTGGAAGCCATGTTAATCTTGGACTAAATCGGCCACCATAGGAGTTAAAACGAAATCGGAATTGGGAGGAACAGAAACTAATATTTACTGGATGGTCATATACCTTTTCACCGCTAGATGGGGGAAAATATCACACAGTGTAGCTTTAAATAAGCTTGATATGTGTTTGGGAAGATGTTCTGTTTATGTTTTGTTGACATGTTGAGTGTTTTCGGTATTATATTTCGTTTTTTAGACTAATGCTAATTGGGATATTGTTCAGCAGCGAGCTAAATTTGGTTATGTATGTGGCATGCAATGTATAAAGTAACGGATAGCCGAATTGTAGTGTCAAAAAAGACAGAAGCCTCTGATGCAGGGAAGATAAGGGATATAAAGACAGAGGTAAAGTGATGTAATGAATGAACAGTTTATCTGATTGCATAGTAGTAAAATACTAATGTTCGCTAATTAATTCCAGCAATTTTTTACCTTAAACTTTATGCAATCAACTGTTCTGGGTTCTCCAGAGGCCACAGACCTCTGTTAATCATAAATCATATCCGTTTTTTAAATGCATGTAATATCACTTTTTTAATAGCCTAATGTTTTTACTCTGCAGTTGTGCAGTTTTAAGGGGACAAATGGCAATTTTAAAATGTATTTGCCAAAATTATTAATGATATTTAAATACAGGTTTATTTAAAATAGCAACATTTTATGTAAAATTCACATTAAATATCTCAGGTGAAACCATGAATGTGCATATATTGGAAGATTGCTGCCATCTACTGGAAAACAAACACTTTTGCTAGTTCTCAATAGTTTGTGCATGAATGCTAGATGCAGTTACTCCTGTTCTTTGTGTTTTGGCTGTATTATGGTGTTGGTGCTATTTTTGTATAGCTTAACTATCATCAGCCTTTTAAAAAAGAAAACATTGAATTATATTATGAACATAATGACAGAATGGGTAGAATGGGACTGAACATCATATAAAACAAAATATTAAAAATAAATAATAAATAAATAATAAATAAAAAAACATCAATGCATTACAAAAATAAAACAGTACCAGTGTTTCCACGACTTAGACAGATAACATGTAGTGCTAAACCTTGATACAAGGGGCACCAAGTAAAATCTTGCCTAGGGCAGCAAATTGGTCAGGGCCGGCCCTGGATTGGCTGAATACTTTTGTGGATACTTACCTATTGTGTTTGATTGTACCTGTTGAGGAGAAAAAAAATGAGTTATGATGACATTGTTTGCATACCTGTTGAAGAACTATGAAAGAAAAGTGTATATTATTTTAATGTTTAAAAACAGTCAATTGTTACATTATTTATACCACCAGAGAAAAAGCTTTGTGTGGGCATTTTTATTTTATTTGTATTGTATTATATATATTTATATATATATATTTTTTTTTTTCTCCCCCTTTCAAGGCGCAAGTAAGCTAAATTTAGCAGTCTCAGTCACAGTCAGACCCATGTCACTATCAAGCTTACCACTGTCTTTTTGTCACGCAGTATCATTAAGATGCAGAAAAGAAAGAGGCAGGGGAAGATTGACACCTTTTTCAAGAGAAATCCTGTAAGTGAAGTTGAAAGCTGAAAGTTGAAAAATGTTGAAATTAAACAACAGTAGCCTGTTAACCATTAGATATTACTTTTAAATATTCGCTGAGGTTTGCTAGTGCCACAGCTGTGACTGTTTGACCCTATTCCTTTACCACTGCACCCTTGTTTAGGAGAGGACGTTGCTGGAAGCATCAGTTTCAGAGAGAGCACAGGAAAGTTCCCAGGTGAGCAATGAAATTAATGTTACAGTTTGTGTTTTTATACTTTTCTAGTATCACTCATTTCAATGGGAAACTTTTTATATCTTGTATGTTATACCTTTTGTACCCTTCTGTCATTGTTTTCGTTGTTTTTATTGTTAACAAACAAACCACATCCATCCCCCGCACTTTTGAAAAGCTTGCTACGCCCCTCATTGATCAAAATGTATTACGTTTTTTTTATTTACTTTTTTTTTTATACATTTCAAATGAAAACTTATTATTTTAATTGAGACAACCTAAAATAATTAATTTAGTCTGACCTATAAATATTCGTGTTTTAACTTAAAATAATTAGTTTGTTCCAACCTAAAATAATTTACTTTAACCTATACATATTAGTTTTGGTCGTTTGTTGTAATTTAAAATAATTAGTTTGTTCCAACCTAAAATAATTTGTTTGATCAACCTTTAAAAAGTGGTTGCATGGATTTAAACTTTTCAGGTTAAACTAAATTAAATTATTTACTTTGAGTCAATGACAAATATTTCATGTGATCGATTACTTAAATTTTTTTACGTTGATCCAAGGTTTTTATTTTTTCAGTGTGTATACGATGTTTATGCATGCTCCCAGTAGCCTCTCTTTCGTTTTATGACATATGAAACAAATGATTGTACAATGATCAGGATAATGCCAAAAGAGCTATTCTGTACTGTGATCATGTCAATGTGTCATGCAAAGAAAATGGAGTAATTCAAACTATAGTCTCACATAGTGAGATCAATAAAGACCAGCTTCTGACCAGCGTCCAGTGAAAGCTCCAGCCCCTGACCAGCATCCAGTGAAGGCTCCAGCCTCTGACCAGCGTCCAGTGAAAAGGCACTATTTGATGTTCTAGAGTGGTTAAGATGGCAACGAGCAGCAAGTCGTCTGTGCGTAGCAGTAGAAGTGGCAACCCAGGTGAAAAATAAATATATTTAAATTGTGCTTTTTTGGACATATTTAAATTATACTATACTAAATGCATATTAAATGTATTATTTTGAAACAACTTTAAGTATATTAAGTGCATTTTAAGATATGCTTAAGATCAATTTTAAGCTATTTGCAATATATTTTAATATATTAAATTGTGTTAAAATGGAACAACTTTAAGTACATTTAGTGCAATTTAAATGTATTTCTTTAAAATATATTGTTAATAATTAATTTTAATGCACTTCAAGAACATTTCAATAGCATTTTAGTACATTAGAAATGCATTAGTCTTACACTTCTAGTATATTATAAAGCAGTTTTTTTTCAGTATTCAAAATGGTATAAAAAGGTGCAAAATTATTAAATATAAATGTTAACACACGTACACACTTTGAAATCTAGAACACTTTAATGTACTATATCATTATCAAAATAAATTCCTTGAGTACATTAAAAAAAGTACAGCAGCATACATAATCTCTTGACAAATACATCATAATAAATAAAAGATCAGTGAAATGCTATGGCAGAGCTATTTTCATCCACTTGTAGAACATTTGAGTTATGCCTATATTACTGAAAAGCACACTATGAATATGACATCATTGAATAAAAGTTACTGGAAAACAAAGCCCAGGTGAAAAAGACATACTATTAAATGTATTAGAAATGCGATTGAAATTCAAGTAGTATGTTTATATTATATTTGAATTGTACTAGAAACCATACTCAAGTACATTTTTAATACATTTAATAGTGTCTTTTTCACCTGGGACTTTTTCCAACAATTCCTGGACAGCCAACAATTCTCTGTTACCAATGTCATAGTTACGTTCAGCAGGTGTCAACCGGTGGGACAAAAACGTGCAAGGATGCATCTTATCATCCGAAGCAGAGCGTTGGGAAAGAACCGCACCTACCCCCACCTCTGACGCATCGACCTCTACCACGAACTGACGTGCTGCATCAGGGGCGACTAAGATGGGAGCCGAAACAAAGAGGCTTTTGAGGTTGGCGAATACAGCCTCAGCTGTATCGGACCACCTGAACGTCACTCGGGGAGAGGTCAAGGCAGTCAGAGGCGTGGCTAGCTGGCTGAAGTTGCGAATAAAACGCTGGTAGAAATTGGTGAATCCCAGAATTCTGGACTTGGCCATTCTACCACAGCCTTAACCCTGTCAGGATCCATACGCACTCCCTCGGATGAGACGATGAACCCTAGGAAAGGAACCGACTGTGCATGGAACGTGCATTTCTCCGCCTTGACAAAAAGCCCATTCTCTAGCAACCTCTGAAGCACTCGTCTGACGTGTTGAATGTGTTCCTGGAGTAAAAAATCAATATGTCATCCAGTTAAACATATATGAACTGATCCACCATGTCTCTCAACACATCATTGACGAGTGCCTGGAAAACCGCCGGGGAGTTGGACAGCCAGAAGGGCATCACCAAATATTCAAAATGGCCCCTGGGGGTATTAAAAGCAGTTTTCCATTCATCCCCCTCCCTGATGCGAACCAAATGATAAGCGTTACGCAAGTCCAATTTTGTGAAAATGGATGCTCCCTGCAACCTCTCAAAAGCTGAAGACATCAACGGTAAAGGATAGGTATTCTTGACCGTGATGTTATTCAGCCCTCGGTAATCAATGCAAGGTCACAGAGAACCATCCTTCTTCCCCACAAAAAAGAACCCCGCCCCCGCTGGAGAAGAGGAAGGAGAATTTGGAAGCTAGAAAATCAGAAATATAGTTCTCCATGACCTCCCTCTCAGGAACAGAAAGAGAGTAAAGTTTGCCTCTAGGCGGAGACTTACCTGGGAGTAAATCTATAGCACAGTCATAGGGACGATGCGGAGGAAGAGAAGCAGCGCGGGACTTACTGAACACTTCCTTCAGGTCGAGGTACTCAGGAGGCACGTTAGACAAATTCACCATCTCCTTCTGAAAAACAGGGCGAGAAACAGACGAACAGGCAGAAACAAGACACTCCACGAAGAGACGGTGTGATGTCCCCAATCGACCCTTGGGTTATGTTGGACCAACCAAGGGTGACCGAGGACAACCAGAGCCAGAGGGGAATCAAAGAGTAAAAATGAGATCTGTTTGGTGTAGTTTCCAGAGGTGATAAGTGTCAGTGGTTTAGTGGTGAAAGTGATGGGAGGTAATTCCTGTCCGTTGAGTGCACTGACTGCTAGCGTGTCCTGGAGTGAAATGATGGGAATGTCAAGTGTGCGTGCCAGAGTCAAATCCATAAAATTACCTTCCGCCCCAGAATCCAAAAGTGCTTCACAGTGGTGAGACCGGGTTGTCCACAGCAATCTTACCGG